>OZ018321.1:125792297-126394225 GCA_963969495.1 Ceratothoa steindachneri
GTTCAAGTTTGAAGCCGTGATTGCGCGTTCTGTTCTCACTCAGTGTGAAAATATCCTGGTAGTCAACATTGTCGAACCCTCGAAGTATTTTGAAAACTTCGATGAGCTGACCACGCAGTCTACGGGTTTCCAGCGAGCACAGATCTAATTCCCTTAGTCTATCCTCATAACTTTTATGTCGGATAGAGGGAATCAGCTTGGTTGCCCTGGCTTGTACGCGTTCCAATCTCGCGATGTCCTTTCGCAATGAAGGACTCCCAAATTGTACGGCATACTCCAGGTGCGGTCGGACAAGTGAGTTGTACAGGCACAGTACAATCTCCTGGTTCCGATAACCAAACTAACGCTTAATATAGCCTAGCATCCTTTGGGCCTTTTTCTCCGCCTCAATGCACTGTTTCGAGAACTTGAGGTCACTAGTAATAGTAACACCCAAGTCCTTCTCAGTGTCACTCGATTCAAGAGCAGTGCCCTTAAGGATATACTGAGATTGGGGGTTTCTGTGGCCAATATGCATCACTTTGCATTTGCCCACGTTAAAAGGCATTTGCCACGTGTCCGACCACTCCCCAATCTCTTCAAGATCTTCCTGCAGGCGGGCAGTATTTCCATCCTTTGCAACGTTCATACCAAGCTTGGTATCGTCGGCAAATTTGGAAATCTTCGCAACCATGTCACCGTCCATGTCGTTGACGTAGATGATGAATAGTAGTGGTCCCATGACAGAACCTTGAGGCACCCCGCTAGTAACGGGCACCCACTCAGAAGACTCCATTCACCACCACCCGTTGCCGTCTGCCACTTAGCCAGTTCTCGATCCAGCCGGCTACCTTTCCGTCTATGCCTAGCGCTCGCACTTTCCGGAGAAGGCGGCGGTGTGGTACCTTATCAAAGGCTTACTGAAAGTCTAGGTAGACCACATCCACCGCCTTGTCTCGATCGTGCTCACTGAAAACGAAGTGGAAGAATTCCACAAGGTTCGTCAGGCATGACCGTTGCCTTCGGAAGCCGTGCTGGGAACTCTTCAGTAGCAGGTTTGACTCTAAATACGACGTCACTTTGTCCACCATGATGCTTTCCATGAGTTTACCGACTATCGAAGTCAGACTGATAGGTCGGTAGTTCGACGGTTGGTTACGGTCTCCTTTCTTGAAGATAGGAGTCACCTCCGCCTCACGCCAGTCTCTAGGAACGCATTTAGTCCGGATTGACATGTTAAAGATAGCGCACAGATGTCGTGATACTTCATCGCACACTTCCTTCAACACTTTAGGTAGAAACCCGTCCGGTCCAGGCGACTTATTCGTCTTTAGGTCAGCGATCTTTTTCTTTATTTCTCCTTCGGTGAAGTCCATTGCCTCCAGCTTTTCCCCCGAGTAGGAATCCGTCGGCTGGGGAATGGGACCACACTCTTCAGTAAACCCCGAAGAGAAGTAGTCGTTGAGGAGGTTAGCATTTTCTGCATCTGAATGCTTTAATGTCCCCTCCTCATTCCTCAAAGGGCCAATCGTTCGACGGATAGGTTTACGGCTGTTCACATATCCAAAAAACTCCTTGGGATTCTCTTTACAGAGTCTCGCCACTCGGAGTTCCTCAGACCGCTTAGCCGCCCTTATACTGGACTTCACTCTCCTGGCTAGCCTCCGGTATTCGTCAAAGTCACCCGAGATCTTCGATAGCCGGTACACATTTCTCTTCTCCCTAAGCAGTTGGCCGATTTCTCGATTAAACCACTTTGGTTGAACAGAGGACCGACGGGGGCATTTCAGAGGGATAAAACGCGATTGAAGACTCATGAATGTGGTTTTGAAACTGTTCCAAGAGTCTTCAACAGCATCGCACTCTTCTAGCCTCGCGTCAGTCAGTCCCGCGCGTAAACCTGCAAAGTCTGCTCTTCTCAAATCCAGTTTCCTTGATTTACTAGTTGCAGGCTCTGCCTTGGGGACTTTGACTACAAATCTAATTAGTCGGTGGTCACTGCCACCGAGCTCTTCGCCAACAGAGAGGTCTTCAACGATGTCATCCTCAGAGGTGAAAACCAAGTCGAGGATATTGTCTCCTCTCGTTGGCTCTCTCACCCACTGAGTGAGGAACTCGTTGTTCGTGAACTCCAGGAGTAGTGCGTTCTCGCCACAGGGTTCTCTGGTTTCCCAGTCAACTTGTGTGTTGAAATCACCCATGACGATACACACTCTGTCTTCGACAAGTTCTCCTAACAGCTGGTACAGATCTCTGTCCTTTTCAACGAGTTGGGCAGGAGGTCTATAAAGCACCAGGGTCCTGTATTTGGCAGGACCTATCTCTAGGTCAACACCTAGTAGTTCATGGTCGGATATGATGTTGCAATCCGTCGAGTTAAGAGTATCCTTGACATACAACATCACACCACCACCCTCTCTGTCTGGCCTATCTTTCAGGAAGAGCTGGTAACCGGGAATCGTGAATTCACCTTCAAAATCTCGGCTTGAGGTTTTTATCCACGACTCCGTAATGGCCACCATCTCAGGTTCCTCTGTTACTACGAGGCCACGGAGCTCAAGAAACTTATTCCTGATTGACCTCACATTGAACAGAAGAACTTTGAGGGAGTCCCCTAGTGTAGGACTCCCTACACTCTTCCGTTTCCCGGCTTCTCTGTTTTCGTGGTCACACCCTTTTTGACCACCTCCGAGAAGGTCGTTCCAGGAGTTACACGGGCATGCTGGCGCACGTCCGCTTTCGCTCTGTTTCGAACGCTCCTTTGGGTGCGTTCCACGACATCTTGGATTAGATTGGCGAGAAAGGCCTTCCCTTTAAAGGAGAGATGTACCCCGTCCCTTTGGTAGAGGTCTTCTCTACCAATAAAGGTACGATAGGGGTCCACGAAGAAGACTCCTTCTGCCGTGCAGAGATCCGCCAACCTTCTGTTCACTGCGACGTTTCTTTCGTGAGCGGTTCGGGATGGACCTCTTCTCGGAAGCATCCCAACCACCACACGTTTGCAGGTTTTAAGCCCTATGTCGTCCACGGCTCCCATCACTGTTTGGATGGTCTTGCCACTGAGGCCAACTTTACCCCCTCTGAGGTAGAGGTCGTTGCCGCTCACCATCAGAGCAACGACTGAATTCTCAGAAACCTCAGCTTTCTCTGCCTCTACTCTGATGGTGTGGTTACCCCGTCTTGACAGGCAGCTTACCTTCACGCTAGTGCGAAGGCGGGCCGCTAGCAGCGGCTGCAGATCCCGTGTTTGCAAGTCACCAATGAGGGTGACCTTCGGACACTTGGTCTCTGAAGACGGGGTCTTCCCTTGTGGAAGAGGCCTCCCCTTTTCCTCTTTACTCTCCACATTCTTATCTTTCTTTTTCTTGTTCTTTATCTGTTTTTCTTCTATTTTGGGTTCTACTTTTGTTTCAACTATCTTCTTTTTCTTTTTTTTCTTCGTTTCTCCTTTCTTCTTTTTCTCCTTTTCTCTCGCCTCAGCTGGCTTAGCCTCAGATGATGCCGGAATGTCCGCTTCATTACTAGGGGATTCCGACACGTCAGTGGGCGGCGCCTCTTCTAGGCATCGAACCTGAGCTACGTTAAGGGCTTCGAGCTTCTCCAACTTTCCCTCAAGGACCTTAGTTCTCTCCTCTGAGGCTCTATAGAGGTCTTTTAATTTTTCCAACTCTCGCGTCAATATGCAAGTAGTGCAGATACTTTCAGGGCTGCATTTTGAATAGCAGCCCTCCGGAAAGTCAACGCACCACTTTTCTAACTGGCATATTGCACAGTTGTGTTTGAGACGAATGGGTCCTTTTTTGCCTGTCATTTTGAGCGCTTTCTCTCTCTCTGAAAACTCGTGACCAATCAATGATAAAAAAGGGGGGTTGGTGAGTTCTCCCAGCGTGAGTCGCTCCCGCCTATCGATCGGAGAGGTTTCGGATCTTTCAGAAGGCACGCTCCATGTGCTGCTGTTCGTCCGACCGAGTCGTCAAACCTCGGCGTGCCGTGGCTCCCAACCAAGCAGCACTGACGGTCCCCGAAGGAGCCATCGATTTCTCACCAGGTGAACAACAACGAAGCACGCCCCGTACTAAACTCCTACTAGTTCCCTTCACAACGGCCAGGATCTCGGAGTAGCGTTCAATGGATATCCCGCCACACCTAGGAACTCGACCCGAGGCTTTTTATTGGCCTGGCAACCAACATGGGAACAAAGGGCCGTCACCTCGGACCAATGCTACCATAAGCACCCGTCAACGGTCACTGGGAACGGTCAATAATTACACGCCAGGGAAGGGGTTAACGAGGCACTACCCTCATCCCATTAATCGTGCCCCAACGCCTAGGACACCTCTAGTCCTAGTCTCTCGCAACCAGTGAGCGTCGATTAGCGTTGTTTATAGAGGTTCCAAAGCCTCTCTTCTGACGCATGAGGTAGCTGCCAGGTCCTTATAGGTAGATAGAGGAAGAAAGGGAAAGAGTGACACGATAGGAGAGGGCTTTTTTTTTTTTTTTTTTTTTTTTGTATGAGTGGGAGATAGGATAAAAGTAAAAAAAAGAGAGGGATAGAGTAGAAAAAGGAAGGAAGGACGCACTTAGTCTGGAACCTCGTTTCCGACCAAATCGACAAGGGAAGCCCTACCAGGGGTACCCAGAAGAGGTACCCCCGCCGACATAGCTCGAAAAGTCCAAGGTACACACAAGCTCTCTTCCCGCGACAAGGGGGCGTCACCTCTCCCTCTATTTTCGTTATAAAAAAAAGAGAGAGAGAGTTGTACATCATATGGCAGAAAATGGCATAAGCAATAGGTCCGTTTTGTTGAGTACAGATATAGGTGCTTGCAGACACCCATTCCTATATGGGTGTGAAGAATACTGTTAGACATTACGTCTACCTGAAATACTTATTTAATATGTAGCTACCTATGTATTCATAATGCTTTATTTTTCAGCAGCTTTATTACTGGCTAGGGAGTCCTGTAGAGCTCGTATTCTTAGATATGTCGGCCTGTGGCACCCAAATTGTAGGAATTGATAGGCCTAGCGAGAAACTCCACAAATAGACGCTCGGTGGATGTAGAAGAATAAAGTCGAAGAGCGACCTCGTGCCCTTCATTACCCACGTGGTTTCGAGATCGCTGCATGGAGCGTGGGAAGCGAGGCTGATCTACGGCGGCTATGCGGCCCACGCCGTTTTATTGCCCCCAATTGCATTTACTTAGGGGCACATTTTCCTCGTCTCGCATGCCCTTATAGCTAGCCTCCTGCCCTCCGGCATAAATCGAAGCTCTTCGACCATTATATGCCAACTTTATCTCATTTCCCCGAATGAGTCGCTGCCTCCACCAAGATCACGCGAGTCGGGGAGGCTTTCACCCAGGCAATCCATGTCACCAGCAGAGAGTCTATATAATCGCCTTACTAGGTTCAGCAGCTAGCACTGTAGTACGGTAGCACTGGAACACAGCAGTCCGACTCAGCACTGTAAAGCCTAACACCGCGTACGAGCAAAGAACACGCTCACCCGTCACGATCGGAGACACCGGCGATTCCGATTTAAAGACGAAGGCTAAATCGACATCCGTGAACTCTGCCATACTCAATCGGCGAGTATCTGACGAGGAACTCCATCTCCAAAGGCCAAACTACGTGTACTCCCTCATCTACCATCTACCCCATCTCCACCTACGCCACTACAACCTACACCAACACCACCTACATCAGCTATGTACCTCACCGCCAGTTACACAACCTGAACCACCTACACCAACACCTACGCCAACTACGCAACCTACACCACTACCACCAGCACCTGCACTTCGACCTAAAACCATTACCACCTACACAACCACCGCCTAAACCACCACCGCCTATACAACCACCATCTATAGAACTACCACCTACACAACCACCAACTACAACAATATAACCTACAACACCACCACCTACACCACCACTTAAGCCAATACTAGCTACACTAACATCCATCACCTACACCATATCCACCTTCCCCACCGCCACCTATATCACCACCACCACCAAAACCTACTTTAACACCTACACCACCGCCCACACTACGACTTCTTACATACCTAGACCACCAGATCAAGACCGACAATACTTACACAACCTACACCAACACGACTACCCTCTATACAACCTACACCATGACCAGCCCCAAAACTTACACTACCACAGCCTACACCAAGAACTACAAACCATAACCAACTTAACAACCTTAACCATCACCACTACCTACATCACCAGCAGCTACAACGGAACCACCTACACCAACCCCAATTAAACCCCCTTCAACACAAACACCTAGACCACCAACACCTAAAACACCTACAACAACACCAAACCATCACCACCTACACAACCTAGCCCAATACCGCCTACACCACCACCATCTACACAATCTAAAGCACTACGAACTGCAGCACCTACACCACATCCTACAACACAACTACCAACACCACTACCACCACCCATATCACAACCTACATCACCACCACTAACTACATAACCACTACATACAACACAACAACATACACTACCACCACCACCGACATTACATTCAGCTACACCACCACAACCTACACCACCTGCACCACACACACCACCATTGCATTTAGCTACACCACCTGCAGCACCTACACTACTACCACAACTTACACTTCCTACACTACCACCACTTTCACCACTTGCACCTGCACTACCGCCACATACACAACCACCACCTACACCACCAACTCCAAAAACTCCTACAACACCACTACCCAAACCACTACCACCAATACAACCACCACCACCAGCTACACAACTACAACCTACACAACCACCACCGCCTGCACAACTTCTACCCGCACCGTCTACACCACCGCCACCTACACCAACAACACCACCTCCCCTTTAATCACCTACACCACCAACGCCTTCTATAACACCTACACCACTACCAGCCAAACCACCACCACCTACCCTGCCTACACCAACACCACCAGTTACCCCACTACTAAATGCACCACATACACCACCTACACCACAACCTACACCACCACCAACTATACCACCACCACCTATACCTCTACCAACACCTACATCGCCAACACCTGCACCACCACCAACATCACCAGCACCTACACCAACTACACCACCACTACACCACTTGCATCGCAACCACCCAGGGTTTTCCCTGGAATTATTTGGTTTTGGCAATAACCTCATAACTATCTGGCTAATTCTAACGGAGTTTGAAACCCTTAGAATTCTTTTACATTCTCTTTCGAATAACATACTCGTAATTGTCAAAGTCCTTGCAAGGTTATCCTGATAATTATTTGCCAATAAGTTCATTACTATTCGGCTGATTCTAACGAAATTTGAAACTCATATTCTTTTGCATTCTCATTTGAATAATATATATAATTGCCAAAGTTCTCCCAAGGTTAGTCGGGGATTTTGTGTTTTGTCGATAACATCATTACTAGTCGGCCGATTTTAACGAAATTTGAAACCCTTATGTTGTTTTATATTCTCTTTCAAATAATAAAATTACCAAGGTTCTCTCAAGGTTACTCCTGAAATTATTAAAAGTTTTGAATGTCATAAATCAGAATAAATGAGAGCACGTGACTCTTTGGTCAGCTGACCTTGTTTTATTTAGTTTTGGGAAGTATTATATGTCATGATAATCTCCGAAGATATTATAATATGGAAAGTCGAATATGGGAAAAGAATTGAGGTGTCTTAATCTCGAATGATGTAAAATTTTGTAAACCATGCACTGAAGTGTCACCAATGCGAATTGAGTTGTAACATATATAGCTAGACATTTTGAATTTAAATCAAAAGCTGAACTATTCCCTTATACAAAGGCTTTGTAAGACCTCCATTTGATTATACGATACACTTCTGGTTTCATATATGCGAGAGAACATTGTAATGCTTGGAAGCGTTGTGTATCGAGCAAAAGAAATGATTCCTGAAATTAGCGGTAGATCGTATGGAGATACATCGATAGACTGAAGGATATTAATTACATTCAGTGTAAGATTAGGTTCACTAATATAAAACATAAACAATTTTTTAGCTAAATATCGAAGCGAAGGCTAGAAATAACGATTTCAAGATTAGAAACTAAATATTTACACTTGCGACAGCACAAAATTTCTTATATGATAAAATAACTAAACTTGAGATAAAACCCATAAATGTGATTGAAAGAACCGAAAAATATACATGCTTAAGAATAAATCAAATATTACTTAAAAAATATGACATTAGAGAAATAAGAGATAGGAAATTACATCTTTATCCATACCCTCTCTTCCTTTTATTTGTCCTATTATTCTGACTTTCACCCTTTCCTTTTCCCTAAACTAGCCCCGAGTGGACTTTAGGATCTTTGCTTGTTCGGAATTCTGTGTAAATGAGTCCATGATGTCGATATGAACCTTGAATCTATCAGGTGCTAACCACACCCGATGTTGCTTAATTTCGCTAAAGATTAGGTATGGATGTAAGTTGTCTTTTGTTCAGGAAGAAATTGATGTTGATCTTGCCATTATGGTCTTCCATCACAAAGTAA
The DNA here is from genome assembly GCA_963969495.1 of Ceratothoa steindachneri. Lineage (NCBI taxonomy): Eukaryota > Metazoa > Arthropoda > Malacostraca > Isopoda > Cymothoidae > Ceratothoa > Ceratothoa steindachneri. Next base: position 125,800,855 of record OZ018321.1, read on the forward strand.
TCAACTGCATGTTGGTTGCAATGTTTCTAGTGAACTTTATACTCTGTTATCTCTTACACCTAGCTCTCCATTTTGCTCATCATTCTCTTCTTCTCCAACTCCTATTACTCCCCACTTAAATAAAATATTTATTGAAAAAGTGGGAGGAAGAACTTCTTGAGATCTTGCTGCTCACTCACTCTATACATTTGCTCTAAATTCTTCTCGTTACTTTTCTCTCATTTTAAAGGACTTTTAGCATCCAGCTTCCATGACGTAGAAAACCGTAAGCCTCTTTCCTATTGTTTTCCTTGGGTCTGCCTCATCTCTCAAGCAAGCCGGTTATTAGTAGCTTTACTTCATAAGATGCGTTTTCTTTCAAAATTATTTAACCAGTGCAAGCAATTAAGTGAATATATTATATTTTATATTTTTTTATATTCATATAGCAGTATTTTATAAAATCATTTAAAAGTTTTTAGATAGGAAAATTTCTAATGCAGATAAGGATTTTGTGGTCCTTTTTTATCGGGTTAGATTCCATGCAAACAATGAATTTAAAATTAACATTTTTGAATTGAAAAGGCTTATTTGAATATCATCTTATTTGGATTTATATATATCTTGCATTAACGACGAAAATATATAGATAAGTTGGAATTAGAGTAGAGAGAAAGAATAAAACACTCCTGAATCTTCCCCTCGAGGTATACCTGAATAGACTATCTCGACGCTCAGAGTCTTACACAAGTACGGGCAGACAGCTGGCCACAGGCCGATGGAGTTATGTCTGGGCAATAAATAAAGAGTGCCAATTACGGTTGACCTGGTTTAGATTAATGGTTGCCAAGTTAATGTTCAAACGATATATAAAGACAAGAACCAAAAATATAATTTTAATATATATAACAAAAGAGGGGCAATTTATATATATACAAAAGAGGGAACAAATTACTTATGGTGGTTAAATATATTATGTAAAGATTAACGAGGTAACCTGGGGCTGACCATACACGATCGCTTCACCTTCAAGCGCGGGTGAATTGGAAGGGGGGTGGAAGACAACGGAGCAGGTCTTCAAGAAGATACTTCGGGAAGTCCTGACTCAGAGGACTTAAAGTTTGGGTTGGATTACTTCGTGGCGAAGAATTAGATTTTCGCTGCTCCAGAGAGACGTAATCTCAACTCGAGACGATTCTGCTGATCGGCAGGGAATCTCAGTCTCGAAAGACGTGAATCCTGAAGGGGTAGTGTAGATGAGAGGGCCGTACAACTCTCCGTAAGAAGGGGGCTTGATAGCTTTCCTCTGAACAGGGGCCAAAGCTTAACGAAGGAAAATATGCTTACGAGATCTTCTACGGGGGGTCACGGGAAACAGACGGCAGTCTGGACGGAGTGAATGGCGGGCTTTTAATCTCCTCAAGAGATGGTGAGCTTCTTGTTAAATACCCGGATGGCTGCTCTGCTAACCACCTTAGAGCCTTGCTGTCCCCAAGGGATACTTGGCGGCAGTCTAAGCAAACACAATTTATGATAACGCATCGTTCTAGACGATCATACTCACTTTGCGATATGATGGTCGGGTTAATATGGCCGCGCACGGCGTTATCGCAGGGGAGGGGGGACGATCGGCGTCTGAAAACAGCTGATACGGGTGATTAAGCGAGTGAGGGAGTATTCTTCTTCGACTTTTTAAAATTCTCACGCTGGCTCACGTGGTCTTGAAAGAATAGAGGGGTATCGCCAAGGGGCCTCCTCTCACGGTGGTCCTTAGAGGGCATTCCCTCCCAACCCGGACAATGGAAGATGAAATTACGGAGGTGGGAAACGGTATGGGGGCAAAATTGAAGATTAATAAGGCTCTTTGGGTTTTTGAAGGGCGCCTATCGAGGGCTTGTTCTACATACAGGCGCAGTCCTCGAGAGTCTCAATTGACGCTCTCGAGGAACACTTGCACAACGGTTATGTGGCCAAACGGCTACTTTAAAAGACGTTTTCTAGAAGCGAGATGAACTGCTGTTGACAACTTCCACTGGAATTTCCGTTCCAGCTAACACAAATACTGTATGTAAAAAATCTTCCACACAGATCGTGGTGGTAACGCTTCAGCTCAAGTTTGTAGCCGTGATATTTAGTTCAGCCCTCACTAAGTTGGAAAAAGACGGTGTAGTCTACATTGTCGAAGGCTCTAGCATTTTAAACACTTCGATAAGCTTACCAAGCAGCCTCCAGGTCTCCAACGAGAATAAATCTAATTCCCTTAACCCATCTTCCTAACTCCTGTGTCGGATAGAGGGAATCAGTTTGGTTGCCCTGGCTTGCTCACGTTCCAATTTCATAATGTCCTTTCGAAACGAAGGACTCCAAAATTGTAAGGCATGCTCCAAGTGCGGCCGGACAAGGAAGTTGTACAAACAGAGTACAATCTCCTTGTTCCTATACCCAAACTGTCGCCTTATGTAGTCTAACATCCTTTGGGCGTTCTTCTCTGCCTCAATACACTGCTTAGAGAACTTGAGGTCACTAGTTATAGTTACACCCAAGTTCTCATCAGTATCAGTGCATTCAAGATCAATGCCTTAAGGATATACTGCGATTAAAGATTTCGGTGGCCGATATGCATCACTTCGCATTTGTTCACGTTAAAAAGCATTTGCCACGTGTCCGACTATTTCCCAATCTTCCGAAGATCTTCTTCTAGGCGGGCAGTATTTCCTTCCTTTGCAGCGTTCATACCAAGATTGGTATCATCGGTAAATTTAGAAATCTTGGCAACCATGTGACCACATATGTCGTTAATATAGATGATGAACAGTAGTGGTCCCAGACAGAACCTTGAGGAACACCGCTAATAACAGGCAACCACTCAGAAGCCTGTCCATTCAAAACCATCCGTTGCCGTCTGCCGCTTAACCTGTTACGTTTCCATTTATTCCCAGTCCACGCACTTTCAGGAGAAGGCGGCAGCCTGCTACCTTATCAAAGGCTTTCTGAAAGTCTAAGTAGATAACATCCGCTACTTTATTCCGATCGTGCTCACTGAAGACAAAGTGGAAGAATTTCACAAGATTCGTCAGGCATGACCGTTGCCTTCGGAACCCGTGCTGCTAACTTTTCAATAGCCTGTTTGACTCTAAATATGACGTTATTTTGTTCACCATGATGCTTTCCATGAGTTTACCAACTATTGAAATCAAACTAATAGGTCGGTAGTTCAACAGTTGGCTAGAGTCTCCTTTCTTAAAGATACGAGTCACCTCCGCCTCACGCCAGTCTCTAGGAACGCATCCAGTCCGAATTGACATATTGAATATTGTGCCTAGATGTTGTGGACATCATCACGCACTTCTTTCAACACTTTAGATAAAAGCCCATCAGGGCCAGGGGACTTATTCGTCTTTAATTCATTGATTCGTTTTTATACTTCGCTTTGGGTGAAGTCCATTTTTTCCAGCTTCTCTCCCAAGTAAGAGTCCATGGGCTGGAGGATGGTACCACTCTCTTCAGTGAATACTAAAGGGAAGTAGTCGTTCAGGAGGTTTGTATTTTCTGCATCTGAGTGCTTTAATGGCCCCTCCTCATTCACCAAAGGTCCAATTTATCGGCGGATTGGTTTACGGCTGTTTACATATCCAAATTTCAAACTTGCGATTCTCATTGCAAAGTCTCACCACTCGAACCTTCTCGGCACGCTTTGCCGCCCTTATGCTGGAATTCACTCTCCTAGCTAGCCTACGATACTCATCGAAGTCACCAGAAATCTTTGACTGCCTGAATTGGCTCGTTTGTATTTTTCTCTCTATCTCTCTCCATATATATATATATATAATATATATATATATATATATATATATATATATATATATATATATATATATATATATATATATATATATATATATATATGTATATATATATATATATATATATATATATATATATATATATATATATATATATCAGGAATATGAAGGCCCAGGTGATTACACTAATCATTTATTGGCCGGACGTTTCGGACCTTTACTAGGACCATCTTCAGCGACTATGTTGACTAATGAGAAGGGAAAGGAACATTAATTGATAACAGTTAAAATAATGCATTAAATTATGACTAAAAAAGCGGAAGAAGGTAAGTTAAAATAATAAAATTGACAATTATTAAAATTAAAGTAAAAACACTAAACACTAGTATGATTTAAAAAAAAATAATAATAACAATAGAAAGTGAAATTATAACATAAACTGACTTGAATATCACATATTAAAAGTTACTGGAGTAAACAAAAAATAACCTATTATATTAAATTGTAAAAAACAACCAAAAACCCGAAAACAAATCATAATGAACAAAGTGACTAACCTTTATCGTGGGAGTTTACAAATCATCTAACTAAACATATAAAACTACTAAAAAAATTTGTTCGGTTGGTCGGTCGGCTAGTTAAAGTCTATTGAAGTGTTAGTTGGTTATATTGTGAATAGTTTAATCGAGGAGGCGTAATTTTTTAGGTTTGGATATATTTTATTGATATATAGTGACTCTAAGATTTTCAAATCGAGAGAAGTTAAGGCTGAAGATAATATGGTAAATGAATTAGAATTAAGAGGATGATGGTCATACTCAGAATGTTGCCTGATGGAAGAGGCTTCAGGTTTAGAAATGGGAATATCAGTCCTATGAGATATACCCAAGTGCTTTCCGATCCTGCATTTAAATTGTAAGGCAGTTTGGCCTACATAACGACTGTGGCAGGGCGTACATGTAAAATTGTTAATTATACAGTATCGCAATTTCAAATGTAAGATTTTATTATTACACTAGTTATTTTAAAAGATGTTTTAGTATTAAGAACTGTACATTACTCTGATTGTCTTGACTTTAAGTTATAAACGAAACAACGATCCATAGAGAGAGAGAGATATAGAGATAATAGTCACTAGGAACTTATTATTTTATAGTGAAATTACTGTATAATAATTAAGGATGCACTGATATATAGTTATCGCTATCGGTTAAGCGGATATCGGCCGATAACCGATATCTAACATTAAAAATTCTTTTAACTTCAAGAACACTCAAGTTCAATGGTCCATACTTTATAGAAAAGAAGGTTTGGTGTGATTAAATCCCAGTGGATTTTATTAGACTTGGGCTTGCTGTATATTGCGCATGTGTTATTGTTGCATTACCACATTCCTCTGTTCCGTATCGAGTAATTTTCAATTATAATTTTGGATTATACATTTTCCCCCTTTTAATCTAAAGGAAGAAAATTTTGTGTGATATGTGGATATTAATTATTATATGATATGAAAAGTCAGTATTTATTAGAAATTTAGATTTAATGAAAGTTAAATGTTAAACTTAAAATTTAGTATTTTAAATCAAATAATTTGAGCTTATAATGAGAGAAGAGCAGTTGTTCTCCATGTTCCGGCATCAATCTACTTCTTGTTGACTCGTATATATCTCCTCCTGTGCTAAAAAGGCTTTCAATGGCAACTGAAGGTTTGGAAGGAAACCGAAACTGAATGTAATCTTCGTTGCTCTTCCATCAGTTGAATGGACATTGTACGAGCCAGTGGAGGAAGCCTGAAGTAGGCTGATATTTCGTTCATGCTGAAAAGAAAATTTTGATTAAATGTCTGCAAAATATAGAAATTGTTTAGAATTATATACATTACTTAATTAGTATAAATTACCTAAAGGTGGGATTTGTGTATAAAATGATTAAATGTAATCGTAGCATGTAGCTAAGATTTTTTTAAAGTTTTGGATGTTACCCACCAAGAAATATAATTTCAATATACATACGGTATATAAATGATTATATTACTTGTCACAGATATAAGAGAGAAAATATTAAATATTAGTCTTATGCATTTTAAATATAAACTCAGAGAAGGCATTTGTGACCACAGTGTTGTTGTCTTTGACGTTCTTCAGACTGCCTGAATGAGCACTCCGTTTTTATTAACGAAAGGCGCTTTAAATGCTGGATTATCCCATATATCATTCAGTGTGTGAATATTGTGTTGTTGGCGTTGGTGGTTGTGTGTTGCACAGTCTTTTAGTGTATGTTTTATTGTGTGTGCTTCTGAGCAGAAGGTAGCAAACTATTAAGTACATAAAAAGTTATAAACTAATTAGAGTTATTCATTTTTAATCCTTAACTTGTTTCACTCAGTTTCTTTAATTTTTTAGTCCTACAGCTTTAAATGTTCTTTTTCATTTTCGTCACTATCATGTTCACTTTCATCTTCTGAAATTGAATTGGGACTGGCTTTATCTTTCTGATTATCTTGTATTACCGGTGTTAAAGCTGCGGGAACACTGGGAACAGATTTTCAGAATCAGTGATGAAAAAAGTGAAGACTTCAACATTGATTTTAAAAATTGGATTATAGAGGGGCTCAACGAAATCATTTGAAAGGACCCATCCGAACTACGAAGTGAACAGGGGAGAAGGATAAGAAGAAAGAGTGACGATAAAAGAACTGGAAAGCTCGCCTCTACTTCTTTAAACAAAAAGCAGCAGGCCGGTCAGGTTTGACGAATATAGACTTCAGCAAAGCACCAAGATGGGTGAGGGAAGGTATACTCAACATCTTTAACCCCTTCCTATATGTAGGCTACTTTCCTGACTCTTACAAAACGGCTAAAATGATATTCATAGCCAAACCTGGAAAGCCCCTGACGAGGAAGGAGAAAAATCGCCTAATCTCCCTTTTAGAAATTGCGGCGTAAACCCTTCGAGAAAATCCTAAATAGAAAACTCGTTGATCACTTGGAGGAGAACTCGCTTCACAACGACCAGCAATACTGCTTCAGAAAGAATAGAAACGCCAAGATGGAAATAAATATCATCACGGAGAAGATTGCTCAGGCGAAGAAAAATCGAAGCTATATCTACATCGTATGCAGGGACGTATCAAAGGGGATAGATAAGGTATGGCTAAGGAGAATGCAATACAAGATCCACCAATTGAGTTTAAGCGCAAATTTTGAAAATTTTATGTAACTATTACATATAGAAGTGGGCTTATTTCAGTATAGAGCGCACTGGCGGCCTCACATTGGCACTGCAGGCAGGATTGCCTCAAGGCAGGTGACTCAGTCCAACCTTGCACTCGATCTATACAGCCAATATCCCAGAACCAAGCAACCCCACTAGCCTGAACATTTAGTTCGCCGATGATATAAGCCAAATCATCATTTATTGATATCTAAATGCACTATGCAAGCTCGAATGACTGCGGAGGAAATAAGAAAAATTAACGAATATGAATCCAAATGGAAGATCCGAACTAATGGCGACAAATAGAAGATTGTCCCGTTAGAAAGAACATAAATTTCAGATATGAGAGTGGGGGATACGCGTTATCTCTACACGAACTTATGCAATGACCTTGGGATGAAGGTCACTTCTACCCGGTACAAGAAGCACGTCACAGAACTGATCCAAAGATCAAAATCGAAAGTCATAACTTTCATTTACTTCAGAAACCTCAGTCAAAAAAATAAAAGAAAACTATACCTGGTTCTAGTCAGATCTCCCACTATATATCCCTTGGCATCTCTTTTCAGGGTGAAATTAAAGTTACGTGCCATAGCACCGCGACTGTTTCCATGGACCTACCACTCAATGTGGCGACAGCTTCAGGTTGCTTTCTGTTGTCTCCAAATTGGACATACTCGCGGGACGCTCCGCCATTTAGTGGATCGATGCGCTTAACTGTGGCTCTTTCTACAGTTCAAGTTATCTTTTGTGCTGTGTTTTAATTTTGTTTTTTGCAGTGTTATTGCCTGTGCTTTCACCATTTGCTGTGTTGCTTTTTTGTGCTTTTTTCAAGCCGCCCGTTGTTACCTCCGCTCTGTCTTCCTGCACCCACGTGTTTTTTTTCAAGCTGCCTCGTTGTTACCTCCGCTCTGTCTTTCCGCCCACGCCTCCCCCCCACACCGACCGCTAATTCTGAATCGTCACTATTTTTTTCCCTCGTTTCTTGTTTCTATCGTAATTTTATTTGTTCACACTATTCGATTACTCCTTATTTTGTCTCGATTATTGCTTGTCCCGTTATTGTGTCGCTTAATTCACTCTATTTATATAGTTAATTTGCTTTTCTCCCATTATTGTGTCGCTTAGCACTATGATTGATAGGTTAACGATTCTCGCCATCGTTGGAACTGCTACCAGTGTTTCTCAAAACACTCTTACTCTCATTAATGCATTGGGAATTTCTCGTTCCTGCCGCCAAACTAAACGTGGTTTCCGTTTAGCTCCTGCTCTTAGAAATCTTTTTTACTTAAATCAAGCCCCCCCCACTTAGCCAGGATTCTTCTTCACCTGCCCCTTCACCTGTTCTCTCAGCGTCTCTCCTCAATGTCAGAAGCCTCTCGAAAAAGGCTGACTACATTCATGACCTGCTCGTTAACACTCAAGTCACTCTCCTTGGACTCTGCTTGCTGTTTAAATCTCGCTACCCCTGATCGTTACGTCCACTCCCATACCTCCCGTAACTCTCGCGGTGGTGGAGTTGCTTTCATTAACAGTACCTCTTTCCCTCTGAATAATCTGCCCTCTTTCCCTCTTCTTTTTCTTGAGGCGCTCATCAATCTCTCTGATTCCACCCCCTCTCTAACTATCTTAGTTCTCTACCGCCCCCCCAGCTCCTCTTTCGAGCTTTTTTTAGAAGAATTTAGTAACCTCCTCACTGGCCTCTCCCCCACTGGTTCGCTGCTAATCCTCGGTGATTTCAACCTTCCTGGCCACAATCCTTATTTCAAAGCCTTTTCTGAAATCCTTGATCTCTTCTCCCTCACCTAACACGTTTCTTCCCCTACCCACTCTCACGGTAACATTTTAGACCTTGTAATCTCTGACTGTCTTATTTTCAACCTGACGACTACAAATTTGTCCAATGCTATATCTGATTTCTTTCTTATCAACTTCAACTTCTCTATTCCATTCCATATACCTCCATAGCTGTCTCATAATCCTAAGCCTTTCCGTCGACTATCCTTTAGTGATATTTCCTCCCTATCTAATGATTTGGCCTCCAAACTTCCTCCCATTGATGCTTCTGCCTCTCCTGACCAGATTCTCTCTTCTTTGGAGCAACCCCTTCTCACTTGTCTTGATGCCCACTCTTCCCTTGTCACCCCTTCGAACTCCCGTTGTAACCGTGCCCCTTGGTACTCTATGGAACTCCTGCGTGCTAGGCAGTCCATGCGTGCCCATGAAAGAGTCCTTAGAAAGGCTCGCACCCGTGGGCAAGACACGACCCCTCTCTCGCTGGCGTTCCGACTTGCGACAGCTTCATACGTGGCGAAATTAAAATCTGCTCGTGAAGCCTACTCACGTAATCTGCTTACTGATAATAGGAATGATCCTCGTACCGTCTTCCGTCTGCTCTCCCGTCTTATTTCCCCAGCCCAGGTCTCCCCACCCATTAGCCCTGCTACTCTCTCGAATTTCTCCGCAGATAAGGTCACTAACCTCCGTGCCTCCCTCCCTCAGCCTTTTGTCCCGTCTCCTGCCATTTTCCCTGACTTCCCGCCTCAGCCAATTATCGTTTTCCCCGCTGTAACCGCGTTAAAGCTTACAGCTCTGCTCTCGCGTTCTAAGAAATCGGGCTCCTCAAAGGACATTTTTCCGCCTAAACTGTTATGTAAAATTGTGCCTGATATCCTCCCAACGCTTCTACACCTGTTCAACACTTCACTTGCAACTGGTCTTGTTCCCTCTTCTGACAAACGTGCCCACATCCGTCCGATTCTTAAAAAGCCTCAACTGAACCCCACTGACCCTTTCAATTATCGCCCGATTTCGCAACTTCCTTTTCTCTCTAAGGTTCTAGAGAGAGTGGCTGCTTTACGCATCAACATTCACATGGTGGCCTGTAACATTAATGAAACCTATCAATCTGGTTCCAAGTCAGGTCACTCCACAGAAACCGCCCTTCTCAATGTGTCAGATTGCTTACGAAGAGATGCGGACAGGGGTTGTGTCTCCTTCCTCGTTCTACTCGACCTTTCCTCTGCCTTCGATACTATTGACCATACCGTCCTACTTGATTGTCTCCACTCTTTCCTCTGCATATCAGGCACCGTGCTTGACTGGTTCCGCTCTTACCCCTCGTCTCGTACCCAATCCGTTGTGATTGACGACGTTTCATCCGACTCTACCCCCATTCGCTTTGGAGTGCCACAAGGCTCTGTCCTTGGTCCTCTACTATATCGTATCTACTTTCTTCCTCTTAGTTCCCTTCTCCGTAATCTCGGTCTATCCTTCCACCTATATGCTGCTGACACTCAAATTTTCGTTTCCTTATCCCACACGTCTCTTGCCTAATCTATCACTGACCTCCTGGCTGCCTACTCCTTCATTTCTGACTAGCTCTCTACCAACTTCCTCAGGCTTAATCACTCCAAAACTGAGGTCCTCCTTGTCGGCACCCCTGCTCTTGTCAAAAAATCTAAATCTCTCTTTCCCTCGCTTACTCTGGGCGGTAATACTATCCTTTTCTCTGACTGCGTTGGGAATCTGGGTGTTGTTTTTGATGAGCATTTCTCCTTTAAGCCTCATATCCGCAATGTCCGCAAATCCTCTCTATGTTTCCTTCGTAACTTCTCTGGCATTCGCTCTCACTTTGATCACCAAAGTCTTGAGACTGCTGTTCATGCATTCAGCACCTCACGCCTTGACTACTATAACTCACTGCTTGTTAATCTTCCATCCTCCTCTCTTCGCCCCCTTCAACTTGCACAGAACTATGTTGCCCGGCTTCTTCTCCGTCGCCCTCACTTCTCTTTCTTGAAACCCTTGCTGCATGAACTGCACTGGCTGTCTGTCAGACCCCGTACTCACTTCAAGATACTTCTCTTCACATTTAAGGCCCTAAACAGCAAGGCCCCGTCTTACCTCTCTTCTGCCCTCTTGCCACGCCATGTCCCTCGTGCCCTTCGGTCATCACATGCACCTCTTTTGAATATTCCTCGTTCATCTCTCTGCTCAATGGGGGACTGCTCCTTCTCAATCTGCGCCCCTAAGTTGTGGAATGCTCTTCCTGCTGAAATCAGGTCTTCTCCCTCTCTTACCACATTTAAGCGTCTCCTAAAAACGCATCTTTTCAGTATTGCCTTCTCCCCCCTCTTGAATTTCCATTAAATTTCCATTCTCATCTCAGCACAATGTGCGCTCTGGAAAGGCCCCAGGCCTTGAAGAGCGCATTACAAAAGACTTATTATTTATTATTTATTATTATATGCCAATTTCGCTAACATTATGAAACCAGGCAGTTATGCGACGTAGCTGAACAGGATGATTCTTTGGTCCACAACGCCCTTAAACTATGTGGTTTCTAGACAACCCTTTGGCAGGTGATCTGCTCCACGATCAAATCAAAAACATGACTCAAGTTGTCTCTAGGTCTCGCTCGGCTTCTTATGACTCCCATCTAAACAACCAAGGAACTATTGAAGATACGGACTCTCATTTGGAAACAAGCAATCCATTAGGAGTCATCATTGCGCATAAGGAAATCGAAATTGAAGTAGAGACAACGGAAACTGCTACGCCCATTTACGCCACGGAGCTGGAAACACGCAAAGCCTCCTAATCTACAGAGGCATAGTGTAAAGAAATGGACTAGATTTTGCCACTTTTCACACAGAAAGATTATCTAACCCACCAAAAATATTAACCAGTCGCAACCTCTTCCTGAACCAAGCGACAACTCCAGGCACTTTCACTCCAACGGATCACATTAGTATAGTTGCGTCCATCTCTACCTCCCCGATTTAAATTAAAATTTCCAGACACAGGTGATGGCGAAAGGTAATTGGACTGCATATAGAGAACATCTGCATAATGTGCAAACAGATCAAATATAATGCGCTTCACAGGAAGAGATTAATAAAAAGGTCGACCACCTGACAACAAAAACCAAGGAAGCTGACCTTCTAGCAGTCCCTTGGATGGAATAGAAAATACTCACGACTCATAAGTGGGACTTAAACATCTAGAATATAATAGACCCGCTAGAAGCACTAATTAAACTTACAAATATATATGGGAATACAGCGCGTAGCTACCAGGAACTAAGAGGATTAAGGAACGAAATAAAGCATTTTACCATATAAAAATTGGTCGAGAGATGGGACAAGATAATAGCCAGTATTGATGCTAAAGGAAACAACACGAAATTCGAGGTTCAGCTAAAGAAATTGAAGGGCATTCCATCCAAGAGTTTAGACGTAGAGTAAGCTTCAAAATGAATGGCATCAAAGTCACATAGAATCAGGAAATTGAGCGAGAATTCAGAAAAAAACTGGCAAAACCGTTTCCAAAGAAGTGAAGAAGAGAACGAACTCTTCGACGCAATTCACGAAAAAGAAATACTCTTAAGACTTAGAGAGCTAGGGCTGACCTCATGTGGCATCACATCCTAGATGAAAAGGAAGACCTTTCACCCATGACGAATATTAATTAGCTTTGAAGAGCTTCAAACAGAAGGCGCTAGGAATAACTAGCATCACAAAGATGCACTTAAAGAATACTCCTAAAACATCAATGAAGCCCTATTAAAGCTATTCAATGCCTGATTTAACGTTGAATATTTTCCTAGGCCAATTCAAATGGGGCAGGATAATATTCCTAATAAAACCCCCAAACCAAAAAAGGAGATCAGTACTTACAGACTCATCTCTCTTCTGGAATTTATTAGCAAGCTACTAAAGAAACTCCTGAACAATAGACTGAGGAGCTACCTAGACGATAATGATCTATAAAATAACTAGCAACACGGCGTCCGAAAGAAAATCGGAGGCGGCATTGGCATTAATAACGGAAAAAATTGCAATTGACAAAGCCAGAAATGGTAATGTAGATGTGGTACTGAGAGATGGGGCCTCGGTCTTTGATAAGGTGTGGATATCTGCGCTAATAAAGGAGATCAGCGACTTCGGTATGGGGGAGAATATGAAAAATATTCTCTGCGACTACCTAGAAGATCGGCAGGCAGTCTTAAAAATAAACAACACTAAAGGAGAGCCATTCAACTTAAAAACATGGGTGCCACAGGGAGGATATCTCAGTCCTACGTTGTATGCGGCGTACACCGGTGGCCTATCTTACCCCTCAATCATGACTTGCTTAGTACATCCTGCTGGCAGATGACATCACGTAGGTCATATCACTAGCGTATATAAAAATCATGTCGACGTTGCTAACAGGGCAGGAGGGGAATTAGGAAATCTCAATAACTTATAAAAAATGAATTAGATAAAAACCAACATTAACAAGCTTAAAATGATACCAATGGGACGTTGGAAGACAGCGTATGTATTAGTGCTGGATAATTATGTTGCATATTCTAAGAAAATGTACTGCATTAACTTCGGACGGGTATGCCGCACACTATGTACACAGAGAAGATCGCCGCTGCCAAGAGGACGCTACAGTCTCTGTTTCGCTTTTGACTACTCTCTCCACACAATAGAAGAGAGTTGTACATGTTTCTAGTAATGCGGATTCTTCTGTATCCCGCCATTCCCCTTCATAGCCTGAGTAAGGAAGTTGTGAAAAATGCGCAGGTGATGCAGAATAGAGCGACAAGATTTATTGCAAACGTCACCATTTTGGAATGCATACCAGCCGAGATACTACAAAAAGTTACTGACATCAACCCTATCAATTTAACCCTACATAAACGTGCAAAGTACATATGACAGAAAATCTACAAAAACCAACCAAATGATGTGCTACACCAAATCAGACTACAGAACGAAGACCTATCGAATTTACGATTTAGACGAGCTTTAAAAAGCAGTCAGCTACTGACCCGACAAGGAATTCATCCTATATACAAATAAATGAAAACAAGAAAATTAAACACACAAAAAAAATGTAATAACTAAGGGATCCAAAGTGGCGAAACAAATAGATTAATAAACAAAAGATCGGAAATGGACAATTAAATAAGTTAATAACAAAAGATCCGTAGTGGACAAATTCATTGGAAAATAAATAAATAATTAAATAAAAGATCCGTAGTGGACAAAATAATGATAAAGGAAATATCCAATATGAATATAATACTTGTATTACATATAACAAGTGGCACTAAAGTTAAAAATATAGAATAATAAAGGACAACGAAAATGCAGTTACAAGTCTCTCACCATATACAAGAGGTCTTGTTAGGCTTAAAGGCTTATTTATCCACATGAGTAACCAAGAGAAAATTAAAACATAAAACAAAAGGACATTGACTAAACCGCCTCACCCCACACACTTTTTCTACCTTTATCCTACTCATCTATCCCCACATCTTTAATCGTCGTTGATCTTTGATCGTTGATCGTTTGTGTCTTGACAACTCAGTCAATCTGAATACTTTCCGTGCTTAGCAAGGTCAAGTAATTGCCAAAAACCTGAAAACTTTAATGGGAAATCGCTTTTAATAACCCCGACAGAAGATAATTCTCTACAAGCACAGAAGGAGCCATAATACAAAAACCAAAAAATATATTATGCACTCACAGGGATGATTGGAGATTCATCCTTGTGAGCGAGGTAGCCTCCCCTCCACCGAAGGGGCTTATTTTCCATCTCTATTTTCTTTTATCTTTATTAACCAACATTTACCTCTCACTTATTTCCTACTTGCACTAGCTAACTTGGTCACCAGCAAAGCCTGAGAAACAGTTAGTAGTAGGGTATAGTGAACACTCTGAAGTAGACTTCGTTATAGGCCCAGAAAAGGTGAGCTGACTTTCTGCCACTAGCCAGAACCCAGCTGCGGACTGCTTATAGGATTAGAATTAATTAGGTAGGGTAACCAAGGAGAGTACGAACCTCGGAAATTAGGCGAGAGAAAATTTGGATATATCGATGGGCTCTCCCACCGTGGAGCAGGGTAATCTTTCCCTTTCAGACACACCTACTAGTTGCCACAGAGAAGTGGGGCAGACTAGAGGTTGAGAAAATAAAATGGATCCCCACGAGAAATTGATAATATTGCTACTACAACTAAAACCAAACGGGAAGAAATGGACACTACATAAATTGGTGCAGACGATTTTCACAGATCTATCAATAACACCAATAAAGTGCATCGAGGTCCAAATGGTTTCACCGTAATCTGTGGCAAAGAAAAGATGTTGAGCAACTGCTCTAAATAGTAAGAAACTTCACGCTCAAGAAATTGGACATCGAAGCCAAGACACCACCGCCAATCATCGCAAACAAGAGCTGCGTGTGCAGAAAGGTTGAGGCAATGGGTAGGAGACTACTCATGCAAGAAATAAGCGAAGATATTATGGACAAGCAAAGATGGATAAAAATACACTAGGTGATCAAATTTAAAGATCACACTCATGTTTTTAAAGTAGTGTGCAAAACCAAGTAAATGGCAGATAAATTACAGGGAAAAGGACTCTTAGCCCTGAGTATGCTAACTCCCCCCCGCACACATACAAAGGGATGCATTTGTAAACATATAGATGTGTTTCACATGCTACGCTATTGAAAACCACACGTCAGCTAACTCCCCAAAGAATGAAGAAATTATTTGTTTTGAATGCGTCACAGAAGGACACACTTTTAAGAACTGTAACAACACAATATAAAAGTGCATTAACTGCGGAGGCAACCACCAGACGATGGCAATGCAATGCCCAAAATGAAAATAAATTAATAAGGGGAAGGAAAGAGAGCAACAGGAAGAGAATTACATCAGAATAAGACCTCGGAATGGGCATACCAGGGAAAGCAATATCATCACTAGCAAATATAACGGGAGGCATGCGTGGAAAAATATATTTATGCGCATTTCATGCACACGTCCAGAAATCCCTGCAGCCAGGAGCATATGAGAAAAAGCTTAACACACAGTTAAAAGCAATGGATGTGAACCAATAATTATCACATAACGGATTGACTCATCTGCAATATTGAACATCTAGTCGACAGAAACGGGAGATAAAAAAATACACAAGAAGAGGAAAGCCTAACAGAAACAAAGACAAGTGAAAACGAAGAGTAAAGCTCAGAATATCTGAAAAAGAACCTAAAAGGATCTCAAAAAAGACACAAAAGAGGAAAAATCCAAGTCAAATAGGAACCCAAGCCTAACTTCGAGGAAGAACTCTTCTAGCCCCGCTACCTCAACCACGAGCAATGATGTACAAGGAAAAGGAACCGAAAAACAAACCCAAAAAGAGAAATAATAACTAAATATTTCCATGGAAGGATTAAAGGATCAAATAGACCAGCAATGCTATAAGAATCACTCAATTACAATGGACAAGAAAATTATTAGCATACTAAAAGTAAACACCAGCAGATGGGGAGAAAAGAGACAGATAGAGGGGGAAGGGCAGGCTTTATATTGCTTATAATTGTTGTCAAATCTTCTTGTTTTGACTGAATTTCCTTTTTCTTTAAGTTGTCCCTTCAAACGTTTTCTTCCGATTTCCTTGGCTTCCGTATTCTTCTTGAGTTGGTCCTTTAAACGTCTTCTTTTTCCTCCGTGTGCGATTTCATAAAAGTTTTTGGACTCTGGAATTTCGAACGAGGTACCTCATGATTTCGTTTTCTATGTTTATGCCACACGATTGGCAAAGTGCGTTATCTTGTGCGGTAAGTTTTTCGGCCATTTATATTATCGAGTTGGAAGGAATCTCTCTCATGCATTTCGCACCCAAACACAGGTCCCTTTTTAGAAAGCCGAGTAAATTTGAGGATTGGGGAGAGACTAGTCTTGGATTTCTTAATCGAGAAGTAGTAGCTCTCCCTCCCCGGCCTCTAGTCTGCGGCATTATTGGAGCGAATTTGAGGGATTGAGGAGAGCGAACGAAGTCTTTTTGTAATCAATGAGTATTGGCTTCTTCTTCTCCGGCTCTCTGAAGTTCACCGCAGCACTTTTTAATTCTCTTGTAAGGCAGGTGCAGTTGTAAAGAAGACAGGCAGTGGAGCGAATTTGAGGATTAGGGAGAGTATAGTCTTTGATATCTTAATCGAGGAGTAGTTAGCTCTCCCTCCTGGGCCTCCAAAGTCTGCGGCATTAGAGGAGTGAATTTTTGCGGCTCTCCGAAGTTCACCGCAGCAAAAAGACTTTTTGTACAGTTGATCAGAAGATTGTTCGGACGTTGAGGTCACCAGTTATGGGGAGATCTTTATTATAATTTTTATTTATATTTATTTTTTCTTGTTCATCTTGATTTTTGCTTTTTATCCTATTTCTTCTTGCCTGAATTTCCTTCTTCTTTAGTTGGTCCTTTAAGCGTTTTCTTCCGTTTTCCTTGGGCTTCCGTATTCTTGTTGAGGTGGTCCTTTATCTTCGTTTACTTCCTTGTGCTATTTCATAAAAAAGTTTTTGGACTCTTTGAGTTTCGAACGAGGTACCTCCTGAATTCTTTTCCGATGTTTATGCCACACGACTGGCGAAGTCCGTTCTCTTGTATGGTAAGTTTTTTGGCCATTTATATTATAGAGTTGGGAGGAATTTCTCTCATACATTTCGCACCCTTACAGATATAGGGAAAAATAATCAAAAGAAGAGGCTCGGACTTCATCTTACTTTTGTAACATGGAATAAACTTAGACAACGATGAGATAAGATGCAGATCTAATACAAATAAAATACAGAGACCAATAGAGATCTCAGAGAAGGTAAGAAAATTATTCCATAGAGCAAATCGGGCAAGATACAGAAGAGAATTGATTTCATATGAACCAGACCCACTAGAATGAAATACGTTAGAAGAGATAGATACAGAATTGGAAAACAGAAGCTTGATTCAAGTAGCAGAAAAAAGGGCGATTCCAGAACATAGTTAAAAAAAAATTAAGATATTCACACGGACGCGCGAAATGTTTCGAAAGAACAGAAGACTAAGAGAAGTCTTGGATGAAATAAAAAGGAACTGAACAACGTGAGAGCTACTTATCGAAATGAGAAGGGAAAAAAGAGAACTGACAACGGAGATAATAAAAACAAAGTAAACACTGGAACGAAACAATAAGAAGGATTGGTAACGATGCACCTGCAAAGGATTTTTGGATGAAAGTTAACCAAATGAAAGGAAAGGCTGAAACAAGAAAAGTGAAAATAAATGACAATCAAGGAAACAACATAGAAGACGAGGACATAATTGAACAGATATTCAGATAATATTATAAGAGAATTTTTGACATATACGAAGAGGATAAAGAAGAATTTGATATCGATTTCGAGTAAAACATCATGTGCTCACTTAACGAGGAAATTGAAAAAAAACCTCACCCACCACTTTGTGGATGCAACAAAAGACACCTACGACGGTATCAACGCGAATCCCCCCGACATGAATTAAAAACCACAATATCACTCTTCAAGTATAAGATTCCAGGAAGATTAGAACTCACCAAGAAGCACTAAAAAGGTGGCATCCCATTAGACGAGTGAGTAGTCACGGGTAAGTGGAAAAGAAAAAAACGGAATTCCTGACCTGTCGTCGAGCAGGTGTACAAACTGATTTTACCCGACTGCGTGTACATAGGAACGGAAAAGGAAATTAATTATTGCCGACTATAAGAGCATGGGGGACATAATTAAAATAAAAATAAAAATAATATTTCTACACTAAGCTATATAAAGCAAAAAAAGAATGAAATAGATATTCAATGGTACATTTTACAAAAATGACAGAAGAACTATGGTGGTACATATATACATAGTTTGGTGCCGGACCAGGCTTCTACTGTAAATACTAATTTCATATAT
Organism: Ceratothoa steindachneri; assembly: GCA_963969495.1. Classification (NCBI taxonomy): domain Eukaryota; kingdom Metazoa; phylum Arthropoda; class Malacostraca; order Isopoda; family Cymothoidae; genus Ceratothoa; species Ceratothoa steindachneri. The sequence continues at coordinate 125,819,605 of OZ018321.1, forward strand.
ACAAGGGCGGTGTGCATCATAGACGTATACATCGAGAAAAATAGGGACATAACAGAAATAATTAAATACAAGCTAATCTCTAGCTGACGATTATAATAATTACAAGGTGGACAAATCGATATATAGCAATTACAATTCAAATTTAGCTGGTGTAGAGCTCACTAATAAATTCTGCTTTTTCGAATAAGTCAAGGTTTTGGTCGATTAAATGAATCGGTTCAGCATCGAAAACTGTCACGGAAATTAATTTGCAAAAATCTACATACATGCGGTAAGAGTTATCTCGTTTTCATACCAGAACTATTGAGGAACAATAATTTGACGTGGAAGGTTCAAAGATATGGGGGTTGAACGAATTGTTAACCTCGGGGTTAAAGGCATTTCTTTGATGAAATAGAAGGGTTAAGATCTTGAACGAACGGGTTTCAAAATGATTCGTATCTTCTGAAGAGGGTCCAAGTTAACACGCCCTTTCTCCTTGGTTTTCTGGCTGATGTCACAGGATTGGCAGTATTCCGAAATGTCAACTGCAGCACCAGGCCAGTAGAAATACAGGAAAATCCTCTGACTAATTTTATCGTGGCTGGATTGGCCAGAAAACACGCTATCATGGGCTATTTTTAGGACCAGGGGGACATGCGAATGGGGAACACAGAGGGCGTGAGTCTCAAGGTTGATGCCATCCGAGCAAGCGCGATATAAGAAGCCTTCTTTCACGATATAAGAGGCTGTCTTGTTACCGCGGACCAAATCCGGCTCGAGGCTCCGAGATTTTTCCCGCAAGGGAATGTGATTTGAGCACACCTTCTGTCTTTGAGCAAATTATTCGCTCATAATGCCGCTGAAATCCGAACCTAAGGGAGTTTCAAGGACAGCGCGCGTCTGGGATTCCTTATTTGCTTGGGCTCTCATGATAATGGGCTTTGCCATATGGTTAGACGAGACTTGGGAGCACTGTCCTACCAAAACCAAAGAAAATTGGACAGAGAGTGACACGACTTAAACCTATCCGGAAAAGTACTGACACTCGAGGTAACGGTTTACAATGGGAAAGCGGTTTGCGCGTCCCGAGTAGTCACAGACTAACGCAAACTTTTTGTGGTCGGGAGCTACTGGGGAAAGAAACTCATTCGATACCATGATACACGTGCACCTAGTATCGCGGACGAGGGTGGATACTCGGCACCCATTAACGCTTCCGTTTTTTAAATCTAAGACTTCCTGGAGAATTCTTGTCGAACAGGAAATTTACATGGTGCCCTGGTGCATTTGGAGACAAGATTGGATGTGAGGTTTCTGTTCGCGATGGAGGGAAAGAGGAGGCAGCATGCATCTGGTGGACTGAGTGAATAGGATTAGCACGGAGTTGTGAATTTGGGGGGCAATTTTGGCGCATGTGGCCTTCGACACCGCACGAAAAACATATATTTGGCTTACGGGAAAAAGTTGACGCCAGGGAATTAGTTATGAGGGGCTTGACGTCACGTGGTTCCAATGGAGGGAAAATTCTGGGCTTAAAGGGGCCCGTAATCTTGTGAATTCTAGGTAGTTCTTTGGAGGAAACCGTGAGTTATTAAATTTATTATTGGGGGATGAAGGGGGAGGCTTTTTATTTTCCTTTTGGTAGAAGTTGTGGCTCGCCGCATAAACATCTGCTTTCTATATGCACTCTTTGAAGGTTGTTGCACCGACGATCCTTCACAAAAGAGCGGATCTCTGGTGTTAGCAACGCTAGCAACTGATCCCGTAGAAAAAAATTTATCAGCGACTCATAATCGTGGTGGACTTTTGATGCATCTAACCAAAAATTAAAAGTATGGGAAAGATTATATCAAAAATGACGGAAGATCATATTTGGTTGGATGCAGGTGTGGCGAAATTTGGTTCGGTAGAAGTCAGGCGTCATATTGTAGGCCACGTGAAGTTCGGATTTGAGGGTGGAAACTTCCGATGGGAGCGATACGACTAGGTCTCGGAGCGGCGAGATAAGTTTAGGAAGAAGCTTAGCGACACCTTTTGTCTCTATGTCCCAGTGATTAACTTAAAAATTTCTTGAAATGAGTGAGAAAAGACTCGAAGTCCTCTCCTTCTTTGAAAGTGGAGAGTTTAATGGAAATGGATTGAAGTGCTCTTATACGAGAATTTACTGAAAGGGTTTTGAGCTGATCACGGTTTGATTCTATTTCATATCAGCGAATTCTCTCACGTTCTTCGCTCTCTCTAATTTCTTTTTATACAGCTAATTCTCTAATCTCTTTTTGTTCAGCTCTTTCTAGTTCTTCTCGTTTTCTATTCTAAGCTCTCCCCCATTTCTCTCTTCTTCCTATATATAAAGGACATGGTCTTTGACACTTAAACCGAGGGATTCCCCTTGAAGCCTAAATCTCTTTAATGAAGACATTTTGTTCGTAACATTTTGTCCGAAAGAAAGAGTTTTAATGGGCCGTCAGCATGGGGCGGATGAGACTTGCTCACAAATTACTGACACACGGAGGAATATGCTTGTTTAAACGCGGAAGCTTTGCTATCCAAATACTAACACTAATATAATATACGATTAAACAAATGAAAAAACAAAACAAAATAATAGAGTCTTCGTGAGATGAGAAGGGCTCAGACTCTACTAATCCGTGGGGGATTAAACTGACCGTGGGAGAAATTCTCTCTCCTAAAAATTTTTTCCTATTAAAGGTTGTTGGTCCAAACACCCATACAAACAGTAAGCAATAAATATATATGGCAGTGTTCTTTCCTGTTTTTTTTGTCTTTGCAATTCAAACGGTACTTCGCTTTAAAAATTACAATAAAGTTAAGGGTTGGCTTTTAAATAATCTCTCCAAAGACCTTTAAAAGACCCTGACACACCTGATTTTATAATAGAGTAATGTATATATAAGTATATGTCGTGGAATGGCCAGACTCTCTCTCTCTCTCTCTCTCTCTCTCTATATATATATATATATATATATATATATATATACGTAGGTACTTTGGGGCTCGGTGCCTAATTTGGTTGAAGACCGATAGTAAAAGGGAAATTGTTATTAGTACAGTAGGGATGGTTATTATTAACTTTGCGAGGTCCTTTTAAAGAAAAATTTCAGAATGCAAGTCGGCTAAAGAGTAACAAGTAGCTGGTACGCGCTGGGGTTGCAAAAGAAAGACAATGTCGAAAATATATCTTTACTAACAACAAAATGATATTCATATTTACACAAAAATTGGGTTTAAAGGGAATGGTCGCCCAGACGGGGTTAAAGGTCTACACGAGATACTTGTAGGTTAATTAAGGGAGTAAAGAGGTCAAATTCAGTTTGGTGATTTAAATGGGGATTTTAAAGTGGCGTGTTCACACAAATAATGGAAAAATGGTGTAATCCAGATTCGAGATCAATCTGCAGGCGGCAACAGTTACGATTACCTTACGTGCTCGTTGCGAAAAGGGGCCAATTGGGGGTACGATGAAGGCGACGGTAAAAATCGGTTTACCTCTTGCTTCAGACGAGGGAGCACTTGTCGCCTTCAGGGTTTTGAATCCTCATCAAGTCCTTGCCGATTGACTATGGCAGAGTTCACTGATGTAAAAGCTTGCCAATTGAGTAAGGCAGAGTTCACGGATCGATTTAGCCTTCAACTTGAATCGAAATCGACGCTGGAAGGGGAAGAGTAGAGCGTCTTTTAGTTCGTTCGCCCGAGTAGGTGGAAGTCTAACAGTGCTGCTCTCTAAACTCAGTTGAAGCGTTATATAAGCGCCTGGTGAGGTGACTCCAAACGCACGCCCGAATTTGAGTAAAAGTCGGTTACACCTTTGGGGGAAAATGAAATTGTGATAATGATGGTTAGTTGGAATGTCCAACGGATTTCAATCTTCGAGCGGAAAGCTAGAATGCTAGCAGAGAGGTGGTCGTGGGAGACGCTGACCTCGGTCCCTAGAAAAATACACGCTGGGGCGTGTGATAACTGCATCGGCCGCCTCCTTGCCCAGGTTTAGCCTTGTTTTTACAGCTACATGCGGTGATTTCAGGATCCAAGTGGGTACAGAAGGGCACTTGGTCGCAATTTGACCTCATTCTGCTACACTAATATACAAGCTGAGATCACTCAACTGAAAGAAAATTTTTTTAGCCAGTTATACCTATGTACACCATCTCAAAAACAAGCATTAATAAGCTGCAAAGAATCCAAAATAAGGCAGTAATAGTAATAACAAATACAAGAGGAAGAAAAGCTGAGGTTAAACAACTAACCAAGAAAATAGAAGAAAGAGGAAGGAAACTAATGGGAAAACCGCCTTAATAACCCCGAGAGAGAAGGAGAGAACATCGCTTTTTCCATACATATACATAAAAAATTAACCAAGAAGGGCAAAGAATTTACACCTGAAAGGGTGGAAAACTAATAAAAAGGAAGAGTAAGTTAACATAACCTTTTACTTTTCGGAGCAGTAATGTTAAATTTGTAAAACTTAATATAAGTGAAAAAAAGAGTATAAAAAAATTTATCTGCACCAAAAATAATTAAAAAAAGGGGTTCGAACGCCTAAAAACATTAACAAAACTAATATAATGCTAACATTAAACAAGAATGAAGAATAGCCCGAGACTCAGGCAACAACAAGCTAAAACTATCTTAATTCAAAACTATGCCATACTACCAAAATGAAAGAGATTAGCATCACCTCCATGCAACCTAGCATTCTATTGCAAACCTACTACTTCTTTCCACCTCCTTCTACACTTTTCTTCTAATCTTCACCCTATACGAGCCAACAAATCCTACATGGGACAGGGACACAATAGGAAAAGTAAATAGATAAAGAATATAGTACACACAGTGGTTCGAAATCCACGTAGGACTATAGGTCCACCGACCAACTAGGAGAACTGTCAAGTCTACTAGGTTGACTTTTACTGTCTCTACTGTTTACTCTTTCTCTCACTCTCTGTCTCTTGGTCTCCTGGCTGTTCCTTCCAAAGCCCGACTAGGACAATGGGGAGCGGGGAGGAGGTTAGGGCGGCCGGGACTCCCCTCTGGTGATCCTTAGATGAATATCATGCTAGATGACTAGAGGGGGAGAGGGAGCTATTCAAATCTTTCTCTGTCTTTCATCTCCGACTTTTCCTTTATTTCATTTCTTTTCGTGTCTTAGTTTCTTGTTAGCCTGAAGAAGCTCCAGAGGAGCGAAACGTGAGTAGTAAAGAACTTCATACCACCTGTGCTTTTTCTCTCATAATACCTCTTTATTTATTGCCAAAGACACCCATCAATATATATATATAATGGAATAGTATACTTTTAACACCAATATTTGAATTAGCCATTATATTACGAATATCCATCAAAATTTAATTGTGTGTTTTGTTTTATTGGAGATACATAGTTTTATTAATTAATTATAATGATTATTTGTAATTCTTTTTCAGATCGTGGTATCGATGCTAAGATGCGTGACCTCACTGAGTTCGAAAAAGGGCAAATTGTTGGAGCTCGAATTGCAGGAGCTTCCTTCACCAGAACAGCTAAATTCCTTAGTTTTTCGAGAACTACTATATCAAGGACCATGGCAGAATTCAAAAAGCAGCACAAAACCTCTAGCAGGACTTCGAAGCTCGCTGAAAGGGACTGACGAGTGCTGAAACGCATTGTGATGAAAACCTTGGACAATTGCCCTTAAATTGACTGCAGAGTTGAATCAACATCTCACTAGCCAAGTTTCGCCCAAACTTTTCGCCGTGAGCTCAATAAAGCCGGATATTATGGAAGAGCCGCCATTAAAAAACCTTTGTTTTCTCATCAAAACATTCAGAAAAGGCTGATCACAATGGCTGGTCGCCAGACCAATGGAAGCAAGTATTATTCTCCGACGAGTCCAGTTTTTCTCTTTTCCTCACTGCAGGGCGAGTTTATGTGTGGAGGCAGCCCGGGGAAGCTTTTAATCCTGACTGCCTTCTTCCTACAGTAAAGCTCGGAGGAGGGTTAGTGATGGTTTGGGCAGCCATATCTTGGAATTCTTATGGTTAAGTCGCTGCCCTGCGGGGTAGGATCAACAGCAACGAATATCTGAATATTTTAGAAGATCAAGTCTATCTCATGGTCCAGACATTATTCCCTGATGGTGAGGGATTTCCCCAAGATTACATTGCCCCAATACACACCCCTAATGTGGTTAATAATTGGAATGAAGAGCATAAAAGCGAGATACAACACATGGAGTGGCACCCGCAATCTCCAGATTATAATATTATTGAACATTTGTCTTGGAGCGATAAGTTAGAATTCGTTACCCCTCACCGTCGTGTCTGAAAAAGCTGGAGCAGATATTGTAAGAAGAATGGCTCAGGATTCCTATCAATCAAGCCAGGGAGCTGTATGAATCAATTCCAAGACGCAGCGACGCTGTTCAGAAAGCAAAAGGAGGGACTAACTCCGTAATAAATAAATATTCATTGAATTTAACACGTGTTCCTATTATTTTGTCCACTCATATATATATATATATATATATATATATATATATATATATATATATATATATATATATATATATATATATATATATATATATATATGTATATATATATAAATACACGAGTCTATCAAACGGCCGTGAATAAATTTGACCATTTGTGGGATTAAGAGCTCCGCACTTTTTTTCTTAAAAATGGTTCAGGAGCCTTCATCTCAGTTAAACTACCATATATTATTATGGGATTATTCTTTAGGCTTTTATCCTGATTTAGGACCACCTAATTACAACGAAAAGAACGATTACGAGACACATTACACATGTGATTTTATAATCTTCCGTGAAGTTTTGTTAATAGGACATAAAAAACTCGGCCTCTACTATGCTTACTTTGCCGCTTCTTTTGCCCTGTTTCTCCAACAGAGAAACATAAAATCAAACTACCTCCCAAACAGAGAATATTAATCAAGGACCAGATAGACGGTCGTGAACTACATGCGGGACAACTCTGATAAAATAAGAGAAGAGATCACTTTTCTCTTTCTGTAATTTGGGTCGAAGGACACCATAAATTGGCCTGCCTAAGTTTTTTCCCCGTGCTAACAAGATGCGACTACTCACTGCGAAAACCCATTCTCTAAGCCGAACGTCTCTTCAAGCAATGGTATGCTCCTAATATTTATGATTCTTCGAAAATTATTTAACCATTACTAAAGTGACGGTCAAATTGTTGCTCGTAAATCAAATTAAGCTTTTAAAGCTAGATTTCTTTGTCCCCGTTGGTTCCTTTGTGTTATACAATAATGTAAGCAAACTAAGTAAATCGTGACCTTAATTTACCATTCCTCCAATTTATATCCCCTTTATTCATATGTAGCTCTATATATAAATGACTTTTGCTCTTAAAAGATAGGAATGAAGAATTCTAATATTGACTCGGGATCAGTATTGATAATTATTACGAAACTCATTATATGAACCACCTAACGCTTAGATAAATTCAGAGAAATCTTAACGAGTCTCTATATTATAAAAATGATAGATTTTTATTTATTAAATTAAGGAACTTGTAAAGGTTTCTAATGACAAGCTATCAAGTTGTTTCTAAGAGCGAAGTCAAAGAGAGTCTTCTTAAAAGAGAAACAACACATCACTCCCCAATTAGGAAACAGCACGGGGATTAATTCAAAGCATTAATCTCCCGAAAAACGTAAACCAAACCCAAAGTAATTTATTATGTTTCTCGGAAGGATTATATTAAATTTTCATTTTCTGAAATAGCATGGATAACAAATAGAAAGACTTATTGATATGTAAACTTTTTGTTTGCGTTAGATGCGGTGCCTTATGAGTTATCCTCTCGCGACGGTAAAAGGAGCTTCTCAGAGCTTGATGGAAATTCTAGTTAGCTGTAACATTGCTAGTTTAACCGCATAATTATAATTGCACCGTTTCAATTATATATGAATATATATATATATATATATATATATATATATATATATATATATATATATATATATATATATATTATCATCAAGCTACCAAAGCCTTCCCCCAGGGTGCAGATACAACAGAATTGAATAAGCACAAAATACCAAGGGTACTGGAGAAAGGCAGAGGCAACAAACAGAAACAGGACCCTAGTAAGCCCAAATAAATAATGAGAAGTTACTGTAATAAGTAAACATTTAATCGAGACTTAAATGTAGAGATGTTAGGATAAGAGACAATATCATTGGGTAATTAATTCCAAATTTGACCAATGAAGGAACAAATCACCGAGAAAATTGCACAGTGCAATCATTTATAGGATGCATAGCAAAATCATTAAGACAAAGAGTATACCTTGTCACATGGACAGGATTGAAAGGTCCAGGCAAGACACTATGTAACGGATGCCGATTTTTATTAAAAACTTTAAATAAAACACTAAGTGCGCCAACTTGCCGCTGATGGTACAAATCAAGGGAAAGCTTAGGAGAGATGAACTTAATAGAATTCAAAGCTCTATATAGCAATGTCAAATGGGAGTTGGCCGCAGACATCCAAACAGGAGCACAGTACTCAAAATGAGGCAAGATAAAAGCATAAAAATATTTTGTCACTGTGGAGTCACGACCAAAGGTTTCCAAGCATTTTTGAAGTAAGCTCGTCTTCTAGGCAATTGGGGAAGATAATAAACAGATGTGCTTCTCAAAAGTCAGTTTAGAGTAAAGAAATACCCTCAACAAACGCAAACTAGAAACTTTCTCAACCTGTTCACCAGAAATATGCAAACAGAGATGAGGTGGATCCAATGTACGGGATCTGCAGATAGTAAAGGAATACGTTTTTCAAGCATTAAGTTTCATGCCCCAAAGTTGACACCAATAAGTGATCCTAGCCAAATCTCGGTTCAAGGACGCAGCAAATTTACTTCTGTTACTAGGAGAGTTTACCGAGGAGTAAAATGTAGTATCATCTGCATAAGGTACAAAGTTATTTTCAAGATTAGGGCCCATATCGGAAGTTAAAATAATAAAAAATAAAGGACCAAAGACACTGCCCTGTGAAACATTAGAAACAACAAGCACTGAAGCAGAAGAGATAGCATCAAAAATCACACACTGAGATCTATTATTTATGAAGTCCGTACAGATTTTAAGAAGATTTTCCTCAATACAAAGAATTTTCAACTTATAGATCAGAGCCTTAGGGTTTATCAAGACAAAAGCAGTACTCAGATCAATAGTAACGACTCGAGATTCCAGCCCATGGTCCAGAAAAGGCTGCAGATCATGGGACAGAGTAAACAGTACATCACAAGTTACCAAACCCTTAAGAAATCCAAATTGAAAATCAAGTAATAAATGAAAGGTTTCACAGTTTTGGTTGGCTGCTTAGCCAAAACACGATCAAAGATCTTGGATAGAATAGGTGTAATAGAGATAGGGCGGTACTTAGAAGGAGACTTTGAAGCTGAAGCTCCCTTAGGAATGTAAGTGATGTTTGCCTTACGCCACAAGAGGGGAAACTACCAGACTGTGAGGGTATGGAATGTACATACTCGCATGCCGCCAGACAATCGTAGGAACGAAAGAAATTTGTCGTTTGAGTTGACCTTCGTCTCCTCTCCTTCTCCCCCCCCCCCACCCTCCCCCGACATTCTAGCACCCTCCTCCGCCTTCCCCTTGACCTTAATCGTTATCCGTGCAAACTTCCCCAACAGGTGACAGGAAGTCTGACAAAAGAAGGCCTATCTCACAGAGAATCCTAAATTCTATTTGCCTTCCTTATGATACCATGGAGATTGTCCAGAAGGCGCTGCGATAAGTGAATTGTCGTAAATGGAATCTCTCTCTCGATTTCACACATTCCGTGGTATAAATGACAGCGCCGTTCATCCCTCTGGAGAAGTGTTCCAAACCTACTCGCGTAACCCTCACGTTGAACGAGAGTCGTTGCCGTAACGAATCGACTTCCAACGCGCCGCTGAGTTAACTTTCTCGCTGTCTCAAAGTGTTCCTGAGGCAAATCCCGCCCCGCAGAGTCTGTGACTAGAAAAATATGCTCTGTGGCTCAACGTAACTTGAGAAAGAAAAAGGAACATCCAAATAGTTACTGGAAGTTACTATTTGTTAGTGTCACATCCAGTTAGGAGTGAACTAACCGGAACTGCAGTCAGCAGCCCCAAACCCGTCGTCTTATCCAATCCATCACAATTAATGGTAATCTGTAAACCCAGTGTCCCATTGAGTCATTATAAATCTAGACGCTTAACGTCAGTGTTATCCTCCCCTCCTTTTCTATTATTATTTATAATTGCTGTCAACCCGGACTAATCCGGTTCAATATTTAATCCTTATTTACCTAAATTCCCGTTTAACTATTGCTACTAATTATTATTTTGGTGTGAAGTAAAGTTTATTTGTGTACGTGTGTTTATTTGTGGCTCCTCCCGTTTGACGTACCCTTGGCAAGACTTTAATTAAGAATCCCTTCGGCTAATTTATTTAACCTTTATTTTGCACTCTTAGAATTTAACAATCACAAACCTCCGTCCAGTAACAAGTGGGACTTTTATAGTGAGAATCCTGGGTGCGGCGCAACCCGGCTCTAACCAGCTTTTGCAGGTTCAGTAGGAATTAAAGCCTATATATATAATGATCGTAGATTGAGTCATAGGGTCTCAATACCAAAAAGCGGTGTGTCCAGATCAAGGACTAGAATAATTATTGGACCAGACTATGAGCAATTCTAGACACAGACTTCATGAGCGATCTAAATATTACGGCCAATATAGCTGCTTTAATTGTGGCACACTTCTTAAAGAATAGAGGGAAAAAACATCTGGGTCTGTCCCACCATATGTATCAAGATCCCAAAGTAATTTCTTCAATTCATTGGATCTAAAAGCAACAGAGACAAGCTTCGGCAATGGAAAACAAGTCAATGGTTGGGATAATTCTTGGTTACACTACTAGAATCCATACCAAACAAGGAAGGCTTGAGAGAGGACCACTATTTATATGGTTGAGTAGTGCCAGCAAGAACCTCCTGCAAGTGAGAATTATAATCAGTTTCAGCTGTATTATAAATTCTTTGAGCCTCAGCCTTTAATGTAACATAGTTGTCCCATAGAAATTAACACTTGTTTCGTTTCCAAAGATGAGTAGATGCATGTTTTTCCCCAAAGGCTCGCTTACAGTAATCATTTTATCCCTTAAACGTGATTTAATTTTCTTGCATGGGACTCTTCTACGTAAAATGTCTAATAAACATGAATTAAGAGCTGAAACAGGGTCACTGGTGGGAAAATAGCATCCGACTGAATTCTCTCAATTTCATGAAAAACATTGTCTCAATTAACACGAGACTTAAGATAAATTCGATCGGAGATGGTGATATCAGGCACAGTAATGGCTACACAAATTTTACAATCGAGGATATTATGGTCAGAAGTACCAATGGGAGTAAGGACAGAAGCTTCAACGACTTATGGAACATCAATTAACATAAGATCCAGGCAGTTTCCAGAATTGTGTGTAGGTCCACGAATTAGTTGTTCACAACCAGACAAGTTTAAGAAATACAAAGCAGCAAGACTATTTATATTTGTTGGAGATACACAATCCAACCATTCTTGGTGATGTGCCTTCAGATCTCCAGCAAAATAAAGGAAGCTTTAACATCTACTGATTGTATTAACGCCATGGCAGTTAAAAGGCAGTCATATAAATCATTATTCGTAGTAGGATTCCTATAAAGACTAAATATATAATGATTATTATATTTACTGGAGACCTTAACAAGCTGCATATATGATTCTGAGGAATCATTTAAGAACAGCCTCAGATTGCACAAAACCTAGGGGCTGTTCTTATTACAGTTAACACTGTGATTGTACAATTCACAAGCAAAGGCAAGGAAACAAGAGCATCCCACTCAAGTTGATCTGGACCCTAGGATAGGTGTCTTCAGGCTGACAAGAGGATTGTTGAAAATAATCCTTTTTGAAGGCAGCTGATGTTTTAGAACAACTCCAAGTAAGTAGGAGTACTTTTGTGAGGTATCTCCATCAAGAAAGAAACACCATCTTCGACCAACTAATATAGAAGAAGAAAATCGTGCACAAATGTCAGAGAGACCAATAGGGCTCTGGTAAACTGTCATATTTAGGCTTGAATCAGATTTGCACAAGTTCCTGAAGGTGCACGTGCGTGGGTCTGGAGACTGCATAATCAAGAGTTTCATTTAAATCGGCTCCACCCAAATGACAAACGAGGCAGTCTTTCAGTGATAATGAGGGGAGCAATATGGAGCAGTGGTCGTTCAGAACTGATGAATTGACAAAATAAACCTGGGAAAATATATCTACATCAGTCGGAAAGAATTTCTCAACGTTTTCTACAGAGAACAAATAATAAAAATGATGCCTTATTTATGATAGATGGTGCTCAATGCAACCAATAAAACAAGGACTAGCAGTATAAAAACGGGATCAGAAGACTGCCTTGTCCAAGCCTTTCTCCTTATATGACCCCCCAAAAAAGCCACGAAAACTAACATCAAACGCACATTTCTTCAATCTGTGTTCATTATGTGCAGAAATTACACGGGACAATTTCTCAACTCATTATTACGATGCTTAAAAGGCCTATTGCATTTAAAGCTGCACAGTGCATTTCTCCTAAATGATAGATTAAGTATCAAATGACATTACTTTGTTTCTATAAGTAAATGTTTAAAAGATTATTTTGTCTATTTCCTTTTGATAAATATATATATATATATATATATATATATATATATATATATATATATATATATATATATATATATATATATATATATATATATATATATATATATATATATACAGGCGGCCATGATAAAAGGGTCAGTAAGTACAAGTTTGTTTAAATATTTATTATAGAAGTTTAACAAAACGTTGAGACAATATATTATACACATATTTATAATATCTAATATTTATCTTTCTTGAAAGTTCCAAGTGAATAAATTAAATATTTCGTAAGTTATGAGGAAATAAACTAAAAAAGAAACCCTTACTATTAATATTTTGCGAACATCCCTTACTAGCAAATGCCTCCCGTCATCTGTTACCACAGGACTGAATTAATTTCTTGCAAAATGATGGGGTAATATTTAATTTTAACGATGATATTTTTGCAAAGGTGAAATTGTATTTCAGCAAATTGTATGCTTTATTTCAATTGTTAATCGGCAATTTTTTGCTAATACTTTATACGATTGGATAAAACGGTGGTTTTAGGGAAAGGATGTAGCGGCATGCATCTGAAAATGCTAAATAGAGGCTGCTTTACCGTGCGTAAACATATCCTAGGTAAAATAATGACACAATAATGACCATTATGTAGCACTTACGGTATATAAGCTCCGTTAACGATGGCTCCAGATTCCATTTGTTCCTGAAATGTACCGTTCCCAAAAATCTATTACTTTTTTATTTAGAATTCTCTTTGTTTTTTTCCTATATTTAAAGTAATGCATTTTAATCTAAAAAGATTTAAGCTTTTCACATTTTATTATTTGACCTACATCTCTTTGGAATTTGGTGCCTTACTAGTTTGTGCTTCGGGGGATCTTTGAGTAAGCACGATGTGAATGTAGAAAATTATCAAAAATATGTTTGGTAAGGTCTTTTACCACCATTTTGCACTTGTTTATTTCTCAGTGGGGGTCTACTGATCAACGTGGAATCCCAGCTACGGGTATATACAGCATATGGTACCCTTCTAGATAGCCATCAGCATTGGGAGTTCATCCAGCGAATTAACACATCCGATGTAGCTTAGCTTTGGTGAATTTTTGGAACCGGTGTTTCCACTCGACTAGTTCGAACCCCTGGAATAATTATTAATATTAGGGCCGATGGTAGTGGGGATGAGGGGTCTTATTTTCAAGTTGGAACGTACAAGACTCACAAAGGCTTCATTTAAAGCGCAAAGAAGGTTCAACTGTAAAATGCTTTCAATCTTTAGATGTCTTTTTATTTATGTATAAAAGGAAAGGAAAGGGAAGCATATCAAGGAGAGAGTGTTCGGAAAATAATTCCTCCAGAAGTGACAAAGAGGAAATGAAAATATATGAAAGTTACATAGATCGAGTTGGTAGGAAAATAATAGTGTTTGGGGTGTTAGGACCCAACCGGAAAATGCCTCAAGTGTTAAATAACCCAGAGTTTTAGTTTCAGAGAATAATGAAGAAAAGCTTTTACAAATAGCTATGTTCTCTATTTCTGAGATGGATTCATCTGTTTTGGATGGAATTGTTAATTGTTGGTTAGGAAGAGAACCATGTCTTTCAGTGGTTCCAGAAATTTAGCTAAGGAGAGAATTGATCACTTTATCATTCTGGCATCAGTAGATCTACATAAGATCATGTCCAGATGATGTCCCAAACTTGGGCAATTTTAATTGATAAAATCTTGTCAGTTTTAAAGTAACTTCATTAAGATTAATTTTTTTACGTTTTAAGGTATAAAACTTTGTTCAATTTCCCTTGCTTTAAGATCATTGATTTCTTAGTTTCTTCAAGTCTTTCGATTATCGACTGAATAAAACGTTGCAAAAATGACTGATCCTCTTTCACCAAAACATCATCAATCTTCCTTGAGGAAAAAAATTATTGGCTTATATCATTTCTAACTGAATCAATTTTTATGTTAAGTGGACTTTTTCATTTTAAGAAAAGGATGAAACATTTTAATCGTTTAAAATTTGTTTTAACCCATCAAAGAATTTCAAACACCAAGCTCTTTGAGTTAGGTTCTATTGTTTACCGTGCGATTCGAACTATGGGTCCATGCAATGGAAGCCGCCGTGAAGTCTATCCGATTCGATCTACTTCTACCCATTAATTATACCGTATTATATGAAATACGTAATTGTAAAATGAAATGTAATTAAGCACTTAGACATGATTATAAGACATACCCGGCGGCCAACAATTTTCGAAGACCTTAAATTCGTCTGATTCCTTGGGGATATATATGAATATGTTGCTGTAGGTTTGTATGCATTTATCTAATACATCAGGAAAGAAATATAAAATCACAAAATTTCTTATAACTATTTTTGTTATATCTAAAATGGCGATGCTATTGAAATGTATGAAACCTTCGTATCAGGATCCAGTAATTTACAGTCAAAATGTCTT
This sequence comes from Ceratothoa steindachneri, assembly GCA_963969495.1. Classification (NCBI taxonomy): domain Eukaryota; kingdom Metazoa; phylum Arthropoda; class Malacostraca; order Isopoda; family Cymothoidae; genus Ceratothoa; species Ceratothoa steindachneri. Next base: position 125,834,756 of record OZ018321.1, read on the forward strand.
CATGATAACATATCATATTGTTGATTAATATGATATTCCATATCTATAGGATGTGATAATGACATGATAAAGGCGTGTATAAAAGAGATCTGTTTTGTATTTTGCACGATGATGGTCTTAGCTGTCGACATATCGCCCATAGGTTCGGTGGGTCACAATCCGGGGTTGCAGAAGGCTTTGTGTCGCATGACCTTTAGGGATCGTAGAAAACGCAGCACACCCGCAAATCGAATGGACAAAGGAAAATCAGGTTAACGCATCTATTAGAAAAGTCCGTCGCAGTCTGCTTGCACAAGACCTTAAATTATATGAACACCGCCAGAAGTTGCTGATCAACCTTCAACGGAAGCGACGTCGACTGCCTTGGGCATGTGCTCACTGACACGGGACCATGAATCAGTGTGGACGTGTCTCTGGTTCCACGATTCTAGGTTCAAATTCTTCTCGTCTCCATGGCAAGATAGAATACGCAGAATGCCATATATTCATAGAATTGAAGTTACATAGTGACAAGAATAAAGCATGAGGGTCGCTCTGTAATGGTATGGCACTGAATGTCAAATTCAAAAGTGGGTCCACTTACCGTTTGTGACGAGACCATAGATTCACAGAAGTACCAGGCTGTCCTGATACACTATTTCCGGCCCTCAGCCCCAAGCTTCTCCACAAATCACTGGAATGTAATTTCCCATCAGAATAATGCCCCTTGTCATAAATTTGCGTCCTCCAAACCGTGGTTTCCGGACAACAATAGCACAGAGCTGGATTCACAACCTCAAATAAGCCGTAAGACCTCGTCAGCCAGCCTCTAATGAGCAAGTAAAGTCACGCATCGCCGAGGAGTGAGCCATTATAACACGTCTCAGGTGCCGCATCCTATGGAGAGCATGCCTGGTAGAATGAATGCTTTAATCACCGGCAATGGTCTGAAAACAGGTTACTAAGCTTCCTGTAAATGTTTCGGCGATTTCTTTATTTGTTTTAATCCTCGTTTAATGTTTAGGGCACATATAACAATTTTTTATTTATTCCTTCTTATTTCCCTGTTTTTTTTATATTGATTTCCAAATAAAACTTTATAACCCGAGATTTGATCTAATTTCCTTTGGCCGCGGCTCTACGTTGGCCCCCTGAACGGAAATACAAAGGAGCCCCGAAGGATAAAAAATTTAGGTGAGAGAAATTAGACATCTTTTTTTTATCGAATGTGTTTTCGAAAAATAAGAAAATCGAGCCGAGATTATGATTGACCTTGTTCTTAAAATACAAAACTTAAACTAACAATCTAAACATCAACAGACCCAACTTTTTCTAATACTATTGCATATTAATATTTCTATATTCCACTAACGAATTGGGGGAAAAAAAGCAATATATCAAGTTCTATCGAAATGGTATGTTTTAGTTTGGATCATATTGTTTCTGCAGTATGGTTTCAATTACCAATTCGCAACGTCTAATATTTCTCTCAGTGAGAATTAACAATTTATCGTATGATCTCAACAAATGGATGCTAATGCATATAAGAGCTGAGTGTGTAAAGCATATAGTATTTACTAGGATCATAATACAAAGGTAATTTGCATAATTAAATAGATATTTATTCTTCATTTTAGATTGAGAAATATTTTTTTATTAGAATGCCAACCCTTGTGTGCGATTTTAAAAATAATATATAGTAGACAGAGTTAGGCCAAATGCTTATATATGGAATCAATCCTAGCAGATGAGACATTTATTAACTGCTAATGGGTCTTGAAAACTTCGTCTTAATAAGAGATGGGTAGAAGAACCGAATCTTGTTTTACAAATTTATGTGAGATATGATACCTTTAAATCTGATGCAGGTAAGCAGGGATATTGTCGTGGTATGACATTATATTACATCAATACCATATTATATCTATGGGGAAGGGACCGATAACTTACGGGTGAACCGACGACGGGACGGAACACCACTAGTTTAGACGTGCTGAAATGCGAGATGAGAGTGCAACGAGGTCAGGTAACATATGGGCAATGGCAAAGCTCAAGGTTATTTAAAGAGGCCTGGACAAAAATATAATTTTATTTACATAAAGATAATGAGAGAATTGATGGGTAAAATTACCTAAGAGAATTAACGGACAAAATCACATCAGTAGACGAAGGGGGGAATTGTAGTTATAAATCAGACTATGAAGTTAGAACTTAAGGTATTACAGGAGGAGACTATTCAAATGGCGGAAGGGGGGAATTAACTCAATTGGGTTACTGAAGGGGGAGAGGGGTTGGCTTACGGATGTCTTCTGCACGTGAGGTGAGGCCACTCGGAACCTCTGAGCGGGAAATTGAAGAGATAACGGTTCTCCAAAAACAGCAGTGGGGGATGGGGCGGTATCTTCCGGTCCAAGGGAGAGTATTTCGGCTACCTGAAATAAGGGGCGAACGAAGGAGGGCTTAGACAGGAGTTGATGAGAGAAGTCCTGAAAATCACTCGGTGGCGATCGTTAAGTGGAATTACCTCACTGGCTGGGGCTAATTCCAAATCCACAAAATAGTTCTGCTGTCACCTTGCTTTGTTGTTAGCACCTGACTTGGAACTATGGGGAATCTTCTGGGGTTATGGCGAGACTTCTCAACTCTGTTTCTCTTCATGGAAATCGAGCGCTATTTATGCCCGAGGCTCTCCCCGGGGTTGGGGGGCGGTAAGCAGGAAACAGCTCTACTCTCAAATGGCCTCGAATCTTCTTGAAGAGGCTATTCTGCCCGTGTAAAAGTGAAATCGTGGTGGACACGGTTCAAGGCTACCGCTTGTGGAGGGCGTGGGTTAGGCTCCCTAATTTAGGCCTAACCGGGCCTTCTGCAGCGCATGGAAGTCCCGTTCTGCTCTAGAGATCCCACGTGGGGTTTTCTAACAGATATCCATTCAGTTAAGTTGCTAAAATGAGTTTAGAGAAGTCAAGGCACGTCTTAGTTATTCACTTCCAAGTTATCGAGAAAAGGTGAGTTCAAAACAATTCAACTTTATCTCAAAACAAACAAGTAGAGTGCCGACACTAAGCATTGAAAATCGAATGTGCTTTGTCTATTTTTTTTTATCTCTGGCCTCTAGATGCTTTGTGAACTTCGTTCCTATCGATGTATTCTATGGGAGGTCATCCATAAACTAAATTTACACAGTGAGAGAATACAGTCATTTTCATTAGAAGATAATGAAGATGATGACCACTATCATCGACGATGCAAGAAGCCAGATAGCATTAAAATATAAATTTGTTTCACTGCGGTGCTTTGGAGAACGGTGCCTGTTTGAGCAATTATCCCAGATAATAAACTGTTATTCCGTTTTTTCAAACTGACAAAATATTATGGAGAGGTAGAAAATTCATCTTCATAATATTGCTTTCTAGTTTCGATCCATTGCCTTACAGCAACTCGTAAAAGAACCTGGATTCGACTCTTTGATAGCAGGAGTTTCTTCTAATTTGAATGCAACTGAACACTTGCATGCGATTGCTAAAGTTAAAATTGTAAACAAGAAGCTACAAGAATGCGAGCTTGCACAATATTCAAAGAATATTATTCCTTGTCACTAAACAAAATTTGTTCTTGAGGAAATATATTGTGAAACAGTAGTTGAACAACTTCTCAGGTCTTGTTTAAAAAGTTTGTAACCAGTACGTGAGGAAAATAAGTGGGAGGCTTAAATATTCTTAAATTAGTTAAATAAATTTGCCCTTTTTTATTGCTCAAACCTAGTATTTTTTTATTTCCTATAATATTTTATCTTATATAGCTTTACTAAAACACTTTACACTCCTGCTAAAATGGTATGTAGTACAAAATTTTTAACCCATAAAAAGATTTGAACAAATATTGGACCCTTTTTCAGGAATGTTCAAGATTCCAAACTTGCTTTCAAGGATACTTGTTTTTAAAGTCAATGCTTTAATCACTAATTCGCAGAATAGAACTCTCCTTGCTGATGTAGTAAGACAGACGGTACATTGAATTGTATAAATCATACCTATTTTTGAGAGCAACATAAAATTTGAACAAAAAAGGTTTATCATTAAATTTCATGTCTTCGCCATAAATTTTGCTTAATTTCTCCTCAAATAGCTCACCTAACTTCACTTTTTATGCGGATGGAAGGTTTTCTTTCAAAATACTCACATAAGAGCCCCAAGGGAAAAAAATAACGAGTAAGGCCTACATTGATATTTAGGGTTTACTCAGAGCAGAAGAACAAAAGTAATTTGTAGAGTGGTAGGAAAACTAAAATATAAATTCAGAAGTAACATTTTTTTAATTAACCAAGATAATTAATTACCTTTCCTGACTTAAGGAATTTAGCAAAGAAGTAAATAATCTGAAAGAAAATTGGTGATTCAAATTATCAGAAGAGACGTGGTGGAAAGATAGATTGGATAAATAATTGGACTAATTCAGCAGCCTAGAGCAGTCGACGGATTATATGAGATTTATTGGCGTCATCTTGGTACAACAGAGAGCTTAATGAGGCTCAAGATAGTCATAATACCGATGAAACTACTGTGCTAATGTTAGTGACCATTTTTAAATTTAATTGAATTTTACTAAAGTTAACTGAGCTCAAAATCTAGTAGAGGTTTTGTATTTATTTGGGAAAACTTTCCGGGATATTTAGTCAGCTGGTTCATAAAGTATTTTAAAAGATGAGTGAGAGATAGTGCTTTGTATTCATCAGTAGAGCCTACTAGTCAGGCTGCTTAATTAAAAGAAAAGGCGATATGTGAACTAATTTGTTATTCAACGTACAGGACAAGTTTCGAGACGTCTCATTCTATCTTCCCGCTATACAATAAATCAATTTTTACACATTATTGACAATTTTGGGATCAATAAACGGATGATAGAAATTGAAATGCATTTAGTAACTAAAAATTGTTATTTCTTATAAACATATGCCTATGGGATGCTGCCCCCAAGTTTTGTTTCAAACTATTTTGTTCCGATCAAATATTCTAAAGTGTTGAAAGAAATTATGTATTTCAGAAAGTACAATAAGTGGAGTCTTTAGAGCCAAATATATATTTTCCATCACGTTTTGAAAAATACAGAGTGAAAAATCATTTATATAATTTAATAAAAGAATAAATATTAGGTTGATATCCATATAAAATGCTTCTCTAAGGTATGGAGGAGTTAAAGTATGATGGCGTTGTTTTGTTGACTAAAATTAAATATAATTCAATAACACCATCTATCTTATAGATCTATCTTATAGCATCGGGTCCTGGATAGCACGTACTCATAATTCGACGGATGCGACCTGGATCAAGGGTAATCATGCTACAACTGACATAACCTTACAGGGGATGACGAAGGGATGATTGTTTAAAAACCAAAGGCAAGGATTAGGGGAGAATGAAAATGAATCGGCACAAAGAGAGAAGTATAGAATAAGATAAAAAGAAAGAAAGAGAGAAAATAATGAGCTAAAGCTAGAGCTATAGACCTACGACCAGCAAAGAATTTAGGGTCCATTCAATACCAGTTAGAAAGGCAATAAGATTAATACTACCTCAACTTAGTGAGTACATTGCATGCATTTAATATAAGTATATTGACCATGTACACAATTATGTACGAGTATACCTGCATAACATGCAAGTTTCTAAGTACATACACACTCATCTACGAGTGTGCTTACTACTGCACAACTTTTAATAAACATATTACTGCTCACACACCCAGAGTTACATAGTTACACGGAGCTAGCAAGGACTACTTTGTCCACTCAAGGGCTAGTTCCATTCTATACTAACATGGACAAGGTCATTACGGTCTTTACTTACGTGATATTGAATTCATAAAAGGGTTCCGAATTTAAACAATACATATTATTATTGGTAGAATATCTGTCAATTTTCTTTTTAAAACAATTCACACTACTAGCATTTACTACTTCCGCAGGGAGTGCGTTCCATTTATCGATGATTTTAAAAGTGTATTTTTTTTGCTATGTTCGTTTGAAAACTCCTTCCTTTCAGTTTAAAACCTTTGTTACGTGTGATACTATGGTTGTACTTACAAAAAAAAATTCATAATTTACAAATTTACAGTATTTAGAATTTTGAATATTCCGTTAAATTCGCCTCGCAATCGACTAGTTTCGAGAGTTGGTAGTTTAATATATTTAATCTTTCGATATATGACTGATTTCTATTCGAGGGCATTAGTTTAGTTGCTCGTCGTTGAATTCTTTCTATTTTATCGATGTTTACGTGTGTATAAGGTGACCAAAATTGTATCGCTTATTCCAGTTGTGTTATTACTAAACTTTTGTATAGGGCATGATTATATCTTGGTGTTTGTACTGAAAACTTCTGGCAATAAATCCAAGCATTCATTCAGTTCGCTTTCTTGTACGCTTCGTCGCACAATTTATTGAACCTACATATATCGTTTTCTTCGTCCATAAAGATGAGATTTTTACCACAAATTTCATAGTTAAAATTTGGGTTATTTCTACCTACGTGTAAAACTGCATTTGTCTAAATTAAATTTCATGTTCCAATTATATTAGACCATTCAAAGAGTTTATCAATGTAGATCCCATTGAATTAATTTGCTATCATTTTCATTTAAAATTCAACCCCTAATTTTTGTGTAGTCCGCAAATTTGGATAGTTTACCAAGTATGCTGATGTCCATTTTCCTATTCCGAATATTTGCCGTTTAAAACCACTCTCTGATTAGGATTAATAAGAACAACGCTATTCATTGTAGGAGCTTTCCTTAATTCCATGAGCAAAAGGTTTAGTTAGTAATCGCCTATGAGGAACAGGGTCGAATGCTTTAGCGAAGTCTAAGCAAACTATGTCCAAAGGTCTATTTTCTTGCTTTTAATCATTCTGCCATAAAGTACCAAAAGATTAGTTAAACAGGCATGTTTCTGTCTAAAGCCGTGTTAACTATCATTAAGGAAATTATGAGCTCCCAAATAATCGACTATCCTATCGCAAATGACGAATTCCATTAATTTACCTACTTATCGGTCGATAATTAGTCGTAAGTTCTCGTTTTCCCTTCTTAAAATTAAGAGTTATATTCGCTAACTTATAATCTAATAGTACTCCTCCACCCCGTTTATGCGTACGGTCTTTATTGATTAATTTATACCCTGATAGTTGCAATTCGCCGATATAGTCTCTCCTAGATGTCTCTTCCCATGATTCCGTTTTTGCTCTAATATCTAATCTGCGTAAGTGCATTTAACTTTTAAATTCGTCTAGCTTATTTCGAATACTATGCGCGTTGCAGTAGTAAGCAAGTAAATTCGTTTTTAGAACGGGTACATTATTTTTACGGCATGGTGAGTAACTCTCCCCTATGTGCTCTCTAAAATTTAGTCTCCGATGCTGTTCTGTCCGAAAATTTACAAGAGAATTATTAATTAGTCTTCCGAATCTTGCCGCTCCCACCCAGTTCAAATTAAGTCTGGCTTGTCAAAATAACTCAATTTGTTCGTAAACATCATTCCTAAAATCGATGAAGTACACTCCATGTTCCTGGCAAAGAACTTTAAGAGATTTGTCAATATATACAGGATGCTCTTCCATATAAAACACTTGCCGCACCTATTCTCAGAAGGATACATGTAAACGCCACGTTTTCCCTCCTTTCTTTCAGCTTCCTCATCAGGTGGCGGTACCTTGCCAGAAATTTCTCGGGCCTTGTAGTTAATACATTATTAGTATCGATATGGATTATGAAAACCTTGTCTTGAGTATCTCTGCTTGTATAATCTTCCATTAAATCAACAAGATCCTTAACTTTTCCTCCAGGATAACAGTATTTACTCCGTTGGTTGGTTTTCTTCCGCAGAATTCCTCAAGTTGGTCCCTAATAATAGAATATCCAACAAGTCGAATTACGGATTCAGCGTCTTCCTCAGTACCAAAACGGAAAATCTTTTAGTAGCGATTACCGGCAGTCACTGTCTAGACCAGGCTGAGTTGCATGGGCTATGGAGGTGGGGGTTCTTGAAGGTCGTCCCTAATTATGGGAGAACCTTGAAGGTAATCGTGAGGACAACCCAAAAGTCTTAAAAGGGGGACGCTGGTTGCCAGTATTGGTGATAGATTACCGAGTTATCGCGTAATATTTTGGCAAGGACTCCGGTTGATACAGATTCTCCGCTTGGTTTGCGTTGCCTTTCCATATTTCCCACGAGAGTTATTTGTTGATTGCTATGGGGCGCTCTAAGTCGAGGGGCGGTCTTATTCTAGCGACGGGGTCAAATAGCCCAAAGGATGGGGATAAACCACACTAGGGTAGAACACCGGTATTTCGGGAGTTATGTAGTCGCGAGGGATTGCGATTAACGAGGAAAATGCAAAGCGGCGAGTTTTCCTGATTAATAAGGCCTTGAAACAGGAAGATTGAGAAACGTCAGGATATTGAAGTCAGCAAAGTAAAAATGGAATTATTATTGAAATCAGATCTTATTGCACTTTACCAAAGTTCCTTAATTAAGCTTTAAGTTCTAAGTTATAATATAAATTAAATTCAAAGTCAAGTGCGGGTAATGTCTAAAGGAGGCCGGACGAATAGAGTTGTAATAGAACGAGTTGAAGCTGCATTTAATTTCAACTCCTATCCCGTATTATTTAAAACCACGATGCTGCCCACGTGCATCTTCGATTCGAGGCTTGGAGTCTTATTTCAGCTACCGGATGCCAATGTTTAAACAAGGAGGTTATCGTCCCCCCGTTCGCCCCCATACGCCAACCTCGCCAGATCGAGTTAGGCTTATGAACAGATAAGGCATTGTTCCCCGGCCTGGCTGTGCGTTCCCTCCAAGCTTTCACTCCATTTTCCCCCACGCCAAGGAGATGTCCTGGCTATTTATATGGAAACTTTAACACTAAGATCAGATTGGAGATCCGGATTTTCGTCGCGAAACATCACCACGACTCTCTCACCCTTTGTGCGCCAAGGGACCTCGACCTCGAGATTCACCATCACTTGTCCAGAAGGAGGACAATATTCCTTGAGTGCCAAAGGTTCGAGCCTTTCCGACGCCAAGTCCCCAAGGCTTCCCCCCCCCTGTTGTTCAAAGGAGAACAGCATTAGAACAGCCATTGTTCGTTTTGAGCCCTTTGCCAAGAAACGGTTCTCACCCCCCCCTGTTGTTCAAGGAGAACAGCATTAGAACAGCCATTATTCGTTTTGAGCCCTTCGCCAAGAAACGGTTCTCACCCCCCCCCCCTCCCTGTTGTTCAGAGGAGAACAACATTAGAACAGCCATTGTTCTTGAGCCCGTAGACAAGAGACGGTTCTCATCCCCCCCTTTGTTCAGAAGAGAACAACCTAGAACAGCCATTGTTCGTTTTAAGCCCTTCGCCAAGAAACGGTTCTCACCCCCCCTGTTGTTCAAAGGAGAACAACATTAGAACAGCCATTGTTCTTGAGCCCGTAGACAAGAGACGGTTCTCATCCCCCCTTTGTTCAGAAGAGAACAACCTAGAACAGCCATTGTTCTTCAAGCCGTTCGTCGAGAAACGGTTCTCCTTCCCAAGACGCCACGTCAGGATCCTTTTATCCCCCCCCTTCGGCTGAAGCTCGCCAGCGGACCGAAACTCCTTTGCGCCACCTTCCACTGCACCACTAGTGCCAAAAGTTACGTAAGCCAAACTTCACCTTTGAGTATTGATCCCTTTTTTCAATTCTATCCTGTGCTTTAAATGGTTTATCCAACCATCCCATCTCTTAAACTCTATATTTGTTTTACCTTTTTAAATCCTTTAAATCCTCGGATTAGCCCGAGTCTCCACGACCCTTTCCATTCTGTTTATGTCAATATTTTCCGTTTTTGTGTATTGTTTATAGTTATTATTAATAAAACTCTATTTTATTAATGATAGCAATATTATTATCCTTGAGCTCAGTTCCACTTCTTAAGCATATCGAAGATACATAATATCGGCCGCCAGACAGTAAACGCACTCTAAAGATAATTAAGGAAGTTCCCTCAACGAATAGTGTTATATATATGGTATCGTCAGGAGTCATTCTACGACAAGAGTCTTTAAAGAGTTACACCTTAATGTCTGCGTTATGTACACAACTATATACAAATATGAATTACGCGAATCCGAGAGATCGGACTGTACGATCTAGAAAGTAATATATTGCTATATAAAACAGTAATCTTAATTCTCATTTCTTTTGTTCTGGCTTCACACAATTATATATTCAATTAAAGCCACTCCCTACAAGTTCCTCCTCTAACTAAGCTACACCTCCCTTTTATTTACTGGCCTGTTGATTTGTTTGTATCAACATAACTCGACTTTTGATTGGCTACTACCGAACATATTGATAAGGAACGTACTCCGAGTATTGGGTAAAATTCTTTGTGGGCGGGGGCATGTTGCCATGGAGACAGCTTCCTAATATGGTTTCTATTTGTTTAATAGTGGCAGCTATCCGTTTTATTCTGGATTCTGCCTTGATTATAATGTTTGCCTAAGATTGCATCGACCAACTCTAACAGCAATAACTATTCTCCGTTTATTACCGTGTGACATTCTCATAAACGTAGCTAACTTTACTTTTCTCTTTCTCTGCTCTTTATGTTTGTAGCGACTCTCACGTGTGTCCTATTTTTGACGTACACGCCGGTCGCTACACGGGTATCCTTCGAACCGTAACGAACCCATCTCTCCTGGTTTTAGAAAGCCGGCCAGGCAGGCTATCTCAAGGGGCTGAATCAGCCGTGGTCGAAGGTCGCTAGTCATCTCATAGTGCACCTTCCCTTACTCGAGTATCGGAATCAATCAAGGTTGAAGATCGCTGGTCATTTACCCGGTCATATCCAGACGGACCCTCACTACCTGGGTGTTAAGCTGCCTCCTCATGGACTGAAATTCGAATCGAAATACTTTCATTCCCTGTCCAAGAGACAGAATTTTGACTTCCCTATCCTTTCTCATTTCCTATCCTCTGCAGCCTTCACTCCTTCCGATGAAGTGTGCAAACAGGAAAAAACCATTACAGACTGAGAAAGTTCTCTTTTGTGGCAGCATTTCTGCAGATAAGTACTCCGTAAAGAAGCGCAAGATTCGCTAAAGGAATGATCCATTAATCTACGCAGCGGAAACTAAATTAATTAAGTGATTGTTCCTGAAGAATTTGCGCAGCAGAATTAGGCTATTAACACGGTCAAGGGAACTGAAAGCTCCTTCGGGTTATCATACGGAATGACCGATAGTTTGTATGTGTATGTGTTCGTGTGTGCGATTCGATGTTACTCTCACGAATGTGAGTGTGAGAAGTGAGTATCGCTGTGTTGTGTCTGTAAATAAGAATACAGAGATGTGTATCTGAGTGATAAATATGCACAACAAGGATACATAGGAGGAATGAGATGTAAATTTCAAGCTGAAATGTCGAGTAAACAGGAAAAAGATTGTAAAACTGCCTAAAACTAGAGAACCAGTTGAGAGATAACTCCACCCACACTGACCAGATCAGTCAATGGTGGAAAAATGGGAGCAAACTTAGTTAATTAGATATGGAATGAGGTAAAATAAAAAATAAAGAATAAAGAGCTACATTTAGCCCAGCAGACAAACTCAGCAGTGTTCAGCAATGTATGAAAATGTAACTAACCACTTTAAAAACACTCAGCCGTATTCAACAGCCTATGATAATATAACTAACGACTTTTGAAACACTTAGCGGGTCAGTAGAATCTAATAGTTAAGAATAAAAATATATATAAAGCAAACGAAGCAGATAAAATTATGTTCCAGACAGTCATATCCGAAATGTAAAACAGGGGACGGGCAAAATGAACTGTTGAATATATTCAGTAGCGAGAAGTGACGAGCAAACACGTCTGATTGTCACAGTTAAACTACTGTATTTCAATACCCCCTCCCCTTCTATCGATTCGTTTCCCATTCATCTCTCCGGGATTGCCGCATCTACTAGTGTTGAAAATAAAAATGACCGAAGAATCCAAAAGGAATATGATAAACACCTTTGGACATATAATCTACCATCAACTCTAAGCTGGCATCATTTAAGGGGATTGCACCTATGTAAAATTTGATCCGTGCAGATTTTACAAAGTGATCTTCATCCGTGCTCTTAATATATTACATTTTCACGCAATAAATACTCGTATAGTCTGTTTTTAAATATATTAATCGACGGTTTTCCATTTTCTTGATTTTATAGGTAAACATATTTTGTACTGCCACTGCTTAATTGCTTGTTACTAATTTGTATCCATTATGAACGGTATATGCCTTATAATCTATCTTAAAGAATAGCGAATAATTTTCACATGTTATAAAACCTTTTTTAAGATTTTAAAATCTGTATCAATTGGCCGCGTACATCTCTACTTACAAGGAATAATAGTTTAAGGGAACGAATTCTTTCTCCATTGGGTTTATTCCTAAGTTCGTGTGTCAGATTGGCCGTCCTGAGTCGCACTCTTTATAATATTTCTACATATTTTCTAAAGTTAGAAGACTAAAATTGAACCGCATACCCAAGATGCAGTCGGACTACTGATTTATATTGGGGTGAAATTGTGTATTTATACCTTTGAGAGAAATTACGTGCGATGTATCCTAGCATTCAATTCGCTCTTTCGTGGCTTCCATGGATTGCTTGGATACTTTGAATTCCACTAAAATTCTGACCCACAACGCTCTTTATCATGCCTAAAGACTCCAATAGTTGGACATTCATATAGTAATTCGATTTCAGATTTCCGCATAATAAGGTCATGACTATGTATTTTAGAGTGTTAAGCTTCCTTTGCCATTTTTCAGTCGACTCGAGATTTTTGTTTAGTTCTCGCTGCAGTCTCACCACATCACATCTAGCTGGACCACTATTTCCTATCTTCGTGTCATTTACTAATTTAGAGATTTTGCTAATTAATCCGTTATCAAAGTATTATATATATATATATATATATATATATATATATATATATATATATATATATATTATGAAAAATGCTGTGCCAGGAACTGACAACCAAAGAACCTTATTGAATCGTGAGGCCCAGTCCAGTTTATCCCATTTTTGACTACGCGCTGTGAGCCATCAGTGAACCATTGTTTTATCCATTTAAGAAAGTTTTCCCCCTATTTCGTGCGCTTTGAGCTTAAGAGTCTTTTATGCGTTAATCTATCAAATGCCTTTTGAAGGTCGAAGTAAATTATATGTACTGCTGTTATTATTATAAATCGAAATTTTTTTCTGAATGAAGTTGAAGAGATTATTAGACAATATCCTCTGGTTATAAGTCGTGCTGATGTTTTAGTTAATTTATTATCCACGAGATGAGCTACCACCTTGTCTTTGATTACCAATTGGGCTAATATAACGAAAGCTGCTTAGATCCGATTTCTTACCATTTAAAATATTGGTGTATTGCGCCTATCCCGTCACATATAGAACGATTAGCGATCATGCTCAGAGGTTTAACCAGTTCTTTTTTTAATTGGTTAAGGTGCAGCGGGTATATACAGTCTGGCGTGGGTGCCTTAGATTGTTTATTTATTTATATAGGTAGTAATTTTGCACTTATTTGCACACGCGTCAGAGAGCATCAGATTAGATTATCTCTTAATTAAAACGATTTCCTAACCTATTGTGTTTAGATGCGTCATCTCCTCAACATTGAATTATCTTAGAAATGATCGCTTATTATATTAACAGTTTCTTTCTAGTTATCTAATATTAAGGTAGGCATACTATCTGCTCTTTTTATTTCATAAGGTTCTTTGCCTTTTTAAGCCTTTCTTTCCCAGCCTTTTCTATGTAATATATCTCACTCGATTGGACTCTATACATTTTTAAATACATTTCAAATACATGATAAATATATATTATGTCAATAGATAAGGACCATTCACAACAAAAAAATATCCATTAAAATGAAATTGTATTTTATAATTATTAGTGTAAGATTTGATGACAATTGAACTTGGGTACTACAAGAAAAATACAAAGTTCCATAGAATGAAATTTCAGTTAGCTATTTATATCAGAATTACATTTAAGTAATATCAGTTGCTGAAATGTTTCATCAGATAAAGAACTCCGTTTTGGAGATAAGGTTAATCGTCCTAAAGAGGAGAGCCGTTCCACTGGAGCTGACACGGAAGGGTGGTGTTGTATTTACTAAATAACTTTTTTATGTTCGTATATCTATCTAAACTTTGAAGTGTATTATTTGAATCCTGAAGGTAACTGAACAATTCTAAATCTGCGGTTGATCGTGTTTGAGTGGATTTTGTACATCCAAAATAATCGTCACTGTCTGATACACCACTGTATGATTCAGCTTTTGGTCCTTCTGCTAAATTCTCAATCACTTGAATCATAATATTTTTAACAGAGTCTTGGTGGCTTGAACTGTCCCATGAGATACTGATATCTAACCAGTGGAGTTTAAATAAAGGATGGCTTGTTATTGCAATAATGGCATCTGTAACGCTGGCTTTATTTGCCAAGGTTAAATAAGAATGGTAGCGCTTTCCAAAGCCCTTACTAACTGCACTTAGAAGAGGTTGGCAAAATTAAAGAGAACGTGAGTGGAGGCTCTCCAGCTTTTTCTCCACATTGGGCTAGGTAGGGAGAAATTCTCCATAAAAACAGTTTTGTTCTGCCTGTAGACAATCAATTGCTACTACAATACGAGCCAAAACTGAGACATACTCCCTAAGAAATTAAATTTCGTGACTTCTGAACACTGGAAGTTCAATGGAAGTCATGAATTGATGTAATTTTTCCTTGTGTTTTAAAAGTAATGACAATGCATTAAACATAGAGTTCCAACTTATAATGCAAAGCACCTCTAATGAGCAGTTGATAACAGTTTTGATAATCTCTTCTAATTTTGGGCGACCGCTTTTGTTCAATAATGTTGAGCATTTCTCCATCGCCGCATGATTGATATTTGCACAGGAGATATTTTCGGTGTTTGTTTTGTATCAGTTTTGGCAACGAAACTGAGTGTGTGTGAAGCACAGAACATATGCTTAGGTTGGCTGAAGCTCCATGGGTCAGACAAAAGCTCTTCTTCCTCATCTAAGGCACTTCTCATTAAGAAACTATCCTCAAGCGCGTGCTCACCCTGATCTTCTTGACATGCCTGAATCTGTGGACACATTTGCAGCAGTGACTGCAAATTCGTTAAACGCGTTTACAAAATTATAGCCCTCATCTATGAGGGTGCTCGCGTTTTTCTCAGAGGGATATCGTATTCATTGATGATATTTTCCATATGTTTAGCAATATTAATGTATTTAAGTTCTCCTTTGAAGCAACAGCCTGCCAATTTTTCACTGTGACGGACAAGAGCAGCTCCCTCAAGAGGAAAACAATGAAATAATAGTCCAATGTTTGCCGCATAAATGTTTCCATCAATTATACATATTAATATAATCGAGATCAATTCCAACAACAAATAGGTCTGCTTTCAGCCAAGAGCTGATAACTCCCTAAATTTAGAGAAATTTTCAATTTCATATTCCCTAAAAAGCAAAATCTTAACATACCCACTGAACTGTAACGCCCAAAAAACTACGGTGAGGAGTTAACCAAATATCTGTAATAAGACATAAGTAAGAGGTGCTGTCTAGTTTTACTCTTCAGTAGAGCTCTTGTCACTTTCTCTTCTTCTCTAAGATTTCGTCATAGCGTCCGCCTGTAAATGACGTCAACTGAAGAATATAGGCCTGTGGTAGTGAAATGAGAATATATGGTATGCATATAAAATTTGATATATAAAATGTAGCTCTATGAATATCCTGTAGCTATATAGAACTGGTATATTAATTCATAAATATATTATTATTCTTCATATTCAGGATTAATTAGTCAAATATTGACTTTCAGTATTAATTGTTAGGAATATATACATTAACAAGCTTTATTTCTTACATTTTTGACGGGTGGGCATTCTAATTTTGACATAATGATATACAGATATTGCTACGATAACGAAATACATCGTTATAGGAATTCATCTAATAATTACATATAATCGATCAATAATTATACTAATTATTCCTGAAAAAGTTTATTCAGTAATATCTTCAAGTAAATGAAGCGCGCTTTAAGAATATATGTATGTGGATTCTCATGAAATTATTGCAATATATTAACTTATGTTGTTTGTATAGGTCTTCCTTTCTTCAACTTCGTTATATAGCCTACGTAGTGACGAATGATTCGAAGGTTTTAGTATTCGGTACTACTAATACAATAATTGTAAACAACATTTATAAAACAGAACTCACTTTTAATTAATATCACAAAAGCTGGTTGCTCCATGGTTGATAGGGGATGCACACCTTGTATGATAAAATCTTCAATTAGCTTATCAACAACAGATTGTTTGACCTTCTTAGTATTCATTGCAAAACACTACGGTAATGTCTTTACTTTAACACCGCTGCATGAAGGACCATCGTCTAATAGTAAACATTTTCTGTGTGAATCTTTTCTTTAAGCTTTCACATAGTTATCCGCTTTTTGCAACAAAGCATAATGCTTTTTCTGTATACTGTATAGAAATGTACATGATCAAATAATTTAAGGACATTTGTCTCACGGTGCAATAATTCACGTGAAATTCAATCAGCATATACTATAATTAAAGGTGTTGCAAAAGGAAGCAGGTAGATTAGTGCATGGTAAACTTACGCTACTTAACATTATCATTAGCTCATAGCAATTTAACTTCTTTTAAATAAGAAATAGTAAAATTTTTCAATTCAATTAAGTATCATATAATTAGATTTAATAAATTCTTATCTTCAAATAAAGTAGCATTGCTCGCCGCAGAGATTTTGCCATTTTATGATGTATATACACACTTCACTTTTGTTCCGTCAGAAGATTTCATTATAAAATATTTTACCATCTAGTAAAGGATGAGTATAATTACATGATTCTTTATCTTCCTCGTCTTTATTATTGTCTAATCTCTCCATTGCACACGCTTTCGAAGAAGCTGAAGTTGCCATGCAGCAGTTGAAATACTCTGAGCGCTCTCACTATACAACCGAACACAACTGTGACCATCGGTTAACTGAATTTGAACTTATTCAAGCAATCATCCCTCACCGGCTCACGCAGTCAACGGTTTGTGTCATACAAGTTGCGACAAGCTAAATCATACATTACACGTTCTTAACAGCTATATAAACCTAATATTATCAGTAAAGTATTTGCAAAAAGTATTTAACTACTGTATTCAAATATATGATTTCAAATGTATTTACAAATACAATTTTAAATACATACATGTATTTAAATACAGTATTCAAATACAAAATATTTAAATACTGCTCACCTCTGGTGCCAGTTTATTGTTTTGTGTCTAGTATTTTGTTGTTTATTTGCGTGTTCAGTGCTTGTATTTGAAGTGCACTGTCATGTGGGAAAGTTATGCTGTAGGGGTGCGAAGATGTATCAGAGAGAAAATTCCTTCCAACGCAAAGAATATAAATAGCCCATTAAATTACCAACTCAGGACTCATGCTGCGGACTCACCGTAGCGTGATGGCTAGAGTGCTGGCATTTGGTTGCAAAGACCCGCGATCGAAACTCCCAAAGTCCACAATTTTTACGAAAAAATTCACGAAGAAAACGGAAATCAAGGAAAACGCTTTAAGGATCACTCAAGAAGACTCAAGATAAAATGGATCGCCTTAGGAAAGAAAAACGGAAGAAAACCACTTCAAGGGCTAACTCATCAAGAATAAAAGAAATCTTCACGTCATGTTAATAAGGAAGATGCATCAAGAAAGGAGGATACGAAGATCAATAATTAACCCAGCCAACTTAAAGAAGAAGGAATCTCCGCTAACAAGAATACCACGAGTCAAATAAAGGGAAGACAATGTTTTGAAGGGGCAACTTCAGTCAAGAAGAAATAAATAGATTCGAATGTAGAAAATCTCAAGATGAAGAAAGATATTGATAACAAAGAAAAGATATAATAAATGCCCCCCCCCCTCCCACCCATAATGATTCAGTATATCACGTTGTTTTCTGTTCCCTTTAGAGATGCGTTTTCTTATGCGTTATGTATAGTGGTTTTAAAGTGTGTACATTGTGGTTTATATCTGCCCTGGCAGTATTGTTTAGGTTTTTTTCAGTGTAGATACATTTTATTTGTAAAAGCTTCCCAGTTTTTACTTTTGTAATTTGTGAACGTGTGCCAGTCGCCAGTAGGTTTGTTTCTTATTTCGCCCATGTATCGAGTTTTAAAATTTCGCCGTTAAGCCATAGCGCTCCATTTGATTTGATGCATTCTCTTTGTACTTTTTCATCTTATTAAGAATTTATTGTTAGCAATACTCGCTATAACTCTGAATGCAAATCCTGTCGTCTCTAATTCGAAAGGTGTCATCCCAATCATAGGTCAGTATCTGATCAAAAACAATCAAAGATGCATTTTCGGAATAATTGAACAAGTTGGTAACTCACATTTAGGGTTACAGTTGCCTTTATTTCGACTTCAACGTTTTACAATAAATTTTCATCCGTGGTTGCTTTCTCAAACTTTTGGAAAAAAAAGTTATCCTGAATAAATTCCATTATTCTTTTCTTATCCTTGTCTGATGTGCTTGCTATAAAGTCAAAGTTTGCAAAATTAAAGTGACAATATATGATTTTTTATGTCTAATTAGAGAAGAGAGACAATCAAACAACTTTTTTATCTTCTGCGATGTGGGCTAAAGGTCGATAAACTTTTACGATCTTAATCATAGAGTGGCTTGTCTCGAATTCAAATACTAAAATCTCTGATTTCATATCTTCATCATTAATGTCAACCCTACTTGACTATATGTATATCTCCCTTCGCAAAAAGCAAAAAATAGAATCCGACCACTCTAGTTCGCTTCTTATCTATATTGTAAAATTTATAGTATATATATTAAATTCTCCTAGAAAATCCCTTTGAGGTGTGTCTAGCTAAGATAGAGTGATTAAATAATATCACATTTTCCACTTTGATTAGGGGGTATTATTTGTGTCAATTTGTTTCTTATGCTTCATGCTTTTGTATAGAAGCAATTAAATTTCTCTCTTAATCTGACATGATCTTCTTTTGGGGGGGGTGGAGGGGGGCTCTGAGCGTTTTCTTGACTCAATTTCCCAGGCGTATCGGCCTTGACTACCGCGGAACCTTTAGAGCTAATCTTTTCTAGGATATAGAGCTCCCGAATACCTTTATCTATGACTCTACTTAATCGAGCATCACTACATTTGTTTAAATGAATGGCATCTTTATGAAATAGGGTGGGTTGATCGTGAAAATCATTCCAGAAGTTATAATAGTTAACTACCATTAATTGACACAAACGTCTTAGGCATTCATTAATATAAATCAACCTCTTTGACTGCATTATTAGACTCGCGTTCAATCAGAGAATAATCTCAAATATCCCTACATTATTCGCCTTATGAGTACACAGCTAAGTAGTTCTTTGGTTTTTTGATAGACAATGTCGTGGTACACCACTCTATTTCATACACTACTCATATATTATGTGAGGGGTGACTTTATCACCTACTGCAAAGCGAACCGTTAAAGGACTGTTCGCAGGGATTAACGACCCACTAGGAGGTCAAACTTGAGGCATTGGGTTTCAAATCATTAATAATCAAACAGAGTGCATAATTGGTTGGCGAGATTTACTTGAATAGGCCGAGATAATCGTTCAAGGTTAGTTAAAGATGAAACAACAAAAGTATAATTTTATTTACAAAGATCAAAATAAGAATAATAATAGGCAAAAGGAAATTATTTAAATTGAAATAGTCTCTTAATAATTATTATCAGCAAAGATTCTCAAATAGAATAATTGATTAATGTTACTAGGCTCAGATGAAAAGGTGGAACTTAACAACACTAATAATGGAGAGGGTTTCAGTCTTACGGGTCAGTGGCTTCGAGGAAGGTCCTTCTTGCGATGAGGTGAGTGGGGAACGATCCGTTGAGACAGGTAGGGCACGGTCCGAATGAGGCAGGTGTGGCACGATCCGAACTAATCTTCCGATAAAGATAGCTAATCTTCAAAGATGACGTTCGACAGGAAATGTGGGAATTCTGATAATTCTAACGGAAGAGGAAACTTCTTTTCTTCAAAGGTAATCGATGGAGATTTTCTTCGGTTCAATTAAACGAAGGAAGACAGTTGCGCAAATTCAAAGGCTTGCGGATCAGAGAAGCTACAAATTGACTTCGGTATAATCACGGTGGTGAAAGTCTGCTGTATGATGAACGGTCACGGGACGAGGCGCATAAAGAGGGCTTTGAGGTGCGTGCTGGACTCACTGAACTACAGTAAACCCGAGTATTTGTATAGCCAATTCTTAGGGGGAAGGGGAAATTTGGAGAAAGGAGTCACAAGCTCTTGACATCTTAATCCGGAGGCGGAGTCGATTCATCATTTAACACCATGGTGCGAGAAAGAGTGGCTCTTCCTTGCCTCGTCACGGAAGGGAGGAAGCTTGGGAAGAGTTCACTGGATTGAGGAATATTTCTCTAATTCGCTCAGGAGTGAAAATTCGTGAATGTTCGAACAGGAAGTGATGTTGTCCATGGCGAGATACTATCACACGGGGTCTCCAATAAATTGGGGGTGGCTGTGGTCAGAGGTTGTTCTTTTACACCCCTCCCTTCCATCCAATGGAACTTTTTTAAGAGCGAGGGAAGAACAAGGGGACATCGCAAATTTCGATAGGAGGAATTATTATTATGGCATCAGCCTGATAAAAAAAAACGGGCGACCTGAGCTGTATTCGACAGGCTTACAAAAAGGCCATCATATTAATCTGAGCAAA
Organism: Ceratothoa steindachneri; assembly: GCA_963969495.1. Lineage (NCBI taxonomy): Eukaryota > Metazoa > Arthropoda > Malacostraca > Isopoda > Cymothoidae > Ceratothoa > Ceratothoa steindachneri. Next base: position 125,855,627 of record OZ018321.1, read on the forward strand.
AAATATATATATATAAATCAGGCGACAAAAAAAATTACATTTAAATTAAGGAACAAAATTAGAACTTTGTCTAAAAGGGTAGTAAAACAACAAACAAAAAAACAAACACTATATTAGATATGTATCTACAGGGACCATATACTCCATACTACAGCTAAAGCTTCCCGTTCTATTTCCGAGTAATTACGTTGCTGGGTAGCAGTAGCTTTCGGCTCGCGTAAGCCACCGGGTAGCTTTCACCTTCGTCAGAGTATTGGAGCAGCACGCATTCAATTTTCTCTTCACTCGCATCCGTCTGGATGCTGAAGGGTTTGAGGGATTAAGGAGCCTCAAAATGGGGTCGGACGCTAGTTTGGCCTTAAGGTAATGTAACCTGGCAGTAGCTTCGGGATTCTATGAAAGGGGATCTGGGGATCTCTTCTGAAGGAAGGCACTTAAAGGGGGGGGAATAGACGCAAAGTTATGAATAAATTTACGGGAAAAGGAGGCCGATTCCATGAATGACCTTAGCTGTTTCTTTAAACAGAGAAGGGGCATCTCGAAAATGACTCTGACCTTTTCGTCTTGGGGGCCTATCTGATTTTCGAGCGAACAGGCTCTTGAGTAGTGAGAATGATATGCTCAAATTAATTGGAGAAACCTGGACTCTCGGAGATGACAGCAACTAGTGCAGCTGACTACTTTGAAGAGGCGCTAGCCTGGGAGAGAAATCCAACAAGGGGGATGATGATTCAGGGGGTTCAAGTAAAGATGGGATAAGGTATTCACCATCTTGTTCAATGCACATCACTTGCACGACATTAAAGGGGTCAGCGGAATACACCGCTTCCATAGGAGACTTCATTGAGAGCCACAATAATGTTGATACACGCACGGCGGTGATATTTCTTCAACATATTGATGTGGAAAACCTCATCTCCTGAGGGGGTTCGAATGAGGTAATCCTCTGGTCCTTTTACCTCTAAAATGGAAAGGCACCCTTCCACTAGCTCAGGATTTTGTTACTCTCCGTGAAAAGTAGCAACAGTGCCTCCTCGCCAGCCTTAAATCTTCTTTCCTTCGCCTCTAAATCAAAATAAGTTCGATACTTCTCCAAATTTACCTCAGTATTTTGGTACGCGATGCTGGCACGTATCTCGAGGTGCTTTCGGAGGTCTAGGAGGATTGGATTTCGTTATCCAGACGGGGATTGGAGAAAGGTTCCTTTAAAATAGCAAAGAGGCCTCGAAGATTACGGCCCTACAGTAATTAGAAGAAGGCGAATCCTAGGGTCATATGGATAATTTCACAAAACGCAAACAGAGCCACGTGTAAAAAGCGGTGCTATTTTTTGAGCTGATATATACATAATTTTCTGAGGATTGCTTTCAATGTACCATTTAGCTTATCGCAAACTAATGGGTGGTATGGTGGGTCAACAGAGGTTTTACCATGAGGAGCTTGCCGACATCCCCATAAGCTCGGAGGTAAATTGTCTTCCTCAATCCGACAATACATCCTTCGGGCTTCAACGCACGAAACGCTATCAACGCGCTTAAGAGGAACTGCCTGAAAAAAACGGGTAGTAAAGTCTACCAAATTCAAGAAGTAACTGTGTCCTTCCCTAGACGGGGGATGAATAGGGCCAATAAGATCAATGAACATACGAAAAAAGGTTCCGAGATGATCGGGCTTTTCTGAAGGGGGGCTGGCATGACGCGCCCTTTTGCTAATGTCCTTTGGCAGGCATCGCATGATTTGCAGTACTCTGCAATTTCTCTGGCCCCACTTAGCCAATAAAAATACTTAAAAACCTCTGAGCAGTTTTTTTATTACTAAAATGACCGGAGAATAAATTATCGTGAGAAATCTGGACGACTTCGGGGACGTGAGAGCGAGGAATACACAAGGAGTGTGTTTCAGGCTCGGTTCCGTCGGAACATTTACGATGTAACAGGTCATCTTTAACTAGGTATGAGATGCTTTTTCAACAACGGGAAGACTCTTGCTCATGAGTCCTGGCTTTCTCCCAAAGGGGGAGGAGAGTTGCGCACCCCTTCTAGGCGGGGAAAAAATCTTCGTCCGGAGGGTCTCCATTTCCGGATCGACGGGGTTTTCTAAAGGAACGGGTTCCTGAGAATCCTTGGTGGCCGGGACAGTGGTTACCGCGGGTTGTGCTACAGGGTTACTTGTAACCTGAAGGGTCTGACCAATCAGTACAGAGCAAAAATTGATTGAGGCTGCTACCATTTCGACCCAACCAGTCAAATACTCACATTCGATGAGGCATTCTACAATAGGGAAACGATTCGCTTGGCTGAGGTAATCATGGAGCACAGCGTACCTTTGGTGGTCAGTACCGACTTAGGAAAGTATATTCTCGGATACGTCGATGCATATGCACCCAGTGTCACGTACAAGGGTGAGCACACGGCATCCGTTCATGACTCCATTTTCAAATTTCAAACCACCGGGGGAGCTCTTATTAAAGAGAAAATTTACTTGGTGACCGGCGTTGTTGGTCAACGAGAGAGACGTAGTGGTATCTTGACGAGACGGGGGAGGAGCAAAAGTGGCACTAAATTTGTGTGCCTGATGGGAGGACACGCTTCTAAATTGTGAATTTCGAGGGCAGTTCGTGTAAACGTGACCTTTTCTTCCGCAGGTATAACAGATTATCTGCCTTCTGGGAAATTACGACGGAGGGTGAGTGGTAATAACGGCCTTAATGTCTCTTGGTTCCGAAGAAAGGAGGTTTCTAGGTTTCGAGGGGCCTTGAACTTTTAGGAATTTAGGAGTATTTATTGGAGGGGGCCTGAAGTTATAAATTTTAACTTGGGAGTAGACGAAGGGGCGGGGGGCTTCTTATTAACCTTGGGATACAAGTCATGGTTTTTCGCATAAACATCAGCCTCTTCTAGGAATTCCTTGAACGTAGAGCAGCGCTTGTCCTTAACGAAGGCGAGGATTTCGTGGGCCAGGGAAGCTAAAAATTGATCTATTAGGAAGAAGTCTAGAATGAACTCGTACTCTTGGGGGATTTTACACGTATATAACCAAAATTGGAGGTGTTTTTTTTGGATGTACAGAAAATGGTGAAAGGTCTGACCGGGGCGGATCTTTTTGTGACGGAAACGGGCACGATAGAAGTCCGGGGTCATATTCACGGCAGCTAAATGTTCGGCTTGAGGGTAGAGTAGTCCACAGTTGACTCTAAGGGAAGAGAAATGAATATGTCTCTCAACTGTGAGTTTAGGAGGGAGATCAATTTGGCGACACCATTTATCTACCACGATGTCTCAATTGTTGGTTTCAAAAATCTTCTAGGAATGCGTAAGATATGATCCAAAATCTTCTCATTCTTTAAAGACGGGTAATCTTACTGACGGGTACTGTGGAGTTTTGGTCCGGGAGTTAACTGACATTGACTCCAATTGATTACTACTTAATTCCAGTTCATGCTGCCTTATTCTCTAACGATCTTCCATCTCTTATTGTTTTTTTGTCTCTTTAGTCGCTCTTATTTCTTTTGCTCTTCTCTCTTCAGCTTCTCTTAGTTCTTGTTCCTTCGCTGTTCTCTCTTCTCTTTCATTATTTCTCTCTTCTTCCTGAATATAAGTTAATAATTCTCGGCCCGACAGGCCCAACGACTCTCCTTGGCTCTTGAAACGGTCAAACGAAGAAGCCATCTTGTTGGCTCACTTGGGGGAACGTAATACGTAAACGGGGCTATTGACGTAATGAAATTTCTCGGCAATATACATGAACTCTAACTTTTACCAAAAATAAATATTTAAAAATTATCCCACTAAAAGATTACTAAAACTATTTCTGCACGGTTAGGACGGCTTAATCTTTCTAATCCAGCTGAGAATTAACTCAAATATTCCGGTAAATGGTATACACAAACACAAAGAACTGGTTCTAACTAATAATCTAAATTTTAAATAGTTAATAGACTATGTTCCATTGATCTAAAACTAACTTGAATGTACTTCGGCCAAAAGAGAAAAATAAGGAAACTTCAATAATGAAAGAAAACTAGTAAAACTTAAAGGGGATGTAAATTGACTAAACTGATTTACTATGTAATACACCACAAACGTAACACCAGTTTTTATAATATAGAAGTAATATATGTCGTGGTACACCATTTTATATCATACACTACTCCTATATTATATGGGGGCGACTTAATCACCTACTGCAACGCGAAAGGTTGAAGGACTGTTTGCATGGATTAACGACTGACTCGGAGGTCAAACTTCAGACGTTGGGTTTCAAATCCTTAATAATCAGACAGAGTGCATAATTGGTTGGCGAGATTTACCTAAATAAGCTGAGAGAATCGTTAAAGGTTAGTTAAAGATGAAACAACAAAAATATAATTTTATTTACAAAGATCAAAATAAGAATAATAGTAGGCAAAAGAGAATTATTTTAATTAAAATAGTCTCTTAATAATTATTATTCGGAGAGATTCTCAAATAGAATTAATTGATTAATGTTACTAGTCTCATATCAAAAGGTGGAACTTGACAAAACTAATAATGGAGGGGGGTTTCAGTCTTGCGGGTCGGTGACTTCGAGGAAGGTCCTTGCGATGAGGTGAGTGGGGAACGATCCGTTGAGACAGTAAGGCACGGTCCGAATGAGGCAGATCTGAACCAACCTTCCGAAGAAGATAGCTAATTTTCACAAATGACGATCGACGGAAAATGTGGGAATTCTCGTTATTCCCCTGGAAGAGAAAACTTCTTTTCCTCAAAGGTAATCGATTGAGATTTTTTTTCGGTTCGATTAAATGAAGAGAGAATGTTGTGCAAATTTAAAGGCTTGTTGATCAGAGAAGCTATTAATTGACTTGGGTAGAATCACGGCCGTGAAAGTCTGCTGTCTGATGAACGCTTCAGGGACGAGGTGCGTGCTGGACTCATCGAACTACAGTAAACCTGAGTATTTGTATGCCCGATTCTGAAGGGGAAGGGGGAAGTATGAATTTAGAGAAAGGAGTCACAAGCTCCAGACATCTTAATCTGAAGGCAAATTCGATTCATCTTTTAGAAGCAAGGTGCAAGACAGAGCGGCTCTTTCTCGCCTCGTCACCGGAGCGGGGAGGGGAGAAGGCTCGAGATGAGTTCGCAGGATTGAAAATATTTCCCTAATGCGCTAAGGAGTCTAAAATTCGTGAGTGTTCGAACGGAAAGTGAGGTTGTCCATAGCGGAATACCATCGCACGTGGTTTCCAATAAATTGCAGGGGGGCGGGGGGTGTCAGAGTTTGTTGTTTTTCAGAGAATTTCATTTGGGTTTATGTTAAAACGGGGAATATCATTTCAGCTAACGAGGGTAAGATATCAGGGTCCTTTATTTGCCCATTCAAATTGCTGATCTTTTGTATTACGTTGTTGATACGACCAACACTCAGACAGACATTCCTATATTTACGCGAAAAACTGGTTAGTAATTTGTTATCCTTATTTTTTCGTAGGAAGTCTCTAATCAAGATCTTTTCTCTTTCCTCCTAAATTGGGATTAAAAATGCAAATGAGTTTAAGCAAAGAACATCATAATAATCTGAAGTTCTCAATAGAAAAGCTTCATTTCTGACTTGTTTTCATTACGATTTCTAGGGTGCACATAAATTCCCGATACTGTTTTTCTCTAATAATCTCATGCGTGGCACTTCTCTCATTACGGCAAAAATCCCTCTCTTTAAAGTGATTCTCCCTCCCCCGCGGGTGATCAACAATTGCCCCCAATTTTTTTATTATCTCTCCTATCTCATGCTTTGAAGTGCCAAACTCTCTCATGATGCCGCGTATTTAGGCTAGGATTTCATCTATCGCGTTTGCAATTATTACTTCGAAGGCCAGATTTTAAAAACAAATAAACAGCACATTTTATTATTTTCAGTCCTATTGGGGACATAAATTTCTTTGTTAAATGAGCTGAAAGATGCAAATATGACACTCAGTTGATTTCTTGTCCAGCAAAATACTTAAAGATAAGCGACCATTAAGAAATAAGATTAGCGACCCTTATATATATATATATATATATATATATATATATATATATATATATATATATATACGAGGGGTGGTCAATAATTTTTCCAATTCAGATATAAGGAAACGAGATATGAGAAAAAGTGTTTTATTATTTTTCAATATAACTGCCCTCGACTTCAATGCAGTTGCGCCACTTGTCCCTGAGGCTTCGAATTCCCGACTGTTGTTAAATCCACTTCTGGACGGAGGGCATGACATCTTTATCGTCCCCAAACCGGCGTCCACGCAGTGCAGCCTTGAGCTGGCGGAATAAAAAGTAGTCGCTGGGGGCCAGATCTGGAATGTAGGGTGGATGGTTGAGCTCCTCGAATCCGCACTCGAGCAGGACAGCTTCTGAAACTCCGGCCTTGTGGACTTTGACGACGTTGAAGTTGATCATGGGGTGTGAGATTTCTAGGGACCCAACGGGCAGAGACCTTTGCCATGACCAAATTGTCGTAGATGATGCTGATAACACTTCCATGTGGTAGTCTAAGTTCTCGCTCGATTTCTTTGACCTTCACCCGTCGATTTTCGAGGATCATCCTCTCCACACGGGCCACATTGTCCTCGTTGGTCACGTCTGACGGGCATCATCTACAAGAGACTCACGACCATGGCGGAACTCCCCATTCCAGCGAGCAATGGTTGCATAGGAAGGGGCGGTGTCGGTGTACACTGCAACCATGCGTTCATGGATCTCTTTTGCATTCTTGCCTTCCTTGGTCAAAAATTTAATCACTGCGCGGTGCTCAACCTTCTCCATTGTTGAAAGATTTGTGACTGACGATCTGGGATCAGCTACTGCTTCTTAAATAGATGAGGCAGGAGCGTGCGGCTGCAGGTCGTGACTTGTCATAACTTGTCCTAACACCCCCACAAACAGCCATTCCCCTTCCTCTGTTTTGTCCTACCGATTCGCAAAACTTATTAACCGCCCCTTGTACGTACAAGGTCAATGATAATAATTAAGTCGACATTTACACGATAAAGGCTTTACAAATTATTACACTCTGAAATCTCAAGTGGTAAACTTTGAAAGTCGGTGGTCAAAAGTTCATTTTTGTCCAGCTGTAGGTCACATGGACGCGCGTGTGTCATTTGCAAAACTTATTGACCGTCCCTGGTATATATATGAAATTGCCAGGGGGCGGGATTTTGACCTGGCAGACTGATAACAACTGTTCTGGCAGAAAATGCGCCACGTAAAATTTGTCCTCTGCAATACCTATTGCAAAGATCATTATTATCATTACAGTGTTGCACTAAATACAGGGTCTCTCAGAGGTTAAAAGATTTTCACACCTATTACAAATTAGGTCCAGTAATTCTAATGTCAGTGGCTTTTATTTTCGAAGGAGGATTTTCTGAATATATCTACTTTCGCAAGTTTACCTGAAAATCTCGTTTATCAAATCATATAAACTAGAGTCCTCCTATTTCACAGAGAAAGGCTATTTTTCCTGATATCATAAAAACGAAGGGTAGAAAGGAAAGGACGAAAATATAATCTCGAATATTTTTATCCCATAAGATTCGATTTTTTTCCCGTCAAATAATTTTCTTCCTCTAACTTTTACGTTTCTTTCCATCGCTGATATAGAGGCAAAAATGAAATGGTAAAGATTACTGTAATTTACAAGGAGTTAGGCGATTTGGAGCTAAAAATTGGGGATGAGCGTAGCGGAGAACTCTGATAAATCTCAAAAGTTGTGAACTTATCACTGATTCATTGTTCGCTGTATTCTTTCACAAGCAAAACATCAGAACTCCTGATTTCAGTCATAAATTTTGTTGAGGCTGAGGTCTTAGCGGAAAGTCGCATAAAACGATAAAGTGGTGGAATTGTTTTTATTTATTTCAAGAAACCGTGTTTTGTTATAGACTATTTCAATTATGTACATTATGAAAGATAAGTGTGACACAAATTTCAACTGTAAAGGAATACAGGCCGTCCTTGTTTTAACATACACGCGCTGTACTTTATATTGCTGTTAAAGCGAGGCGTTAAAGTACACTGGTTCATAGAAAATGTTACCGTGATTAAAAAGAAGGCAATAAAAAACAATAATATTACCCAAAACTTAATGTTTATAGGTAACAAATACCTACAGAAAGTAATACAAAAAGATTTGTAAAGGCAATATTTCTTTTAATTAACCAAATGTTATCATTTCAACCGATAATGCTTTTCACATTGAAATAGAGAGATCCTTTGTTGCATGTTGAGTCAGATGAGTCTCGTTGCTTCAAAAGATGAGCAAATGGTCATTGAGTTTCTCATTGTATATATCTCGGTAGCAGCTAAGAGCATCTTGCATCCCGCGGTTTGCTTCAATAAACCTCTTTGCATTTGAATCTTGTCTTTCGAATGTTGCTATTGATGAAATTAAAATTCCAATTTTCATCTGGTTGTTTGATTTTTCTTCTAGTGGAAGTTTCTCTTGTTGATCCTTAATAAATTGATTCAAGTTATCAGGAGTTAATTCTATTTGCAATCTTTTTTCACAGTTAAGTGAAACCTTACTGCTAGCTGAGACACGGTCCTCCTCTAAAGTTAGTCTCTGAAAAAAACTGAGGGCACGAGTTCCTCGAAATTTTTCTCATATTTGAAGATTTCACCTCTGCCCAAGAATCTGTAATATTTTCTATGTCACTATAAATGTCACATTTTTTTTCCAAAAATCGGCTAGCGTTTTATTTCCACCTTGTGTGAATTGGACTGCTTGGGTAAGTGTGCGGCGTAAATAGTACGCATTTATGGATGCAATTGCTCCATGATCCATAGGCTGCAACAATGCCGTTGTATTTGGCGATAAAAATACAATTCGTTTAAAAGAGAAGGGAAGACATTTAGATATATTTGCTTCCCTATCGATATTACGGTTCGATTAAAAGAAAAAGAAGTACCCGTGTTTCATTGATTTTTCTAGCGTCTGTCAAGTTCGCGTAAGGGATAATAGAACACCCCGATATTTATTCTTTTTCTGCCTTATTCAAAATTACTTAAAAAACAATTTTGTTTTGTTATTATTTAAGTGTTGGTGAAGAAGAATGTGTATAAGCAAGATTTATTCTCTTTCTTATCGTCATTAGAGTTCGCTTAAACGACAAGGGAAGCCCAAACGTTTTAACATTTTGCAATATAAGACATTTAGATTTATTTATTGAAGTTTGATAATGACTGAAATCCAATCCGAATCTACTGATTGATTACAGATTAAGAAGTTTTTGGAAGATATAAATCAACATGATGAGTCCATTAAACAAGAGTATGCTAACGAAAAAATATGTCACAGGCCGCTGTAACGTTTTCTGCCACTTGCGATTTTCATATCTCCATTCAACTTCTTTTAAAGGACAAGTGAAAACCACGAGATTTGACGGCTTCTACAATAATCATTCAAGATCTCTTAAAAGACAAGGGATCACCGAGAGAATTATTAGGTTTTCTATACTCATTCCAGTTCTCTTAAAGAATACGGGAAGACTTCGAAATTTATTCATTTTCCCATCCTCATATAAGTTCGCTAAAAGGACAAGAATTGCCTCGAGATTTATTTGTTTTCTTATAAAATTTAAGTTTGCTTAGAGCAAAATGATAAAGGAGAATTACGAGATTTATTCGTTTTTCTAACACACATCGTTCGCTTAAAATAAAAGGAAAAACACCGAAATTTCTGTCTATCCTATGTTAAATAAAGTTTCCTTAAAGATCAAAGAAAATCTCAAAGATTTATTTATTTGCCCTTTCCCATCATCAAGAATGCTTACATAGAAGAGAAGAGACGATCCCGAGATTTATTATTTTTCGTAATGTCATACAATTTCGCCTAAAGCCTTAAATGATAAGGGAAGACCCAGAGCCTTATTCGTTTTTCATTTTAGTTAAGTTCACCTAAAACAAGAAGTATCTCGAGATTTATTTGTTTCTTATCGTTATTCAAGTTCTCTTAAGAGGACAACTGAATACCCGAAATTTATTCATTTTTTTATCGAAATTTATTATTAACTTAAGGAAAAGGAAGAAACAAATTTTTAATTATTTGTTTATTATTATTCAAGTTTGCTTAAAAAAACAAGAAGTCTCTTTGAGGTTATTCTTTCTTCGAGCCTTATTCATTTTGCTTAAACCACAAGGAAAGTCCATGAGGATTATTCAATTTTGTATCCTCAACCTAGTTCTCTGAAAGGACGAGCTTGATTTATTTGTTTTCCTATTCGAAAATATATTCGTTTTCTAACAGTATTCAAGGTCCTTTAAAGCACAAGGGAAAAAACCGAGATTTTTTTTTTCTATCGTCATTTACATTCCTTTATACGCAAAAGATATTTTTATGAATTTTCGTATAGCTATTCAAATTAGTTTAAAAGACAATCCAAGGCCGTCAGATTTATTTGTTTTCTCATCGAAATTAGGTTTGATTAAGGGAATAGGTTAAATTACAAAATTTAATTGCTTTACAAACTCACATTATGTTTGCTTGAAGGACAAGGGAAGGCCTGTGATTTATTCGCTCTTCATTATGCTAATTCATAGTTCCTTAAAGGGCAAATGAAAACCCCGGGATATATTCTTTTACTTTCGCCAACATTGCGCTTAAAAGACGAAGGTAACGCTATCCATTTATTTGTTTTCCTATTTTCATATAAATTCGATCAAAGGAAAAGAAAGACAGCAAAATTTATTATTTATCCTATCGTTATTTAAGTTCGCTAAAAGGAAAATTTAAGACTTAGAAATTTATTCGTATAATTTCCTCATTTAAATTTGTTTAATAGACAAAAGAAGACCCAGCGAATTATTACTTTTGCTAACATTTAATTTCAGTTAAAGGATACATGAAGATCTGCCATTTGTTCTTTGAATATTAAAACTTAAGTTAGCTTAAATTAAAAGGGATAATATTGAGCTATGTTGTTTCTTAACGAACTTAGTTTCCTTAAGGAATGATCCTGGAATTTAGTCAAGTGTTTTTAAAGGCAAATAAAGTGGTCGGGATATATTCGTTTATCTTCGCTATCAAGTTTGCTTGAATGACAAGGAAAATCCCTTGGATTTACTTGTTTTATTTATAATCACTTAAGTTCTCTTAAAGCTCAAGGGATCATCAGCCAGGGATATATTCGTTTCTTCTGCGCCGAGATTTATTCGTTTTCCTTTATTCATTTAGCTTCGATTCACGGAAAATGAAATACTCTGTTATACTTGTTTTCATATTGAATTAATGTTAAAATTTAATGATGGGGTATATATATATATAATATATATATATATATATATATATATATATATATATATATATATATATATATATATATATATATATATATATATGTATATATATACATACACACTGGATCTTCTTTAGGAAATAGAGCCTACACAGACACATACATTGGGTTAGGTTAGGCGTAAAATGGCACCGCCCACCTAGCATTGGTCACTACCAGCCTTGGTCAAATGCATGTAATCGGTACAGGAGAGATAAGGAATGCATCGAGCGGATTCACTACCAGCTTTGGTCACATGCAGGTGTTTTCTTGCTGTATAATTTGCTTTACTTGGAATCTAGACAGCTTCTTACAATACTCACACGTAAGAAGCTATGTCTCGATTCCAAGTAAAGCAAATTATACAACAAGAATACAAAATTAATATTTTCAACCTTTTGAAGATTACTAGAACAAAATCCGGTTATGTTAGTGATCTTTGAAAACACATACGAAAGAACTCGATATAACAATAAACTATTCCTTAGTGAGGATGAATTTTGGCTCGTGTTCGGGGCAATACACAGTATAAAACAGGAAAATTTCCCCTATGTAGATCGAGTGGTGAATGACTACGTTATAAAACAGCTAAAGTGTGTAGTGAGGGCAAATACAAACAGTCTATTTCTAATTATATATTCCGGGATAAACTGGAAAAGGGATGAAGAGTTCATTCCTACACGATTCAAAAACGCACTGTATAATGAGTATGAAGTAGATACTTTTCTAAAACTTGAAGACAAGTTTCATCAAAGTTTTCGTCGGATGAAGTGTATGCAGAATATGGTTGATGCTTGTTATCTTGTTATCAACGTTGAACTCGATGACTGTCGAAAACTTCAACCTACCATCACAGAAGATAAGTATATAAAAAATGTGTAGTTTGATAAGTTCATTGTTTTCTCAACAAGAGAGGGAGCCTAATCCATCTTTTGAAAGAATTTGTCCTCAGGGATCTAGATGACTACGTCACCATTACGTGCAAAGAAAATTTAATAGAATATCTATTTATCAATCAGTTTCTCCATGGAAGTCCAGAAGATGGAGTGTCACCAGCCTGCGTCATCAAGACTTGCAAGAAGAAAGTTGTATGTGATAGAACGTGTTGAAGCTGCGTTTAATTTTAACTCCTATCCCGTATTATTTAAAACCACGATGCTGCCCACGTGCATCTTCGATTCGAGGCTTGGAGTCTTATCACAGCTACCGGATGTCAATGTTTAAACAAGGAGGTTATCGTCCCCCCGTTCGCCCCCATACGCCGACCTCGCCAGATCGAGTTAGGCTTATGGGCCGATAAGGCATTGTTCTCCGGCTCGGCTGTGCGTTCCCTCCAAGCTTTCACTCCATTTTCCCCCACGCTAAGGAGATGTCCTGGCTGTTTATATGGAAACTTTACCACTAAGATCAGATTAGAGATCCAGATTTTCGTCGCGAAACATCACCACGACCCTCTCTCCCTTTGTGCGCCAAGGGACCTCGACCTCGAGATTCACCATCACTTGTCCAGAAGGAGGACAATATTCCTTGAGTGCCAAAGGTTCGAGTCTTTCCGACGCCAAGTCCCCAAGGCTTCCCCCCCTGTTGTTCAAAGGAGAACAGCATTAGAACAGCCATTGTTCGTTTTGAGCCCTTCGCCAAGAAACGGTTCTCTTCCCCCCTGTTGTTCAAAGGAGAACAGCATTAGAACAGCCATTGTTCGTCTTGAGCCCGTAGACAAGAGACGGTTCTCATCCCCCCCTTTGTTCAGAAGAGAACAACCTAGAACAGCCATTGTTCGTTTTGAGCCCTTCGCCAAGAAACGGTTCTCCCCCCCCCTGTTGTTCAAAGGAGAACAACATTAGAACAGCCATTGTTCTTGAGCCCGTAGACAAGAGACGGTTCTCATCCCCCCTTTGTTCAGAAGAGAACAACCTAGGACAGCCATTGTTCTTCAAGCCGTTCGTCGAGAAACGGTTCTCCTTCCCAAGACGCCTCGTCAGGATCCTTTTATCCCCCCCCCTTCGGCTGGAACTCGCCAGCGGACCGAAACTCCTTTGCGCCACCTTCCACTGCACCACTAGTGCCAAAGTTACGTAAGCCAAACGTCACCTTTGAGTATTGATCCCTTTTGTCAATTCTATCCTGTGCTTTAAATTGTTTATTCGAACCATCCCATCTCTTTAACTCTATATTTGTTTTACCTTTTTTAATCCCTTAAAACCTTGGATTAGCCCGAGTCTCCACGACCCTCTTCATTCTGTTTTTGTCAATATTTTCCGTTTTTGTGTATTGTTTATAGTTATTATTAATATAACTCTATTTTATTAATGATAGCAATATTATTATCCTTGAGCTCAGTTCCACTTCTTAAGCATATCGAAGATACATAATATCGGCCGCCAGACAGTAACGCACTCTAAAGATAATTAAGGAAGTTCCCTCAACGAATAGTGTAATATATGGTATCGTCGGGAGTCATTCTACGACATATATATATATATACTATTTAAATTTGGTATCAGGTGTGTAAGGTTTAACGCTATATCTTTGCAAACACTGGTCTCAGTCGAGTAAAGCATAGTGTTATTCGTAATAAAAATAGAATATAGTAGTTCCCTTTTGTTTTAACGATTGCTATCCCCCTTTTTTTTTAAACTTAAGAAGCTGGAGTAGCTCAAGGAACGGTTATAATAATTTGTTTGTGTTTTTTTTTGTGATTTTAGTCAGTGGTTATTTAGATTGAGAAACCAAGTACGAATAGGTCAGTGCCCATATTTAGATAGGCTAATTCTATAGAGGCATAATTCTTGTTGCAAGGAATTTTAGTTGGTTGACTAGTGCGCCCCCAAGTGCAAAGATGACTCAGTTCGAAATCTTTAAAGCGCAAGGAGAGTCCTGTGGACTCTCCGGAAAAGAACTAACTGAGTACATTCAAGAGGAGCAAAGAAAAGAGAAAGAAAGAGAAAGAAAAAAAGAAGAAAGAAAAAGAGAGAAACGGATAAGACAAGCTGACCATCAGATTGAATTAGCTCGGATTGAAGCAGAATTTCAAAGAAAAATGAAAGTAATAGAAAGGGAAAGAGTAATCCGACGAGGGGAACGAGAAAGAGAAATACAACGAGAAGAACGAGAAAGAAAATACAACGAGAAGAACGAGAAAGAGAAAAACAACGAAAGGAACGAAAAAGAGAAATACAACGAGAAGAACGAGAAAGAAAAATACAACGAGAAGAACGAGAAAGAGAAATCCAACGAGAAGAAAGAAGGAAGGATTCGCGCCCCTTCCCAGGAAAGCTGACAAAGTTTCCGAGCCCCGTAAAACCCCCAAACTTCTTTCCCCAAAACCAACAACGGGACTCCAAACCTCCCGTTAAGACTTCTCCTCCATCTCTCTTCCCGAAGCGACCAACCAGATGCTTCACCTGTGGTGTAGAAAACCACATGAGCTGAAACTGCCCCCAAAATTCTAGGCTTAAAAGCGGACCAGCCCACCAAGTTTACCAGATTAATGCAACCCCGGCTCCCCCGGTGGTGCAGACCCAAGCAGAAACTTCTCCCCATCCGTCAGGCCACCAGGTAAATTTTGTTTTTGATAAAAGTTCAGCGGGAACTTTGAAATATGAGGAGGGCAGCGTGGACAGCTGCCGAGTATTGACTCTCGTCAGGGACACAGGATGTACGTGTTTCATCGTGTCCGACGAACTCCTCCCAGTGGCCTCTAACCACAAAAAATTTGCGGTGGTACATGACTACCTTGGGCGGGCGAACAGATTCCCCATCGCTAGATGTTACCTGCGGTGTCAATATTATAATGGCTAGGCTGAAGTCATTGTAGCACATATAAAATTCTGTTCCGTACTTATAGGACAGAGCCCCCAAGTAAGTTTCGACCCTGTGTTTCAGGCCGCCCTTCCTCGAGGCCGAGATAAGAAAGAAGCCCAGGAGCCCGTCCCCATCAGAACCCCGATACCGTCCGATTTCTCGGAGACCCCTAGCCAGGATTTTAGGACGGAAAATGAGGAGTTTGAATCACTAACACCCTTAGGTGATAAGGCCCAAGACAAGGACACGGAGACTGTCCGTGGACCATAAGAAAAAAAGAAGCCCCAACGCGCCCATGGAGATACCTTCGTAGAACTGGACGAAGCATCGGCGCTTGAAGAAGATTACCCCGCGGAGTCCCTTAATCTAATCCAGACAGTGTGCATCCAACCTGATGCCGATTACCCTCCTCCTTCCCTACCAGGCGAGTCTTTAGAACCCTCTGACCTGGATAGTGACGCGCAGCTGACACCACGTCAGAAGAGTCAGCTACAAGAACTAATTAAATGGAATCACCATTTACCCACCCTATTAGCTCTTTTCGAGCAACTGCGTGAAAATGGCCTCACCATTGGCCCCAGCAAATGCCAGTTTGCCCACGAAACCATCAAATATTTGGGTTTCAAAATAGGACAAAGCAAGTTAGGTCCCCACGAGAACAAGATTAAGGCAATCGCCCACATGCCCCTCCCGATTACAAAGAAGCCATTAAGATCGTTCCTAGGATCAGCTTCTCCCTATCAGCGATTTGTTCCGAATTTCGCTGCAATTTTGGCCCCCCCTATGCCCCCTTCAGGAAAAGAATTTCCCCGATCGGTTACGTTGGAATGATGTCGCTGTTTCCCATTTTAATCAGCTCAAAAGTAAGTTCATTTCTGCCCCCATTTTTAAGTTGCCCAACCCAGAAAAATCCTTTGGGGTTAAGACCGACGTGAGCAACGAGGGCATTGGAGGTGTACTCCTTCAATACGTGGATGACAGAACGAGTCATCCAGTTGCATATGCTAGTCGTCAATTATTACCACGTGGAAAGAGATATGCCACTAGAGAAAAGATAGCTCTATCAATTATCTGGGTCATAGACAAATTCAAGCTGTACTTGATATGTAAAGAATTTCAAATAGGAACCGACCACCGTCCGTTAGCCTATATTAGGAATTTGAGACACTCAAACGGCCGCATCATGCGCTGGAGTTTACTCTTTCAAGAGTATCAGTTTAAAATAAATTAGATAAAAGGTTCCGATAACCAGGTCGCTGACGCCCTCAGTAGAAATGCGTTACCGAATAGCGTAGAATAATAGTATTCATAGGATTAGTATCTCCATGTAGGTATATACCGTCTTGTACGACTTAATTTAAGATTCTTTTGTAATATAATTAATTAATGTATATGTCTGAATTTTGTAACGCTCAATGTCTAATTTTTTGTATGTCTATATATTTGTTCTTATTAATTTACGTATAAATTATTTTGTCCCGTATGTACTAAGTTTATATCATTTCATTGTTCCATGCCCTTTTTTTTTCTTTGATTAAGTTGTAGTCAAGGTTATTTTCCCCTGTAATCTAAAGATCAAAATAATCATATGTATTGAGGTAATACTAGTTAGGTGCAGGAAGGTACGGTTGTTACAAGAAAACGAGTTCCCCACAACCGAGCTTGTCGTAGAATGACTCCCGACGATACTATATATAACACTATTCGTTGAGGGAACTTCCTTAATTATCTCTAGAGTGCGTTTTACTGTCTTAGCGGCCGATATTATGTATCTTCAAAATGCTTAAGAAGTGGAACTGAGCTCAAGGATAATAATATTGCTATCATTAATAAAATAGAGTTTTATTAATAATAACTATAAACAATACACAAAAACGGAAAATATTGACAAAAACAGAATGGAAAGGGTCGTGGAGACTCGGGCTAATCCAAGGTTTTAAGGGATTAAAAAAGGTAAAACAAATATAGAGTTAAAGAGATGGGATGGTTCGAATAAACAATTTAAAGCACAGGATATAATTAACAAATAAGGGA
This sequence comes from Ceratothoa steindachneri, assembly GCA_963969495.1. Lineage (NCBI taxonomy): Eukaryota > Metazoa > Arthropoda > Malacostraca > Isopoda > Cymothoidae > Ceratothoa > Ceratothoa steindachneri. The sequence continues at coordinate 125,872,770 of OZ018321.1, forward strand.
TCAATACTCAAAAGGTGACGCTTGGCTTACGTAACTTCATTAGGGTGCAGTGGAAGGTACTTGAAGGAGTATTCGGTCCGCTGGCGAGTTCCAGCCGAAGGGGGGAAATAACAGGATCCTGACGAGGCGTCTTGGAAAGGAGAACAGTTACTCGACGAACGGCTCGACGAACAATGGCTGTTCTACTTTGTTCTCTTCTGAACAAAGGGGGGATGAGAACCGTCTCTTGTCTACGGGCTCAAGAACAATGGCTGTTCTAATGTTGTTCTCCTTTGAACAACAGGGGGGGAATGAAAACCGTTTCTTGGCGAAGGGCTCAAAACGAACAATGGCTGTTTTCATGTTGTTCTCCCTTGAACAACAGGGGGGGGGAAGAACCGTTTCTTGGCGAAGGGCTCAAAACGAACAATGGCTGTTCTAATGTTGTTCTCCCTTGATCAACAGCGGGGGATGAGAACCGTTTCTTCGCGAAGGGCTCAAAACGAACAATGGCTGTTCTAATGTTGTTCTCCTTGAACAACAGGGAGGGGATGAGAACCGTTTCTTGGCGAAGGGCTCAAAACGAACAATGGTTGTTCTAATGCTGTTCTCCTTGAACAGCAGGGGGGAATGCCTTGGGGACTTGACGTCACTAAAGGCTCGAACCTTTGGCACTCAAGGAATATTGTCCTCCTGGACAGGGTGATGGTGAATCTCGAGGCCGAGGTCCCTTGGCGCACAAAGGGAGAGAGGGTCGTGGTGATGTTTCGCGACGAAAATCTGGATCTCCAATCTGATCTTAGTGGGAAAGTTTCCATATAAATAGCCAGGACATCTCCTTGGCGAGGGGGAAAATGGAGTGAAAGCTTGGAGGGAACGCACAGCTGGGCCGGAGAAAAATGCCTTATCTGTTCATAAGCCTAACTCGATCTGGCGAGGTCGGCGTATGGGGGCGAACGGGGGAACGATAACCTCCTTGTTTTAAACATTGACGTCCGGCAGCTGTTGATAAGACTCCAAGCCTCGAATCGAAGATGCACGTGGGCCTCCTCGAGGTTTTAACTAATATGGGATAGGAGTTGAATTTAACACAGATTCAACTCGTTCTATCACAGAGCTCTATCGTTGTCCCTTCTCTCTTTTTTTTCGAAGTGACAACTTCCCCTGGAATGGAGGGGTGTGATAGAACGTGTTGAAGCTGCGTTTAATTTCAACTCCTATCCCGTATTATTTAAAACCACGATTCTGCCCACGTGCATCTTCGATTCGAGGCTTGGAGTCTTATCACAGCTACCGGATGTCAATGTTTAAACAAGGAGGTTATCGTCCCCCCGTTCGCCCTCATACGCCGACCTCGCCAGATCGAGTTAGGCTTATGGGCCGATAAGGCATTGTTCTCCGGCTCGGCTGTGCGTTCCCTCCAAGCTTTCACTCCATTTTCCCCCACGCCCAGGAGATGTCCTGGGTATTTATATGGAAACTTTACCACTAAGATCAGATTGGAGATCCAGATTTTCGTCGCGAAACATCACCACGACCCTCTCTCCCTTTGTGCGCCAAGGGACCTCGACCTCGAGATTCACCATCACTTGTCCAGAAGGAGGACAATATTCCTTGGGTGCCAAAGGTTCGAGCCTTTCCGACGCCAAGTCCCCAAGGCTTTCCCCCCTGTTGTTCAAAGGAGAACAGCATTAGAACAGCCATTGTTCGTTTTGAGCCCTTCGCCAAGAAACAGTTCTCTTCCCCCCTGTTGTTCAAAGGAGAACAGCATTAGAACAGCCATTGTTCGTCTTGAGCCCGTAGACAATAGACGGTTCTCATCCCCCCCTTTGTTCAGAAGAGAACAACCTAGAACAGCCATTGTTCGTTTTGAGCCCTTCGCCAAGAAACGGTTCTCACCCACCCTGTTGTTCAAAGGAGAACAACATTAGAACAGCCATTGTTCTTGAGCCCGTAGACAAGAGACGGTTCTCATCCCCTCTTTGTTCAGAAGAGAACAACCTAGGACAGCCATTGTTCTTCAAGCCGTTCGTCGAGAAACGGTTCTTCTTCCCAAGACGCCTCGTCAGGATCCTTTTATCCCCCCCCTTCGGCTGGAACTCGCCAGCGGACCGAAACTCCTTTACGCCACCTTCCACTGCACCACTAGTGCCAAAGTTACGTAAGCCAAACGTCACCTTTGAGTATTGATCCCTTTTGTCAATTCTATCCTGTGCTTTAAATTGTTTATTCGAACCATCCCATCTCTTTAACTCTATATTTGTTTTACCTTTTTTAATCCCTTAAAACCTTGGATTAGCCCGAGTCTCCACGACCCTCTTCATTCTGTTTTTGTCAATATTTTCCGTTTTTGTCTTTTGTTTATAGTTATTATTAATAAAACTCTATTTTATTAATGATAGCAATATTATTATCCTTGAGCTCAGTTCCACTTCTTAAGCATATCGAAGATACATAATATCGGCCGCCAGACAGTAACGCACTCTAAAGATAATTAAGGAAGTTCCCTCAACGAATAGTGTGATATATGGTATCGTCGGGAGTCATTCTACGACATATATATATATACTATTTAAATTTGGTATCAGGTGTGTAAGGTTTAACGCTATATCTTTGCAAACACTGGTCTCAGTCGAGTAAAGCATAGTGTTATTCGTTATAATAATAGAATATAGTAGTTCCCTTTTGTTTTAACGATTGCTATCCCCCTTTTTTTTTAAACTTAAGAAGCTGGAGTAGCTCAAGGAACGGTTATAATAATTTGTTTGTGTTTTTTTTTGTGATTTTAGTCAGTGGTTATTTAGATTGAGAAACCAAGTACGAATAGGTCAGTGCCCATATTTAGATAGGCTAATTCTATAGAGGCATAATTCTTGTTGCAAGGAATTTTAGTTGGTTGACTAGTGCGCCTCCAAGTGCAAAGATGACTCAGTTCGAAATCTTTAAAGCGCAAAAAGAGTCCTGTGGACTCTCCGGAAAAGAACTAACTGAGTACATTCAAGAGGAGCAAAGAAAAGAGGAAGAAAGAGAAAGAAAAAAAGAAGAAAGAAAAAGAGAGGAACGGATAAGACAAGCTGACCATCAGATTGAATTAGCTCGGATTGAAGCAGAATTTCAAAGAAAAATGAAAGTAATAGAAAGGGAAAGAGTAATCCGACGAGGGGAACGAGAAAGAGAAATACAACGAGAAGAACGAGAAAGAAAAATACAACGAGAAGAACGAGAAAGAGAAAAACAACGAGAGGAACGAAAAAGAGAAATACAACGAGAAGAACGAGAAAGAAAAATACAACGAGAAGAACGAGAAAGAGAAATCCAACGAGAAGAAAGAAGGAAGGATTCGCGCCCCTTCCCAGGAAAGCTGAAAAAGTTTCCGAGCCCCGTAAAACCCCCAAACTTCTTTCCCCAAAACCAACAACGGGACTCCAAACCTCCCGTTAAGACTTCTCCTCCATCTCTCTTCCCGAAGCGACCAACCAGATGCTTCACCTGTGGTGTAGAAAACCACATGAGCTGGAACTGCCCCCAAAATTCTAGGCTTAAAAGCGGACCAGCCCACCAAGTTTACCAGATTAATGCAACCCCGGCTCCCCCGGTGGTGCCGCCCCAAGCAGAAACTTCTCCCCATCCGTCAGGCCACCAGGTAAATTTTGTTTTTGATAAAAGTTCAGCGGGAACTTTGAAATATGAGGAGGGCAGCGTGGACAGCTGCCGAGTATTGACTCTCGTCAGGGACAGAGGATGTACGTGTTTCATCGTGTCCGACGAACTCCTCCCAGTGGCCTCTAACCACGAAAAATTTGCGGTGGTACATGACTACCTTGGGCGGGCGAACAGATTCCCCGTCGCTAGATGTTACCTGCAGGGGCAATATTATAATGGCTGGGCTGAAGTCATTGTAGCACATATAAAATTCTGTTCCGTACTTATAGGACAGAGCCCCCAAGTAAGTTTCGACCCTGTGTTTCAGGCCGCCCTTCCTCGAGGCCGAGATAAGAAAGAAGCCCAGGAGCCCGTCCCCATCAGAACCCCGATACCGTCCGATTTCTCGGAGACGCCTAACCAGGACTTTAGGACGGAAAATGAGGAGTGTGAATCACTAACACCCTTAGGTGATAAGGCCCCAGACAAGGACACGGAGACTGTCCGTGGAGCCCAAGAAAAAAAGAAGCCCCAACGCGCCCATGGAGATACCTTCGTAGAACTGGACGAAGCATCGGCGCTTGAAGAAGATTACCCCGCGGAGTCCCTTAATCTAATCCAGACAGTGTGCATCCAACCTGATGCCGATTACCCTCCTCCTTCCCTACCAGGCGAGTCTTTAGAACCCTCTAACCTGGATAGTGACGCGCAGCTGACACCACGTCAGAAGAGTCAGCTACAAGAACTAATTAAATGGAATCACCATTTACCCACCCTATTAGCTCTTTTCGAGCAACCGCGTGAAAATGGCCTCACCATTGGCCCCAGCAAATGCCAGTTTGCCCACGAAACCATCAAATATTTGGGTTTCAAAATAGGACAAAGCAAGTTAGGTCCCCACGAGAACAAGATTAAGGCAATCGCCCACATGCCCCTCCCGATTACAAAGAAGCCATTAAGATCGTTCCTAGGATCAGCTTCTCCCTATCAGCGATTTGTTCCGAATTTCGCTGCAATTTTGGCCCCCCTATGCCCCCTTCAGGAAAAGAATTTCCCCGATCGTTTACGTTGGAATGATGTCGCTGTTTCCCATTTTAATCAGCTCAAAAGTAAGTTCATTTCTGCCCCCATTTTTAAGTTGCCCAACCCAGAAAAATCCTTTGGGGTTAAGACCGACGTGAGCAACGAGGGCATTGGAGGTGTACTCCTTCAATACGTGGATGACAGAACGAGTCATCCAGTTGCATATGCTAGTCGTCAATTATTACCACGCGGAAAGAGATATGCCACTAGAGAAAAGATAGCTCTATCAATTATCTGGGTCATAGACAAATTCAAGCTGTACTTGATATGTAAAGAATTTCAAATAGGAACCGACCACGGTCCGTTAGCCTATATTAGGAATTTGAGACACTCAAACGGCCGCATCATGCGCTGGAGTTTACTCTTGCAAGAGTATCAGTTTAAAATAAATTAGATAAAAGGTTCCGATAACCAGGTCGCTGACGCCCTCAGTAGAAATGCGTTACCGAATAGCGTAGAATAATTGTATTCATAGGATTAGTATCTCCATGTAGGTATATACCGTCTTGTACGACTTAATTTAAGATTCTTTTGTAATATAATTAATTAATGTATATGTCTGAATTTTGTAACGCTCAATGTCTAATTTTTTGTATGTCTATATATTTGTTCTTATTAATTTACGTATAAATTATTTTGGCCCGTATGTACTAAGTTTATATCATTTCATTGTTCCATGCCCTTTTTTTTCTTTGATTAAGTTGTATTAAAGGTTATTTTCCCCTGTAATCTAAAGATCAAAATAATCATATGTATTGAGGTAATACTAGTTAGGTGCAGGAAGGTACGGTTGTTACAAGAAAACGAGTTCCCCACAACGGAGCTCTGTCGTTGTCCCTTCTCTCTTTTTTTTTCGAAGTGACAACTTCCCCTGGAATGGAGGGGTGTGATAGAACGTGTTGAAGCTGCGTTTAATTTCAACTCCTATCCCGTATTATTTAAAACCACGATGCTGCCCACGTGCATCTTCGATTCGAGGCTTGGAGTCTTATCACAGCTACCGGATGTCAATGTTTAAACAAGGAGGTTATCGTCCCCCCGTTCGCCCCCATACGCCGACCTCGCCAGATCGAGTTAGGCTTATGGGCCGATAAGGCATTGTTCTCCGGCTCGGCTGTGCGTTCCCTCCAAGCTTTCACTCCATTTTCCCCCACGCTAAGGAGATGTCCTGGCTATTTATATGGAAACTTTACCACTAAGATCAGATTAGAGATCCATATTTTCGTCGCGAAACATCACCACGACCCTCTCTCCCTTTGTGCGCCAAGGGACCTCGACCTCGAGATTCACCATCACTTGTCCAGAAGGAGGACAATATTCCTTGAGTGCCAAAGGTTCGAGTCTTTCCGACGCCAAGTCCCCAAGGCTTTCCCCCCTGTTGTTCAAAGGAGAACAGCATTAGAACAGCCATTGTTCGTTTTGAGCCCTTCGCCAAGAAACGGTTCTTTCCCCCCCCTGTTGTTCAAAGGAGAACAGCATTAGAACAGTCATTGTTCGTCTTGAGCCCGTAGACAATAGACGGTTCTCATCCCCCCCTTTGATCAGAAGAGAACAACCTAGAACAGCCATTGTTCGTTTTGAGCCCTTCGCCAAGAAACGGTTCTCACCCCCCTGTTGTTCAAAGGAGAACAACATTAGAACAGCCATTGTTCTTGAGCCCGTAGACAAGAGACGGTTCTCATCCCCTCTTTGTTCAGAAGAGAACAACCTAGGACAGCCATTGTTCTTCAAGCCATCGTCGAGAAACGGTTCTCCTTCCCAAGACGCCTCGTCAGGATCCTTTTATCCCCCCCCCTTCGGCTGGAACTCGCCAGCGGACCGAAACTCCTTTACGCCACCTTCCACTGCACCACTAGTGCCAAAGTTACGTAAGCCAAACGTCACCTTTGAGTATTGATCCCATTTGTCAATTCTATCCTGTGCTTTAAATTGTTTATTCGAACCATCCCATCTCTTTAACTCCATATTTGTTTTACCTTTTTTGATCCCTTAAATCCTTGGATTAGCCCGAGTCTCCACGACCCTTTCCATTCTGTTTGTCAATATTTTCCGTTTTTGTGTATTGTTTATAGTTATTATTAATAAAACTCTATTTTATTAATGATAGCAATATTATTATCCTTGAGCTCAGTTCCACTTCTTAAGCATATCGAAGATACATAATATCGGCCGCCAGACAGTAACGCACTCTAAAGATAATTAAGGAAGTTCCCTCAACGAATAGTGTAATATATGGTATCGTCGGGAGTCATTCTACCAGATTGTAAGTTCACCCCAAATCAAAATATTTTTTTATTAGAGCACGATTCCTTAGCAGATATGATTATTCAAATTCTAGATCATATAGAGAACCTTCTGATATTAATTATCAAAAATATAAAGTTGGATTAAAAATACATAATTTTTATCCGTGTACAAAGTAATAAGGTTGCGGACATCCATGAAATTCTAATTGAAATTATGTATTTTAACCTAGATGTAAAATAAAAATAAGTTTGTTTTTACGTTAAGCTGTCTTTTATTGAATAGTTATATAAGAGTGTAAACGAATCAGATATTCAGTTAAAAATGAACCGCCGATTGTTATACTTATGACATCCCCAAGCCTACCAACATCTTTTGGTGGGGTAAATCTGATGTGGAATGCTTTCTGTCAGGTTTGGATAGCTATACACTACACAAACCCGTACGAAAAAGATTCAAGACAAAACACGTAAATGCCCAAGGTTCAAACGAGATTTGGCAACTAGATCTAAATATTATGTCTAAGTTTGAAAGTTTTAATAATGGTATATGTTGCATACGCTTTGTAATTGACGTATATTCTAGATATCTCTGGCTAATTCCTTTAAAGGACAAGACGCACCATCAGGTGATAACAAATGCTTTACGAAATCTCATGGAAGAAACCAGATGGAATCCAGGCTATGTATGTTCTGATGATGGAGGAGAGTTTAAAGGAAAGTCTTGAATATAATATAATATCGGCATATATCGTGTTCACTCATTAAACAAAGCTAGTCTTGTAGAGCGTGTACAAAGAACAATAAAGGAAAGACTTTTCAGATATTTTACTTTTAATAATACATGGAAATACATCGACGAGTTGATGATTTTGCAAGGGCTTATAATAATTCTAGACATAGAAATCTGATTGGAAACACACAATTGAAAGTTATACATGATGCTGCGGTGTCGGTGTACACTGCAACCATGCGTTCATGGATCTCTTTTGCATTCTTGCCTTCCTTGGTCAAAAATTTAATCACTGCGCGGTGCTCAACCTTCTCCATTGTTGAAAGATTTGTGACTGACGATCTGGGATCAGCTACTGCTTCTTAAATAGATGAGGCAGGAGCGTGCGGCTGCAGGTCGTGACTTGTCATAACTTGTCCTAACACCCCCACAAACAGCCATTCCCCTTCCTCTGTTTTGTCCTACCGATTCGCAAAACTTATTAACCGCCCCATGTATGTACAAGGTCAATGATAATAATTAAGTCGACATTTACACGATAAAGGCTTTACAAATTATTACACTCTGAAATCTCAAGTGATAAACTTTGAAAGTCGGTGGTCAAAAGTTCATTTTTGTCCAGCTGTAGGTCACATGGACGCGCGTGTGTCATTTGCAAAACTTATTGACCGTCCCTGGTATATATATGAAATTGCCAGGGGGCAGGATTTTGACCTGGCAGACTGATAACAACTGTTCTGGCAGAAAATGCGCCACGTAAAACTTGTCCTCTGCAATACCTATTGCAAAGATCATTATTATCATTACAGTGTTGCACTAAATACAGGGTCTCTCAGAGGTTAAAAGATTTTCACACCTATTACAAATTAGGTCCAGTAATTCTAATGTCAGTGGCTTTTATTTTCGAAGGAGGATTTTCTGAATATATCTACTTTCGCAAGTTTACCTGAAAATCTCGTTTATCAAATCATATAAACTAGAGTCCTCCTATTTCACAGAGAAAGGCTATTTTTCCTGATATCATAAAAACGAAGGGTAGAAAGGAAAGGACGAAAATATAATCTCGAATATTTTTATCCCATAAGATTCGATTTTTTTCCCGTCAAATAATTTTCTTCCTCTAACCTTTACGTTTCTTTCCATCGCTGATATAGAGGCAAAAATGAAATGGTAAAGATTACTGTAATTTACAAGGAGTTAGGCGATTTGGAGCTAAAAATTGGGGATGAGCGTAGCGGAGAACTCTGATAAATCTCAAAAGTTGTGAACTTATCACTGATTCATTGTTCGCTGTATTCTTTCACAAGCAAAACATCAGAACTCCTGATTTCAGTCATAAATTTTGTTGAGGCTGAGGTCTTAGCGGAAAGTCGCATAAAACGATAAAGTGGTGGAATTGTTTTTATTTATTTCAAGAAACCGTGTTTTGTTATAGACTATTTCAATTATGTACATTATGAAAGATAAGTGTGACACAAATTTCAACTGTAAAGGAATACAGGCCGTCCTTGTTTTAACATACACGCGCTGTACTTTATATTGCTGTTAAAGCGAGGCGTTAAAGTACACTGGTTCATAGAAAATGTTACCGTGATTAAAAAGAAGGCAATAAAAAACAATAATATTACCCAAAACTTAATGTTTATAGGTAACAAATACCTACAGAAAGTAATACAAAAAGATTTGTAAAGGCAATATTTCTTTTAATTAACCAAATGTTATCATTTCAACCGATAATGCTTTTCACATTGAAATAGAGAGATCCTTTGTTGCATGTTGAGTCAGATGAGTCTCGTTGCTTCAAAAGATGAGCAAATGTTCATTGAGTTTCTCATTGTATATATCTCGGTAGCAGCTAAGAGCATCTTGCATCCCGCGGTTTGCTTCAATAAACCTCTTTGCATTTGAATCTTGTCTTTCGAATGTTGCTATTGATGAAATTAAAATTCCAATTTTCATCTGGTTGTTTGATTTTTTTTCTAGTGGAAGTTTCTCTTGTTGATCCTTAATAAATTGATTCAAGTTATCAGGAGTTAATTCTATTTGCAATCTTTTTTCACAGTTAAGTGAAACCTTACTGCTAGCTGAGACACGGTCCTCCTCTAAAGTTAGTCTCTGAAAAAAACTGAGGGCACGAGTTCCTCGAAATTCTTCTCATATTTGAAGATTTCACCTCTGCCCAAGAATCTGTAATATTTTCTATGTCACTATAAATGTCACATTTTTTTTCCAAAAAATCGGCTAGCGTTTTATTTCCACCTTGTGTGAATTGGACTGCTTGGGTAAGTGTGCGGCGTAAATAGTACGCTTTTATGGATGCAATTGCTCCATGATCCATAGGCTGCAACAATGCCGTTGTATTTGGCGATAAAAATACAATTCGTTTAAAAGAGAAGGGAAGACATTTAGATATATTTGCTTCCCTATCGATATTACGGTTCGATTAAAAGAAAAAGAAGTACCCGTGTTTCATTGATTTTTCTAGCGTCTGTCAAGTTCGCGTAAGGGATAATAGAACACCCCGATATTTATTCTTTTTCTGCCTTATTCAAAATTACTTAAAAAACAATTTTGTTTTGTTATTATTTAAGTGTTGGTGAAGAAGAATGTGTATAAGCAAGATTTATTCTCTTTCTTATCGTCATTAGAGTTCGCTTAAACGACAAGGGAAGCCCAAACGTTTTAACATTTTGCAATATAAGACATTTAGATTTATTTATTGAAGTTTGATAATGACTGAAATCCAATCCGAATCTACTGATTGATTACAGATTAAGAAGTTTTTGGAAGATATAAATCAACATGATGAGTCCATTAAACAAGAGTATGCTAACGAAAAAATATGTCACAGGCCGCTGTAACGTTTTCTGCCACTTGCGATTTTCATATCTCCATTCAACTTCTTTTAAAGGACAAGTGAAAACCACGAGATTTGACGGCTTCTACAATAATCATTCAAGATCTCTTAAAAGACAAGGGATCACCGAGAGAATTATTAGGTTTTCTATACTCATTCCAGTTCTCTTAAAGAATACGGGAAGACTTCGAAATTTATTCATTTTCCCATCCTCATATAAGTTCGCTAAAAGGACAAGAATTGCCTCGAGATTTATTTGTTTTCTTATAAAATTTAAGTTTGCTTAGAGCAAAATGATAAAGGAGAATTACGAGATTTATTCGTTTTTCTAACACACATCGTTCGCTTAAAATAAAAGGAAAAACACCGAAATTTCTGTCTATCCTATGTTAAATAAAGTTTCCTTAAAGATCAAAGAAAATCTCAAAGATTTATTTATTTGCCCTTTCCCATCATCAAGAATGCTTACATAGAAGAGAAGAGACGATCCCGAGATTTATTATTTTTCGTAATGTCATACAATTTCGCCTAAAGCCTTAAATGATAAGGGAAGACCCAGAGCCTTATTCGTTTTTCATTTTAGTTAAGTTCACCTAAAACAAGAAGTATCTCGAGATTTATTTGTTTCTTATCGTTATTCAAGTTCTCTTAAGAGGACAACTGAATACCCGAAATTTATTCATTTTTTTATCGAAATTTATTATTAACTTAAGGAAAAGGAAGAAACAAATTTTTAATTATTTGTTTATTATTATTCAAGTTTGCTTAAAAAAACAAGAAGTCTCTTTGAGGTTATTCTTTCTTCGAGCCTTATTCATTTTGCTTAAACCACAAGGAAAGTCCATGAGGATTATTCAATTTTGTATCCTCAACCTAGTTCTCTGAAAGGACGAGCTTGATTTATTTGTTTTCCTATTCAAAAATATATTCGTTTTCTAACAGTATTCAAGGTCCTTTAAAGCACAAGGGAAAATACCGAGATTTTTTTTTCTATCGTCATTTACATTCCTTTATACGCAAAAGATATTTTTATGAATTTTCGTATAGCTATTCAAATTAGTTTAAAAGACAATCCAAGGCCGTCAGATTTATTTGTTTTCTCATCGAAATTAGGTTTGATTAAGGGAATAGGTTAAATTACAAAATTTAATTGCTTTACAAACTCACATTATGTTTGCTTGAAGGACAAGGGAAGGCCTGTGATTTATTCGCTCTTCATTATGCTAATTCATAGTTCCTTAAAGGGCAAATGAAAACCCCGGGATATATTCTTTTACTTTCGCCAACATTGCGCTTAAAAGACGAAGGTAACGCTATCCATTTATTTGTTTTCCTATTTTCATATAAATTCGATTAAAGGAAAAGAAAGACAGCAAAATTTATTATTTATCCTATCGTTATTTAAGTTCGCTAAAAGGAAAATTTAAGACTTAGAAATTTATTCGTATAATTTCCTCATTTAAATTTGTTTAATAGACAAAAGAAGACCCAGCGAATTATTACTTTTGCTAACATTTAATTTCAGTTAAAGGATACATGAAGATCTGCCATTTGTTCTTTGAATATTAAAACTTAAGTTAGCTTAAATTAAAAGGGATAATATTGAGCTATGTTGTTTCTTAACGAACTTAGTTTCCTTAAGGAATGATCCTGGAATTTAGTCAAGTGTTTTTAAAGGCAAATGAAGTGGTCGGGATATATTCGTTTATCTTCGCTATCAAGTTTGCTTGAATGACAAGGAAAATCCCTTGGATTTACTTGTTTTATTTATAATCACTTAAGTTCTCTTAAAGCTCAAGGGATCATCAGCCAGGGATATATTCGTTTCTTCTGCGCCGAGATTTATTCGTTTTCCTTTATTCATTTAGCTTCGATTCACGGAAAATGAAATACTCTGTTATACTTGTTTTCATATTGAATTAATGTTTTATTTAATGATGGGGTAAATCCGGAGACATTTATATTTCTATCGTCATTAAAGTTCTCTTAATGAAAGACATTCGTTTCCTTTCTGATTCACTTTCACAAAAAGGACAAAAGAAAACTAATGGGGACACGGTAGTATAATGCGGGGTAAATAACGAGTCTCTCCCACCCCCCTTACTGTAGAGGCCAAGTCTCCTCGCCCCCCTCCCCAATACTTTGATCAGTAACCTTTTTTCGAAGGAATTAGACTCTACACACACACACACACACACACACATATATATATATATATATATATATATATATATATATATATATATATATATATATATATATATGTATATATATACATACACACTGGATCTTCTTTAGGAAATAGAGCCTACACAGACACATACATTGGGTTAGGTTAGGCGTAAAATGGCGCCGCCCACCTAGCATTGGTCACTACCAGCCTTGGTCAAATGCATGTAATCGGTACAGGAGAGATAAGGAATGCATCGAGCGGATTCACTACCAGCTTTGGTCACATGCAGGTGTTTTCTTGCTGTATAATTTGCTTTACTTGGAATCTAGACAGCTTCTTACAATACTCACACGTAAGAAGCTATGTCTCGATTCCAAGTAAAGCAAATTATACAACAAGAATACAAAATTAATATTTTCAACCTTTTGAAGATTACTAGAACAAAATCCGGTTATGTTAGTGATCTTTGAAAACACATACGAAAGAACTCGATATAACAATAAACCATTCCTTAGTGAGGATGAATTTTGGCTCGTGTTCGGGGCAATACACAGTATAAAACAGGAAAATTTCCCCTATGTAGATCGAGTGTTGAATAACTACGTTATAAAACAGCTAAAGTGTGTAGTGAGGGCAAATACAAACAGTCTATTTCTAATTATATATTCCGGGATAAACTGGAAAAGGGATGAAGAGTTCATTCCTACACGATTCAAAAACGCACTGTATAATGAGTATGAAGTAGATACTTTTCTAAAACTTGAAGACAAGTTTCATCAAAGTTTTCGTCGGATGAAGTGTATGCAGAATATGGTTGATGCTTGTTATCTTGTTATCAACGTTGAACTCGATGACTGTCGAAAACTTCAACCTACCATCACAGAAGATAAGTATATAAAAAAATGTGTAGTTTGATAAGTTCATTGTTTTCTCAACAAGAGAGGGAGCCTAATCGAACTTTTGAAAGAATTTGTCCTCAGGGATCTAGATGACTACGTCACCATTACGTGCAAAGAAAATTTAATAGAATATCTATTTATCAATCAGTTTCTCCATGGAAGTCCAGAAGATGGAGTGTCACCAGCCTGCGTCATCAAGACTTGCAAGAAGGATGTTGTATGTGATAGAACGTGTTGAAGCTGCGTTTAATTTTAACTCCTATCCCGTATTATTTAAAACCACGATGCTGCCCACGTGCATCTTCGATTCGAGGCTTGAAGTCTTATCACAGCTACCGGATGTCAATGTTTAAACAAGGAGGTTATCGTCCCCCCGTTCGCCCCCATACGCCGACCTCGCCAGATCGGGTTAGGCTTATGGGCCGATAAGGCATTTTTCTCCGGCTCGGCTGTGCGTTCCCTCCAAGCTTTCACTCCATTTTCCCCCACGCCAAGGAGATGTCCTGGCTATTTATATGGAAACTTTACCACTAAGATCAGATTAGAGATCCAGATTTTCGTCGCGAAACATCACCACGACCCTCTCTCCCTTTGTGCGCCAAGGGACCTCGACCTCGAGATTCACCATCACTTGTCCAGAAGGAGGACAATATTCCTTGAGTGCCAAAGGTTCGAGTCTTTCCGACGCCAAGTCCCCAAGGCTTCCCCCCCCTGTTGTTCAAAGGAGAACAACATTAGAACAGCCATTGTTCGTCTTGAGCCCGTAGACAAGAGACGGTTCTCATCCCCCCCTTTGTTCAGAAGAGAACAACCTAGAACAGCCATTGTTCGTTTTGAGCCCTTCGCCAAGAAACGGTTCTCCCCTCCCCTGTTGTTCAAAGGAGAACAACATTAGAACAGCCATTGTTCTTGAGCCCGTAGACAAGAGACGGTTCTCATCCCCCCTTTGTTCAGAAGAGAACAACCTAGGACAGCCATTGTTCTTCAAGCCGTTCGTCGAGAAACGGTTCTCCTTCCCAAGACGCCTCGTCAGGATCCTTTTATCCCCCCTTCCTTCGGCTGGAACTCGCCAGCGGACCGAAACTCCTTTGCGCCAACTTCCACTGCACCACTAGTGCCAAAGTTACGTAAGCCAAACGTCACCTTTGAGTATTGATCCCTTTTGTCAATTCTATCCTGTGCTTTAAATTGTTTATTCGAACCATCCCATCTCTTTAACTCTATATTTGTTTTACCTTTTTTAATCCCTTAAAACCTTGGATTAGCCCGAGTCTCCACGACCCTCTTCATTCTGTTTTTGTCAATATTTTCCGTTTTTGTCTTTTGTTTATAGTTATTATTAATAAAACTCTATTTTATTAATGATAGCAATATTATTATCCTTGAGCTCAGTTCCACTTCTTAAGCATTTTGAAGATACATAATATCGGCCGCCAGACAGTAACGCACTCTAAAGATAATTAAGGAAGTTCCCTCAACGAATAGTGTGATATATGGTATCGTCGGGAGTCATTCTACGACATATATATATATATACTATTTAAATTTGGTATCAGGTGTGTAAGGTTTAACGCTATATCTTTGCAAACACTGGTCTCAGTCGAGTAAAGCATAGTGTTATTCGTTATAATAATAGAATATAGTAGTTCCCTTTTGTTTTAACGATTGCTATCCCCCTTTTTTTTTTAAACTTAAGAAGCTGGAGTAGCTCAAGGAACGGTTATAATAATTTGTTTGTGTTTTTTTTTGTGATTTTAGTCAGTGGTTATTTAGATTGAGAAACCAAGTACGAATAGGTCAGTGCCCATATTTAGATAGGCTAATTCTATAGAGGCATAATTCTTGTTGCAAGGAATTTTAGTTGGTTGACTAGTGCGCCCCCAAGTGCAAAGATGACTCAGTTCGAAATCTTTAAAGCGCAAGGAGAGTCCTGTGGACTCTCCGGAAAAGAACTAACTGAGTACATTCAAGAGGAGCAAAGAAAAGAGGAAGAAAGAGAAAGAAAAAAAGAAGAAAGAAAAAGAGAGGAACGGATAAGACAAGCTGACCATCAGATTGAATTAGCTCGGATTGAAGCAGAATTTCAAAGAAAAATGAAAGTAATAGAAAGGGAAAGAGTAATCCGACGAGGGGACCGAGAAAGAGAAATACAACGAGAAGAACGAGAAAGAAAAATACAACGAGAAGAACGAGAAAGAGAAAAACAACGAGAGGAACGAAAAAGAGAAATACAACGAGAAGAACGAGAAAGAAAAATACAACGAGAAGAACGAGAAAGAGAAATCCAACGAGAAGAAAGGAGGAAGGATTCGCGCCCCTTCCCAGGAAAGCTGACAAAGTTTCCGAGCCCCGTAAAACCCCCAAACTTCTTTCCCCAAAACCAACAACGGGACTCCAAACCTCCCGTTAAGACTTCTCCTCCATCTCTCTTCCCGAAGCGACCAACCAGATGCTTCACCTGTCGTGTAGAAAACCACATGAGCTGGAACTGCCCCCAAAATTCTAGGCTTAAAAGCGGACCAGCCCACCAAGTTTACCAGATTAATGCAACCCCGGCTCCCCCGGTGGTGCCGCCCCAAGCAGAAACTTCTCCCCATCCGTCAGGCCACCAGGTAAATTTTGTTTTTGATAAAAGTTCAGCGGGAACTTTGAAATATGAGGAGGGCAGCGTGGACAGCTGCCGAGTATTGACTCTCGTCAGGGACAGAGGATGTACGTGTTTCATCGTGTCCGACGAACTCCTCCCAGTGGCCTCTAACCACGAAAAATTTGCGGTGGTACATGACTACCTTGGGCGGGCGAACAGATTCCCCGTCGCTAGATGTTACCTGCAGGGGCAATATTATAATGGCTGGGCTGAAGTCATTGTAGCACATATAAAATTCTGTTCCGTACTTATAGGACAGAGCCCCCAAGTAAGTTTCGACCCTGTGTTTCAGGCCGCCCTTCCTCGAGGCCGAGATAAGAAAGAAGCCCAGGAGCCCGTCCCCATCAGAACCCCGATACCGTCCGATTTCTCGGAGACCCCTAACCAGGACTTTAGGACGGAAAATGAGGAGTGTGAATCACTAACACCCTTAGGTGATAAGGCCCAAGACAAGGACACGGAGACTGTCCGTGGACCCCAAGAAAAAAAGAAGCCCCAACGCGCCCATGGAGATACCTTCGTAGAACTGGACGAAGCATCGGCGCTTGAAGAAGATTACCCCGCGGAGTCCCTTAATCTAATCCAGACAGTGTGCATCCAACCTGATGCCGATTACCCTCCTCCTTCCCTACCAGGCGAGTCTTTAGAACCCTCTAACCTGGATAGTGACGCGCAGCTGACACCACGTCAGAAGAGTCAGCTACAAGAACTAATTAAATGGAATCACCATTTACCCACCCTATTAGCTCTTTTCGAGCAACTGCGTGAAAATGGCCTCACCATTGGCCCCAGCAAATGCCAGTTTGCCCACGAAACCATCAAATATTTGGGTTTCAAAATAGGACAAAGCAAGTTAGGTCCCCACGAGAACAAGATTAAGGCAATCGCCCACATGCCCCTCCCGATTACAAAGAAGCCATTAAGATCGTTCCTAGGATCAGCTTCTCCCTATCAGCGATTTGTTCCGAATTTCGCTGCAATTTTGGCCCCCCTATGCCCCCTTCAGGAAAAGAATTTCCCCGATCGTTTACGTTGGAATGATGTCGCTGTTTCCCATTTTAATCAGCTCAAAAGTAAGTTCATTTCTGCCCCCATTTTTAAGTTGCCCAACCCAGAAAAATCCTTTGGGGTTAAGACCGACGTGAGCAACGAGGGCATTGGAGGTGTACTCCAGCAATACGTGGATGACAGAACGAGTCATCCAGTTGCATATGCTAGTCGTCAATTATTACCACGCGGAAAGAGATATGCCACTAGAGAAAAGATAGCTCTATCAATTATCTGGGTCATAGACAAATTCAAGCTGTACTTGATATGTAAAGAATTTCAAATAGGAACCGACCACCGTCCGTTAGCCTATATTAGGAATTTGAGACACTCAAACGGCCGCATCATGCGCTGGAGTTTACTCTTGCAAGAGTATCAGTTTAAAATAAATTAGATAAAAGGTTCCGATAACCGGTCGCTGACGCCCTCAGTAGAAATGCGTTACCGAATAGCGTAGAATAATTGTATTCATAGGATTAGTATCTCCATGTAGGTATATACCGTCTTGTACGACTTAATTTAAGATTCTTTTGTAATATAATTAATTAATGTATATGTCTGAATTTTGTAACACTCAATGTCTAATTTTTTGTATGTCTATATATTTGTTCTTATTAATTTACGTATAAATTATTTTGTCCCGTATGTACTAAGTTTATATCATTTCATTGTTCCATGCCCTTTTTTTTTCTTTGATTAAGTTGTATTAAAGGTTATTTTCCCCTGTAATCTAAAGATCAAAATAATCATATGTATTGAGGTAATACTAGTTAGGTGCAGGAAGGTACGGTTGTTACAAGAAAACGAGTTCCCCACAACGGAGCTCTATCGTTGTCCCTTCTCTCTTTTTTTTTCGAAGTGACAACTTCCCCTGGAATGGAGGGGTGTGATAGAACGTGTTGAAGCTGCGTTTAATTTCAACTCCTATCCCGTATTATTTTAAACCACGATGCTGCCCACGTGCATCTTCGATTCGAGGCTTGGAGTCTTATCACAGCTACCGGATGTCAATGTTTAAACAAGGAGGTTATCGTCCCCCCGTTCCCCCCATACGCCGACCTCGCCAGATCGAGTTAGGCTCATGGGCCGATAAGGCATTGTTCTCCGGCTCGGCTGTGCGTTCCCTCCAAGCTTTCACTCCATTTTCCCCCACGCCAAGGAGATGTCCTGGCTATTTATATGGAAACTTTACCACTAAGATCAGATTGGAGATCCAGATTCTCGTCGCGAAACATCACCACGACCCTCTCTCCCTTTGTGCGCCAAGGGACCTCGACCTCGAGATTCACCATCACTTGTCCAGAAGGAGGACAATATTCCTTGAGTGCCAAAGGTTCGAGCCTTTCCGACGCCAAGTCCCCAAGGCTTTCCCCCCTGTTGTTCAAAGGAGAACAGCATTAGAACAGCCATTGTTCGTTTTGAGCCCTTCGCCAAGAAACGGTTCTCTTCCCCCCCTGTTGTTCAAAGGAGAACAGCATTAGAACAGTCATTGTTCGTCTTGAGCCCGTAGACAATAGACGGTTCTCATCCCCCCCTTTGTTCAGAAGAGAACAACCTAGAACAGCCATTGTTCGTTTTGAGCCCTTCGCCAAGAAACGGTTCTCACCCCCCCTGTTGTTCAAAGGAGAACAACATTAGAACAGCCATTGTTCTTGAGCCCGTAGACAAGAGACGGTTCTCATCCCTCTTTGTTCAGAAGAGAACAACCTAGGACAGCCATTGTTCTTCAAGCCGTTCGTCGAGAAACGGTTCTCCTTCCCAAGACGCCTCGTCAGGATCCTTTTATCCCCCCCCCCCTTCGGCTGGAACTCGCCAGCGGACCGAAACTCCTTTGCGCCAACTTCCACTGCACCACTAGTGCCAAAGTTACGTAAGCCAAACGTCACCTTTGAGTATTGATCCCTTTTGTCAATTCTATCCTGTGCTTTAAATTGTTTATTCGAACCATCCCATCTCTTTAACTCCATATTTGTTTTACCTTTTTTGATCCCTTAAATCCTTGGATTAGCCCGAGTCTCCACGACCCTTTCCATTCTGTTTGTCAATATTTTCCGTTTTTGTGTATTGTTTATAGTTATTATTAATAAAACTCTATTTTTATTAATGATAGCAATATTATTATCCTTGAGCTCAGTTCCACTTCTTAAGCATATCGAAGATACATAATATCGGCCGCCAGACAGTAACGCACTCTAAAGATAATTAAGGAAGTTCCCTCAACGAATAGTGTAATATATGGTATCGTCGGGAGTCATTCTACAACATTGTAAGTTCACCCCAAATCAAAATATTTTTTTATTAGAGCACGATTCCTTAGCAGATATGATTATTCAAATTCTAGATCATATAGAGAACCTTCTGATATTAATTATCAAAAATATAAAGTTGGATTAAAAATACATAATTTTTATCCTTGTACAAAGTAATAAGGTTGCGGACATCCATGAAATTCTAATTGAAATTATGTATTTTAACCTAGATGTAAAATAAAAATAAGTTTGTTTTTACGTTAAGCTGTCTTTTATTGAATAGTTATATAAGAGTGTAAACGAATCAGATATTCAGTTAAAAATGAACCGCCGATTGTTATACTTATTACATCCCCAAGCCTACCAACATCTTTTGGTGGGGTAAATCTGATGTGGAATGCTTTCTGTCAGGTTTGGATAGCTATACACTATACAAACCCGTACGAAAAAGATTCAAGACAAAACACGTAAATGCCCAAGGTTCAAACGAGATTTGGCAACCAGATCTAAATATTATGTCTAAGTTTGAAAGTTTTAATAATGGTATATGTTGCATACGCTTTGTAATTGACGTATATTCTAGATATCTCTGGCTAATTCCTTTAAAGGACAAGACGCACCATCAGGTGATAACAAATGCTTTACGAAATCTCATGGAAGAAACCAGATGGAATCCAGGCTATGTATGTTCTGATGATGGAGGAGAGTTTAAAGGAAAGTCTTGAATATAATATAATATCGGCATATATCGTGTTCACTCATTAAACAAAGCTAGTCTTGTAGAGCGTGTACAAAGAACAATAAAGGAAAGACTTTTCAGATATTTTACTTTTAATAATACATGGAAATACATCGACGAGTTGATGATTTTGCAAGGGCTTATAATAATTCTAGACATAGAAATCTGATTGGAAACACACAATTGAAAGTTATACATGATGCTGCGGTGTCGGTGTACACTGCAACCATGCGTTCATGGATCTCTTTTGCATTCTTGCCTTCCTTGGTCAAAAATTTAATCACTGCGCGGTGCTCAACCTTCTCCATTGTTGAAAGATTTGTGACTGACGATCTGGGATCAGCTACTGCTTCTTAAATAGATGAGGCAGGAGCGTGCGGCTGCAGGTCGTGACTTGTCATAACTTGTCCTAACACCCCCACAAACAGCCATTCCCCTTCCTCTGTTTTGTCCTACCGATTCGCAAAACTTATTAACCGCCCCATGTACGTACAAGGTCAATGATAATAATTAAGTCGACATTTACACGATAAAGGCTTTACAAATTATTACACTCTGAAATCTCAAGTGATAAACTTTGAAAGTCGGTGGTCAAAAGTTCATTTTTGTCCAGCTGTAGGTCACATGGACGCGCGTGTGTCATTTGCAAAACTTATTGACCGTCCCTGGTATATATATGAAATTGCCAGGGGGCAGGATTTTGACCTGGCAGACTGATAACAACTGTTCTGGCAGAAAATGCGCCACGTAAAACTTGTCCTCTGCAATACCTATTGCAAAGATCATTATTATCATTACAGTGTTGCACTAAATACAGGGTCTCTCAGAGGTTAAAAGATTTTCACACCTATTACAAATTAGGTCCAGTAATTCTAATGTCAGTGGCTTTTATTTTCGAAGGAGGATTTTCTGAATATATCTACTTTCGCAAGTTCACCTGAAAATCTCGTTTATCAAATCATATAAACTAGAGTCCTCCTATTTCACAGAGAAAGGCTATTTTTCCTGATATCATAAAAACGAAGGGTAGAAAGGAAAGGACGAAAATATAATCTCGAATATTTTTATCCCATAAGATTCGATTTTTTTCCCGTCAAATAATTTTCTTCCTCTAACCTTTACGTTTCTTTCCATCGCTGATATAGAGGCAAAAATGAAATGGTAAAGATTACTGTAATTTACAAGGAGTTAGGCGATTTGGAGCTAAAAATTGGGGATGAGCGTAGCGGAGAACTCTGATAAATCTCAAAAGTTGTGAACTTATCACTGATTCATTGTTCGCTGTATTCTTTCACAAGCAAAACATCAGAACTCCTGATTTCAGTCATAAATTTTGTTGAGGCTGAGGTCTTAGCGGAAAGTCGCATAAAACGATAAAGTGGTGGAATTGTTTTTATTTATTTCAAGAAACCGTGTTTTGTTATAGACTATTTCAATTATGTACATTATGAAAGATAAGTGTGACACAAATTTCAACTGTAAAGGAATACAGGCCGTCCTTGTTTTAACATACACGCGCTGTACTTTATATTGCTGTTAAAGCGAGGCGTTAAAGTACACTGGTTCATAGAAAATGTTACCGTGATTAAAAAGAAGGCAATAAAAAACAATAATATTACCCAAAACTTAATGTTTATAGGTAAAAAATACCTACAGAAAGTAATACAAAAAGATTTGTAAAGGCAATATTTCTTTTAATTAACCAAATGTTATCATTTCAACCGATAATGCTTTTCACATTGAAATAGAGAGATCCTTTGTTGCATGTTGAGTCAGATGAGTCTCGTTGCTTCAAAAGATGAGCAAATGGTCATTGAGTTTCTCATTGTATATATCTCGGTAGCAGCTAAGAGCATCTTGCATCCCGCGGTTTGCTTCAATAAACCTCTTTGCATTTGAATCTTGTCTTTCGAATGTTGCTATTGATGAAATTAAAATTCCAATTTTCATCTGGTTGTTTGATTTTTTTTCTAGTGGAAGTTTCTCTTGTTGATCCTTAATAAATTGATTCAAGTTATCAGGAGTTAATTCTATTTGCAATCTTTTTTCACAGTTAAGTGAAACCTTACTGCTAGCTGAGACACGGTCCTCCTCTAAAGTTAGTCTCTGAAAAAAACTGAGGGCACGAGTTCCTCGAAATTCTTCTCATATTTGAAGATTTCACCTCTGCCCAAGAATCTGTAATATTTTCTATGTCACTATAAATGTCACATTTTTTTTCCAAAAATCGGCTAGCGTTTTATTTCCACCTTGTGTGAATTGGACTGCTTGGGTAAGTGTGCGGCGTAAATAGTACGCTTTTATGGATGCAATTGCTCCATGATCCATAGGCTGCAACAATGTCGTTGTATTTGGCGATAAAAATACAATTCGTTTAAAAGAGAAGGGAAGACATTTAGATATATTTGCTTCCCTATCGATATTACGGTTCGATTAAAAGAAAAAGAAGTACCCGTGTTTCATTGATTTTTCTAGCGTCTGTCAAGTTCGCGTAAGGGATAATAGAACACCCCGATATTTATTCTTTTTCTGCCTTATTCAAAATTACTTAAAAAACAATTTTGTTTTGTTATTATTTAAGTGTTGGTGAAGAAGAATGTGTATAAGCAAGATTTATTCTCTTTCTTATCGTCATTAGAGTTCGCTTAAACGACAAGGGAAGCCCAAACGTTTTAACATTTTGCAATATAAGACATTTAAATTTATTTATTGAAGTTTGATAATGACTGAAA
This sequence comes from Ceratothoa steindachneri, assembly GCA_963969495.1. NCBI lineage: Eukaryota > Metazoa > Arthropoda > Malacostraca > Isopoda > Cymothoidae > Ceratothoa > Ceratothoa steindachneri. The sequence continues at coordinate 125,895,793 of OZ018321.1, forward strand.
TCCAATCCGAATCTACTGATTGATTACAGATTAAGAAGTTTTTGGAAGATATAAATCAACATGATGAGTCCATTAAACAAGAGTATGCTAACGAAAAAATATGTCACAGGCCGCTGTAACGTTTTCTGCCACTTGCGATTTTCATATCTCCATTCAACTTCTTTTAAAGGACAAGTGAAAACCACGAGATTTGACGGCTTCTACAATAATCATTCAAGATCTCTTAAAAGACAAGGGATCACCGAGAGAATTATTAGGTTTTCTATACTCATTCCAGTTCTCTTAAAGAATACGGGAAGACTTCGAAATTTATTCATTTTCCCATCCTCATATAAGTTCGCTAAAAGGACAAGAATTGCCTCGAGATTTATTTGTTTTCTTATAAAATTTAAGTTTGCTTAGAGCAAAATGATAAAGGAGAATTACGAGATTTATTCGTTTTTCTAACACACATCGTTCGCTTAAAATAAAAGGAAAAACACCGAAATTTCTGTCTATCCTATGTTAAATAAAGTTTCCTTAAAGATCAAAGAAAATCTCAAAGATTTATTTATTTGCCCTTTCCCATCATCAAGAATGCTTACATAGAAGAGAAGAGACGATCCCGAGATTTATTATTTTTCGTAATGTCATACAATTTCGCCTAAAGCCTTAAATGATAAGGGAAGACCCAGAGCCTTATTCGTTTTTCATTTTAGTTAAGTTCACCTAAAACAAGAAGTATCTCGAGATTTATTTGTTTCTTATCGTTATTCAAGTTCTCTTAAGAGGACAACTGAATACCCGAAATTTATTCATTTTTTTATCGAAATTTATTATTAACTTAAGGAAAAGGAAGAAACAAATTTTTAATTATTTGTTTATTATTATTCAAGTTTGCTTAAAAAAACAAGAAGTCTCTTTGAGGTTATTCTTTCTTCGAGCCTTATTCATTTTGCTTAAACCACAAGGAAAGTCCATGAGGATTATTCAATTTTGTATCCTCAACCTAGTTCTCTGAAAGGACGAGCTTGATTTATTTGTTTTCCTATTCAAAAATATATTCGTTTTCTAACAGTATTCAAGGTCCTTTAAAGCACAAGGGAAAATACCGAGATTTTTTTTTCTATCGTCATTTACATTCCTTTATACGCAAAAGATATTTTTATGAATTTTCGTATAGCTATTCAAATTAGTTTAAAAGACAATCCAAGGCCGTCAGATTTATTTGTTTTCTCATCGAAATTAGGTTTGATTAAGGGAATAGGTTAAATTACAAAATTTAATTGCTTTACAAACTCACATTATGTTTGCTTGAAGGACAAGGGAAGGCCTGTGATTTATTCGCTCTTCATTATGCTAATTCATAGTTCCTTAAAGGGCAAATGAAAACCCCGGGATATATTCTTTTACTTTCGCCAACATTGCGCTTAAAAGACGAAGGTAACGCTATCCATTTATTTGTTTTCCTATTTTCATATAAATTCGATTAAAGGAAAAGAAAGACAGCAAAATTTATTATTTATCCTATCGTTATTTAAGTTCGCTAAAAGGAAAATTTAAGACTTAGAAATTTATTCGTATAATTTCCTCATTTAAATTTGTTTAATAGACAAAAGAAGACCCAGCGAATTATTACTTTTGCTAACATTTAATTTCAGTTAAAGGATACATGAAGATCTGCCATTTGTTCTTTGAATATTAAAACTTAAGTTAGCTTAAATTAAAAGGGATAATATTGAGCTATGTTGTTTCTTAACGAACTTAGTTTCCTTAAGGAATGATCCTGGAATTTAGTCAAGTGTTTTTAAAGGCAAATGAAGTGGTCGGGATATATTCGTTTATCTTCGCTATCAAGTTTGCTTGAATGACAAGGAAAATCCCTTGGATTTACTTGTTTTATTTATAATCACTTAAGTTCTCTTAAAGCTCAAGGGATCATCAGCCAGGGATATATTCGTTTCTTCTGCGCCGAGATTTATTCGTTTTCCTTTATTCATTTAGCTTCGATTCACGGAAAATGAAATACTCTGTTATACTTGTTTTCATATTGAATTAATGTTTTATTTAATGATGGGGTAAATCCGGAGACATTTATATTTCTATCGTCATTAAAGTTCTCTTAATGAAAGACATTCGTTTCCTTTCTGATTCACTTTCACAAAAAGGACAAAAGAAAACTAATGGGGACACGGTAGTATAATGCGGGGTAAATAACGAGTCTCTCCCACCCCCCTTACTGTAGAGGCCAAGTCTCCTCGCCCCCCTCCCCAATACTTTGATCAGTAACCTTTTTTCGAAGGAATTAGACTCTACACACACACACACACACACACACACATATATATATATATATATATATATATATATATATATGTATATATATACATACACACTGGATCTTCTTTAGGAAATAGAGCCTACACAGACACATACATTGGGTTAGGTTAGGCGTAAAATGGCGCCGCCCACCTAGCATTGGTCACTACCAGCCTTGGTCAAATGCATGTAATCGGTACAGGAGAGATAAGGAATGCATCGAGCGGATTCACTACCAGCTTTGGTCACATGCAGGTGTTTTCTTGCTGTATAATTTGCTTTACTTGGAATCTAGACAGCTTCTTACAATACTCACACGTAAGAAGCTATGTCTCGATTCCAAGTAAAGCAAATTATACAACAAGAATACAAAATTAATATTTTCAACCTTTTGAAGATTACTAGAACAAAATCCGGTTATGTTAGTGATCTTTGAAAACACATACGAAAGAACTCGATATAACAATAAACCATTCCTTAGTGAGGATGAATTTTGGCTCGTGTTCGGGGCAATACACAGTATAAAACAGGAAAATTTCCCCTATGTAGATCGAGTGGTGAATGACTACGTTATAAAACAGCTAAAGTGTGTAGTGAGGGCAAATACAAACAGTCTATTTCTAATTATATATTCCGGGATAAACTCGAAAAGGGATGAAGAGTTCATTCCTACACGATTCAAAAACGCACTGTATAATGAGTATGAAGTAGATACTTTTCTAAAACTTGAAGACAAGTTTCATCAAGGTTTTCGTCGGATGAAGTGTATGCAGAATATGGTTGATGCTTGTTATCTTGTTATCAACGTTGAACTCGATGACTGTCGAAAACTTCAACCTACCATCACAGAAGATAAGTATATAAAAAAATGTGTAGTTTGATAAGTTCATTGTTTTCTCAACAAGAGAGGGAGCCTAATCGAACTTTTGAAAGAATTTGTCCTCAGGGATCTAGATGACTACGTCACCATTACGTGCAAAGAAAATTTAATAGAATATCTATTTATCAATCAGTTTCTCCATGGAAGTCCAGAAGATGGAGTGTCACCAGCCTGCGTCATCAAGACTTGCAAGAAGGATGTTGTATGTGATAGAACGTGTTGAAGCTGCGTTTAATTTTAACTCCTATCCCGTATTATTTAAAACCACGATGCTGCCCACGTGCATCTTCGATTCGATGCTTGGAGTCTTATCACAGCTACCGGATGTCAATGTTTAAACAAGGAGGTTATCGTCCCCCCGTTCGCCCCCATACGCCGACCTCGCCAGATCGAGTTAGGCTTATGGGCCGATAAGGCATTTTTCTCCGGCTCGGCTGTGCGTTCCCTCCAAGCTTTCACTCCATTTTCCCCCACGCCAAGGAGATGTCCTGGCTATTTATATGGAAACTTTACCACTAAGATCAGATTAGAGATCCAAATTTTCGTCGCGAAACATCACCACGACCCTCTCTCCCTTTGTGCGCCAAGGGACCTCGACCTCGAGATTCACCATCACTTGTCCAGAAGGAGGACAATATTCCTTGAGTGCCAAAGGTTCGAGTCTTTCCGACGCCAAGTCCCCAAGGCTTCCCCCCCTGTTGTTCAAAGGAGAACAGCATTAGAACAGCCATTGTTCGTTTTGAGCCCTTCGCCAAGAAACGGTTCTCTTCCCCCCCTGTTGTTCAAAGGAGAACAGCATTAGAACAGCCATTGTTCGTCTTGAGCCCGTAGACAATAGACGGTTCTCATCCCCCCCTTTGTTCAGAAGAGAACAACCTAGAACAGCCATTGTTCGTTTTAAGCCCTTCGCCAAGAAACGGTTCTCCCCCCCCCTGTTGTTCAAAGGAGAACAACATTAAAACAGCCATTGTTCTTGAGCCCGTAGACAAGAGACGGTTCTCATCCCCCCTTTGTTCAGAAGAGAACAACCTAGGACAGCCATTGTTCTTCAAGCCGTTCGTCGAGAAACGGTTCTCCTTCCCAAGACGCCTCGTCAGGATCCTTTTATCCCCCCTTCCTTCGGCTGGAACTCGCCAGCGGACCGAAACTCCTTTGCGCCAACTTCCACTGCACCACTAGTGCCAAAGTTACGTAAGCCAAACGTCACCTTTGAGTATTGATCCCTTTTGTCAATTCTATCCTGTGCTTTAAATTGTTTATTCGAACCATCCCATCTCTTTAACTCTATATTTGTTTTACCTTTTTTAATCCCTTAAAACCTTGGATTAGCCCGAGTCTCCACGACCCTCTTCATTCTGTTTTTGTCAATATTTTCCGTTTTTGTCTTTTGTTTATAGTTATTATTAATAAAACTCTATTTTATTAATGATAGCAATATTATTATCCTTGAGCTCAGTTCCACTTCTTAAGCATTTTGAAGATACATAATATCGGCCGCCAGACAGTAACGCACTCTAAAGATAATTAAGGAAGTTCCCTCAACGAATAGTGTGATATATGGTATCGTCGGGAGTCATTCTACGACATATATATATATATACTATTTAAATTTGGTATCAGGTGTGTAAGGTTTAACGCTATATCTTTGCAAACACTGGTCTCAGTCGAGTAAAGCATAGTGTTATTCGTTATAATAATAGAATATAGTAGTTCCCTTTTGTTTTAACGATTGCTATCCCCCTTTTTTTTTTAAACTTAAGAAGCTGGAGTAGCTCAAGGAACGGTTATAATAATTTGTTTGTGTTTTTTTTTGTGATTTTAGTCAGTGGTTATTTAGATTGAGAAACCAAGTACGAATAGGTCAGTGCCCATATTTAGATAGGCTAATTCTATAGAGGCATAATTCTTGTTGCAAGGAATTTTAGTTGGTTGACTAGTGCGCCCCCAAGTGCAAAGATGACTCAGTTCGAAATCTTTAAAGCGCAAGGAGAGTCCTGTGGACTCTCCGGAAAAGAACTAACTGAGTACATTCAAGAGGAGCAAAGAAAAGAGGAAGAAAGAGAAAGAAAAAAAGAAGAAAGAAAAAGAGAGGAACGGATAAGACAAGCTGACCATCAGATTGAATTAGCTCGGATTGAAGCAGAATTTCAAAGAAAAATGAAAGTAATAGAAAGGGAAAGAGTAATCCGACGAGGGGACCGAGAAAGAGAAATACAACGAGAAGAACGAGAAAGAAAAATACAACGAGAAGAACGAGAAAGAGAAAAACAACGAGAGGAACGAAAAAGAGAAATACAACGAGAAGAACGAGAAAGAAAAATACAACGAGAAGAACGAGAAAGAGAAATCCAACGAGAAGAAAGGAGGAAGGATTCGCGCCCCTTCCCAGGAAAGCTGACAAAGTTTCCGAGCCCCGTAAAACCCCCAAACTTCTTTCCCCAAAACCAACAACGGGACTCCAAACCTCCCGTTAAGACTTCTCCTCCATCTCTCTTCCCGAAGCGACCAACCAGATGCTTCACCTGTGGTGTAGAAAACCACATGAGCTGGAACTGCCCCCAAAATTCTAGGCTTAAAAGCGGACCAGCCCACCAAGTTTACCAGATTAATGCAACCCCGGCTCCCCCGGTGGTGCCGCCCCAAGCAGAAACTTCTCCCCATCCGTCAGGCCACCAGGTAAATTTTGTTTTTGATAAAAGTTCAGCGGGAACTTTGAAATATGAGGAGGGCAGCGTGGACAGCTGCCGAGTATTGACTCTCGTCAGGGACACAGGATGTACGTGTTTCATCGTGTCCGACGAACTCCTCCCAGTGGCCTCTAACCACGAAAAATTTGCGGTGGTACATGACTACCTTGGGCGGGCGAACAGATTCCCCGTCGCTAGATGTTACCTGCAGTGTCAATATTATAATGGTTGGGCTGAAGTCATTGTAGCACATATAAAATTCTGTTCCGTACTTATAGGACAGAGCCCCCAAGTAAGTTTCGACCCTGTGTTTCAGGCCGCCCTTCCTCGAGGCCGAGATAAGAAAGAAGCCCAGGAGCCCGTCCCCATCAGAACCCCGATACCGTCCGATTTCTCGGAGACCCCTAACCAGGACTTTAGGACGGAAAATGAGGAGTGTGAATCACTAACACCCTTAGGTGATAAGGCCCAAGACAAGGACACGGAGACTGTCCGTGGACCCCAAGAAAAAAAGAAGCCCCAACGCGCCCATGGAGATACCTTCGTAGAACTGGACGAAGCATCGGCGCTTGAAGAAGATTACCCCGCGGAGTCCCTTAATCTAATCCAGACAGTGTGCATCCAACCTGATGCCGATTACCCTCCTCCTTCCCTACCAGGCGAGTCTTTAGAACCCTCTGACCTGGATAGTGACGCGCAGCTGACACCACGTCAGAAGAGTCAGCTACAAGAACTAATTAAATGGAATCACCATTTACCCACCCTATTAGCTCTTTTCGAGCAACTGCGTGAAAATGGCCTCACCATTGGCCCCAGCAAATGCCAGTTTGCCCACGAAACCATCAAATATTTGGGTTTCAAAATAGGACAAAGCAAGTTAGGTCCCCACGAGAACAAGATTAAGGCAATCGCCCACATGCCCCTCCCGATTACAAAGAAGCCATTAAGATCGTTCCTAGGATCAGCTCCTCCCTATCAGCGATTTGTTCCGAATTTCGCTGCAATTTTGGCCCCCCTATGCACCCTTCAGGAAAAGAATTTCCCCGATCGTTTACGTTGGAATGATGTCGCTGTTTCCCATTTTAATCAGCTCAAAAGTAAGTTCATTTCTGCCCCCATTTTTAAGTTGCCCAACCCAGAAAAATCCTTTGGGGTTAAGACCGACGTGAGCAACGAGGGCATTGGAGGTGTACTCCTTCAATACGTGGATGACAGAACGAGTCATCCAGTTGCATATGCTAGTCGTCAATTATTACCACGCAGAAAGAGATATGCCACTAGAGAAAAGATAGCTCTATCAATTATCTGGGTCATAGACAAATTCAAGCTGTACTTGATATGTAAAGAATTTCAAATAGGAACCGACCACCGTCCGTTAGCCTATATTAGGAATTTGAGACACTCAAACGGCCGCATCATGCGCTGGAGTTTACTCTTGCAAGAGTATCAGTTTAAAATAAATTAGATAAAAGGTTCCGATAACCAGGTCGCTGACGCCCTCAGTAGAAATGCGTTACCGAATAGCGTAGAATAATTGTATTCATAGGATTAGTATCTCCATGTAGGTATATACCGTCTTGTACGACTTAATTTAAGATTCTTTTGTAATATAATTAATTAATGTATATGTCTGAATTTTGTAACACTCAATGTCTAATTTTTTGTATGTCTATATATTTGTTCTTATTAATTTACGTATAAATTATTTTGTCCAGTATGTACTAAGTTTATATCATTTCATTGTTCCATGCCCTTTTTTTTTCTTTGATTAAGTTGTATTAAAGGTTATTTTCCCCTGTAATCTAAAGATCAAAATAATCATATGTATTGAGGTAATACTAGTTAGGTGCAGGAAGGTACGGTTGTTACAAGAAAACGAGTTCCCCACAACGGAGCTCTATCGTTGTCCCTTCTCTCTTTTTTTTTCGAAGTGACAACTTCCCCTGGAATGGAGGGGTGTGATAGAACGTGTTGAAGCTGCGTTTAATTTCAACTCCTATCCCGTATTATTTTAAACCACGATGCTGCCCACGTGCATCTTCGATTCGAGGCTTGGAGTCTTATCACAGCTACCGGATGTCAATGTTTAAACAAGGAGGTTATCGTCCCCCCGTTCCCCCCATACGCCGACCTCGCCAGATCGAGTTAGGCTTATGGGCCGATAAGGCATTGTTCTCCGGCTCGGCTGTGCGTTCCCTCCAAGCTTTCACTCCATTTTCCCCCACGCCAAGGAGATGTCCTGGCTATTTATATGGAAACTTTACCACTAAGATCAGATTGGAGATTCAGATTCTCGTCGCGAAACATCACCACGACCCTCTCTCCCTTTGTGCGCCAAGGGACCTCGACCTCGAGATTCACCATCACTTGTCCAGAAGGAGGACAATATTCCTTGAGTGCCAAAGGTTCGAGCCTTTCCGACGCCAAGTCCCCAAGGCTTTCCCCCCTGTTGTTCAAAGGAGAACAGCATTAGAACAGCCATTGTTCGTTTTGAGCCCTTCGCCAAGAAACGGTTCTCTTCCCCCCCTGTTGTTCAAAGGAGAACAGCATTAGAACAGTCATTGTTCGTCTTGAGCCCGTAGACAATAGACGGTTCTCATCCCCCCCTTTGTTCAGAAGAGAACAACCTAGAACAGCCATTGTTCGTTTTGAGCCCTTCGCCAAGAAACGGTTCTCACCCCCCCTGTTGTTCAAAGGAGAACAACATTAGAACAGCCATTGTTCTTGAGCCCGTAGACAAGAGACGGTTCTCATCCCTCTTTGTTCAGAAGAGAACAACCTAGGACAGCCATTGTTCTTCAAGCCGTTCGTCGAGAAACGGTTCTCCTTCCCAAGACGCCTCGTCAGGATCCTTTTATCCCCCTCCCCTTCGGCTGGAACTCGCCAGCGGACCGAAACTCCTTTGCGCCAACTTCCACTGCACCACTAGTGCCAAAGTTACGTAAGCCAAACGTCACCTTTGAGTATTGATCCCTTTTGTCAATTCTATCCTGTGCTTTAAATTGTTTATTCGAACCATCCCATCTCTTTAACTCCATATTTGTTTTACCTTTTTTGATCCCTTAAATCCTTGGATTAGCCCGAGTCTCCACGACCCTTTCCATTCTGTTTGTCAATATTTTCCGTTTTTGTGTATTGTTTATAGTTATTATTAATAAAACTCTATTTTATTAATGATAGCAATATTATTATCCTTGAGCTCAGTTCCACTTCTTAAGCATATCGAAGATACATAATATCGGCCGCCAGACAGTAACGCACTCTAAAGATAATTAAGGAAGTTCCCTCAACGAATAGTGTAATATATGGTATCGTCGGGAGTCATTCTACAACATTGTAAGTTCACCCCAAATCAAAATATTTTTTTATTAGAGCACGATTCCTTAGCAGATATGATTATTCAAATTCTAGATCATATAGAGAACCTTCTGATATTAATTATCAAAAATATAAAGTTGGATTAAAAATACATAATTTTTATCCTTGTACAAAGTAATAAGGTTGCGGACATCCATGAAATTCTAATTGAAATTATGTATTTTAACCTAGATGTAAAATAAAAATAAGTTTGTTTTTACGTTAAGCTGTCTTTTATTGAATAGTTATATAAGAGTGTAAACGAATCAGATATTCAGTTAAAAATGAACCGCCGATTGTTATACTTATTACATCCCCAAGCCTACCAACATCTTTTGGTGGGGTAAATCTGATGTGGAATGCTTTCTGTCAGGTTTGGATAGCTATACACTATACAAACCCGTACGAAAAAGATTCAAGACAAAACACGTAAATGCCCAAGGTTCAAACGAGATTTGGCAACCAGATCTAAATATTATGTCTAAGTTTGAAAGTTTTAATAATGGTATATGTTGCATACGCTTTGTAATTGACGTATATTCTAGATATCTCTGGCTAATTCCTTTAAAGGACAAGACGCACCATCAGGTGATAACAAATGCTTTACGAAATCTCATGGAAGAAACCAGATGGAATCCAGGCTATGTATGTTCTGATGATGGAGGAGAGTTTAAAGGAAAGTCTTGAATATAATATAATATCGGCATATATCGTGTTCACTCATTAAACAAAGCTAGTCTTGTAGAGCGTGTACAAAGAACAATAAAGGAAAGACTTTTCAGATATTTTACTTTTAATAATACATGGAAATACATCGACGAGTTGATGATTTTGCAAGGGCTTATAATAATTCTAGACATAGAAATCTGATTGGAAACACACAATTGAAAGTTATACATGATGCTGCGGTGTCGGTGTACACTGCAACCATGCGTTCATGGATCTCATTTGCATTCTTGCCTTCCTTGGTCAAAAATTTAATCACTGCGCGGTGCTCAACCTTCTCCATTGTTGAAAGATTTGTGACTGACGATCTGGGATCAGCTACTGCTTCTTAAATAGATGAGGCAGGAGCGTGCGGCTGCAGGTCGTGACTTGTCATAACTTGTCCTAACACCCCCACAAACAGCCATTCCCCTTCCTCTGTTTTGTCCTACCGATTCGCAAAACTTATTAACCGCCCCATGTACGTACAAGGTCAATGATAATAATTAAGTCGACATTTACACGATAAAGGCTTTACAAATTATTACACTCTGAAATCTCAAGTGATAAACTTTGAAAGTCGGTGGTCAAAAGTTCATTTTTGTCCAGCTGTAGGTCACATGGACGCGCGTGTGTCATTTGCAAAACTTATTGACCGTCCCTGGTATATATATGAAATTGCCAGGGGGCAGGATTTTGACCTGGCAGACTGATAACAACTGTTCTGGCAGAAAATGCGCCACGTAAAACTTGTCCTCTGCAATACCTATTGCAAAGATCATTATTATCATTACAGTGTTGCACTAAATACAGGGTCTCTCAGAGGTTAAAAGATTTTCACACCTATTACAAATTAGGTCCAGTAATTCTAATGTCAGTGGCTTTTATTTTCGAAGGAGGATTTTCTGAATATATCTACTTTCGCAAGTTCACCTGAAAATCTCGTTTATCAAATCATATAAACTAGAGTCCTCCTATTTCACAGAGAAAGGCTATTTTTCCTGATATCATAAAAACGAAGGGTAGAAAGGAAAGGACGAAAATATAATCTCGAATATTTTTATCCCATAAGATTCGATTTTTTTCCCGTCAAATAATTTTCTTCCTCTAACCTTTACGTTTCTTTCCATCGCTGATATAGAGGCAAAAATGAAATGGTAAAGATTACTGTAATTTACAAGGAGTTAGGCGATTTGGAGCTAAAAATTGGGGATGAGCGTAGCGGAGAACTCTGATAAATCTCAAAAGTTGTGAACTTATCACTGATTCATTGTTCGCTGTATTCTTTCACAAGCAAAACATCAGAACTCCTGATTTCAGTCATAAATTTTGTTGAGGCTGAGGTCTTAGCGGAAAGTCGCATAAAACGATAAAGTGGTGGAATTGTTTTTATTTATTTCAAGAAACCGTGTTTTGTTATAGACTATTTCAATTATGTACATTATGAAAGATAAGTGTGACACAAATTTCAACTGTAAAGGAATACAGGCCGTCCTTGTTTTAACATACACGCGCTGTACTTTATATTGCTGTTAAAGCGAGGCGTTAAAGTACACTGGTTCATAGAAAATGTTACCGTGATTAAAAAGAAGGCAATAAAAAACAATAATATTACCCAAAACTTAATGTTTATAGGTAACAAATACCTACAGAAAGTAATACAAAAAGATTTGTAAAGGCAATATTTCTTTTAATTAACCAAATGTTATCATTTCAACCGATAATGCTTTTCACATTGAAATAGAGAGATCCTTTGTTGCATGTTGAGTCAGATGAGTCTCGTTGCTTCAAAAGATGAGCAAATGTTCATTGAGTTTCTCATTGTATATATCTCGGTAGCAGCTAAGAGCATCTTGCATCCCGCGGTTTGCTTCAATAAACCTCTTTGCATTTGAATCTTGTCTTTCGAATGTTGCTATTGATGAAATTAAAATTCCAATTTTCATCTGGTTGTTTGATTTTTTTTCTAGTGGAAGTTTCTCTTGTTGATCCTTAATAAATTGATTCAAGTTATCAGGAGTTAATTCTATTTGCAATCTTTTTTCACAGTTAAGTGAAACCTTACTGCTAGCTGAGACACGGTCCTCCTCTAAAGTTAGTCTCTGAAAAAAACTGAGGGCACGAGTTCCTCGAAATTCTTCTCATATTTGAAGATTTCACCTCTGCCCAAGAATCTGTAATATTTTCTATGTCACTATAAATGTCACATTTTTTTTCCAAAAAATCGGCTAGCGTTTTATTTCCACCTTGTGTGAATTGGACTGCTTGGGTAAGTGTGCGGCGTAAATAGTACGCTTTTATGGATGCAATTGCTCCATGATCCATAGGCTGCAACAATGCCGTTGTATTTGGCGATAAAAATACAATTCGTTTAAAAGAGAAGGGAAGACATTTAGATATATTTGCTTCCCTATCGATATTACGGTTCGATTAAAAGAAAAAGAAGTACCCGTGTTTCATTGATTTTTCTAGCGTCTGTCAAGTTCGCGTAAGGGATAATAGAACACCCCGATATTTATTCTTTTTCTGCCTTATTCAAAATTACTTAAAAAACAATTTTGTTTTGTTATTATTTAAGTGTTGGTGAAGAAGAATGTGTATAAGCAAGATTTATTCTCTTTCTTATCGTCATTAGAGTTCGCTTAAACGACAAGGGAAGCCCAAACGTTTTAACATTTTGCAATATAAGACATTTAGATTTATTTATTGAAGTTTGATAATGACTGAAATCCAATCCGAATCTACTGATTGATTACAGATTAAGAAGTTTTTGGAAGATATAAATCAACATGATGAGTCCATTAAACAAGAGTATACTAACGAAAAAATATGTCACAGGCCGCTGTAACGTTTTCTGCCACTTGCGATTTTCATATCTCCATTCAACTTCTTTTAAAGGACAAGTGAAAACCACGAGATTTGACGGCTTCTACAATAATCATTCAAGATCTCTTAAAAGACAAGGGATCACCGAGAGAATTATTAGGTTTTCTATACTCATTCCAGTTCTCTTAAAGAATACGGGAAGACTTCGAAATTTATTCATTTTCCCATCCTCATATAAGTTCGCTAAAAGGACAAGAATTGCCTCGAGATTTATTTGTTTTCTTATAAAATTTAAGTTTGCTTAGAGCAAAATGATAAAGGAGAATTACGAGATTTATTCGTTTTTCTAACACACATCGTTCGCTTAAAATAAAAGGAAAAACACCGAAATTTCTGTCTATCCTATGTTAAATAAAGTTTCCTTAAAGATCAAAGAAAATCTCAAAGATTTATTTATTTGCCCTTTCCCATCATCAAGAATGCTTACATAGAAGAGAAGAGACGATCCCGAGATTTATTATTTTTCGTAATGTCATACAATTTCGCCTAAAGCCTTAAATGATAAGGGAAGACCCAGAGCCTTATTCGTTTTTCATTTTAGTTAAGTTCACCTAAAACAAGAAGTATCTCGAGATTTATTTGTTTCTTATCGTTATTCAAGTTCTCTTAAGAGGACAACTGAATACCCGAAATTTATTCATTTTTTTATCGAAATTTATTATTAACTTAAGGAAAAGGAAGAAACAAATTTTTAATTATTTGTTTATTATTATTCAAGTTTGCTTAAAAAAACAAGAAGTCTCTTTGAGGTTATTCTTTCTTCGAGCCTTATTCATTTTGCTTAAACCACAAGGAAAGTCCATGAGGATTATTCAATTTTGTATCCTCAACCTAGTTCTCTGAAAGGACGAGCTTGATTTATTTGTTTTCCTATTCAAAAATATATTCGTTTTCTAACAGTATTCAAGGTCCTTTAAAGCACAAGGGAAAATACCGAGATTTTTTTTTCTATCGTCATTTACATTCCTTTATACGCAAAAGATATTTTTATGAATTTTCGTATAGCTATTCAAATTAGTTTAAAAGACAATCCAAGGCCGTCAGATTTATTTGTTTTCTCATCGAAATTAGGTTTGATTAAGGGAATAGGTTAAATTACAAAATTTAATTGCTTTACAAACTCACATTATGTTTGCTTGAAGGACAAGGGAAGGCCTGTGATTTATTCGCTCTTCATTATGCTAATTCATAGTTCCTTAAAGGGCAAATGAAAACCCCGGGATATATTCTTTTACTTTCGCCAACATTGCGCTTAAAAGACGAAGGTAACGCTATCCATTTATTTGTTTTCCTATTTTCATATAAATTCGATTAAAGGAAAAGAAAGACAGCAAAATTTATTATTTATCCTATCGTTATTTAAGTTCGCTAAAAGGAAAATTTAAGACTTAGAAATTTATTCGTATAATTTCCTCATTTAAATTTGTTTAATAGACAAAAGAAGACCCAGCGAATTATTACTTTTGCTAACATTTAATTTCAGTTAAAGGATACATGAAGATCTGCCATTTGTTCTTTGAATATTAAAACTTAAGTTAGCTTAAATTAAAAGGGATAATATTGAGCTATGTTGTTTCTTAACGAACTTAGTTTCCTTAAGGAATGATCCTGGAATTTAGTCAAGTGTTTTTAAAGGCAAATGAAGTGGTCGGGATATATTCGTTTATCTTCGCTATCAAGTTTGCTTGAATGACAAGGAAAATCCCTTGGATTTACTTGTTTTATTTATAATCACTTAAGTTCTCTTAAAGCTCAAGGGATCATCAGCCAGGGATATATTCGTTTCTTCTGCGCCGAGATTTATTCGTTTTCCTTTATTCATTTAGCTTCGATTCACGGAAAATGAAATACTCTGTTATACTTGTTTTCATATTGAATTAATGTTTTATTTAATGATGGGGTAAATCCGGAGACATTTATATTTCTATCGTCATTAAAGTTCTCTTAATGAAAGACATTCGTTTCCTTTCTGATTCACTTTCACAAAAAGGACAAAAGAAAACTAATGGGGACACGGTAGTATAATGCGGGGTAAATAACGAGTCTCTCCCACCCCCCTTACTGTAGAGGCCAAGTCTCCTCGCCCCCCTCCCCAATACTTTGATCAGTAACCTTTTTTCGAAGGAATTAGACTCTAAACACACACACACACACACACACACATATATATATATATATATATATATATATATATGTATATATATACATACACACTGGATCTTCTTTAGGAAATAGAGCCTACACAGACACATACATTGGGTTAGGTTAGGCGTAAAATGGCGCCGCCCACCTAGCATTGGTCACTACCAGCCTTGGTCAAATGCATGTAATCGGTACAGGAGAGATAAGGAATGCATCGAGCGGATTCACTACCAGCTTTGGTCACATGCAGGTGTTTTCTTGCTGTATAATTTGCTTTACTTGGAATCTAGACAGCTTCTTACAATACTCACACGTAAGAAGCTATGTCTCGATTCCAAGTAAAGCAAATTATACAACAAGAATACAAAATTAATATTTTCAACCTTTTGAAGATTACTAGAACAAAATCCGGTTATGTTAGTGATCTTTGAAAACACATACGAAAGAACTCGATATAACAATAAACTATTCCTTAGTGAGGATGAATTTTGGCTCGTGTTCGGGGCAATACACAGTATAAAACAGGAAAATCTCCCCTATGTAGATCGAGTGGTGAATGACTACGTTATAAAACAGCTAAAGTGTGTAGTGAGGGCAAATACAAACAGTCTATTTCTAATTATATATTCCGGGATAAACTGGAAAAGGGATGAAGAGTTCATTCCTACACGATTCAAAAACGCACTGTATAATGAGTATGAAGTAGATACTTTTCTAAAACTTGAAGACAAGTTTCATCAAAGTTTTCGTCGGATGAAGTGTATGCAGAATATGGTTGATGCTTGTTATCTTGTTATCAACGTTGAACTCGATGACTGTCGAAAACTTCAACCTACCATCACAGAAGATAAGTATATAAAAAAATGTGTAGTTTGATAAGTTCATTGTTTTCTCAACAAGAGAGGGAGCCTAATCGAACTTTTGAAAGAATTTGTCCTCAGGGATCTAGATGACTACGTCACCATTACGTGCAAAGAAAATTTAATAGAATATCTATTTATCAATCAGTTTCTCCATGGAAGTCCAGAAGATGGAGTGTCACCAGCCTGCGTCATCAAGACTTGCAAGAAGAAAGTTGTATGTGATAGAACGTGTTGAAGCTGCGTTTAATTTTAACTCCTATCCCGTATTATTTAAAACCACGATGCTGCCCACGTGCATCTTCGATTCGAGGCTTGGAGTCTTATCACAGCTACCGGATGTCAATGTTTAAACAAGGAGGTTATCGTCCCCCCGTTCGCCCCCATACGCCGACCTCGCCAGATCGAGTTAGGCTTATGGGCCGATAAGGCATTGTTCTCCGGCTCGGCTGTGCGTTCCCTCCAAGCTTTCACTCCATTTTCCCCCACGCCAAGGAGATGTCCTGGCTATTTATATGGAAACTTTACCACTAAGATCAGATTAGAGATCCAGATTTTCGTCGCGAAACAT
The DNA here is from genome assembly GCA_963969495.1 of Ceratothoa steindachneri. Classification (NCBI taxonomy): domain Eukaryota; kingdom Metazoa; phylum Arthropoda; class Malacostraca; order Isopoda; family Cymothoidae; genus Ceratothoa; species Ceratothoa steindachneri. Next base: position 125,912,179 of record OZ018321.1, read on the forward strand.
CACCACGACCATCTCTCCCTTTGTCCGCCAAGGGACCTCGACCTCGAGATTCACCATCACTTGTCCAGAAGGAGGACAATATTCCTTGAGTGCCAAAGGTTCGAGTCTTTCCGACGCCAAGTCCCCAAGGCTTCCCCCCCCCTGTTATTCAAAGGAGAACAGCATTAGAACAGCCATTGTTCGTTTTGAGCCCTTCGCCAAGAAACGGTTCTCTTCCCCCCCTGTTGTTCAAAGGAGAACAGCATTAGAACAGCCATTGTTCGTCTTGAGCCCATAGACAAGAGACGGTTCTCATCCCCCCCTTTGTTCAGAAGAGAACAACCTAGAACAGCCATTGTTCGTTTTGAGCCCTTCGCCAAGAAACGGTTCTCCCTCCCCCCTGTTGTTCAAAGGAGAACAACATTAGAACAGCCATTGTTCTTGAGCCCGTAGACAAGAGACGGTTCTCATCCCCCCTTTGTTCAGAAGAGAACAACCTAGGACAGCCATTGTTCTTCAAGCCGTTCGTCGAGAAACGGTTCTCCTTCCCAAGACGCCTCGTCAGGATCCTTTTATCCCCCCTTCCTTCGGCTGGAACTCGCCAGCGGACCGAAACTCCTTTGCGCCACCTTCCACTGCACCACTAGTGCCAAAGTTACGTAAGCCAAACGTCACCTTTGAGTATTGATCCCTTTTGTCAATTCTATCCTGTGCTTTAAATTGTTTATTCGAACCATCCCATCTCTTTAACTCTATATTTGTTTTACCTTTTTTAATCCCTTAAAACCTTGGATTAGCCCGAGTCTCCACGACCCTCTTCATTCTGTTTTTGTCAATATTTTCCGTTTTTGTCTTTTGTTTATAGTTATTATTAATAAAACTCTATTTTATTAATGATAGCAATATTATTATCCTTGAGCTCAGTTCCACTTCTTAAGCATTTTGAAGATACATAATATCGGCCGCCAGACAGTAACGCACTCTAAAGATAATTAAGGAAGTTCCCTCAACGAATAGTGTGATATATGGTATCGTCGGGAGTCATTCTACGACATATATATATATATACTATTTAAATTTGGTATCAGGTGTGTAAGGTTTAACGCTATATCTTTGCAAACACTGGTCTCAGTCGAGTAAAGCATAGTGTTATTCGTTATAATAATAGAATATAGTAGTTCCCTTTTGTTTTAACGATTGCTATCCCCCTTTTTTTTTAAAATTAAGAAGCTGGAGTAGCTCAAGGAACGGTTATAATAATTTGTTTGTGTTTTTTTTTGTGATTTTAGTCAGTGGTTATTTAGATTGAGAAACCAAGTACGAATAGGTCAGTGCCCATATTTAGGTAGGCTAATTCTATAGAGGCATAATTCTTGTTGCAAGGAATTTTAGTTGGTTGACTAGTGCGCCCCCAAGTGCAAAGATGACTCAGTTCGAAATCTTTAAAGCGCAAGGAGAGTCCTGTGGACTCTCCGGAAAAGAACTAACTGAGTACATTCAAGAGGAGCAAAGAAAAGAGGAAGAAAGAGAAAGAAAAAAAGAAGAAAGAAAAAGAGAGGAACGGATAAGACAAGCTGACCATCAGATTGAATTAGCTCGGATTGAAGCAGAATTTCAAAGAAAAATGAAAGTAATAGAAAAGGAAAGAGTAATCCGACGAGGGGAACGAGAAAGAGAAATACAACGAGAAGAACGAGAAAGAAAAATACAACGAGAAGAACGAGAAAGAGAAAAACAACGAGAGGAACGAAAAAGAGAAATACAACGAGAAGAACGAGAAAGAAAAATACAACGAGAAGAACGAGAAAGAGAAATCCAACGAGAAGAAAGAAGGAAGGATTCGCGCCCCTTCCCAGGAAAGCTGACAAAGTTTCCGAGCCCCGTAAAACCCCCAAACTTCTTTCCCCAAAACCAACAACGGGACTCCAAACCTCCCGTTGAGACTTCTCCTCCATCTCTCTTCCCGAAGCGACCAACCAGATGTTTCACCTGTGGTGTAGAAAACCACATGAGCTGGAACTTCCCCCAAAATTCTAGGCTTAAAAGCGGACCAGCCCACCAAGTTTACCAGATTAATGCAACCCCGGCTCCCCCGGTGGTGCAGACCCAAGCAGAAACTTCTCCCCATCCGTCAGGCCACCAGGTAAATTTTGTTTTTGATAAAAGTTCAGCGGGAACTTTGAAATATGAGGAGGGCAGCGTGGACAGCTACCGAGTATTGACTCTCGTCAGGGACACAGGATGTACGTGTTTCATCGTGTCCGACGAACTCCTCCCAGTGGCCTCTAACCACGAAAAATTTGCGGTGGTACATGACTACCTTGGGCGGGCGAACAGATTCCCCGTCGCTAGATGTTACCTGCAGTGTCAATATTATAATGGCTGGGCTGAAGTCATTGTAGCACATATAAAATTCTGTTCCGTACTTATAGGACAGAGCCCCCAAGTAAGTTTCGACCCTGTGTTTCAGGCCGCCCTTCCTCGAGGCCGAGATAAGAAAGAAGCCCAGGAGCCCGTCCCCATCAGAACCCCGATACCGTCCGATTTCTCGGAGACCCCTAACCAGGACTTTAGGACGGAAAATGAGGAGTGTGAATCACTAACACCCTTAGGTGATAAGGCCCAAGACAAGGACACGGAGACTGTCCGTGGACCCCAAGAAAAAAAGAAGCCCCAACGCGCCCATGGAGATACCTTCGTAGAACTGGACGAAGCATCGGCGCTTGAAGAAGATTACCCCGCGGAGTCCCTTAATCTAATCCAGACAGTGTGCATCCAACCTGATGCCGATTACCCTCCTCCTTCCCTACCAGGCGAGTCTTTAGAACCCTCTGACCTGGATAGTGACGCGCAGCTGACACCACGTCAGAAGAGTCAGCTACAAGAACTAATTAAATGGAATCACCATTTACCCACCCTATTAGCTCTTTTCGAGCAACTGCGTGAAAATGGCCTCACCATTGGCCCCAGCAAATGCCAGTTTGCCCACGAAACCATCAAATATTTGGGTTTCAAAATAGGACAAAGCAAGTTAGGTCCCCACGAGAACAAGATTAAGGCAATCGCCCACATGCCCCTCCCGATTACAAAGAAGCCATTAAGATCGTTCCTAGGATCAGCTTCTCCCTATCAGCGATTTGTTCCGAATTTCGCTGCAATTTTGGCCCCCCTATGCCCCCTTCAGGAAAAGAATTTCCCCGATCGTTTACGTTGGAATGATGTCGCTGTTTCCTTATTTTAATCAGCTCAAAAGTAAGTTCATTTCTGCCCCCATTTTTAAGTTGCCCAACCCAGAAAAATCCTTTGGGGTTAAGACCGACGTGAGCAACGAGGGCATTGGAGGTGTACTCCTTCAATACGTGGATGACAGAACGAGTCATCCAGTTGCATATGCTAGTCGTCAATTATTACCACGCGGAAAGAGATATGCCACTAGAGAAAAGATAGCTCTATCAATTATCTGGGTCATAGACAAATTCAAGCTGTACTTGATATGTAAAGAATTTCAAATAGGAACCGACCACCATCCGTTAGCCTATATTAGGAATTTGAGACACTCAAACGGCCGCATCATGCGCTGGAGTTTACTCTTGCAAGAGTATCAGTTTAAAATAAATTAGATAAAAGGTTCCGATAACCAGGTCGCTGACGCCCTCAGTAGAAATGCGTTACCGAATAGCGTAGAATAATTGTATTCATAGGATTAGTATCTCCATGTAGGTATATACCGTCTTGTACGACTTAATTTAAGATTCTTTTGTAATATAATTAATTAATGTATATGTCTGAATTTTGTAACGCTCAATGTCTAATTTTTTGTATGTCTATATATTTGTTCTTATTAATTTACGTATAAATTATTTTGTCCCGTATGTACTAAGTTTATATCATTTCATTGTTCCATGCCCTTTTTTTTTCTTTGATTAAGTTGTATTAAAGGTTATTTTCCCCTGTAATCTAAAGATTAAAATAATCATATGTATTGAGGTAATACTAGTTAGGTGCAGGAAGGTACGGTTGTTACAAGAAAACGAGTTCCCCACAACGGAGCTCTATCGTTGTCCCTTCTCTCTTTTTTTTTCGAAGTGACAACTTCCCCTGGAATAAAGGGGTGTGATAGAACGTGTTGAAGCTGCGTTTAATTTCAACTCCTATCCCGTATTATTTAAAACCACGATGCTGCCCACGTGCATCTTCGATTCGAGGCTTGGAGTCTTATCACAGCTACCGGATGTCAATGTTTAAACAAGGAGGTTATCGTCCCCCCGTTCGCCCCCATACGCCGACCTCGCCAGATCGAGTTAGGCTTATGGGCCGATAAGGCATTGTTCTCCGGCTCGGCTGTGCGTTCCCTCCAAGCTTTCACTCCATTTTCCCCCACGCCAAGGAGATGTCCTGGCTATTTATATGGAAACTTTACCACTAAGATCAGATTGGAGATCTAGATTTTCGTCGCGAAACATCACCAGGACCCTCTCTCCCTTTGTGCGCCAAGGGACCTCGACCTCGAGATTCACCATCACTTGTCCAGAAGGAGGACAATATTCCTCGAGTGCCAAAGGTTCGAGCCTTTCCGACGCCAAGTCCCCAAGGCTTTCCCCCCTGTTGTTCAAAGGAGAACAGCATTAGAACAGCCATTGTTCGTTTTAAGCCCTTCGCCAAGAAACGGTTCTCTTCCCCCCCCTGTTGTTCAAAGGAGAACAGCATTAGAACAGCCATTGTTCGTCTTGAGCCCGTAGACAATAGACGGTTCTCATCCCCCCCTTTGTTCAGAAGAGAACAACCTAGAACAGCCATTGTTCGTTTTGAGCCCTTCGCCAAGAAACGGTTCTCACCCACCCTGTTGTTCAAAGGAGAACAACATTCCAACAGCCATTGTTCTTGAGCCCGTAGACAAGAGACGGTTCTCATCCTCTCTTTGTTCAGAAGAGAACAACCTAGGACAGCCATTGTTCTTCAAGCCGTTCGTCGAGAAACGGTTCTCCTTCCCAAGACGCCTCGTCAGGATCCTTTTATCCCCCCCCTTCGGCTGGAACTCGCCAGCGGACCGAAACTCCTTTACGCCAACTTCCACTGCACCACTAGTGCCAAAGTTACGTAAGCCAAACGTCACCTTTGAGTATTGATCCCTTTTGTCAATTCTATCCTGTGCTTTAAATTGTTTATTCGAACCATCCCATCTCTTTAACTCTATATTTGTTTTACCTTTTTTAATCCCTTAAAACCTTGGATTAGCCCGAGTCTCCACGACCCTTTCCATTCTCTGTTTGTCAATATTTTCCGTTTTTGTGTATTGTTTATAGTTATTATTAATAAAACTCTATTTTATTAATGATAGCAATATTATTATCCTTGAGCTCAGTTCCACTTCTTAAGCATATCGAAGATACATAATATCGGCCGCCAGACAGTAACGCACTCTAAAGATAATTAAGGAAGTTCCCTCAACGAATAGTGTGATATATGGTATCGTCGGGAGTCATTCTACGACATTGTAAGTTCACCCCAAATCAAAATATTTTTTTATTAGAGCACGATTCCTTAGCAGATATGATTATTCAAATTCTAGATCATATAGAGAACCTTCTGATATTAATTATCAAAAATATAAAGTTGGATTAAAAATACATAATTTTTATCCGTGTACAAAGTAATAAGGTTGCGGACATCCATGAAATTCTAATTGAAATTATGTATTTTCACCTGGATGTAAAATAAAAATAAGTTTGTTTTTACGTTAAGCTGTCTTTTATTCAATAGTTATATAAGAGTGTAAACGAATCAGATATTCAGTTAAAAATGAACCGCCGATTGTTATACTTATTACATCCCCAAGCCTACCAACATCTTTTGGTGGGGTAAATCTGATGTGGAATGCTTTCTGTCAGGTTTGGATAGCTATACACTACACAAACCCGTACGAAAAAGATTCAAGACAAAACACGTAAATGCCCAAGGTTCAAACGAGATTTGGCAACTAGATCTAAATATTATGTCTAAGTTTGAAAGTTTTAATAATGGTATATGTTGCATACGCTTTGTAATTGACGTATATTCTAGATATCTCTGGCTAATTCCTTTAAAGGACAAGACGCACCATCAGGTGATAACAAATGCTTTACGAAATCTCATGGAAGAAACCAGATGGAATCCAGGCTATGTATGTTCTGATGATGGAGGAGAGTTTAAAGGAAAGTCTTGAATATAATATAATATCGGCATATATCGTGTTCACTCATTAAACAAAGCTAGTCTTGTAGAGCGTGTACAAAGAACAATAAAGGAAAGACTTTTCAGATATTTTACTTTTAATAATATATGGAAATACATCGACGTGTTGATGATTTTGCAAGGGCTTATAATAATTCTAGACATAGAAATCTGATTGGAAACACACAATTGAAAGTTATACATGATGCTGCTATACCGCAACAGAGATCTGAAGTTGAAAGAAAGAGGTTTATATATAAAATCGGTGATTATATTTGAATCACTCGTGTTTCCAGTAATTTTAAAAAAGGATACGAGGTTGGGTGGAGTGAGGAAATCTACAAGATATATAGAACTTTAAAACTATTATAGCTGTATTATATTGAAGATTTAAATGGAGAACATATTGAAGGTTGGGTTTATGAGGAAGATCTACAGAAAGTAATGTTTGATTCCCGTAAGAAATAAATATGTAGTGGAAAAGATAGTTAAAGCGAAAGGGCGTGGAAAAACAAGATATATTTAGTAAAATGGCGATGACACCCAAAATCGTCTAATTCATACGTCAAGGCATGTTATATCACACACCAGCTTTGAACACATGCATTTGTGGAATTATATAAAGGTAGGAGATGGAAAAACCTTTTAGCATTTGTTAAGATGGATTCACCCTTCCTTCTTCATCCTCCCTGGATATTTACCCTTGAAATACACCATGTCTGTTCATAGAATTGAATTGCACAAATCTATTATAATATTACTAAGCGTACACACGCATTCACAGTATATCGGAAAATGACGGAAGTAAATAACTATGCATGAGATACTATATTGGCAAGACCAAAGGAAACAAAAATAAAAGGAATTGACTATGCTTATGATTAGATGTGGATAGACTCCTGATGTTATAAGAAAAAAAATCACTCCTAGAGAAAATGAATCTGAGACAGAAATTATCCTCTCAAGATTTACTGTTTCAATCTGACAAAAGCAACGGAAAATATCTACTGACTATGTGTTAATGCTCACTTTAGGTTCATTGCTCAATGTGAAAAGGAAAGAAAGTCTATTACTTGTTCTGTCAGAAGAATTTTCCATAATGAAAAGATCTATCAGATATGATATCCCCCAATTAAATAATTTTATAGCATTTAATTTAGATTTTCTGGCTCTTATATCTCATCCGAGATCATTTCTACCTTGTAGCCTATCGGTTAGTAGGTGGGAGCCAGTCGAGGCTGCTGAGAATTATTCACCTCCTTTTAAATGAAGTCATTCAGTATAACTTTTGATAATCCACACTATCTGAATTTAAGCTCAGGTAACTTATGATCAATTTATATCTATATATGAACGGTTGAAGGGGAAAATTTTCTATTTGTTCTCGGTCATTTGGTAATAAAACTACACATTAGGAGAAGACATTAAAAAAATTCAAAATGTTAAATGGCCCACGTGTGTTTAAATGATTAAGAGCTCAGAAAGGACATGGTCTTGGATCTCTATTCTCTTCCCTATTCCAAAATGCAACGCCCTATCTAAAGAGAGGTGCTCGCTATCTAGGAAAGAATGCCATTTCCGCCGTTTTCGATACCGTTCAGGATATTATTCATAGAAAGACAGCAAAGCAAACTGGGAAGGGCAAAAAATACTATTACTAAAGATAGTAGACAATATATTAGAAGAAAGTTAAAATTTCAGAGTGTTAATGAGAGGAAGTCCGAAAAATGGGTGTAATAAATAAGAGGAAATGGATGAATAAGAGGTTGAAGAAGAGAAAAAAGTTACATATACATCATGAAGAAAGAGGGGATGATTTTTTCTCATAATATAAACAAGCAGACGTTTAATATATGTTCTCATAAAGTCATTATCGGCTGTAAAACATGCATGTAAAAAATGAATGCTCTTCATCCAGCAAGCTATATCTGTTCGAAGACAGAACTCGATTTGTTCTCCGTTCCACCGACCCAAACTTCTATCGTTGAGAGCAATTATCAGTCTTACTCGCACCTTAGCAATATCTCTTCAGATCTTAACCCAGTTGAATATTATATATAGGGAAGCGGTCCATATTATATAGATCTGAGTGAGGTTTATCTTTATATTGAAGCAATACTTGTGAAGGCAGATCGAAGCGAACTTAAAGATGGCGAGAATATTTTTCCGAGTAATAATATTTGTGATAGAACGGTCTGAGGCCGCTTTAATTCAGCCTCTATCACATGTTAAAAACACATGCTTACCCACGTGTATCCTGCAAGAGGAAGCAGAATCGAGTTATCGCCCATCATAGCCAATGTTTAATCAAAGAGGTTCACTCCCCGTTTCACCTCCATACGTTGATCTTGCCAGATTGAATTAGGCTCATGGGCAGATAAGGTATTTTTCCAGGCGCCACCGGGACATTCCCACGAAGTCCCCCAATCAATTATCCCCCTACGCCATGGAAATGGCTCCGGCTATTTATACCATAGGTTTTCCAATTGAAGCAGATCCAGATTATTTTCGCAAGGCATCAAGCCGATCGGGTCTCCCTTGTTCACCTAGGAACTCTGCCGAGAAACCCCTTATTGTCCAGAAAAGGACAATATTTCTTGAGTGCCAAAGTTTGTGCCCTTCGAGACGCCAAGTCAACAAGGCCCCCCTGTTTTTCAGAAAGATAACAACGTTAGAACAGCCATTTTTCTTCAAGCCCTCTTCGTCAAGAAACGGTTCTCGTACCCAAGACATTACGTCCGGATAATTAATTCCCCCCTTTTTAACGTTCTTCAAGAGAACGCTTGGTTTCAACAATAATCTCCATTGTTCATCTAAAACATCTCCGATTTGCTGTCACAAGGATCCCTCGTACTTTCGAGCCCCACTTCGCTCTCATTCTTCAAAGACAGTCCTTTTCCCTCGTTAAGGACAACCCCCCGAAGAACCCTTCTGGTGGAAATCGCCAGTTGGACCGAAGATTCCTTCGCATCGTCTTCCTCTGCACAACAACCTTGTAATTACGTAAGTTCAGCATTACCTTTAATCATTTAACCTTTTGTCAACGCAACCCTGTGCTTTAAATGGTTCAGCGAACCATTCCCCCCCTGTTTTTGTTGGTTTACCGTTTTAAATCTCTCCAAATCTTAATCCTCAGATTAGTCAGATATTCCCATGACCCTTTTCATTCACGGATTTCTCCCATTTTTAATCCCCGTTTATGTAAACATTTTTTTGTGTGTTGTTGGCAGTTTAATTAATAAAACCCCTATTTTATTAATGCTACCATATTATTTATCCTTGTGCACCGTTCCATTTCTTAAGCATATTGAAGATAAATAAGCCTCTCCAGGCCCCTCCTCTTTTCGAACTAACCTCGGTCAATCAGAGTACCACGCACTCGAAATATAGAAAATTCCCTTAACGAATAGTTATATATGGTATATCGTTGGGAGCCTATTCTTCGACAATATTCTTCACGATTTGTTCAGCAATGTTGACAATTATTTCAATGAAACATTTGTAAATTCAATTGGAAATAATTACCCTTATCGTGCATATTTAGAGACCCTTTGGAATTATATCGAAGAAGAAAAATCTACATTTCTTTCCACTGCAGGGTATTACTCTAGTAAAGAACATATAGAAAAGAAATATAGCAGATCGAAAAAAAAAATAATTGGTGATATGGGAAACTACACGCTGATTTCTTTTGGCAACATAAGATGTTGATGAATGGAGTCTCACTAAAGATAAAGTTACCCAGAGCACCACATTTATTTACACTATTTTGAAACCAGACCTATTTTGAAGCTAAAATAGAATTATTGAAGAGTTTTCTTTACCTAAAAAAAGTCCGCCTTTCAGCATCAACTCATCTGGAGATGGAAAATAGGTTGCTTACATCAAACGCTAAGTACTATATCACACAAGTTTGCGGTCGAAATTTTACAATTGTGAATGGAATATCAATGAAGATTGTGGATAATATCTTCATGGGAAGAATACCTACGAGGATGGTAATTGGCATGGTTGAACATTCGGCATTTTCTGGTAGCTATACATAATGCATCACTTTTTGAATTTAAACCTTATAATGTAAATCGTGTAACTATCTATATAAACAGGACCATTTAAATTATATTTTTTGGACGATGCAGATCTAGTTGATTCAAGGGCTTTTTACTCGTTATATAACGGAATAGGGTGTATTGGAGATGGGCAGATTATTAGACTAACGTATGAACAGTTTCTAAAAAGTAAAAATATTTATTGTATAACCTAAATCAGGATAAGTGTACTACATATCTTGGTGAATCCTCCAATCCTATACAACAGGGTACATTATCAAAACAATTAAATTCTAGATCTCCATGAATAGACCTTGTTTTCCTTGTAATATTTGCAGAGTTTCAGTCTGTTATTGAGATAGATAAGTCTAGAAACGTACTAGTTTATTCTTAATAAAATCAATGCAATAGAAATAGAAGAATTATTGTATCGAAATTAAACTAGAAAGCGAGATTTTCATAGCTGTCTTGCGAGAGACACTCAATTATGTTAACCTTTAAAACTGCCAGCATCTTATATAATTAATCTGGACACCAGCCATCGACCTGGTTTGCATTGGATCGTTTTAAAATGAAACAAGAAAACACCTGCATGTGACCAAGGCTGGTAGTGAATCAGCTCGATGCAGTCTTTATCTCCCCTCTACCGATTTGCTCCAGTGTGTGTCTGTATGTGTAGTAAATATCGCTTGTTTTTCCTGCATTTACTAAGTAAGCATGGTAGTGCTCAATGATAGAGGGGCGGGCGCGCCATTTTACTCCTAACCTAACCCAATGTACGAGGGGCGGTCAATGAGTTTTTCAATTTGGATATAAGGAAACAAGATATTAGGAAAAGTGTTTTATTATTTTTCAATATAACTGCCCTCGACTTCAATGCACTTGCGCCACTTGTCCCTGAGGCTTCGAATTCCCGATAACCACAAATCTCCCGACTGCTGTTCAATCCACTCCTGGACGAAGAGCTGGACATCTTTATCGTCCCCTAAACCGCGTCCGCGCAGTGCAACCTTGAGCTGGCGGAAAAAAAAGTAGTCGCTAGTGGCCAGATCTGGATTGTAGGGGGGATGGTTGAGCTCCTCAAATCCGCACTCGCGCAGGGCAGCTTCTGAAACTCCGGCCTTGTGGACTTCGACGACGTTGAAGTCGATCATGGGGCGTGAGATTTCTAGGGACCCAACGGGCAGAGACCGTGATCATGGCCAAATTGTCGTACATGATGTTGATAACACTTCCATGTGATATTCCAAATTCTCGATCGATTTCATGGACCTTCACCCGTCGATTTTTGAGGATCCTCCTCTCCACACGGGCCACATTGTCCTCGTTGGTCACGTCTGACGGGCGTCCTGGACGGGGGTCATCTTCAAGGGACTCACGATCATGGCGGAACTCCCTATTCCAGCGAGCAATGCTTGCATAGGAAGGGGGCGGTGTTGGTGTACACTGTACTATGCGTTCATGGATCTCTTTTGCATTCTTGCCTTCCTTGCTCAAAATTTGATCACTGCGCCGTGCTCAACCTTCTCCATTGTTGAAAAATTTGTGACTGACGATCTGCGATCAGCTACTGCTTCTTAAATAGGCGAGGCAGGAGCGTGCGGCTGCAGGTTCTGATTTGTCCTAACTTGTCCTAACACCTCCACAAACAGCCAGTCCCCTTCCTCTGTATTGCCCTACCGATTCGCCAAACTTATTGACCGCCCCTTGTATGTGTGTGTAGACTCTAATCCGTTAGATAGATCCAGTGTGTATGTGTTTCTGTTTGTAGACACTAATTTCTTCGAAAAAAGGTCACTGAACAAAGTATTGGGTCGGACTTGGTATTCATCATAACAGGGGGTAAGGGGTGGGTCGAGGAGATTCGGCCTTCACAGTAAGAGGGGGTGTGGGGGGACTCAGTATTTACCACGCATTACTACTCACAGTAATATATTGAGATTTATACATTTTTGAATCGATATTCAAATTCATTTAAAGGAGAAGGCAAAAACCCAAAATTAATTAATTTCCCATTGGTTGTTCAAGTTTCCTTAAAGAACAAGATAAGACCCCGAACCTTATTGTTTTTATTGGCATTCAAATTCGTTTGAAGGAAAAAGAACACTCAAGATTTATTCTTCATATCTTTGACTCAAAATATTTAAAAAGGATAATGAAGATCCCGATAAACTTCGTTAGACTTCGAAAGACACCCGGAACTTACGATTGCCTCTATCGACGTTCGAGTTCACTAAAAGGTAAAGAGAAAATTCCGATATTTATTGGTTTTCTATCGTTATTTAACTTTACTTAATGGAAAATGGAATACCAAGACAAAGTTATTTTCCTATGATACCAATTCGAGATTTATTTGTTTTACATTTGTCCTTCAAGGTTCTTTAAATGACAAAGGAACTCCTTGAGGTTTATTTCTTTTTCTCTAGTCATCCAAGTTCGCTTAAAGGCATATTGAGAGATGCGGTGCAACGTCTGTTTGAGTTGATGCTGCAGAATTGGCATCAGGGCAGTACCGAAATAAATCGAAAGGACATATAGTGTGGCGAAAACATCTTCCTTCAGGAGCAGAGTGATACAGTTTATGCCTAAGGTAAGGAGTATAACATTAAAGTCATTTCTTTGCGGCATGCCCTCTGCGGCCCTATTGGGACGGATGTGTCTCCTCCCCCACCCATAGACGAAATTGACGATCTTGTAGAAATACAGATATGTAAATTAAGAGTCATGTCCTCGCCCCCATTGTGTGGAGGTTCTCCATGATACCTTATCTGCATGCAGTATCATAAGCCTTACCCAGATCACAAACAACGTGGCTAAATGTTTTCTACGAGCAAAGTCCTTGTAGATAGCCATTTCCAGCCGTAGCATAATAAGCGTCAAGGAGTAGAACTTGCTTAATCCGCACTTTGCCCGAAGAGAGGTAGCCTTTAATCTAGAGTAAAAAGATAATCTAATATTTAACATTTATCCATCAACTTGCACTAGCAAAATGTTAGAGAAATTGAGCAGAAAACGGCAAGGGTAAATTGATTTTTCTTCGGTGTGAGAAAAGAGAACACAGTAAACATTTCCAGGAGTCTGAGAGGATAAACTCTCTCCAGATCCCAAGGAACAAGTGTAGCATTTTTTTTATTTTAAGAGCTCATCTAGCGACTGCCTACTTGACCTTAAGTCGCCGTACTCACCACTGCCAAATACTAGGCTACTTTAAAATAGAAATATGAAAAAAAAAAAAAAATAAAAAAAAGGAAGAAGGTAAGAGACAGGAAGCAAGCTCCAGCCTCCGGGGTAGGTCCGCCTCCCCCCGGCGCAAAAACGTGCGAACTACAAAAATAAAAAACAACAACTAGTTAAATAAATGGGAGAAGGCCGGTATCACCCCAACCCCGCAAAGTCGATAAGTCCACCATTCAATGTGCACGAACCCGTCCCGAGTACAAAAGACAGGCAGAAGTGACCGTGCCCATCCTGGTACCAAGACACCCAACGTGCGTGAAGATCGCCCAGAGTGGGACATTCAACAAGAATGTGCCGAACAGTGTAAGGGACAACGCAGTCTTCACAATTGGACGCAGGCGAGCACTCCATCAAATGGCGGTGCGTCCCGCGAGTGTGTCCAATTCGGAAAAGACGGAAAGCAACCTGAAGCTTTGGTGGCATTGAGAGGTAGGTCCATGAGAACAGTCGCGGAGCAATGGCACGCAACTTCAGCTTACCCTTTAGCTTCCCATCTTCTTTGCCATGTGTTCGGTGGTATGAGGAAGAGCGAAACGCTGGTCCGGTTGCCTAGTCCTCGCGGAATCTTTGGCGCTCTCATCGGCGCGCTCAATTCCCGCAATTCCTACATGTCCAGGAACCCAGCCGAACATAATCTCGACATCCGCTTGGCTTGCCAAAACTGTGGCGTCACCGATATCGCAAACCAGTAGGTGCAAAGATCCCAATGCCCCGAGAGCACTCGGGGCACGTCGAGTAATATCCCATACCTATTTGTGTATTGCCACCAGCTCGGCCATGAAGACAGACGCATCGCATGACACAGCCCCGCTGAATTCAGACAGAGGGGATAAGGCATGGAAGCCGACCCCCTCTGATGATTTGGAGCCATCCTTATATACTGGTAACGGGTCCAGCGTGGCACGAGGAGTGCTCCAAAAAGGTCGAAAGCAATACTCCCGGCGCTGCATAACCTTTAGGAGCAGAGGCCTGGCGACAAATAGCCAAAGGTGGTACTGCCCAGGGTGGCGTCAGGCCAGAACCAGGTGCGCTACCGACAAAAGAGCTATACCTAGCTCTTAAAGAAGTTTCCTAGCACTAAACCCAAAGGGCTTAGGGTATGAATGAGGTCTCTGGGCGGCATAGACACCTTCAAAATCAGCTGCGGATGCAGTGAGAGCTGTAGGCGAATGAGGGAAGCGTGAGGCTCGCGCGTACAGATAAATAATGCACTGTGCACGGCGACGAGCGAGTGTCATCTGCTCAGCATCGACAAGTATTCTCTTAATTTGGGAAGTACGGAAGGCACATGTCGTCAGGCAAAGGCCGGTTTGGTAAAACGAGTTCACCTTCCGCAATACACGCTCAGCTGCAGATGCATAAAACTCGCATCCGTATTCGTTCAGCGCTCCAAGCGCTGAACGTCACAAAACGAAGAGTATCCATGGGGCGAGTAAAAGAGACCCTAAGGCTGCAAATATGAGCCTTCAAGGTGAGGTGTCTATAAAATACAAGAGTACCACATTGAGAAAAAAGTCTGGGTCGGGTTGGAGCCGTGAATGACGGCAGAAGTGCACCACCTTAGTCTCCGTCAAGGAAAACCGAAACTAGTGCGCGTCGGCATAGAGAGAGGCGCGGTTCACTGCATGTAGAAGTCGACGCTCCAGAGTTGGCATCTGGACCGCGCCAAAAGAGATGGAAAGGGCGGCCAGGTAGAGCGTAGCGAGAACATCTTCCTCCAGCACCGAGGTGATGCCTTTGATGTGCAAGACAAAGAGTGTGACACTGAGAATACTTCTCTGCGGGCCCCCCTCTTCCTGCTCGATTGAACCGGAAAGGGTTCCCCCACCCCTACGCAGAATCGACGATCTCGCAAAAATTCAGGTATTAACATTGGGAGGCCTCCCCTC
Organism: Ceratothoa steindachneri; assembly: GCA_963969495.1. Classification (NCBI taxonomy): domain Eukaryota; kingdom Metazoa; phylum Arthropoda; class Malacostraca; order Isopoda; family Cymothoidae; genus Ceratothoa; species Ceratothoa steindachneri. Next base: position 125,927,543 of record OZ018321.1, read on the forward strand.
GCCCCCATCGTTTGTAGACTCTTCATGATACCGTATCGCCGTGCGGTATCATAGGCCTTCGCCAGATCGAAAAGCACCGTGATATAGTGATTCTTACGAAGCAGAGCAGAGCATCCGACGTGGAGTGGAACTTGCAAAAGCCGCACTGTGCAGAAAACAGATGGGCTCCGCTGTACAGAAAAATGGCTAATCTAATATTTAATAATTTCTCCATCAACTTGTACACGCATAAAATTAGAGAGATTGGGCAGAAACAGGCCGGGGTAGGGTGATCTCTCTTCGTTTTTCGAAAGGCAACATACTAGCGATTCGCCAAATATAACAGAAGGACCATGCTTCTCTCACCCAGGTGTCGAAGCATAGCGTACGGGACAAATTCCGGACCATGGGCGGTGTCCGCGCCCAAAGCAAGAGTATGAGGACTCTCACTCAGAGTAAACCTATTGTTGAAGGGTTCTCTAGAGGTAAAGTCCAGCCAGCAACCTTACGTGACATGACGACGCGCATTTAATACTGGCGGAGCAGTATCCCGTCTAGAGAATGCGGAGAATGCGGTCGCGAAAGATTACGCCATTGACGCAGGGTCCGAGATTGCGGTTCCCTTCACCTGGAGAACGGGAGGGGGTCCTGCGAGAACTTGCCCCGAATCCTTTTGATTCGTTTTCACCCTTCTGCTAGAGGGGTATTCCCGTTAAATGAAGACACGTATGCCCGCCAAGAAGAATGGCGGCGTGCTTCAAAATATACCAAAACCTATCCATAGCCCGACGAAATTCAGCAGCAGTGACCTCGTTCGAGCGGCACTTATACCTCATGTAGGCATAACACCTATGTTTGAGGGCCGTCTCACACTCTGCTGACCACACTGAGACTGTTCTGCGTGCAAAACGGCCAGACGTTCTATGAATAGTAGTTAGGCCCGCGGCATGAGGTTGCCGGTGAAAAATTCCACGGCCTCATCTACCGACCTAAACTCTTCTAACTGAGATAGAGAATTCAGTCATTTCCTAAGATGCAGAACACCGCGCCTGCGTCAAGCACCACCGGGGCAGGCTCACGGGCGTCAGCGGACCAGAAAATGATATTTGAATGGAAAAGTGATCTCTACCATGGAGATCAACGACCACCCCCCCAATCATAATCAGGCTGTGCATCTGGAGAGCATAAAGATATATCGAGGCAGGAAAATGAAGCGGTTCTCGGGCAGTGATGCGTAAACTCAGCCACATTTAGGACACATATGTCAAGCTCGTCGATCAGGTAGGCAAGGACTTGCCCCCGTGATTAATTGGATAGTCTCCCCAGAGGGGGTGTCTACCGTTCAGAAAACCGAACAAGAGAAAGGGCCTCGGCAAACGTGCCACGACGCGACGGAAGTCCCCCGCATCGAAGTCGACTGACGGTGGAATGTACGCGGAAATAACAGAATACCTCCTATCGAGGTACAAATCCAAAGCTACTGCCTAAAAAGATGTATAAAACGAAGAGAAGAAGGGAGACATCATGCCGGGTGGAAATCGTACATCCTCCCACCAGGCCTCCATCGCGTAGTGACGTGGTCGCCAAACCCTTATACCCTGGGAGGGGAAGGGGGGGGCAGGTGGCATGCGCCTAGCATGGTCTCCTGCAAAACGATTGCTATCAGGGAACGGGAGGAGACGAGTTTCCGCAACATCTCCCAGTTGGCCAAAAGTCTGCGGCAATTCCATTGAAAGAATAAGCCCTCCAGGCCTAGCACGGAGGATAAATGAGAGCCCTCTTCGAAGAGAAGAAATACCCTCAAGGAAATGGCCGTACGCTTCCCAGAGGCAGAACTTAGGGCGCTTTTGGCCGGATAATGAGCTGAAGGCGCTTTTACTCTCTCTGCCTCGAAACCTTAGGTGAGCGCGGGGGGAGACAGCTTCGGAGGCGGTGGTCCCTCCTTTGTAGGACCCACAGTCTCTGAACCATCCAGCTTGCCAGTGGGTGTGGGCAAAGGAGCCTAAGTTTTCTTTAGTTTTGTCCTCATTTCGGGGGGCAGCTTTAGGAACCCCGGCGGGTGGCCTGGCGACCAACTTCAGGGGTGTTGCCTCCTGTGAGTCTAACGACTCAGTGGAGGCGCTTAGCCGTTTCGCCTTTCGGGAAACCGTCACACGGGGTAAGCTGGGGAAGCACTAGTTTTAGCCGGGGCTGGGTGTGAACCCTTTGTGCCGCCAGCTTTACCAGGTGAGTGGCCGGGGGGGGGGTAGATCCCGCAGAAGGGTTTCGAATTGGCGCGGAAACGACCTGGCTCGTAGGCCTGGAGGGGCCAGGGGGGCCAGTAGCAGAGGGTGTCTTTTTTGAACATTGAGGAATAGGACGTGCCGGTCAGCCTTGGGTTCTCCCGGACCAAGTCTTTCGCCTCGCAAAATGAGAGACGATCTGGAACCTGATCAGATAAGATTTCATTTTCAAGGAGAGAGGCACCACATTGCTTCGAAGAACCGAAGAAACTTAGCCAACCACGATTTGGACTTATCGTGTGCTGCTTTGGAGCAATTCACATAGATTTCGAGTAACTCATACATTGCATGGCGACAGGAGCGATTAGTATGGCCAAAGCGGTGACACGAAATCCTTTACAAGGTAGAATCCTAACAAGCACGCACCGACTTAGGGAGCCTATCACACTCGAACGTGACGGAAAAGTGTAGGGGTGGAGCTCGAGGCACCTTCCTGTTTTCTCATCACACGTTCGACCTTGACCGCCCCATGGTCGGCCAGCTCTAAGCAGATGTCATCTATGGAGTAGTCCACGAGTTTCCTCGTATAAACTAATCCTTTCACGAAGTTCATGGTAGAATGCGGCGTCACAGTCACAGTCACAGGCGGGCTATCAATTGTCCGAAGGGCACTTATCATGGCTGCCTGAGAGGGATTCGACGCATTCGACAAAAGGCTCCCTTCTAAGAAACGGGTCACCTTCGGCTCTCTACCTATTACACTAGCTAAAGATCTCCTCTGATGGATCATGTTGCTCTTAGCCAACGTGATGCCATCAGTGTAGCGAAGAACGAGGAAGCGTTTGAAGCAAGCGGGCTCAAAAATGCCAGGTAGTCTCTGAATGCCACGCCCCGATGTAATCGAGGCTTCGCTTTGCGCACTAGCACCTCTGGTCTTAGCAAGAGACTCCGGACCAGGGTGGAAGGGGCAGAGGGGCCGGACGTACCGACTTTATTTGATCGCTTACCGAATTGGCAGCAGACCCATCCGTCCCCGCAGCCACGGCGGATGGAGAGGATCCCCGAGCCTTTTTCTTGTTGTTGTTTCTTTTCTTTTTGATGAGAGGAGGGCGGGGAATAACCCTGCTTCTCCCCTCCACCGACAGAAGCCCCAATGCAAGTTGGACCGGCTTCAGTACGGTCCTTCTCCGAGATCCAGAATGTCCTGGCGGTCGCAGGGGCACCAGACGGAGGAGAAGATCCCTTCCCTCATTTTACTGCCTTGGAGACCCGAGCTGTTTGAGGAAGACTTTGCATAGGGGCGGACTCGGGTTCGGTGCTTGGCGCCGAGCCCTCATTCGCCCCCATGGAAGACCCTACCTTTTGAGGCTGGGTTGCCTCAAGGACCATGTCTATCTAGGCAGGGGGGGGGCTCTATTTGGCCATCCCTCCCAAGACATCATAGGTCCCATTGGCAGTGGTGTCACGAGTCAGGTTGTGTTGTGGAGGTGCAGGCTTTGACCGCCGCTAATATCAGTATACGAGCCAGCAGGTCTCTAGAGCAAAACGGCCGATGGGCTCTGTCTTCTCTCTCCCCCCGAAAGGGGTTTGCTGTACCGCTTTAACGGGAAGCGGCTGGTTATGGGCTGCCAGCTGGCCTTCTTGGCAGTCCCCTTGGAAAGTAAAGTGGGGACTGCCGCTGAAAACATAGATGAACCCGAGAGCACCTCCAGACAAGGGAATGAGGCAGATTTAGAATTCACGAAAACAAAAGTGCTTATTCCTCTGTAAGAGCATCTTTTCCCACCACTAAGATTCCAATGGGAAATGAAAAGGTCCATAAATATCCTTCGATCATCTTCTCCGTCAGCACCCTGCTGATATATCACCTATCGGTAATTCATATCCTGAATTCCTCCAGATCATTATTTCAAACCAATTTTATACAAGATCCTTGATTCTGGCCATATATATCTTCTTTTATCCCTACATGACGCCTTCATATTCACACAAAGTGAAAAAAAGGAGAAAGACTCCATTTCCGGATAACTCAGCTCTACTTAATGCCAAGTTGTATTTCTCTGTACAAGACGCCAAAGGCGTATCTTAATCCAGGAAGGATCATTTGGTCTGACAAGAGGCGGAGAAAACGGAAACTGAATCCTTCATTCGTATGCGGCTGTAGCTTATTAACACATACAAAATAACCTAAAGTTTGCTGCGAGCAGGATCAGATGAGGATGCTGATTGTGTATCCTTTCGCCTTGTTCGGAACTTCGTCCATCTGCTCGAATCTGCAATGCGTCATTTTGTGAAAAATGTTTTGGGAGAAAAGTTTTCGCCTCCCAGAAACATAAATCAGAAAAATTCTTTATTTCCGTTTTACTCGCTTCTTTCTCGCTTCTGACAGTGGTCACTGGGTGCCAATAATCATCAAGGGTGCTCGACCTGAAATAGATTAAGTTAAGAGAGAGAGAGAGCTAAGGAGAAATAGAGAGATAAAGAAAGAGAAAGAGAAAGAAAGAGAGAGAGAAAGAAAGAGAGAGAGAAAGAAAGAGAGAGAGAAAGAAAGAGAGCTAGAAAAGAAAGAGAGCGAGAAAGAGAGAGAGAAAGAAAGAAAGAGAGAAAGAAAGAAAGAGAGAAAGAAAGGAAGAGAGAAATAAAAAAGAGAGAGAGAAAGAAAGAAAGAAAGAAAGAAAGAAAGAAAGAAAATTTTTGGTATATCTAAAGATACTTGAGGCATCACTTCCACTATTAACATTGCCTCTCTGTTCATACATCCTCTTTTCTAAATCCATCCCTTTCTTGTTTATGCGGAACAAAGGAGCAAAGGGCAATTAAAGTATCTACATGAGATTAAGTAGTCACTTGCTTCATTAAAATTCTCTTTGCGTTTAGTTTAAGTTAACTATTTTTTAATAGACTAAAGTTATATGAAAGTGGTGCAGTTAGGGCAAAGGAAATATTAATACTTTCACTAACGGAGAAAAGGGAAAGGATAAACAATTTCTGTTAATGTCAAGATTTCTTCTTTTGAGGCAATAAAAGTTGGATCTGGCTTTGAATTAGCTGCTTCGTAAATCGTCACAAATTTACCTCTTTCTTAATCTTTTTTTCCTTTGTTCCCCGCTCCCTTCGTTGTGATCTTTCACCAATTCGCTCCTCTATATTAAGCATTTGTGTTTAGTCTTCTCGGAGTAGAGTTGAAGATGGTAGTAGATACCGAAACTAATCCTGTAATGTAATAAACCTATTCGACTAAAGTGTTGTCATATATATATATATATATATATATATATATATATATATATATATATATATATATATATATATATATATATATATATATATATATACATATATATATATATATATATATATATATATATATATATATATATATAAAGAGAGAGAGAAAGAGATCAAAGTAGCAAGAGTTTAATGGATTCATATATATATATATATATATATATATATATATACGAGGGGCGGTCAATAAGTCTTGCGAATCGGTAGTGCAAAACAGAGGAAGGGGGATGGCTGTTTGTGGGGGTATTAGGACAAGTTATGACAAGTCAGGACCTGCAGCCGCACGCTCCTGCCTCTTCTATTTAAGAAGCAGTAGTTGATCACCGATCGTCAGTCACCAATTTTTCAACAATAGACAAGGTTGCGAGAGCCCCATCTCATATTTCAGTCCTGGTGTCTGGTTTACTGTACTATCGTATCGTATTGATACTATCGTATGACGTTCTTAAGGTTGCTGTAGTCTCCCATTTCAAATTTCGAAATCTATGTACTTGTCAGTGATCGTTTGTTTTGTTTTCAGAAAAAATTTCAGAGAATTAGAGTTTTTTCTTACAGGTTTTTCTTTACTTTTTTCCTGTTGATATCGTAAGTGTAACTCATTTTGTTCAGTCGTGTAAAGTTTTTGTGCTATCTCAATTTTAAAAATAAATGTCTAATAAAAAACTACAATATCCAATGAATTAGAATATATTTAGTCTACAAATAAATGTACATTGATATAAAATGTACTCCCAGTGCACATTGTTATATAGGGTTAATGTAAAATTCAACCTTAAAAAATGAAAGAAAAATTTTATGTGTTATGCATCTCTAATGTGTTTTGACGAAAAGTTAAAAAAAACTCAAATTTATCGTATATCTACACCTGCCCCACGAATATTACTTACTATATATTCCATATTTTACCTCCCATAATCATTTGCAAATGCTGAAAATACTGCTGAGTTTCCTGCATATAATAAATCTGTATTTGCTTATTTTGCAGATGCGAAAGACATTTAATTTCGTATGCTATATATTTCGATGTTGTCATGGGGGTGCTCGTAAAGTAATTCCAGGACACAGTTTGCACGCGGTATTGCTCAAATTTATTGTATTCTGATTAAATGTTGACATCAATTTATTAGATAATATCTTATATTTAACGCACAAACAGTATTTAAAACCAAATTAAAGAATTTGTACTGTAAATATCTTTATGTTATAAAAGTAAGGTTTCAAGTGGTTCTAAATTGTGATTGGTAGAGTGGAATAAAAATGACTTGGGTAAAATGATAATAAACAACCTGTTCATGCTACTAGCCAGGCAGCTGCTGTTAATATTTGGTCTATCTTAAATCTACACCTAAATTATTTCATACATTTATGACCAAACTGTTTACATAAATTTCTTGGCCATGTTGCTAAAATGTGTTGAGTTCCACAAATTTCAGTTAGCTGTTAACTCCTTTTCAGTTAAAATTTCATATATTTTAGCATTTTTTTTTTGTTATTTTGTTTTCTTATTTATGTTATTTTTATAATTAACATGATTTTTCCTCCGTGCGGTGCTTGTCATTTTGACTTTTCAAATGGCGTGGCAATTTGTAAGAGGATTATAATAATCAACGACCATAAACAGCAAACTCAAGAATAGAAATATATTATTATGCAGTTGTATGATGTTATTAATTTGCCATGGTGGGTATGAAATATGTACACTCTCTTTAGTATAGAGCTGAAATTCAGCATGAGATTCTAGATTTCAATTGGCCTCTCAATGAAAGTGACAACGCTGCCAAATTAAAAACAAATAAATAGATAGATTAACTGGAGTAAGCTTACCTTCGTAAAAACATTTTAATCCATTTGCCACACTAGAAATTCAATCATATTCTGCAGTTATTTAAATGCATCAATTCAATTTCCTGGGAAACACGGATTCATAGAGTTTAGTCTTCTCTTTTGCAATAACCTCCAATGATGAATTTTACATAGACTGGAAAACATGAATCTCGAAAACCTCGAAATTCCTCCGAATTCAAATGGTTTGATGCGTTAATCTCCCTGAAGAAACAGGATTGAGTGGTATTCTAGAGCATCTTAGTTGTTTCAGCAACTATTTGAAAAGGTATAGAAACTGCTTTTATTCAAATTGTTTCGTTTATATAATATAAATTAATTAATAGTCTATTACTTTGGCATAGTTTAGGAAATGTATATTTTTTTAATTTAGAATTTTCCTTTACGATGTGAACAATTTTAGAGCTACTCTAAGATGAATAAAATACTAAAGGATGAATAAGTTAATTTCAATTATCAAATATGTGTCACTGCTGGATCGCCCCTAATGAAGAGAACTGTGGCTGAATTTGTGAAAGATCCTGTTTTTTCGGATTTCAGGAATAGTCACGAGGTGAGTTTTAGGATCTCTATTGTTTCGGAGATTCGCACTGATTGAAAAGTAGTGATAATGTCTCTGGTGGCAGAAATCGACTGATAGTGGTATTGACTCTTGTGCCACGTGAGTCATGTTACTCTAATTGGTGGCAAATCATGCGTCTCAACAGTTTTCACGTTTTTCTGGCAGAACTATGCCCTTTCAAGTGCCGACAGAGAATTTCAATTGGTTTGAGGGACAAATTTTTGGGGGGGAGGGAGGGGGCGCACACTAAAGCGTTAAATTTAGCCTCGTGTAGACCCTTAAATCTGGAGGAGTGGCTAGACCTCCATACATCATTGCACCGACTAGTCGGAGACTAGATGGAACTACCTGGGCTTTTTTTCCCTAATGTGCATTTCTAGAAGATGAGGAGATTCATCCCTCTCTCTTGGCAACAGTGGGTAGATAGTATTTACAATACCTGCTTTCTCCTCCCCCTTCCCCCTAATACCATTCCCTTTCAGTTCTATTAGTAACCCTGAAAGTTGGTGCATGTGTAGCAGGTAAATCATGCTGAAGCTGACATATGAAGCATCGCGTACCTTTCCGTCCCCAACGCTCGTAGATTCGTTCTCACCCGGCCCAAATACCTGGAAGATGATCAACGACCACACATTTTCACTTCCAATATCTAGATCACAACCCTTAGAGAAGAAGCTTACAAACCTTCTGCATTACAAACTCTCGCTGGTTTTCGCTCAAATTTGGAGGGAAATGATGTCGCTGACCCCCCCCCCCCCCCACTATTTTTTAAAATACTTGGGATAATTATTATATAAGAAATTGACCTTCTGTCAAATCACAATTTGGTGAATGACTGCAAAATTATTATTATTATCATTATATTATATTTAGTCTCCTTGATTCTATTTACCTTAACTAAGACGCTTGTGCATCCTAAAGATAAACACTCCCATGCGGAAGCTATAGGAGTTGTATAATTCTCTTCTTTACCCCATATGCCTATAAAGAGCCAGTTGAGAATCAAATCACTACAATATAGATTACTGTGCAGAATTTATCGACTTTTAATTCTTATTTGCCTAAGGCTAATCTCGCCTACGAGAACCATGTTTTGAGGAAGAGGGTCCTAGCTGGAGAACGGCCTTGCAGAGTATCTTATAAGAGGTTGATGCTAAAGATACTTACAATACCTCACTAGAGGTAATCCTAAAATCATTTATGGTATTTCGGATGACTGTAAATAATCCTACGATCATGTATAACATTTTAGTTGACCGTCGCTTTTCCTAGAATGATTCATTTCATTACCCATACCTTTCTGTCAAAGGATTTTGAGATGTACGTTTCCCTACGTCATCGATTACATGGTGGCTATGTAAACATGATTGCGCTCTCACATATCCCCCTAGATTCAGTTATAATAGATGCTCTCTACTTTGTTCTCTTTGTTCTTTATCGCAGTTACCAGGGAAATCTAACATTGTCTCCTCTTGATTTATTTCTCATAAAAGATTCGGAAAACAATTCAAAAAATTCCATGCTGAATAATATGCAATATAAATGTAATAATTGATCGTTCCAAGCTAAAAAAAAATTATCATATAAAGACAGTAAATATGTATGTTGAATATATAGAAAAAGAGGCAGTGATTTATTTTAAAATCAACTTTCCAAGTGGTCTAACACGAGGCATTGAATATTTTATAAATTAAGAGGAATACGAATTTTGCCTTTTATTCCACTAATGTAAGTGATTAATTGATTGAGAATTTTTTTTAAATAATGCGAATAAAAATAACTTTATCCTACATTCATTGGTATTTATTTTTATACCTCTCTGCTCACACTACTGAAGAAGGAGCTTGAAATTTGTGAAAAGATATTCTTATACAGGGGCAAATTCTATATAAATCCACCAAAATTTTGTAATAATTTTAAAATATTTAAGTGTGCCAAAAATATGCATATGTCATTAGAAAGGAGAGAATTGGTCAGTATAATGAGGCACGAATTTATATTTAAATAATCACTGAATTATGCTGAAATATTCGATATCTGAGCGAGCTTAATTCTATATTACATCGAACTTTTCAAAATATATTTTATTTTTAAAAGATGTGAAAATGGGCCAAAACTTTGAATTGGAATTCAGTCAAGGTTGAAACCGAATATTGCATCGCCCATAAAAATTTTGAAATTCTCAAAAAAAATGTAAAAATCTTTCTCTCCGAAATAATAATTTTGAAAAAAACAGACAAAATATTTAAATTAAAATACTTTGTCAAAATATTAAATAGTGGCTGAATTTGCTTACAAAGGAATAACAATTATCATGTACCAAATGTTGCGAACGTGGCCCGAGGAAGATATCTCAGAAGGCAATATTGATTCTTCGGAGACCCATTCTCAGTTAAGATTCTAGTAGGCTGAGAGTATGGGAACAAGCGAGTGAGAATTCAGATTGCAATTCGGATATAAGGAAACAAGATATGAGGAAAAGTGTTTTATTATTTTTCAATATAACTACCCTCGACTTCAATGCACTTGCGCCACTTGTCTCTGAGGCTTCGAATTCCCGACAACCAGAAATCTCCCGACTGCTGTTCAATCCACTCCTGGAGGGAGAGCAAAACATCTTCATCGTCCCTAAACCGACGTCACGCAGTGCAGCCGGAATAAAAAGTAGTCGCTGAGAGCCAGATCTGGACTGTATGGGGTATGGTTGAGCTCGGCGAATCAGCACTCGCGCAGGGCAGCTTGTGCAGGTCTGGCCTTGTGGACTTTGACGACGTTGAAGTCAATCATGGGGCGTGAGGTTTCTAGGGACCCAGCGAGCAGAGACCTTGGTCATGGCCAAATTGTCGTGGATGATGTTGATAACACTTCCATGGGATATTCTAAGTTCTCGCTCGATTTCTTTGAACTTCACCCGTCGATTTTCGAGGATCCTCCTCTCCACACGGGCCACATTCTCTTCGTTGGTCACGTCTCCTGGGCGTCGTGGACGGGGGTCATCTTCAAGGGACTCGCAACACTGGCAGGACCTTCTATTCCAGCGAACATTGGTTGCATAGGAAGGGGCGGTGTCGCTGTACACTTCAACCATGCGTTCATAGATCTCTTTTGCATTCGTTCAAAAATTTGATCACTGCGCGGTGCTCAACCTTCGCCATTGTTGAAAAATTTGTGACTGACGATCTGCGATCAGCTACTGCTTCTTAAATAGACGAGGCATGAGCGTGCGGCTGCAGGTTCTGACTTGTCATAACTTGTCCTAACAGCCATCCCCCTGCCCTTGTTTTGCCCTACCGATTCGCAAAACTTATTGACCGCCCCTCGTAAGTCCAGATTCGGAAAGATGGATTCAAAACTCTCATGTAAACTACTACGTACATGTACGTGGCACGAGGTTACTATCGATACCGATAGCTACCTTATAGCTATTATGCATCAGTATACGGTTGCTATTAGCAATGTTTAGATAATTTCAAGCTCCATCAGCCATGCCGGGATGACGCTTCTCTTCTCTACCAATAACTACCTGTATTCACTAAGATCCATCAAACTCTAAGTTGGTCTACTAGTGACTGCCACTTGGGAAGCTTCTCCTAGACATTTACCGATACAGTAAAAAAATTACTAACCATTCCTATAGTCGTAAATTTACTACATTTACAGATGAAGTAACAATAATATTATAATACTAATAATCAAACCATAATTTCGAATAATGAATTTTAGAATACTAAATATAATAATCTTTACATTCCTATTTATTTGCTATAAATGAGATATTAAAGTTTTAACGACAACTATTCCCTTCGAGCATTCCAATGCGGCTCCATCAGATAGGTCCAAACAAATGCTTCTCAACCTTTCTCTATACTTGTACCCCTTGGAAAAAACCAAGGTAGTTTTCAACCCCTTAATCCTATTGCCGTAAGGGAATACGGTAATGCCTATAATAACATATTCATTGTCATTTTACTTTATAGAAATATATATAGATGGAAGCACATTTATATCGGTATATCGTAATTATATTTATGGAATTTAAACATTAAAAATAATAATAAGTATAAGTTCTCTCCACAATAATATTATTAATATAGAAACCACAAAAGCTCCAAAACAGGGTGAATGTCACAATTGCAACCCTATAAAACAAAACACCTATTAGTAGCATAAGAAATAAATAGAATAGACACAGTTAAGACACAAGAATTCACAAAAATATAATCAAAACAACTTTTTTAAATATCCTAAAATATAAATAACTATGTGTCTGACTGACCCAATTTATCCCTTAGAATAGCATATAAATCCTGAAAAAAACATTAAACGTGAATTTATAACAATTCAGGTCGCAATGAACAATTTCACTTGGAAGATCGTTCCATAATTTGCTATAATATGGAACAAAACACTCAGAAAACTAATTAGTTCTGTAGTTAATATTCGAAAATGCATAGTTATTCAAAAGATCAACTATCTTTGAGTGTAAAAGTACCCCCTCCCCAACAGCAAAACTGTTTGAAATCCTCGTTAATAATCCTTTCCTACACCTATAGACACATCTGAAGTTTTGAAAAGGGACTAAGTTACTACTGTGGTTTGTCAAATATCTCGTCTGCATATATTTTATACTCGTATGTATATAATTTACTCTAATATACTAAAATTGTATCTAGAGATTATATACAATGTGGAGGAATCCCCTTTGAATAATATTATTTCCTCACCTCTTACGACAAGAGGCCCATTAGCTCGGTCCAGTCGAGTGTGGAGAAGTCATCTCCCACACCCCTCTTCGAAGTTCGTTCGGTGATCCCCTGAAGACAGGAGGCCCGCTACTCGCAAACGCGAGTTCGAAAAGAGTAACCCCCCTCGCCGCTGTGGGTTCTGTGGCTACTCCCCGTTAGTAATCAAGGTTACCAAGAACTTCCCTTAGTTGTCCTACCTCCCCCTCGAGTTTCAAAGGAAGTAAAGCATTCATTACCCTCAATCTCCCATTATAACTAGTCCCTAACCACGGCTATCTAATTAGTATTCAGAGCATAAGTCCGTCTCATTTTATGTACCATATATATATATATATATATATATATATATATATATATATATATATATATATATATATTTATTGTTTTTCCCTTTTAGTTCGTGTGTATTAAAAGTCTATTTTTTTCATTGTATTTGTTTTATTCCTTGGTTACGCAGCTGCCGCTATCTATTAAATCGGACTCTTAGAAACAATAACAGTTGTCGCCTTGATGGGCCTACCTTAGTGGATGTGTGCGCATATTCACGTACACTTGGCCATACCTCGACATACAATAACTTTTTAGCGTCTCAATATTTACACATAGTTGTTTTTTTTTGTTTCAAATAAGTTTATTAATCGTAAAAACACAATTTAGTAGATAAAACACAATTTATCTCGGCTATTACGTAGTTTATTTGGATTTTATGGAACTGGATTATAACGATTCTCTAAACATCTTTTGCTAGAAACATTTTCAGATAAAATGTTAAAGAAAAGGGAATTTGCTTCTCCAAGAAGGGATTTTATCGTGAATAAATAAAGTAAAGGAAAATCTGCAAATTTGAAGAGATTTGAAGCATATTCATTGGACTGTTAATAAAATTGTAGAGAATGGCTTTCAGCAACGAAAGAAACGGATCTAACCAAAGTTCCCAACTCTTCCACCGAGAGATATTTCTTTAATAAAAAGAGAAGTGACTAAAACTCCTCATGCTACCAAGAAAGCCATTTTTTAAGATGCTGTTTGGGGTATCGATAGAAAACGGCCTGGGTATAATACGAAAAAGGTGGTGATAGGCTTTATTCTTTCTCACAATCTAAATTTTGAATTTTCAGTATAAGGAATTGGTTATAGTTTCTTTTATTCCTTTTAACTATTTTAGTAACTCGAGTTTTCATTTTCTTCAATTCGAGTTTATATCTGGTGACTGAATTTTCCCTTTATTAATTTTTTATCTTAAAAACAGCTTGGGTTCTCTCTCTAAAATGATGTTAGTAGAATAAATATCAAGAAAATGATTGGCTTTTCGTTTTAAAGCCTCAAAACTAATCTGGCCGTTAACTTAGTAAGAAATTTTTTATATTAGAAATATGCTTAGTTTTTTATAGTTGAGGATAACAGCACAATATATAAAGGGTGTTCCAATACCTTGGATCGATCTTAAATGTGAGTTAGGTTTAAGCGTCTAATACTTTTTTTCTTTTTCTTTCAGATTTAATAAGTTCTGTCTTTGTCAATTTCAACCATGGAAAGTTATCGAAGCCTATTATGAAAATGGACGTTCAAACAAAAACTCATTTCGGGCACTTCGCGATTTTTTTGGTCAACATAATCGACCATCGAGAGTGCAATTGAGAAAATTGTCCGTAAATTCAAACAAACGGGGTCGGTGGCAGATATGATAAGACCATTGCGTGTAAGTTTACGCCGTTCAGCTGAAAACATTGCTGCGGTTCACAAGAATTTGGCCGAAGATCCGGACACTTCTTTTCGTCATCGCGCGCAGGAATTGAACCTCTCGACAACAACGTTACATCGAATTTTGACAAAAGATTTGTCTCTACACGCTTACCAAATTCAATTGATACAAGAACTGAAGACTGATGACCATTTGAAGCGCCGTACATTCGTCAATTGAGTACACGAGCAAAGCCGATGATGATTTTTCTCAAAAAATCATCTTTAGTGGTGACGCCCATTTTCTTCTTGGTAGATTCGTTAATAAGCAGAATTGTCGCATTTGGGCTGATGAAAATCCCAGGAAGATTGTTGAAAAGCCACTGCATCCACAAAAGGTCACTGTTTGGTGTTCATTTTTTGCTAGCGGAATCACTGGGCAGTATTTCTTCGAAAATGATGCCGGGAATTCTGTTACGGTGAGAGGCAAGCGATACCGTGCCATGATAACAAACTTTTTATGGCCTGAATTGAATTCTATGGATCTCCAAGATTTGTGGTTTCAACAGGACGGCGCCACATGCCACACAGCCAATGCAACAATGGCTTTATTGAATGAGAAGTTCCCAGGTCGCATCATATCTCGAAACAGCGAGGTCAATTGGCCACCACGATCGTGTGACTCAAAAACTAAGGCCTATGCCAACAAGACAACTACAATTCAACAGCTGAAGGATGAGATAATAAGGCATATTGGTGAGATCTAGGAGCAACTATGCGATATTATTTCTTACACATCATTGCCATGACTCAAATAACATGATCCAATAGTGAAATCAATCAATTTTCACCAATAACACTGTTTTATTTACTGCTAACCTCGATCCATCTTAATGGAACACCCTATATATATATATATATATATATATATATATATATATATATATATATTATGTCGAGCGAATAGAGCCCTAACACTTAAGACTTTAATCCAATAAAACACTGGTTGAGCGTCTTAAAGAGAGACGTTTACGCAGATTTCAGGCGATTTAACAACACAAATGACCTCTAATAAACCAACCAAGTTTATGAAAAGAATATATCTAGCGATTGCTATAAAACTTCGACTTCATTAGAAGACAACAGAATGTCCAAAGCTATTCAGAAGAAGGATTCCTATGTCCATTAGCTTTTTTACAATTTTTTTTTAAATTTAGAATTTATCTAAATCATCTGCATTGTATTTCCCCCAGATACTTCATATAAGTTGGTTAAATCTGCTATACTATGATATTATTTGAATTATTTAGTTAGTTAGTTTGACAACTCTAGTTATTCTTATTAATTATAGGTAAATCTGCAAATGATCTCTTGAATGTAAAATATTCAATCAAAAAAAATCTTTCTTATTCTTGTCTCATATGGCATTAAGATTGTCTTTATCTCCATAAAATAAGTTGCACAAAAGTGCAACTGCTTTAAAAGAGCTTTAGTCATTTTCAATATGTACATATAATCTCTAGAAATTTATTTGCAAGTAGAGAAGAAAAGAATATTGCAGTTAAAGTCTCGCTTAAGCGATAACTCTTTTTCCTGTTTCAATTTGCCATGTGCCATATCCCTCGAGTTAAATAAAAAACAAACAAGTAAAGAAACCTCTCTTAAGATTGGGAAACATCGGCCTATACCCCAACGGGCGAGATAAATCGATTTGTCTAATTTTCAGCCTAAAGGATCAAGTTGCTTAGAACTTGAATGCATTCTTCTGAAATGTTAAATGTCCACAATTAGTTAATCAACCTTAAAAGTACCGGCTCCTTCAATTGCCAAAAGGAGAATTTACTAAGCAATTCCCAGTTGCGGTCAAATGAGTTTATAAACATCCCACTTTGTTATAGAATTATCTAGTGCTCTGAGTTCTAGAAAAGTTGACCCCTTACTAATTTATCTCTCTTTATATTTTGCCTTGGAAGAATTATTAACTTTTATAAATTCAAGTTAAGAACATAATATAAGACAAAAACACATTCTCGTATTTATTTCATGTTTTCAATATAATAAGAATTATAGTCGATGAGGTAGTTTACCGGCCTTGCAACAAAATTTTGTTTAGGAAATCGATCAGATTACATACTATTCTTCATAAATAACACTGATATATGGGAAGACAGAACTGTTCTTCAAGAAGGAAGTCTTACTTGTTCAGAAACGTCCTTCAAAAATAGTTTGCAGCCTTAACTGTCAAGGACAACTGTTGCACTTGGCAATGCTGAACACCTTACCACTATTAAAACAAACTTTGATTGTTCTTAAGTACGAAAAATTGCTGATGCGCTTACTATAACTTGCGAGTGTCTTTTGAATACTACCATTGACCATGGTAAACTTTGTAGTTAGTATTCGCATTAGCCCATAAAGAGTTTTCTTCCAGAATTAATTGTGTTAGTTTGCTCTAACTGCCTTTCTTTGAAGAGTTTAGGCATTGTCGGGTGGTTCTTCAAACTTTTCTATCTAAAGAGAATTCGTAGTTCTCTTTTAACCTGATTATATTCAGTTAATAACTGAATATAGATTGATTTAATAAAACTTAGGGAAACTTGGACGACTATGCTTATCAATGCCAAGCCATATTCTTGCAAAACATTAAAAAAGCACTCGCACAGCAATGTATCTCTATTTTTGGTTAGGGGAGAATTAGAAAATCCTAACCTATATTTATACTATATTTAAATTTATGTAATTTTGCTATGTAGGCATTAAATTAAAATTTGTGATAGTTTAAATTATAAAATTACAATTAATAACTTATCTTTTTATTTTCTTGACTTTGTGGTGATGAAGCTATGATAATATAATATTGGCTTCTCGACTTTCTGGCTTATCGCCATTTTGACTTCTTATTCTGACTTGAAATTTTCCGTGATGCATTTTTTTTGTCGGTATTTGTCCTCGAACCAAAGAAGAGACCAGTCATACATTGACGAATCTACATCATATTAATAGCAATATTTTAAGGAATCTAACATTCTTAACCCTCTGTCAGACTTGCTGCATATCACTCTGCATCTTCGAGCCTCATGAGCTTTTTCATGATACACACCACTCATAAAAGTTAAGCTAAATTAAGTGAGATTAGTCGCCAAATGGCTCTCCTAAAAAAATAAAATTCGATCTTAGTCTACTAACCAGGTTTCGCTTTCGAAACTATCGTGAAAACACACCTTACTTTTCCAAATATCTAGAGAACTCATTTCTTATTGGTTTCTTATTTTCTCTACTATAACTATATCATTTGTCCAGATGTTTATGAAAATATTTTATTCAATCTACCCCTTTGACAGTTCGTAAAATGGTCTCGGCACCAGTTTGATCGCCTCCGCTAGTTACACCAAAGACAAAGGGAACTAACTACCTTTTCATGTCAACCAAGTTGAACCAAATGTTTCAATTTATAAAAAAAATAAAATAGTACGGGCATATCGTAGTTGTATTAGATTTGGCAAAGATTAGCTCCCCGTAAGACATTGATATCTACCTAAAATAGATGGTGGGGAAATTATAATTTAGCAAGAGAAGGACAGCAATGAAAGCTATTGCCTCAGATTGGGGAAATATAACTAACTCATTTTTCACCACAGGCCCCGTTCAAGCCCCATTTTAACAGTAGATGTTAGATAAGTAATTGGTTAATCCTAATTTTAATATTTTACCACTGGACACAATTCTTTCATTACTTCTACAAACCAATGCAATGAACGTATGAATGATATATTACTCCATTCGAGTAATGACAAATGGTGAATAGCCAAACAAAATGCACTGAGGGTTTGAGTGAATTAATTTTTCTAGATTAAGAAAAAGAAATTATAGGACTCACGTTCCAAGGCGTAAAATATATTCATTATATAAATACTAAAGAATCAAAATTAATTGCGATGGTGGGTAAATGAATATAGTGAATGCAATGAATGACAACTGATGGCATTGACAAACAATTCCTCTAGAATTAGAAAAGCAAGTGTAGCCTATTTTCGAAGGTGGTTGATTTGGTTTTATTGCTCTGTATTGCATATAATAACGACTAGAAAATAGATTAAACCTCACTAGGAATTTAGTAGGCAGAAAATTAAGGTGAGATAGACATATTCACATCAAGGCGTTGAGGAAGGATGATTAACGAGATATTATGCCGTGCAAAGGTAGTCGGGCAGAAGCGAGAGAGAGAGAAGGGTGATGAAGTTGTGATAGATAGTTGAAACTGTTAAATTATCTCTTGAAGGGTGAGATTTCTGTTATTGACTTTATCCATCATTAAGTTCCAGTTAAAGTTAAATGTGTAAGTGCCAAGCGCTACTGGTTCGAAGGATCTGGTACTTAGCTCATTGCTTTTTTTTCTTTAAACCATTTGGACAGCGCCCAGAGATAGACCACTAAAGTGTGGTAAAAATATGATATAGCATTCTTTCATACCTCATGGTGTCTATGCTATATAGTTGTAACAGATTGAAGGGACAACGGATGATCAGGAGTGCTTGTGCTCTTTAAAACTAATTTACAGAGCATCATTTCTATATTTGAACAAGTTGTGGCACAATGTTGAACAATCGAAGCATATAAATAACCGAGTGGCACTAAATAATTTCAATTACATTATTTTGATTCAACGACATTTTATCTGAAAAATTTACATACATGTACTCAAGTTTGTTGCATGACTGCCTCAAATCTAGTATTTAATATCGCGCAAACCTCTGTAAACTGCATTAGGAACTATAAATCATCCAGGAACGCGAACTGGTAACCTGCCCCAACGGGGGCTACCGCACTGTTGATTCTGAATATCTGTTCCATTAAGTCCGACTGAAAGTATAGATGCAATTAAACTTTTCATTTCATTCTATCCTCTTCACTATTCGTAAAAAATCTTACAGCTGATATTACACCAAATAAACTAGCGGCAATCATTATTCGTCTATTCCTAAGCGACAGTAAGTAAATCATTTGAATAACATAACCGAACCGAAAAGAGCGTTGGCCTCTAAAAGAGATAAACATTGGCGAAGAGGCAATTGTTAGGATTCATTTCAGATGTGACTCTGCTTTCGACTCATCTTCTCCAAATATCTGACACAAGGACTAACACCATCTTGAAATTGGTTCCCTTCTATCATTATTGCACACTACCCCATAATCATATTTCTTTACTCGACTATGTCAGTTTCTCCTATCTTGACTTGAAGGCTTGTCGGATCTGGTTGAACTTTATCATTCCACACTACATCATTACAGCCCTGGTATCACGAGCCTAATGCTTCACTACGGCATAAAGCCTGAACATGACGATTCTTATTTAATATAAGTACTAACATTGATAGACATTTCTTCCTTCCTTGTGCAATTTTTCTCTACGTATTTCTATTTCGCGTGTACAAATTGGGTTCCGTGTTGCTTGTATGTCTTCGTCATATTCAGCTGCCAACTTATTTAAGTTGTCTGTATGCAAAACATGCCAATTGTGTGCATATATACTTCATTTTATACTCCTAATAATTGTTTTGTTTTCTTGATGTTTTCAATCATTTCCCTCTTATAAATAACAGCCGGCGTGAAAGTAAGTTTAGCATTTAAAACATTTACAAAATAAAAACTATGAAAGATTAAAGCACGCGGTGAATTTCAAATGAAAGAGGATGTTTCGTAGTTTTATTCAAAAAAACGATATCTCAAAAATATTTTATTTAAAAATGATATCCTTCAATTGCGTACCATTAATGTTCATACACAGTCTGTTCCTTTCTGCAGCATTATATATCACCTTGCTCAAAATATTTAGAGTTATTCTTCGAATTTTTTGGATGATATTGTCTTTTAAATATTGGCGATTATAAGGCATATTAATTTAGACATTTTCTTTGAGATATCTCCCCTCCCCCCACAAAAGAAACAGTACTGGTTAAATAAGGAGAAGCGGTAGAGCAAGAAACGTCCCCAAATCGTGAAATCGATCGACCACGAAAGGCAATTATAAACAATGCCATTGTCTCACATGCTATATATGTTTTGACCCTATCTTGTTGAACCCCACACGCTGAATATCTTCCAGTTGTGTTAATAAATATTATTATATTATTTTTCTGTAGTTTTCTCCTGTAATTATTACAGTTGTGCCATTAGCATCGTCAAAAACTAGGGACCAATTATTCTTAAGCTTGTTACGCCAAACAAGACTGTAACTTTCGGCACAGGAATTGGAAGCTCATGGATTAGCCTATGATTTTGAAGTATCCATCGGATAAAAATGAGACTCATCACACAGTATTAGGTGTGAAGTAAATGTCTGGTCATTTGTTCACTCCGTAACTGTTGGTGCAAAATCTACTCGTTTTTGAGTCACTCCGAAGTGAAATTGCTGATTTAATTTAATTTTATATAATGACGGGGCAATATATGAAAAAATGTCACCTAACCCGGAACAAATTGCTTTAAAATGGTTTTAAATTAATTTGGTACTATTAGGCATGGTTAATAACATATTAAAATTCTATGAAAATCTAGTTTACGGAAAGGCATAATTTTCAGGATGGCGTCAAACTGGCCGCTAGGAGCTTAAAATGGCCATATCTCAGTTAGGATTCACTTGACAAAGGTAATATTGTTAGCTGACCCTAAGTTTTAAGGGCTAAGAAATGCAATGAAACAAGTTAAATTACCATTAGTCAATTATTTATTAACATGAAATGTAAATATATTTTATCATTGAAATCAGTATGAATGTACACAGTAGTTACCTTCCTACTGTACATTCATACTGATTTCAAAGCCAGCTAGTTCTACATCACGACTACTATAAGTGCACGTTTTACAGCAAGCTGTAATTTTTCTGATTGATATGCTATACTGTAAGCAATCGAGAAGCTGATCAGCAAACTGATTTTTACCCCTGAAATGAATGTATCGTGTGTGTAGACTACCTAACCAACATGTTATCACTTTACAATTAGGGTACATTAATTAATCAACATTATTTAATGCATTACTAAGCATTAAATAGATGTTCATGTTTAGTAAGGTATTAGCCATTTTCAAATTGGTTGATGGACGTTATTTGATCAAGATTCGCGAGAAAGGTGCTGCTGGGATCAATGAAGCTAGTCTTCGGAGAGGTGACACTATTGTTGTGACTGCTCGCAGCTTATTGCATGAGATATGTCGCAAAATCTACGCAATTTCTATAGCAATTGATCTTGATCTAAAATGAAATGAGAGTGGTTAATCGAATACCACAAATAAAAAAGTACTAGGGAGTCTGATGTCACACTCATTAGCCAAACTCATTGCCTTTTCTGCGGCACTAATGTTCAGGAAGGAAGTGCATACTATAGCTATGTGAAAACGGAAGT
Organism: Ceratothoa steindachneri; assembly: GCA_963969495.1. Classification (NCBI taxonomy): domain Eukaryota; kingdom Metazoa; phylum Arthropoda; class Malacostraca; order Isopoda; family Cymothoidae; genus Ceratothoa; species Ceratothoa steindachneri. The sequence goes on from OZ018321.1 coordinate 125,949,261, forward strand.
CTTTTTAAAGACCATATTACAATGCTGTGATAGCCGAGCGATGAATGGTCTTACAAATTTAAAGGGAGAATTGAATTCTACAATAGTGATCTTCGCGCTGCAGACATGTTGTACCATCATGTTTGTTGAAGCTATTTCAGAAGTGGCCAGGATGTACCTCTACAGTTTCAAAATTATCCAGATCCAAAGAGGAGGAAATCTGGAAAGCCAAGGAATGAGGAGCAAGTACAAGCCTTCTCAAAGATGTGTAAATACCTTGGAATGAATGATGAAGAACAGCTTAATCTTTCTGACGTAAGGTTGGTTGAAAATGCAAGAAAACTCAGCCAATTCTTGTGCATATAGTACTAGATAGCTAAAATGTCAGCTGAAGGAACGGTATGGGGACAGCATATATTTTGCAGAAAAAGAAGGAATAGATGATATAGTGACAATAAGCGAAAAAAATACTTCGACACAAACCAAGAAGGTGATGAAAAGTCACAGAAGAAAGAAATACTGAAAAAGCAGGGAGGCTCATAAAAAGTGAAATAAAAAGAAAGGTCCCACCCATTAATGACCAGTACTCGACTACAGAGTCACTCAAACTCCAGAAAACTTTTGATGATATTCCAGAATCACTCCGCATATTGTTAAATGCATTGTTTGTTGGTAAAGACAAGGAGAAAAAAGTGGCTAGCATTGGTCATGGTATCATTCAGGCAGTCCGACCACGAGCCATCCTTGCCCGTTTGGAAATTGGCCGTGAGAGTGCAAATGCACCACTTAAATAGGTCTAAGTTTCTTATGGATACCTTGAGTAAGATGGGATTTTGCTCCTCCTCCAGCGAATTGCTGAGGTTTGAAACAAATGAGCAAATTTTTCAGCGCCAAACATACTTGGTATGGATATTGATGAGTTTAACATAACTGCGTTATTTCCTGCAGACAATGTAGATCATAACATTCTCACAATTGATGGAAAAATAACCTTTCATGGGATGGGCATGATAGCCACCGTGACACTAGGAAAAGAGCCAAACCTGACTGTTTCCAGACACAAAATGGTAGAAATTAATATTGTACAGAATTTAAAGGTTGCAATAATAGATTATCAATTTGCTAAACATGTTCTCAGAGACATCACATTCAAAGAACTTCTAAGACTACCTTGAATCAAACAAAATGGTTGATCTACTTTCGGAGTTATCGTTTAACTTCAAACAAGCCACACCAAGTTGGCAGAAAATGATGCATTTTATTTTATCATGGAAATGAACAACCAGGCCTGTCTTCAGTCAAGTATGTGCCAATGATAGACATGTACTCCGGGTACAAGACGTGAATTCTGTCAACATTGGAGTTCTTTTGTGGACTTACGTCTAAGCACCATCTTACGATAGTTTTTACATTTGGCCAGCTCCTATATTGGAAAGTTATAGTGATCATTCAAGCATCCCCACCAAGCAGTCATCTTAAAGCCATTGTTTTGCTACTGACGTTGATTCCACACCTTTATGAATGTACTGGGAGTAGTTGGTATTCTGATGTATGGAACAGGACATAAGGACAATTTAGAGTATTTCTATGGCAAAAAATCTGTAACCCACATTTTGACAAGTAAATCGGTTCAGAGAGCATCCGTGGCCATCTTCTTGTAGACAAATGTCTCAACAGTGTGATAGTGTCATATATTCCAGATAATAGTCCTCATTTCACAGCAATGGTCAAGCAGTCTGAAGAGATGTATACTGCGTTAGTCAATGGTGATATGACGTTAGATACTGTGTTCACGTCAGAGATCCTCAGTCAAATAAACGACGAGCTGGAAAAAAGGAAGAATGAACTTTGTGCCCGGTCCAAGACAAGCATGTTGTGGCTGAATTACCAGAGAGAAGTTGCCAGGTGACTCATACTGGAAGATCGAACAGGTTTTTTGCTGAATGCAATTACGCGCCTTTTCTGACTGAATGTCGATATTTTCCGCAGTTGGCCATTTCAACTACTTGAAAGCAGCACACTTCTATCTTCAAGCGTCTTTATTTCAGATCAGACAAGTCTAAAGCTGATGGAAGCTTTAAAGTGTATGACATCAACCACTTAAAAGAAATCCTTGGATATGACATATGACTAGCTGTGACACAACTTCTCGTATTTTCGGTATTGGCAAGTAGACTGCCTTCCAGAAATTTCTGAAAGAAGACACTGTCCTTTAGTCTTTTGCCAACGCATTTACTGTCCTAAACTAGACCCAAAAAGTTATAGATGACCTTAGGGCTCAAGAAGAGGGCATGAATGCTATAAAATAAGGGTGGAACCTAGAAGGTGACAGATTCATCCTACTAATGATAAACATGAAAGCTGCTCCAGACAGACTCCTAAAGGTGATTCATTGCAACTGCTCCACTGCCTGCAAGACACTCAGCTTCTCTGGTAGAGGATATGGACTACTATGCACGATTTTCTAAAGACCATGTCAACGTGATGAGTGTAATCATCCGCATAAAAAGTTTCTTCCAGAGGAGTCAGAGGATGATGATACATAGTACCCATAATTAAATTGATTCAGTCGCATGCCTTTACCTCTTGAATATATGGTTTTTTGAATAATTATTCAAATATAGCCATTTTAAGTTCCTGGCTGCCATTTTGGATGCCATTTTGAAAATTATTCCTTTCCTGAAACTAGATTTTCTTAGATTTTTAGTATGTTAATAAGCATGCCTAATATTACCAGAATCTATTGAAAAACCCCTTGTAGCAATTTTTTCATGGTCAAACTTATAGTGACCCGTCTATGAAGGACGTTTCAAATTTTGAGATAAGATACTCTTCAACGTTCTTTGAGATTTATCTAGCAGTCTGGAATGCATCCTTGTCGACTTTCTTGGAATTTTTAACACTGATCAAAACAGGCTGAATAATATGTTCATTTGCTATTGATATGTTCATTTGCTATTGATATCTGTTTTATTTGTTGTTAACTCAGATTCCTTAAACCTTGATATTATCGCATAAAGATTTAGGTGGAGTCTTTCGTCTAATAAAACTTCTTAAATATCTCTGAACTGCAACAAATGATCCACCATCTCTGAAATAAAATTCTACGACACTTGCACGCTCTTCTTCAGTACATCTTTACATTTTTATAATTTATGAATCACATAAATTTTTTGTGTAATATAGGACCCTATTTTGTATCTTAGATACTTAAGCTAATCTACCGAGTTACCTCTTTCATTTGAATTCTAACGCGCGTCTGTCTTTCGTAGTTTGTATTTTGTAAATTTTTTAAATGATAAAGTTACTTTTGCGCCACTCGAAATATAATTCTTACATCTTCAAGGTGAATACATACATATTCGTTTCAATTTTATAGGCAAAGAATTTTACTTTTTGGGTGATAGAGGTTGCTGTAAAAATAATTCTAGTTTAATAAATGAACTAGAACTAAACCGCTAATTTATTTTTATTTTTAATCCAATTGAAAGCTACTAAGTTGGAGCTGAAATATAGATGAGGGTTTTGGGAGCATTTATAGCTTCCTTAATTAGTGTTCACGAAAGATTAATAAATTGTAACCAAATTAATCACTACCTCATCAACATCAGGGATCCTGTGGGTGGTCAGATTAACCCCAAATAAGTAAAATTATATTATCTAACGTGAATAATTAACCAAATAGATAATCAACATAAAAATTGACAAAAAAAAACGTACCGACGTAATTATACGAGGAAGAGAGGCCTTGAAACTAAGAATAAAGACTGAATTCAGTTTGCCAAGCGTGTCTTCGTTGCGCCCCTAAAATAAAACGAGATTATAGGAAAATAATACTAACAAAAAGGTAAGTGAAAATTTAATTACGAAATGTTTTATATGTATGGAAATGCAGCTTTCCGAAAAGAATAGTTATTAAAAGCATAAGATTAATAACCTTTATTTTTATGAAAATGATATTCTATATATATATATATATATATATATATATATATATATATATACATATATATATATATATATATATATATATATATATATATATATGTTTGATATTACAACATAGGCTGGCATCATATAAGCAAAACGTTAAATATTTTTTGTGATTTTTCCTCTTTTTCATTTCTAAAAACGGTATTTTTCCCCTCCCACTAGTTGCCATATGATATTTACGATAATCCATGTCTTCTTTCCATAGACGCTTCAAGGAGAGAGGCAGTGAGTTCTGCCCCTCTCTCTTTTGACCCCCAAATTGTGACTCTTTTAGAGGCTAGCACGCCGATTTCCTGCCTTTTCTTAAGGTTCGGCGCGCAAGAGCCTCAAACTTGTAGATCAACTTTAGGTCACGATTCTATTGAACCCTTGGTGGAAATCCCCGATGCTTTAAGAGGGCATGGCCAAATGGAGTCAATCTCGAGTTGAAGAATGGAACCAACGAGATCTCCCCTCATAAGGGATGGTCTCATCCAAGAGAAGATCGTGACATGGGTAAATACGGTCGGGCTTATTTCTTCAGGGTGAGATCATCCTATGGGTCTCGAACCACCAAGGTTCATGGGAAGATTAAGGCTATTCTCCTTCTTTAAGGTCTGTTAATGACAGGGTTCCAAGGAGTTTCGCTTCAAGAAAGGCCGAGATTGAACTATCAGCGTTCGAGTCCCTTCAGGAGGGGGAGAAAAGAGGGCCCTCATCTTCCCCAAGGAAAAATAAGAGAAAATAAGAAAAACAAATAGTGGTTCTTCTCCTTTAGAGATACTTCCGTGGACGGAGAGTTACCCCTAGTGACCTGCCGCGTCAAAGGTTACCAGGCCAAGGATGGCATGCCCAGTAGGCCGTAGCATCGATAAAGAAATTTCAGCAAATCGACATGCACATTTCAGGTTTTGTACACTTCAGTAGACATATTTCAAAGTGGAAAAAGTTTGTTTGAGAAATATTTGGAACTACCAACCCTTTTTTGAGCTTAAATATTTTGGGGGAGAACACCCAAAATATACACCATCACAGCTGTTGGGTTCGTAATATAAGTGCTTTTAAATACACTTGAGTTGAATTTAAACTGAAGGATAATGACAAACAAGTAAGGAGTTCCACATTACTTATCTAACTGATGGATACTGTCGTAGAATGACTCCCGACGATACCATATATATCTATTCGTTGAGGGAACTTCCTTAATTATTTTTAGAGTGCGTTTACTGTCTGGCGGCCGATATTATATATCTTCGATATGCTTAAGAAGTGGAACTGAGCTCAAGGATAATAATATTGCTATCATTAATAAAATAGAGTTTTATTAATAATAACTATAAACAATACACAAAAACGGAAAATATTGACATAAACAGAATGGAAAGGGTCGTGGAGACTCGGGCTAATCCGAGGATTTAAAGGATTAAAAAAAGGTAAAACAAATATCGAGTTAAAGAGATAGGATGGTTCGATAAACCATTTAAGGCACAGATAGAATTGACAAAAGGGGTCAATACTCAAAGGTGAAGTTTGGCTTACGTAACTTTTGGCACTAGTGGTGCAGTGGAAGGTACTTGAAGGAATATTCGGTCCGCTGGCGAGTTCCAGCCGAAGGGGAGGGATAAAAGGATCCTGACGAGGCGTCTTGGAAAGGAGAACCGTTACTCGACGAACGGCTTGAAGAACAATGGCTGTTCTACTTTGTTCTCTTCTGAACAAAGGGGGGAATGAGAACCGTCTCTTGTCTACGGGCTCAAGAACAATGGCTGTTCTAATGTTGTTCTCCTTTGAACAACAGGGGGGGATGAGAACCGTTTCTTGGCGAAGGGCTCAAAACGAACAATGGCTGTTCTAATGCTGTTCTCCCTTGAACAACAGGGGGGGAAGAGAACCGTTTCTTGGCGAAGGGCTCAAAACGAACAATGGCTGTTCTAATGCTGTTCTCCCTTGAACAACAGGGGAGGGGAAGAGAACCGTTTCTTGGCGAAGGGCTCAAAACGAACAATGGCTGTTCTAATGCTGTTCTCCTTGAACAACAGGGGGGGATGAGAACCGTTTCTTGGCGAAGGGCTCAAAACGAACAATGGCTGTTCTAATGCTGTTCTCCTTGAACAACAGGGGGGGGAAGCCTTAAGGACTTGTCGTCGGAAAGGCTCGAACCTTTGGCACTCAAGGAATATTGTCCTCCTTCTGGACAAGTGATGGTGAATCTCGAGGTCGAGGTCCCTTGGCGCACAAAGGAAGAGAGGGTCGTGGTGATGTTTCGCGACGAAAATCTGGATCTCCAATCTGATCTTAGTGTTAAAGTTTCCATATAAATAGCCAGGACATCTCCTTGGCGTGGGGGAAAATGGAGTGGAAGCTTGGAGGGAACGCACAGCCGGGCCGGGGAACAATGCCTTATCTGTTCATAAGCCTAACTCGATCTGGCGAGGTCGGCGTATGGGGGCGAACGGGGGGACGATAACCTCCTTGTTTAAACATTGGCATCCGGTAGCTGAGATAAGACTCCAAGCCTCGAATCGAAGATGCACGTGGGCAGCATCGTGGTTTTAAATAATACGGGGTAGGAGTTGAAATTAAACGCAGCTTCAACACGTTCTATCACAGATACTATTGGCAACTGATACATTAAATCATGCTTTGTCTCAAACAATGGCATGAAGTCACAGGATTTTAGTACCGCCCGAATATAGCCATATCTTATTTCTTTTCTATAAACTTCTCCAAAAACTTCTGTCACCATTCAAACCCACCGCTCCACACCTTGATAATGGTATGAAATGTCAACCGAGAGTGGCTCCTTGACAATATTTTGCATGTCCTGCTTAGATAGATGCATTGTAAGTGGTTGTTAAAACCTTCACTCCTTTCAGAGGAAAGTAAATCTGTTAGGTTCTTAGCAGTCTTATCTATTTTTGGTGGCCTGAAATCACGTATCTCTTCTAAATACACCGTAACTTCTCAGATTTTTTTGAATCTGTTAATAGCTTATTTCCTGTCCTTTAATCAACGTCTGCCAGCATTGCCAAAAGAAGTTCCTCGGATAGGCCGAGTAGGAATTCCTTTGGATAGTTTGCCATGCTATGGCTTCACTGGCAGGTTGGAGTCGTCGGCTCCAGCTCATGTCCAAGCATTAGTTTCGTCGTCATTTATCCAGTCTCCTTGAGGAAATAAAAAAAGGCCGAAAAGAAAACAGAGATGAATGCCATTCGCGATCGTGACTGCGCGGCGGACACGCGCGCGCACTTGACCAGTAATACGTCCACCGTGGCTTAGAACATTGAGACATCCGGTTTCGGCGAGGCGGTTGCATCGGGCTGCCGGGTTTTTAATTAATCAAGGCCCGCCTTTGTTGCACCTGCCCGCCGGGCGCTACCTTTCTCCTTCAGAGCCAGACATAGGAATCTTATATGACCCATGTCTGCTTGATCTACCGTTGGGGTCTTGCTGTTAGTTGAGTCTAGTCTGGAACCTCATCCACAATCTTACCGTCTTGGGTGACCCTGCCAAGGTGTTTTAAACTCCTGAAGACATCGCTCTTCGAACGATTAGAACACTCAAGCCCTTCCACTAATTGATGCTTTGGTTAAGGTTCAATGAATAAGTGATTTCCATGACCCATATGTTCGATCTCAAAAACCTTTTTAGTAGCATCATGAAGGCTGAAAAATAAAGACGAACTTTCTACCTGATCTCACACGAGGATTTTGTCTTGGAGGGGTTGAATATACTGATTAAACACATTAAGAGCTAGAAGATCCTGTAAGGAACGTTTTCACCACTCATAATTATTCCTTATATAACAAAACCAGAGGAACAAATTGCATGAATTTAAGGATTTTCATTTATTTTAGTATAACCCAAATATTTTGCTACTTTTTGTGAGTATTTGAAGAAGACCGATCTGTTCCAGGAGATGCTTAGATCCCTGGTGCATTTCGGAGGCAATTTGATATTAAACCATAATGAGACACGACAAACTCTAAAAGGACATACAATTCATTATTAGGGTTTTCTGCTGCCACATAAAGTCGACATATTCTGCTGGCAGTGGTGAGGCATCTTGCATGAGATATTAGCCCTGGTTTCATATGTAGGAGATCATCGTCAATTATACCAGTTCTAATGGCACTAAGAATTCTGTACATGTAAGCTTGGTCCCGACTAAGCTCATTCACAGCTACATCTGGAAGAGGAGCTCCTTTAGCAATAATTGAAAGCCATTTGATGATACTGGTAAAGTTTCACAGGTAGTTAAGGCTTTACCAAGTGGTGCTTTTCATTGAGGTTCACTTTCTGTGGGACCAATATATTTCCTTCACAGGTGCCTCAAAGGAATCTCACTTAGATGCAAGCTGTAGGTGATCCAATGTAAAGGAAGATATAATTGAGATTCCAGTCCTCTTATGGCTCCATTCTTGTAGCCAATATTTTTTGCCATTCTGTCAGCTTTCCCTGCCTTTATCGTACCTTTAATAATATTTTCAACAAGCCATTTCATCATCCCATCTGCAATACCTGCACCTGTTCCTCGTTCAATAGGTCTATGATCCAAATAGCAAGTACCAGGTTCTCCTACAAGTACATAGTGATCTTGAATTTATCTTGCTCCATACTATTTGTTTCCTTACTTCTTTTCAGTTAATGTTGTCTCTCTTCCCATCAAAAAACAAAGCAGTAATTTTATTATCTCCCAGACGTTTAGAATTTTTAAACTTCTCCTTAACTTCAGTCATGCCCCTTAGAATATGTGATGTTCAATTACATGGGAGCGGTTTTCTGAAATTTTTAATACCATAGTCGAATAGAGCTGCACTACTAATATCATCATTAGAGGCAGCAGCTCTATTTGACACAGAATACCGATCTGCTTCCATGGCAACTTTTGGAATTAGTCTGCTGTTGTTTTCTGTTATCGTAAAGACTTTCTTCCATTCATTATTAGAAATGTCATGAGATGAGGTTTCTTCATCAAAGTCTTTATCTGAAATTGTAATTTTCTCTTTCCTCTTCTCTTTTTTGGACTCTTCCTCTTTTCTGTCCTGAATTCAAACTTCTCTGATTTTTTTTTCTTTTTGATCATTTGACTTGTTTTTACATCAACTTCTCAAATTTAGATGTGATTCCCAGTTCTTTGCTCAGTAAGAAATTCATGCTCTTGACGTGGCACTTTCATGTTCTTTCCACAGTTGCAATCCAAGAGATCAGCACAGTGGCAGCCTGCTATATCCAAAGGTTGACCCAATGATGAGCTAAACTTCTTACTCTTAATATTACTCATTCCTTGTTTTGATATCACAGACGCTTCGTTTCTTTCACCAATCGGAGCAATTTGGTTTTAACATTCTTGATCGGCTGAACTGGAATACTGGCTTTTATTCCAAATAATAGTAAGGGCCTCGGATATTTTAGAATAATATTCTTGTTCTTCTTAAATTTATTGTCTTTTACATACTAAATATACATATATTCCAACCTGTTTTTTTGTTGGCCGCTCATTATGATAAAGTTGTGGAAGTGGGTAGCCAAAGACACTTTGACTTGTCGATGTTCTAGTGATTTTACTCATCTTATCCGTGAAAATGTATAATAGAAAGACTCGTTTGTATTAAACAGAAATAATACATGTGACAAGTGAATCTATAACATACATTCAAAAAAGGTGAAACCATATCCATCCATAGGAAATACTGTGTAAATATCTCGTAAATTTGTCATACAGCGATTAATTTATAGAGCCCTCCGAGTAGTTTGCGAACAAGGAATTCTTCAATCTAAATTTGCCTAATCTTTAGATACATAAGGAGTTGTTAAAGGGCCAATTTTCGTTTTGTACGAAAATTACCCATTTCGAACTTCAGAGACGAGAACTATAAATAATAAGCAAATACAACCAGCCTCACCTTACGGAAAAGATCATTTTTAAGCAAAGTTCGCCTCCTCTTCCCAAAAGGGGGTGTTACGATGTTTTCAGATTTCTTTCGTCTTCATTTCTAAATTTTAGATGGTCTGCATAACAAGACCTGTAATGTGCCTTAAAATTGGTTGCGACACTACGCACACCGTAGTAACGTGACTGAAGCTTTGATGACGGCGTCTCACTTCAAGCGGCTACTGGTGTCATCATTTCCGCTCTTTTCTGAAATTCAGGTGATCCTTTATACGGATTCAAGCATACCGTCCAGGAAGCATATGTTCCATCAGCGTTAGGCATTAATAGGGTTCTCGGTAGGGATTTGAAGGTTGCTACTTTCTCTGACGGGACTCATCTGATGAAGACGACTAACTGTTCCCAGGTCGCACTTTTGATTGCTCTTCTGACGCGCGATGTAAAAGAGACTTCGCACTTTACCAATAACTTCGTGAAAAAAAGTAGTCTATGCTAGAGAATTCGGTGACTAGTCCTTAAAAAACATCAAAGAAGAGCTAACCAATCAGGGGACATTCAGCGTTGAGCGTGTGATGAGAAGAGAGGCGGAAACTTAAGACTCACCTCTACGCTCTTCGTTATGATCGTGTAAATAGGTTCCCATATTCAGTGAGAGCTGGTTAGTATCGCTACAATGTCATCGCATTCGTTCCCTTAGGACAGAGGTGTAATAACTACCACCGTTTCGGACAAACTAACATGATGGCGTGCTAAATTCGGTCAACCAGGAATTTGTGTACATAGTTACAAAGCTTTCATGATAAAGCTGTAGCGTGAAATAATATGTGTGCGAATTGTGGCGAGCTGAATCTTGTTTCCTCGAAACAAGGTGAGACGTAGTGATTGAGAAGATCCTGACCGTTCAGGCTGCGGAAGAAATCTCTTTTATTCAACTAAGGATTTAGGCCCTCACGGCATGAGTGACCCCTTCGACTTCGTACGTTTCTCAGATTAAGAACTACTCTGTGCTCGTAGTATCTCCAATGCTACTAGCAGGGTAGCCACTTTGAGCAGCCGAAGCCAATTTGCGAGCTCTAATTCCCACGGGCACCACCTTGGTATGGCTGGTAGTTATACGGAATCTAGAATTGCCATAGCAAAAACAAGGGTATACTCTCCCTTTCTGGATCCCTTTCACAAAAAGCAACAATGCCAGATCGGAGAAGGTGCCTTGTACAGTCACGGCCTTACAAAATAAGATGGGCTTCTAATCCCCAAAATTCCCCTTTAGCCAAATGTTTCAAAATAGGAGGAGTTTAAAGCAGGTACATCGAGCCAAATCTTCCTCAGTAAGATCTCGAAGATAGAACCCCCAGAGTTCTTCGACGAAGTCTCGGCATTTCTAGTAAGGGTCTTTCCTTCCAGCAAGACTCCGACCGCAACCTCACCATACGTATACCCGAAAAGCTACTTCCTTTAATGCCTTCAATGCCGATGTAATTAATACTTTTCGAGAATTTAAACAGTAGGAACCAGTCTATGTTATATATATGACCAATCCCAGGGGTGTCTTCTTGGCTGACATGTTCGAAAATTTCACTAGGAATCCAAGAAGCGCCTCATTTCATGCTTTGATCTATAAATGTGCTCTCCAGAAGAACATCCTAATTTTTTATGTAAGGCATTTCCAGTAAGGGTCTTTCCTTCCAGCAAGACTCCGACCGCAACCTCACCATACGTATATCCGAAAAGCTACTTCCTTTAATGCCTTCAATGCTGATGTAATTAATACTCTTCGAGAATTTAAACAGTAGGAACCAGTCTATGTTATATATATGACCAATCCCAGGGGTCTCTTCTTGGCTGACATGTTCGAAAATTTCACTAGGAATCCAAGAAGCGCCTCATTTCATGCCTTGATCTATAAATGTGCTCTCCAGAAGAACATCCTAATTTTTTATGAGAAATAATCGGTGAACTTAAGGGAACGCTGTCATTTGGGATGACACTTTAGTGATTTTTGATTTGGGGACGGTGGTCAGCATTCGAGGTAATGAATGAGTTTCTTTTCTCAAAAAAGTTAGGGCGGTTGATGAGCCGTTAAGTTCTTTTCCGGAACTTTTGCCACCTCGGGCATAATTACCATTCTTCGAATGTATGGCCGTGTGCACATCATTTGCTTCCTTGCTGGTCGTGCATATGTGAGAGGACCCTCAGTGGGTAGCGTTATGTGCCATACGGACGATTTCAACTCGGTTGGATTTCTTTAAGCATAAACTAGGCTTTTTTATGTTTCTAAGCAAGCTCAACGCTTTTTGTAGAAAGCATATGTGTCATCATTCAGTGGAAAGACGACCCGCTGAATGCCGCCAACAGTATTTTAACACCAGAGAAGGGACACCAGTTAACAACCTGTTTAATGTAAATTAAATGCATTCTGATATCACCTGGTGCGATGCTACTCCTCCTTTTCTGGAGTATATCCCTTAACCATGCTTCGATACATTTGCTGACCGAGGCATGGACTTTTCGTTATCTTAAGCCACACAATCTGAACAGAGGGTTTCCTGGCGAATGGCTACCATGCTTGTTTTTGCAAGCAGGGTAGAAAGTACTTTTTCAAGACATGTTTCCGCGCAAATCATCTAACTCCCTGCGTAGGCAACATGAGAGATAAATTGGTTAAAATTATATTAGCTTATTTATTGGCAATAAATGTCAGATGTTTCATGGAAAGGTGGCTCTCGAGGGTTGCACTCTACGTCAGATATTCTCTCCCACTGGAAAATGACATCAGTCAAACCTTCCTACAATACCACATGGTGACGGTATCATGGAGACCCTCCATACTATGAGAAAGAGAGAAGACGCCTCCCAATTTTTTTCTCTATACAGTCCAGCGAGATTGTCGAGTGCACGTAAGAATGGGTGGAGCTCTTTCAAGCCCAATAACGCAGGAAGAGAACGTCTCTCATGGATTTCTCCTCATTGTCTTACTCTTTGTTATATCCATCAATGACATCACATCGGTAGTGACGCAATAGGTTTTTGATACGCTATAGGTAGACAAATTCTGGTCTCTTATGTTGCGGTTCAGGTAAACATGTTTCTACGATGGAGCATCACTTCCAACAGGTTCTAAACATCATCTCTTCGCTAAGCACAGCGTATGAGTTTTGATTTTATTTGTTAAATACAAGGGCAAGGCACTTCTGACGCCAGCCATGACCTCTAACTCCTACCTTTGCTTGTTTCTAACCCAAGCTTGCATATATGTGGTATACGGACTGTTCCCTTCGTCGTATTTTTAACCGACCCCTCACATTGAGGGTGCACATTCATTATTTAATGTCTCTTATACCCGCGTTATGAACAATCTTCTTTTTGTGACGCTCAGCCCTTGGAGTGCTAATATGACTAATTTTCTACCGTTAATTGGTTTGTTCTAATCTATACTACAGCTGCAAATTTCACGCATCTGCATCATAAATTTAGAAAGATGGACTTGATCTACCAAACTGGCCTCAGTTTAGCTACCTGTGCCTTACGCATTTCTCCGGGAGAGAACCTGTTTGCCATACTGGTGACCAGATCGCCTCAGAATTTGTTCCATTCAAGCCTCTATTATCCACTTCACCATGTTCTATCCTATTAGCTACCTGATATCCTCAACACCACATTCTTGTCAGGAGTTCTATCACGTGATTTTAAGCAAACTGCAGTTCTCTCGATTATAAAGATAGCAAACCTTAACCCAGATGATCCGCCCGCTTTCGCCCTATCTCTGCTCACTTTTCTTTCTAAACTTCTGTATATGTCGTGGTATGACATTATATTACATCAATACCATATTATATCTATGGGGAGGGACCAATAACTTAAAGGCGAATCGAAAAGGGACGGAACACCACTAGTTTCGACGGGCGAAACAACTAGATAACAGTGCATCGAGTTCAGGTATATTATGGGCAATTTACATAAAAATCAGGAGAGAAATGATGGGCAAAAATTACATCAGATGAACGAAGGGGAAGGAATTGTAGTTATGAATCAGACTATGAAGTTAAAACTTAAGGAGACGGGAGGTAACTCTTCAAATGGGAGGAATTAACGCAAATGGGTTACTGGAGGGAGAGAGGGGTTGACTCACAGAAGATTCCGGGTGAGACGTCAGGGTAAGGCTTGACGGATGTCTTCTGCACGTAAGACGAGGCCGCTCGAAGCTTCTGAGCGGGATGTTAAAGTAGAGGGCGGTTCTCCAAAAAAAGGGGGGATAACGTGCGGTCCAGGGGAGAGTATTTCGGCCACCCGAAAACGAGGGGGGGAATGAGGGGGGCTTCGACAGGAGTTGACAGGAGAAGTCGAAAAAATCACTCGGTAGCGATCGTTAAATGGAATTACCTCACTGGCTGAGGCTAATTCCAATACACAAAATTTGTTCAGCTGTCACTTTGCTTTGTTGTTAGCACCTAACTTGGAACTAGGGGAATTTTCTTGGGTCCGGGCGAGAGTTCTCAACTCTGTCGGTTTCATGGGAAACAAGCAATATATATGTCTGAGGCTCTCCCCTCGGAGGGGAGGGGGGGAGTGGGAAATAGCTCTACTCTCGAATGGCCTCGAATCTTCTTACCGAGGCTATTCTAGCCCGTGCAAAGGTAAATCTTTGTGGACTCGGTTTGAGGCTACCGCTTGTGGAAGGGGGGAGGGAGGATAGGCTTACGAATTTTAGCCTAACAGAATCTTCTCCAACACTTGGAAGTTCCGTTCTGAACAAGAGATTCCACGTGGAATTCCCTCACAGTATAGGCTCCTGTCAGCATTGATTATTGCTAATATATCATCATCTAACATTAATAATGCCTTTTCTCTGGTTTTAAGATCCATTACACAATTGAATCAGCTCTCCTAAATTTGAATAATGTATTCAGCGTCAAGCCCACGCTGGTCAACTTTCGCTCTGGTTCTTTTTGATTTATGGTCGGCATATGATACTATAGATCATACTGTTTTTCATCCTCCTTTTCAATTTCTAATTGTCCCGGCGTCGGCAGCTTGATGGTTCTGCTTGTATCTGTTATATAGTATTCAATCCATTCCCATCTCGGGTAATACATATAGGCCCCTAAGATGTGTTCTCTTCTTGCGGTCAACTCCTGTTTTGGTTTTATTTTCTTCCACTTATTATTTATTATATTGCGTTTTATCGGACTAGTATTCGATTTCTATGCTGATGATACGCAAAACTTTCGCTCAAAGCCCAGGCGCAAATATCTTCAAATCCCTCTGTTTTCTTCCAAATATTATTTGCATTTACTCTGGCTTTCTTCAAGATAGGTTTGAGATTGTAACAATCGTACTTTCATTACCTCCCGCTCTGATTACTCCAAATTCATTTTTTGCTGGATTACCAGGCACCACTACTCAACTTTCATGAGTAGTGGCACGAGACAGTCTGAAGAGGATCGATGGAGTCGAAGTCATTTCAACGTGACTATATAAGTTCCTATGTCGGTCCGTCGGGTGGACGATCGGATAGTAACCATTAATTTTTCAATGAGCTTTTGAAAGTTTGAAGGTCGTAAGGTTAGATGATATGTTTGTTAATGATACATTTATTAATTAATTATTTTTTAATTATTGAAATAATTGAGATACGCGACTTAAGTGTGTTGGAGTTGTTAATATTTACTTTGTTGTTTTCAACCGTAAAATTTGATGGAAGTCTATGGAAATGGGAATATGAAAAAGCTCTGCTCAAAACAAAGGCTCCCGTCACGCAAGACCATAATATAATTTCAATGTTTTTAAGGCAACTTTCAAAAGATACTACAACAACGTCTTTTTGTTGAATTAATTAGATTAATGCATGCATAACCTATGATTTTATTATTCCACATGAAAAGGCAATTTAACTTTCTCTTAATCAATTAATATCACATAGGATTACTGAGAGTCAGGATTGGTTTTCATGTGATTTAAGCTTTATATTTCCAAGAGAAATTGCATGGACGAAGAAAGAGACTAACAGAAAATCGTTATTCTTCGGTCCTATTTTCTTGGGAGATCAAACTATCAAAGCTAAGATCACACAGGGGAACAATTTTAATCACATTTTCTGGTGACTTAGATTTATTTGCCCTTTTTAATTCGTACTTCATGCTGAATTCAAATATATAATCCATTCTTACCTACATGCTATAGTAATTCTGTATTTTCTATTTTCTCGTTTGCCCGAAAACTGCCCTCTGGACGGACAGAGAGGGTGCTTGTAGAAAGTAAATACTTCACAGTACATAGTAGTAAGGTAGTAATAAGTGTTATTGTGCCAAATATTGACATTATTGTTTCTTTCTTTAGGTCTCATGTTAGAGTGATAGCTTCGTCACGAGGAAATTGTGTTAATGATTCAGACGCCTTCTGCCTCATATGTGGCTGTTACATGCTAGTTCGCCAATGGCGCAATATATCAAACTTTGTGATCCGCACTTATAAGGCATATTTTGATGTTCCTCTTGGCGATCAAGATAAAAAGTGGGCCCCACATGCTGTTTGCCATAGTTGTGTGGGACATCTTGGTGAGTGGAGGAAAGGAAAGAGAAATGGTCTTCCTTTTAGAATCCCAATGGTGTGGCGAGAGCTAAAGGATCATGTATGGGACTGTTATTTCTGTCTGGTGAATACTAAAGGGATTGACAAGAAAAATCGGCACAAGATCGACTACCACAACACTCCCTAGGCAATCCGGCCAGTACCTCATTCTGAGTATTTACCAGTTCCTATTTTCAGTGGATATTCTTCCTCCGAGGATAAAAATGATGTGTACCTGATATGGAAGTCCACGGAATGGATTCAGAGTCTACATATTCATCATCAGATGCTGAAAAGTCATTAGCTCCTCACTGTTTCAATCACAAACAGTTTGTATACTGCCACGATGATTCTGGTCTGTTTACCGAGTTGACCCTTGGCACCTATAGCCCTGCTGAATGGAGCCTGTTTTTGCATAGCTCCAAGCGTAGCATTAAGTGTGTCATTTTGCATAATGGCAATGACTTTGGTGCAGTTCCTCTCAGTCACTCTCTCCATCTGCGATCAACTCACGATTACATATGAATGGTCATGGCTTTACTTAAGTACCATGAACACAAGTGGATCATATGTGTAGACCTTAAGATGCTCAATTTCATCCTTGGCCTGCAGAAGGGATATACAAAGTTTCCATGCTATATCTTTATGTGGGATAGTCGAGCCCGTGACAAACACTGGTCCAAGGAGATTGGCCAGTTCGGGAAACTTTAGGAGCAGGAATGCCAAGCATTGTTAATGAGCGAATCGTAAGTCGAGAGTAGATCTTTTCCCCTCCACTTCCTTTCAAACTGGGGTGGATAAAGCAGTATGTCATGGCGTTAAGCACTGACAATTATTGTTTTCAGTACATAGTATTGGCGTTTCCTGCTTTGTTATACAAAAAAAATAAAAGCAGGAGTATTGGATGGTCCCCTAATCCGAAGGTTTCTGAATGATTCTATATTTGTGAACACCATGAATAAAAAAGAGAAGGCAGCCTGGCTCTTATTTTTTGCCGTTGTTCGTAACTTCTTGGGAAACAAAAAAGCGCATAACTACGAGGATCTGGTTACTAATATGCTTTTAGCATATTGTGATTTGGGATGGAACATGAGTGTGAAGCTGCATTTCCTAAATAGTTACCACGACCGATTCCCAGAGAATCTAGGAGCCGTGAGCGATGAGCACGGAGAACGCTTCCATCAGGATTTGATGACGATGAAAGAGCCCTACCAAGGTCAATGGAATAGACACATTATAGCAGACTACTGCTGGACGATTATAAGAGATTAGCCAGAGAAGACTTACAAACACAAATTTTTGCCCAATTGTGATCAAGAAGAGGTCCTTCTTTTTGAGTGTAAGGAATTGCAACATAAAGCCTCCCGTAGGGCCAGGCGGACGTATACATTAAATTCTAACCCCCTTTGTGGAGAAAGCCGAAGAATCGAGCCACATGAGGAGACCCGTGTAAACGGTAGCCGGCGAATAAGTCTAAATGCCTACCCTGTTTGATCTCCCCGTCGCATAAGAAGTTGGAGCGACCACCTGTGTTTAGGTAACAATCAAAGGCCCTTAAACGGAGCTCAAAAGATCCAATTACCTATGAAATCCGTAGGCCCGGGGTTATATCACCAAAAAGCGGTGCCAGTCAAAAGGCGCGCGAAGGATCATGACGGTTGGTGGTGTCTCTAATTAGCAAGACGACCTGGGCACCGAGGTGCCACCTCTTCACGCCTCGCTCTCCCAGATGCGGCCTCACCTCTCGCTCTCTCCTCTGTGGACTCGCCCCTTCCCCCTTAGATGGGGCTGTCGCCAACCTATAAATAAGCCCCTGAAGGAAAGTAAAGGGGATTATTCGAGGAGAGACGATAAAGGATCAGTTCTAGAAGATAGATCCTTCCTCCACAGTGTCGAATTAACATAGCACGCTAATTTTTGTATCGGTGCCATACCGAAGAATCCTTACAGACTTAGAAGAAGTCTGGCTGGAGAAAAGAAAACCCGCTCACACTCGAGTGACTCTCACAGCGCAAGCTCCGTAAGAGTGAGAGGAGAAGAACAAATCCCCAACGAGGTTCCATTTGTTAAGTACGGTATAAATCTCCTCGCATACCCCAACACTAGTTGTGCACCCGGCGTTAAATTCTAAGATACAAATAGGCTTCAAAAGCATCCAGAAGAGGACTCCTTGAGATAGAGAGCACAACAACTCTCTCAGTCTTTTAAACGTTACCATCGGCCACTCCAACTCTTCCAAGTGCAAGAAAAGCCCTCCAGTTACATCCGGCAACCCCTGATCCTATCTGTCATGTCAGTTAGAATGAACATTCATATTCGTGTTGCGTTAGTATGATTTGATTACGGTACTCGATTTAACGGAAGTAGAAACTATTGTGTGTGAACCCCGTCATATTTACTAGTAGAAGATTGTAATTTAATTTGTTGTTTAGCGCTAATCAAAAAGGGTCACGATAAAATAACTAATCGGCAATTGGTTTAATTAAGTGGAGCCTATTTTTTTATTTTTGTCAGGACTAGAGTTTGTAAGAGGCCCAGTTGCCAGCATGTTTAGCCTCGGTAAACTTAGTTGGTTAATATAATTATTTTTACTTTTGGGGGTATTTAATTGTTAAATTTAAAATATATGTTTATTTTGTGATAATTCTTGGCTGTTTTAATAAATCCTTACGTGTTTGAGATGGCTCTTCATTAAAACAACAAAATAGCATCTATTTGATTACAGTATTTATAATCCTAATGTGTAATTCAAGTTTTTTCTCATATCCAATAAAAGGTTTGTGCAAAAAAACCTAAAAGGTTATTGGGACAATAGTAAGGCGTACATAGTTTTAATGAATATCTCGTCGCAAACTTTTATCTTGTTTCATGAGACCAGCAGATGCAGCATCCAATATGAGCCTACTTTGTTGTTATTTCAATTCCGCATCACGTAGTCAAATTCGTGCATTCCCTAAATGACCCATGCTCATTACTTTCAGTCCATGCCATGGAAGAAATTTTCGTGTTTTAAGTTTCGTCTTCTGCCTCTCTTTAAGTGTTTTCTGCCATAACACTTAAACATAATTAATCCTGTGTAAGTAAATTTTCTGAGAACCTGTTCCTCTCTTGTGTTGTCATTTTCTGAATACTTTAAATATCTTTCAGAGTTTATAACGCTTTTATAGAATTCCTTATTATAAGCTTCAGAATAAACACAACAGCCTATGTATAACGATTGAATACGATGTATGCAAAGATACAGCATTTCGTCGCTATTCCTGGATTTGGATCCGAACGCAGCGTCTGTACAACTCGTACATAGCCGCTGTCATAACTATCAAGGGCAAATTTGCATAATCTAAATGTCTCATGCAGTAAAACTTTAGGAGCTAGAAAATATCTCGGCCTAAAAATTTCATAATTACTGTACATAAGCTGTGACATAAAATTTCTCTTTAGCTAGGCTAATCAATTCCAATTAGGTTTTGCTCTCGTCACCTTATTAGCTATCCTGAATAAGTATTCATTTCAAATTTGGGTGAGTAATGAGAATTAACGAAGTAACACTTGTGTCCTAAGCCCATTGAAAAAAAGGGGAATATACATAAGATTGACTAAAATTTTAGACTTTTAATGCTCATTCAACCTATTCCATCATAATATCAGTTGGTACAGTATTTCCATTTTATATTCCTCATTTACTTTCCCCTTTATATTACTAATTGATGTGCTAAAATTTATAGTTTTGATATTGCCCTTATATCTAATTAAAACTATTATTACAGGTTTGGTATGTGAAATTTGTTTCTTCAGTTCTCTTCCAGGCATATATATATATATATATATATATATATATATATATATATATATATATATATATATATATATATATATATATATATATATATATATATATATATATATATATATATATATATATATATATATATATATATATATATATATATATATATATAATATATATATATATATATATATATATATATATATATATGATCAGTTTGCCTACGAGAATTTATCGCCGGGCAATTTGTTAAAGACGTTGATGATACTAGCTTATGTATTTCTGGGCCATTATTCACATTCTTCTTTGACAGAGGCAAAGCACTGAGTAATGATGTCACTGTTTACGCTTTTAACTCACTGATCGTCTTTCTAATTGCTTCCTTAGTGTTCAAAAGGTTGTTCAAGCCTAGATCCTCTTTTCTCAACTGCTCACTCATGTTGTCCTTTTATAGTTATACTCTTTTCCATAGTAACAAGGCCCCTATTGTTGCTAGTAGAATCGTGCATCTTTCACACGTTTTTGCTACTAGTAGCATCAGAAAGCAGTTACGAACGTCTTCTCAACAATCTTTTTGGCAAAGCTACTTAAGTTTGTTTTGCTATTTTTTTAAATAAATACATAAAATTTCTTTAGAAAAAAATTTTTATTTTCCTCTTACTTTCCTCTGGTCCAGATGAAATCTCTTCACATTCTAGTAGGAAGGGAAATGGGGGCTTTCTGAATTTTAAAATGGGGCCACTTTTGCCCATATTAGTGTTTTATAATACTGCTTTGGGTCAATTCAACTACAAATAGTAGGTCATGCAATTCCTCGAGAACCCTTAAACAACCAAACTTCCTTCGAGTACGTGACTAAATGTATGAGGAATTTTCTCATTTAAAAATTCCTGCAAAGAAGATGGATATTTTTTATTTGGATAAGGGAGGAAATGAAAAATGGAACTTTGATTATATATATATATATATATATATATATATATATATATATATATATATATATATATATATATATATATATTAAGTTTCTAGTGACTTTTAACTAATTATTAAGAGTGAACTTTCAGTCAAGGACTCTGAATCAGCCACCAAAAGGAAAACTTTGCAGTATAAGATTATTCACAGACTTACATGCCAACACGCACACAACGCATCCAATTTATCCTTATCTGTAGACCTCATTCAAAAATGTTTCACAAAAAAAAGCCGAAATTTCATAGAAAACTCCTAGGATGACGGCAGTAATGAGAAATCTTAAAAAGGTAGACGTTCTATTTAAATTTTGATTAGTCTGATGTATCTTTAATCTTCTCTTCGATGATTAACAAAGGTTCTCTTCTTTCCTTTTCGATAAAATATCTCTTAATATTATCATTAATTGGAGAGAAAATTTGATATTATGCCTTCAAACTTATTAAAGATTAATTTTCAAACAATTTTCTACTTGAACATTCAGACTCTTATCGCAATGGGTTCCTTCAAACGAGAGATGCATTTTTCTCCATGATGCGAGCGAGCTTTCATTTATGGCCCACCTCATCCATCCGTGTTGCCTATTTTACCATGAAAAATATGTAAAGACTCGACATATTAATCATATACGTTTTGAAAAGTAGATTTTCGGGATCTTTTCATCTTATTTGTATAGTTTTCTCCTGAAAGATCTTCAAAATAGATTACTGTTGGAAGAATGTGAGGGATATTTTTTATATACGAGCTATATATTTTTTCAAGGAGGTAATTTGGGCTTTATATTGAAAATTAACATTAATATTATCAATTTTTGTTAATCTTTATTGAGTCTGGCTCTATACTTAATTAAAATAGATGTTTTCTATTGAAAACGTACATGTTTGACTTTAGTGTATTATTTTCCAAGTTTAAAGAAGTTTTGCTAGTTTGAAGTCTTCTATGGTAATCTTTTATGTTTTTTGCATGTGTGAGGGAACCCCACGTGGACTCTCTTGAGCAGAAAGAAACTTCCATGCGCTGAAGAAGGCCCGATTAGGCCTAAATTGGTAAGCCTAACCCCACCTTTCCACAAGCGGTAGCCTCGAACCGTGTCCACCACGATTCACTTTTACACGGGCAGAATAGCCTCTGCAAGAAGATTCAAAGCCATTCGAGAGTAGAGCTCTTTCCCGCTTACCGCCCCCAATCCCGGGGAAAGCCTCGGACATAAATAACACTTGACTCTCATGAAGAGAAACAGAGTTGGGAAGTCTCGGCTGGACCCCAGAAGATTCCCCATAGTTCCAAGTCAGGTGCTAACAACAAAGGAAAGTGACAGCTGAACTATTTTGTGTATTTGGAATTAGCCCCAGCCAGTGAGGTAATTCCACTTAACGATCGCCACCGAGTGATTTGCCGGACTACTCTCATCAACTCCTGTCAAAGCCCTCTTTCGTTGGCCCCTTATTTGGGGTTGCCGAAATACTCCCCCCCCCCGGAACAGAAATTATCTCCCACCCCCCCACTCCCCTATTTTGGGAGAACCATCATCACTTCAAGTTCCCGCTCAGAAGTTCCGAGTGGCCTCACCTCACGTGCAGAAGACATCCGTAAGCCAACCCCTCTTCCCCTGCTTAAGTAACCCAATTGAGTTAATCACCGCCCTTCCCCTCATTTGAATAGTCTCCTCCTGTAATACCTTAAGTTCTAACTTCATAGTCTGATTTATAACTACAATTTTCCCCTTCGTTTACTGATGTGATTTTGTACGTTAATTCTCTGAGGTAATTTTACCCATCAATTCTCTCATTATTTTTATGTAAATAAAATTATATTTTTGTACATGCCTCTTTAAATAACCTTGAGCATTGCCATTGCCCATTTGTTACCTGACCTCGTTGCACTCTAATCTCGCATTGCAGCCCGTCTAAACTAGCGGTGTTCCATCCCTTCGTCGGTTCACCTGTAAGGTATCGGTCCCTCCCCCATAAATATAATATGGTATTGATGTAATACAATGTCATACCACGACATATATATATATATATATATATATATATATATATATATATATATATATATATATATATATATATATATTAATATACATATTATATAAATCTAGTATCAAGTGTGTTTGGGGTTTTTACAAACCAGTGTCGTTTTAATTTCGACATTAGAAGTTCCCTTGTTATTTACGTACATCCCTTTTATTTTAATTTTTGTATTGTACTGGAAGAAAGCAAGTTCAAGTTATTTGAAAAGCAGTGGATGGAACGTAATCTATTCAGATTTTGTGTTGGACCCCAGGTAATAAATTTTTTTTTAGGGTGTTCGAATTTTGGAGACTCTCCTGGTTATTAATGCAAAAAAGTTAAGGTCTTTGGTGTCCTAATTCCTGTAGGACCATTTTAGCAGTTTTTCCCCGCTTAGAAACAGCAGAGGTAGGTAGCTGTATATGATTTTTTTTTTATCAAGGCCTTCACGAATATTCCATTATTCCTTTCGCGTGGGGAGTGTCGTAGCTCGTTCTCGTATCAGTGTTCCCTCAGTTAACTGCGTAAAAAAATCATCCTTCGAAAAAATCAAGAGTTAGGATGAAATGTCAGGTCTTTCGGGCAAAGACCTGTTAAATTACGTACAGGAAGAACAGAGGAACGAAGGGGCAGAGCGAAGGGAAGAGAAACTAAGAAAAACGGAGATGGAGAACAAACTGAAAATGGAGATGTAGGAGAACAAACTGAAGATGGATATGGAGATGGAGGAGAACAAACTGAAGATAGAGATAGAAGACCGTGAACAAATTAGGCAGCATGAGCTGGAAAATGAGCCGAAATCAAATGGATTCTCAGTACATCGGTTCCCAGGCTGAAATTTCTTAAACTCCTTCAGACCAGCTTCCCGATTTTAAGGATGGAGAGGACCTTGAGTGATTTTTGGCCCATTTTGAGAGAATCTTTCTGATCAATAGATGGGATCCCGAGAATGATGGCGTCACTCGCTTACTTTCCCTCCTGAATGCCAAGTTAAGGAATATCTAGGTATCACTTCCTCCAGAAGCAACTTTGGACTATTCCACTTTAAAGTAAGAATTGTCAGCCGCTGCTCATGTGAACAGCGAATTCTACCGCTCCCGATTCCGTCAGGAAAGGATCCGCCCTGGCCAAACATTTCGACAACACGGGTACATCCTCCAAAGACACCTTCAGTGTTGGCTAGATGCGTGCAAGATTCCAGAGGTCTACGAGTCCCTTCTGGACTTCTTCCTTAGGGATCAGCTTTTAGCTGACGTGGCTCCCGAAATCCACACCTTCATTAAGGATAAACGTTGCACCACTTTCAAGGAGTGCTTGGAAGAGGCCGATGTCTACACGGGTAGTCACGATTTATACCCTAAGGATGTTCAAAAGGCTCACCAATCGCCCTCCAAAACTAAATGTTATGGCCCTAAGACCCCCCCAAAATTGGTCCCAAGATTGATCAAAGTTCCTAGTCCCTCGAAGCCAAGAAACTTTCATCCTTCGGAACACCGAGACGTTAAGCCCCTAGTTTCTGCTCCCCCGGTTGTGCCGTACCAAAAGAACCCGATCGTCTGCTACACCTGCGGATTTCCCGGCCATTACCTCACGAACTGTCCTCAAAACTCCCGATTCGCAAACTTTCGGTCCCACCAAGTGCACCAAATCTGGGCTGCCCCTGATCCTCCTCCGTCGCCTCAGGGGACTCCCGATCCTCCCTTGCCCACCAAAGGCCCGGTCAATCAGGTAAACTTTCTCTTTAAAAAGAACAACCGTGGTGGAATGAAGTTCGAGAACGGAACTGTGAACGGTCGCCGAGTATCCACCCTCGTCCGTGATACCGAGTGCACCTGTATTATAGTGTCTGAGGACCTACTCCCCCCTGCTGGGAAAATTCTCGGTGGTTCACGACTACCTTGGCCGGGCCAGTCGTTTCCCATGAATTCGTTGTCACATTGAGTGTGACTATATGTCCGGTTGTGCCGAAGAGGGAGCGGCCCCAATCAAGTTCTACCTGGTTTTATTCGGTTAGAACTCTGTAATTCACGACCATCCCGTAGCCCAGCCCGTGATTACCCGTGCACAGGCAGCCCTGGAATCCTGGGCACCTGTTCCTCTGAAAACCCCTATCGACCAGGAGTTCCAAAGCCCTCCGGAGCGATAAGTTTTCCCGCGCCAAGAAGGTGTGCGCAACTCCCCCCCACCCTTTAGGAGAAAACTAAAGCCCTCGAGCGTGAGTCCACCCGAGGTAAAAACGAGTCTCGTATCCCGTGAAGAAACACTTTTTGAGAGGTTTGAGACCTAATTGGACCTTGAGTCACGAGAACCAAAATTCAAGCCTGGCGTGAAGGTGCTAGTGCTACTTGCCACGGGAAGAAACAAAATCCTTAGCCAGTGAAAGGGACCCTACTCGTCCTCGAGGCTAGAGGACCCGTGGATTACCTCATCCATACTCCAGCGGGAGCGAAAGTTTTCCACGTGAATTGTATATATATATATATATATATATATAGTATATCATCAATGTTCCTAATTATGATTTTTGGGGGGGCCCACTAATTTTTTAGTCTTTAGTACTATAATTATGCCTCCATTTAATTGTTTGTTTGTTTTTTTTTGGGGGGGGGGTTCAACTGAAATGCCGCCAATGTTCTCCTGTGATTTTTCTGTTGTTTAAAATTGTATTAGTTAAATTCTCTAGAATCGACCTGTTTAAGCCTTATGTCCGTAAATTGCCCGCTGAGTTCAGATTTGCGGGGGGGTTTTGTGTGTACACCTGTCGTAGCAGGTCAGAATTTCCCTAGACCTTTGATAACTCTAGTTTGACGGGATGGGATAAACCTTTCCTACGCAACTGCTCTGGAAAGCATCATCTTTCGGTTGGAAGATGTGTGAGGAAACCCCACGTTTACTCTCTTGAGCAGAACGGAACTTCCATGCGCTGCAGAAAGCCCGATTAGGCCTAAATTAGTAAGCCTAACCTTCCCTTTCCACATGCGGTAGCCTCGAACCGTGTCCACCACGATTCACTTTTACACGGGCAGAATAGCCTCTGCAAGAAGATTCGATGCCATTCGAGACTAGAGCTGTTTCCCGCTTACCGTCCCCCAACCCTGGGGAGAGCCTCGAACATAATTAGCGCTCGACTCCCATGAAGAGATACAGAGTTGAGAAGTCTCGCGCGGACCCAAGAAAATTCCCCATAGTTCCAAGTCAGGTGCTAACAACGAAGCAAAGTGACAGCTGAACTATTTTGTGTATTTGGAATTAGCCCCAGCCAGTGAGGTAATTCCACTTAACGATTGCCACCGAGTGATTTTTCGTACTTCTCTTACCAACTCCCGTCGAATCCCTCTTTCATTCGCGCCTTATTTCGGGTGGCCAAAATACTCTCCCCTGGACCGGAAGTTACCGCCCCTTCCCCCCTGTTTTTGGAGAAGCATCATCATTTCAAGTTCCCGCTCGGAAGTCTATGCGGCCTCACCCCAAGTGCAGAAGACATCCGTAATACAATCCCCCCCCCTTCAGTAACCCAATTAAGTTAATTCCCCCCCCCCCCATTTGAATAGTCTCCTGCTGTAATATCTTAAGTTCTATCTTCATAGTCTGATTTATAACTACAATCCCCCTCCCCTTCGTTACTGATGTGATTTTGTCCGTTAATTCTCTGAGATAATTCTATCCATCAATTCTTCATTATTTTTGTGTAAATTAAATTATATTTTTGTACTAGCCTCTTTTAATAACCTTGAGCTTTGTCATTGTCCATAATTTACCTGATCTCGTTGCACTCTCTCTCGCTACTCAGCTCGTCTAAATTAGTCGTGTTCCGTCCCTTCCTCGGTTCGCCTGTAAGTTATCGATCCCTTCCTCATAGATATAATATGGTATTGATGTTATATAATGTCATACCACGATATTCATACCAAAATCATAATAACCTACGGCGCCATTTTTGAGATACAGGAGGGCCTTTCAGAACCCACGCCTTGAAAACTGATATCATATAAATGGCTATAGAATTACTAAAAATGTATCAATCATACTCAATTCACGGGCAAATTATGACAATATGATTTACTTATTTGAAATCAGTTTCCTTTTTTTCATGAAAATCTGTTTTAATGTGGCCTGAAACATATATTTTTCCTACATGGTCACTATATGCTTTGTTCTCAGTTTGAAAGGGGGTGAATAGTAGGAGTGTTCTGAATGCGCTGAAATTTGGTTCGATTTATATTTGAATGATGCTAAAAATATAAACGCGTTCACCGGGGCCCGTTTTTTTTTTATTAAATATTTAAACTCGCATGGTATAGTTTAGTGTTTTGTTCAGAAATTCAATTTAAATGTCTACAGAGAATTCCCAGGAATGTATACAATTTTTCATTATCATAATTTTATCTATGTTCTAGTCATGTTGCTAAAACAAAATATATAATATAAAAAAATGCATGAAATCTGCAATAAAATGATATAAATATCAATGGTGTAGTTTTGTTTGTTTTTTTACAAATTAACCTTAAAAATCTAAGAAGAATTCCTATAATTGTATACAATTTTGCATTATCTAGTCATGGTGCTAAAGAAATAATTATACCATAAAAAATTACATAAAATTTGCAATAAAATGATATATTATACAAATCCAAAACTGCGATTTGTGAACGATCAACGTGAAAAGTAACTAAAGAAGAAATGTGCTATCCCCTCCTTAGTAAAATAAACTTGACCGATGACATAACTCTATCCAGAAGCTTAAAAGGAGAATTGTACCTGAGGACCGTGCATGAGAGCACTACTCCAAACAGGGAAGAAGGAAGGAATTAAAACATTTAGTTATAATAGCTTCGTCTACAATCATTCTAATACATCTCCTCAAGATACCAACTTCATGGGGAACAGAGGACGCAATATTGCGTATATGCTTCTCAGAGGTCAATTTCTTGTCGAAAGTAACGCCCAAACCTTAAAATAGTTACTGGTATTTAACACTGGCAAAAGTGTTCTGGACCGACTAACTATCATATTCTGAGTTTTAAAAGGGTTAAGCTTCATGCCCCAAAGCTTGCACCACTCAAGGACCCAAGAATACTACCCTTAAGGACACCTGAGATTACATTTCTAACACCACTATATTTCAACTCATAAGCCAGTTTAATCCATTTTTAGCAGGCAAATTACGAAATATGGAAATTCTTGACAAGAAAATCCTTCTTACCTGTCAAAAACGACCTGCAACGAATAAACGTCCATGCGTTCATTGTTGACGAAATTAAATCTTCTGGCTATTTTAGTTTGAGCGTTGATTCAACACGAGATTTATCACATAGTGATGAGTCAAATTTTTTACTTAGTACTTAAAAGATGGACAGCCTATTGAACGCTTTTTAACCTTTCCAGAAATAGAAAGCGACACCGGCGAGAAAATGGCAAACCAGGTTTTACATTACTTACGTGAAACTTGTAGGCTAAATTTTTCAAAATGAAGGGGCAGTCTTATGATAATGCTGCTAATATGCCTGGGCGTTATAAGGAGATCCAGCAAAAAATTAGAAAACCCAACAGGTTTGCTATATATCTTCTCTGTAGAGCTCATTCACTAAATCTGGTTGGCCGAAGTGCTGTTGACTGCTGTCAAGAGGCTGTTAATTTCTTATCTACAGTAAAAATTTTACCCTAATCCTTTATTCAGCCTATATTTTGAAATCTTTTCTTGAAATTTTAGAAGCATTATAATATATAGCCGAAGACCAGTCACAAAAGGAAGACGCTAGAAACGAAGCAAATAATATTGCAGATAAGAAACAAGAGATAGAATTCGTTTTTGGAGTGAGATTTTTCTGAATTTTCACAGAATAAGCAAAGTTCTACAAAATGAAGAAGTGAACTTAAAAACATGTGCAGATTTGTATGTATCATTAGCTAACCAACTGTGCACTTCACGAGATCAATTTTAAATATATGCAAAAGATACAAAGGAAATGCAATCAGATGTTGATTACAATTCAGCTACAACTCGTAAACGTATCAGAAAGAGGGTACCCAATGACAGAGATACAGCAGAAGTATTTCTGAATGCCAGAGGGAAATTTCTTATCACCACCTTTTACACAATTTTTGACAAACTTGCAATTGAGATGAAAAGAAGAAGAGAGATATTCAAAGACATATCAGAAATATTTAGTTTTTTAAGTGATGTCCCATATAATGTTACTTCATCGTCTACTAACTTTAAAAGGTATTGTCAGTGCTGTCAAAAACTGATTGATGCTTACCCAGAGGACTTCAACAGTAATTTTTCAGCTGAGCTTCCGCAGTTTCATTTATATGTGCGCCAAATGTTCAGTGCAATAAAACATGTAAAAACAAGATTCAATCACGTTGAACTAAATAAAATAATTGTAAAAGACAATATTGAGTGTGCCTTTCCAAATATAGAGATTGCTTTACGTATATTTTTAACATTAATGGTCAAAAATTGCTCAGCGGAGTGTTCATTTTCCTTGTTTAAATATATTAAAAATCCTTTCAGAACAACTATGAAACAAGGCAGGCTGGATTACCTATCTCTATTATGTATAGAAGCAGATCTGTTACGTAAGATTGGTTATGAGGATCTGATCAAAGAGTTTGCAAGGCAAAAAAGTAGTAGAAAATTATTCAACTATAAATAAAATGGAACCATAGAGAGATAAATAATTTTTTTTTTACTGTTTTTTTTTAATTTCGAATTTTCAATTAATAAAACTTTATTTTATGGTTTATTATTGTTTATATTTGGAATTACAAATGCATTGGGGCACCAACATTTTAGTTTTTAGGGCTTCTAATGGTTTTAATCCGGCCCTGGTATTACACCTACCTATACTCAGTACATTACACTTGCTTATGTTAAATTGCATTTGCCATTTCTCTGCCCATTGGGATAGTAGGGTCAATTCATTTTGTGATACGACCTTACACCTAATTTAGTGTCATTGGCTAACTTGCTCAGGTCGCTACTTATACCTCAGTCAAGATCATTAATATATATTAATAATAACAACGCCCACAACATTCACCCCTGAGGAATCCCACGGGTAACATGCTCCTACTCAGATTTAATTCCGCCTTTGTTATCTGTCACTAAACCACGACTAAATCCACCAAAAATACTTCTAACAATCCCATGCGCTTTGACTTTATTCACAAGTCGTAAGTATAGCTCCCTGGCGAAACCCTTATTAAAATCTAAGGTAACAATATTGTAATTCTCATCTCTTTCGGCAGTACCCTACACCTTTCTATATGAACACAGTAATTAGTCAAAGAAGATTTACCTCTAGTAAAGCCGGGTTGAGATTCATTAATCAACTTATTTTTATCTAACCGATCCTTGATATATTTTGCGATTATAGATTTCATCATTTTCCCACCACTGAGGCCAAATTAACTTGTCAGTAAATAAGCATGCTAGGGGCTCATTTAACACCTCTTTACATTCCTTCAAAATCCTAGGAAAAACCTAATCAGGGCCCCGAAAATTTACTACACTTGATTCTATTTCTTTTGGCTGCATCTCCTCTGTAGTTAAAATATCCTCTAATTTCTCGTCATCATTACCCCTAAATATCAAGGTACACTCAGGTACAATTAAAGTATCCTCGATTGTAACTACTGAAAAATAAAAGATTTATTTTACATTCTAGCCATTGTATCACTATTAGTCACTAAATTTTCATCTGTCGATTTAAGTGGACCTAATTTATTTCTAGTCTTATTTTTGTAAAATTGAATGAAACCTTTGGGTTTTTCTTTGTTTATTTGGCACTTTAATTTCATAATTTCTCTTTGCAACCCTAATTAACATTTAAATATCCTCACGATATTTTATTTTCCTATAAATGCCCCTTTTAATACCCATATAAAGCTTAATATAATTTACATCACTTTATGCTCAACAGACGTTGCTCTCCTCTCCGTATTTGGAATCTTCATATTCTGTCGAGCAACTAACTGTTTAATCATTGTCTCATATTCTATATCAACACCATTACCTTCTTTCTGGGGCTTATATTCCGCCTCGCTTGCTTTCATTGACATCACATTTTCTAGCCTGGCCTCACTCGCTAAGGAGGAATGGAGAAACAAAGACAGAAGGATTTAATGAAGCTTCAAGACATTTTTTAGGCCTTACAGAATACATCGATTAAACAGAGAAAGACAGAAGGTAACAAAGACAGAAGGTTATATTGTTATTAGGGAGCATTTGAGATGGGGGAGGGTAAAGGTGTGCAGTTGGGAGAGAAGAGGATAAAGAGAGAGAGGGAGGGTAGATTAAGAGAGAGAAATTAATAAAGGGAAAGAATAAAGAGAGGATGAATAAAGAAGAAGGGAGGGAGATAAGGATAAATAAGAGAGAGAGTAAATAAAGAAGGGTACGCGAGATAAGGTAGGTTGTATTGGTAAAAAGAGGGGTTGTTGTCGCCTTGCTAACTCAGCTTAGAGTTAAGCCTAAATATAATATGGTATTTTATAACCCTTATTACCCTTATGCGCATACATAAGTAGCATTTTTGTAAGGATATGCTTAACAGTAATCTCCCCTTCGCCCTCACATCCCACATCCTAGTCTGTACCCCGCTGAAGAAAGCGTCCCCTGGAAACATATGTCTACATGTGCGTACTTACGTACTCTCAAGACGGTGGATAGATCTAATAGATTGTAGCCAATAAAACAAATAACTCCGGTCCAGTTTCAAGCTCAACCCAATACCTAAGAGGCTAATGGCTAGTAGCCAGACAGAAGCTACCCTCGCCCCAATTAGGGATTAAAATACGTCTAACGGTAGCACACTGAAGAGAGCGGCCGCTTTCTGCGTATGTCTACTTGTGTGTATGTACACAAACCTACTCTTCAGGAAAAATAGCCCACAGAAGAGGCTGGCCCCTGGGGAAGAATGTCTACATGCGTGAACGTACCTAAACGTGCATGTGCAGGAAATCACAAAATATATGAATAGGAGTCAGTACTAATCAAATCCATTCGCAATTGATTGGTCAAAAAGAAAATTGTTTATTTTGGGGGACAAAACAACTGTACATTTTATAAAATTACGCTTCCTACCCTTCTCCACAAAGGATTAAATCATTGTAATTTGTTGGAATTTTGCCCTTGACGCGCTTTTAATCATTTCATTATTCTCACCAATATTTAATCTTCATTAACGCAATCTTCTTAGGTCATTCATTTTCCCCTCAACTCTCTTCTGAATCAGTAATTTAACGACGTTATTTCAAATGACATCAAAGATTTTCTGATATCGCAGCTGAATTGACTAAATCTCAATGTGTATTGTTTAACTTCACTTTCAGAGTATTTGAATCTGAGAAATATAAATCTATGTTTAAACGCGTCAATGATTGTTTATACGAGTATGTTTAAATCTATTTCAAATGAATGGAAGGCTAACAAGCCCACTTATGGCGGAATCGTCATAAAACATATGATCAATATTCTAATTAATGAATTTATGAGCTGTGTTTGTCCAACAATCATAATATGTTGTGTGCGCAGATACAAATAAACTATTGCTGCTCGTATCCTTTTTCTTTGGAAAGGACAACTACACAACTCTTGTGAAGTGACGCGCTACCAGCACGCATGTTGGACTGTCCTCTGGCCTTTGATTTTGAACATTTTGGTTGACTTTTGGAAAATGTAAAATTTTGTAAGTTGGAGCCTAAAGATAAATTAATCATCATCACTAACTTTATATTTTAAGAAGGGGATTGTTTTGAGTATTTGAATAATAATTTCAACTTAGTTTAGTTATGACTTATGTTTTTTTATCAAAGTTATTTCTTATAATTCTTTTTTAATATCAAAAACAAAATGGTGAAGTTCAGAAATAAATATAAGTATCGAAATTTTCTGATTTTTTTAAAACCCACAGAATTACATATGGTGAAGTTCCGAAAATTTATTTTTATATATCTTCTTCTATAACTACATTTTAGCAATGTGATATTTTGAAAGGGGGAAAATTTAGTTTAGAGTTCCTTTTTAATTTTTTTATAATTGGCGAAGTTCAGAAAATTTATAAAAATTTAACCATGGCTGCTCTTTTTTAGATTTTGAATCAATCAGGAAACCGGCCCCACAGTAATAAAATTTTGGTAACTCTCATAGGAGCAGTGCGTATTGTGTCAAGAGTATTTCGGCTTATGCATTATCCTGTGGTTGCAATAGCAAAGGAAAGCCTACTCAGCACTGCATCAGGCACGCCTAGAGGAGACTTCTCATATACGTTAACCAAGCAGCTGCATAAAATAGACCAACTTCTCAGCCTTAAAATTACTGTATTAAATGGTCATCTAAACAATAACTCCTACCGTCAGAAGGCAATAAATCATTTTCATTTACCCTTGAGGGAACAGTATAGTTTTTTTTTGCAATGAGGTAACCATATAATGCATACTAGGCAATGGCTTCGCCAGTCGCCCCTACGGAAGAGCTTGTGATTTTTTTAGATTTTAAAATAAATAATCTAAAAAAAAGCGGCCATGGTTAAATTTTTAGAATGATCTATAAAATAAATTTATCTACTCCCCTTTGCAGAATATATTTGGTTTAATCTGGGTTTATAAAGGTAGTTTTGTCGACAAATATAGCACACAAAATTTGCATTGCGACACGAAGTGACCTCCTACTGAGTCTTACTTATTTGGAGACCAAGATCGCAAAATCTGCAAAAAGGTATCGGATTCAGA
Source organism: Ceratothoa steindachneri (assembly GCA_963969495.1). Classification (NCBI taxonomy): domain Eukaryota; kingdom Metazoa; phylum Arthropoda; class Malacostraca; order Isopoda; family Cymothoidae; genus Ceratothoa; species Ceratothoa steindachneri. The sequence continues at coordinate 125,983,183 of OZ018321.1, forward strand.
CATCACACTCGGCACGAAATATTTTTATTTGTATCATGTTTTTTTTTTTACTTTTTCTTGTGTCTCGGAGTGTTTCGGATTTTATTTGTTCAAAATTATGTGATTTCATGCGTATCTAATTGTTTTGTAGCCCTACTTCACAGGGATTTCTGAAGCCAGAGAAGATGTTTGTGTAAAATAACTTCTTGTTTAATTTTTTTTCAATGACAAAGAAATATCTCGTTCCCTTTTTAGTGTGCCAAAACGACGCTCAATTTTCAGATTTAATTCCTTTCTTTCTTTAAAAACGAATGTTGTATTTTAAAAAGCTATTTTTCATATTAATTCTTCATTTATTTAAATTATTCTCATCGAGTATATTTTTTCCACCTTTATAAGAAATTCTGTACCCCACGAAAGAAAAATAATGCAATAAAAATAGTTAATACTGGTTCCAGCCAAAATAATAACGGTAAATATGTAGATTATCGGCGCGAACGATGGGACGTACTATTTCGTCCGTGTTCCAAAATGTTTCACGTTTTTGGAGTACATTTAAGTTGCCGGCTCGTGTGGGGGTAAACACAATGGAAGACTACACTACGATGATCCTGAGTTTCATTAAATTAGGGGGGTCTGGGGGGCATAGCCCCCCAGTATATAAACCTAATTGTTTATAGAATAATAATTCGAAAAGGACTCAAACGCGCATGAATATTCCGACACGAGTGAACGATAATATTTACACACAAAATTTTTTTTTCGTCCGGGCCGCTAATCTACATATTTACCATAATAACTCTCAAAAAATTCAGAATTATAACTTCCTTTGAATTATAGAAAATAAACAAATCTTACAAGGGATTTGCAAAGTTTTCTCTTTAGCAAAATTTATCTATTACAAAAGACTAGCAACCTGAAGGAAAACTTGTAAAACAGCCTGGTTTATGTTTTAAAATATGTATGAAAAATAAGCTTGTTTAATGTTTAGCATGATCTTTTCATACATAGCGAATTAAATGGTGCTCTCAAATTCCCTTGCTCATGTTAAAATGGACTTGCCAAAGGAAATGGGTAGATTTTCACTACAAAGCCTCTCTTATTTTGGTAGAGAACTATAGGCATGAACTATGGCGTCACAGAATCCTCATTATTTTTGTTTCTAAAAGAACTTCATAAGTTTAAAAAATAAAATAGAATGCATAGCGCGAATTAAACAATGCATCGACGATAGTAAGGATAATTAATGATTTTAAATGGATTTAAACCATTAATCTGATTGAGACAATGCATCACTCGGTGTCATTTAACAGGTTACGAACCTCTTCCAGATCAAGTAATTGGGAGGAAAAGCTCAGCCAATTTAAGAATACTAAAATAAACAGTTTCAACCATTCTTGGTAAATACAAAAAGGATTTCACATACACTTCATATCTTAACTTCTTGCTATTTAGCGAATCATGAAAACGGGGTTGTATAGAAAATAGCCCTTTAGGAAAATCATCCCCATACATGTTCTACATATTCACAAACATCATTAATATATATATATATATATATATATATATATATATAATACATCTTAGAGTTGTTTGACTTCAGTACTTATGATCAGGCAGGAGCAACGATCATATATTCTATTTTTCTTCCATCTGGGGTATTTTCTTTCATAACTTTGACAAATTCAAGTTCCAATTCTTTTTTTTCGCACATTTATGGGTCAAAGAGTTTCAGTCAAAGGGAAATTAATAATGTGTCTTTTGCACTATAAACATAATAAGAATAGCTTGTAGATACTAGGAACTTCTCCATAACTACTCCATTTTTGTTCAGGTGACAGCTTAACGCGTACATTTCTACTCAATCAAATAATTTGCTGAAATATGTATCATGCCACATTTTCTGATCCACATACGTTTGTGCACCTTGACAAAGAGGGCTACTCCCCAATGATTCGGCTTAAGATAAGATAAATAAAGTTACCCTCGATGTAACTTTATTGAAGGTTGATTAAATCCGATAAGGTACAAGTGTCTACCGTTTTCATATCGATCTATCTCCCTTTTTATTCTTCCTATTTTTCTATGTTACCCATTTATTCCTGCTTACAAATTTAATTATCGGGTAATTCTATTGGAAAATGTAGTTATAAACAATTTATAATTACCTTGGCTACAGTAACTCTTATTGTGACTTCAGCGGCTTCTCCATTATTTTCCAACCCATTCCTTTCTCTCACTTACATATATATATATATATATATATATATATATATATATATATATATATATATATATATATATATATATATATATATATATTTATATATATATATATATATGAGGTTATCACATTATCGTGATATATATCAGTGAGAAGATAATAGTAAACCATAATATAGTTTCGGCAAAGTTATAATTGATGCCATTTTCAACTAAGTAATGGAAAAAGCCTAGCAAGGAGCTCAGTATATATAAGCCGAATAAAATACTGAAAAAAATAAAAACTCAGGAAACAAGCTGGAAAAACATAAGTATTTGGATGGATTCAGGGGAAGTTAATAATCTCCGAGAAAAATTGCATCCGGGGGTTTATAAATATGATTGACGACTTTATTCGAAATATATTTGTTGAATTTGTATTGCCCTTCGGATTCAAAGTATCGACTTTGTTAATGATGATAGATTATACAATTCTCCTCTCAATATAATTGTTTTATTAATAAATAATTTTTGTTTAGTTTAAATTGATTATACTCGTATGGTCTAATTTTGAACGTGTGTAAAGAGACTTGAAGAACTTGCACCTCTTCTTATATCAGCTTTATGTACTTTTATCCTCTTATTAAAGGGATTCGCCTCTCTGATGTAAGCCAAATTGCAATTATGGCATGGTATACTGTATACGCCAGCGTCGTGAATAATTAGACGCTGTCTAGTCAAGGATTTTTGTATGGTATTAGAAATGTCGTTTTTTCATTACTTAGTTGAAAATGGCACCAATTATAACTTTGCCAAAACTAATTCTGTGGTTATAAATAAATTTTGATTTAAATATTGTGGTTTATTATTATCTACTCATATATATATATATATATATATATATATATATATATATATATATATATATATATATATATATATATATATATATATTTATATATATATATATATATATATATATATATATATATAGTAGTGATTAAATTATTATGGATTTCTTGAAAATTCGTAATTTTTCTGGCAAAAGGTAACTTAAAACTATTTAATGAGTCAATAATGAGATTATTTTATCATATCATATATCATATATTGAGAGGAGAACTGTTAGTCTCATGCCTCAGTTCCAATTCAGACTTCGCCGGATTAGGGTGTGCGAGTTATTCTCTTTTGCTGTTACTGCTCCAGTAATTCAACTAGTGTGTATTTTGCTTGCCTATAGATAATATTAACGGTTTTCTTGCAGTGAAATAGATATAAAAAAATGGAACTTGAATCCTCGGAGAAATTAAAGATATGAAAGTTTTATTAAGTTATAGTGCACTAAAACGGAAAGATATTGCAAAGAAATTGAGAGTCTTCTCTCAAACAGTAAACAATATAAAGAAAAATAATTAAAACGGTTTTAACTTGTATTCAGTAAGGGCTGGGAAATGTGATCGCAAGAGGAAAGCAACACCAAGAACAGACAGGAAAATAAAACAAATGGTTATTAAGGACAAAAGTAAATCTTGTAGGAAGATTGAAAGCAAACTCTTAGCAGATTGCATTAGTCTTTCTCGAATAACAGTAAATACAAGGTTACCGGACAGTGAATTAAGAGCCTACCGTACAGGAAAGAAGCCTAGGCTTACCAAAACCATGATACAGGCACGTCAAGTCTGGGCTAATAATGCTCATGCTGATTGGACTTCTGAGCAATGGGAACAGGTAATAGTGGTACATTTACCAGTTATTTTCTTTATTAAGCATAGGGTAACATACTGTACCTACTGTAGTAGGTACATTTTGATTTATCTACTAGCTATGCGTTCATGCTAAAAAAAAAAATTCAAGTCATAATATGTCTGGCTGTTTAACTGCTGCTGCCACTAGCATTACAGGTCGTTTCGCTACTGCTATAGTGTTTTATATTATTGCAGATTTTGTTTTCTGACGAGTCAACTATTGTAGTACTTGATGACCGTGTGTAACCAGTAAGAAGGTGGTCAGGTGAGGAGTTAACGCCAGAGTGTCTTAAAAAGACTGTAAAACATTCGCAGAAAATCATGGTGTGTGGAGCGATTTCTATATAGGGGACAAGTCGCTTGAAGGCTGTTGAAGATATAATGAATCAGTATAATTATATTTGAAGTACTAAAAAAATGTTTGGTACCTCAAATGAGGAAATGGTTCTGTGACTGATCGTGCATATTTAAGCAAGACTCGGCTCCTTGTCACACAAGACATGGCGTGCACAAAATGGCATTGAACTGCTATCATAGCCCGTTGTGAGTTTATGGTATATTCTAAAAAATCAAATACACAGACTTCCCATAACAACCAAAGCAAAGCTCATAGAACCTCTTATCTACGGTTGGTTTCACTCTGACAGAATCAAGCAATTATGCAGAACTTTAATCACTGGCCTGGCAGAGCATGTAAAGGCATTTAAAGTGGCTAAAGGAGGTGAAACCAAGTATTAATCAATGTAAGAAAGGATATTTTTGCCATATTTATGAAAATAAATTGATTACTTGTCAATAAAATAACTTTATATAACCTTTTACCAGAAATTTAAAAAATTTCCAAAAATCCATAATAATTTGATCACTACTGTATATATATATATATATATATATATATATATATATATATATATATATATATATATATATATATATATATATATGAAAACGTAAATGCACGCATCCCTTTTTTATGCGACCGAAAACTATCAGCCTGTGTGTTTGGTGCGCAAACTAGCACGCATCCACCCCCAAGCTTAGACCACTTAATAAAGAAAATGTGTGGGAAGTGATACACATAAACAAGAGAGCAGACAAATGCCCCCGAGAAAAGTCAAGAGAAAAAACAGTTGCCCGGCAAGCACTCGAACCTCAGACCTCTGGTTTTCTAGACCAGTGCTGACCACAATGTCTCAATTAATGCAGCCTTTACCAGATATCCACCCTTCTCATAACTCCGGCTCTCCTTGGTACTGGTTTGACCCCGGCATGTGCCTCCTCCCAATTGATTTGTGGCTTTCCTTGAAACAACTTACACGACCGCAAACGAGAAAGTTCTGCTTTGGATGGCTCTGCAATTTTCTTCAAGCGGCGTTCGGAGCCTAGCATACAAATCACTCAATTTAATAGACCCCTTCCGATTTCTCCTGGTTAGGGTTAATTTCCTTAACTGTCGTAAAAGGGTTTTGCAAAGTACGCGAAAGTTTCTGCGTAACACAATGCCAAGAGGGCCGATATGTCGTGACGTGATGTTGAAGGTCTTATGTATTCGTTTCACTGAGATAATTGGCTTTGCTTATGAGAACGACTCTATTGCTCTTTACTGTTTCACGTATTGCCAATCTTTTTTTCTTACCTAGTGATTTCTAAATTTTAATGTCGGTATGTTTATGGAAAAGCGAAGAGAATTTTAATTACGAGAAAGAGAAAATAATTCGTAAATAAAGTATTCCATATATTTATAAAAAGTCTACAAAACGGGACCTGGAATTAGGGAGATTAAAATTTAATACCAAAGCAGTTAGAAAAACTTCGATGGTAGTTAATTCATGATCTGAAAATTATGAAGGATCTTGCCAGGCGAAATAATAAGAGGAAAGGAGAGATTTAACTTATCCAACTTGCAAGCATGAACAGCTCCCTGCTCCTGCGCATATTCGTCGACACCTCGTTTCGCTTATGTAGCAAGAACAATGAAATCCAAAAGGAAAACGCTGTCACACAAATTCTCGTAGAGTGATAATTTAACGGCAAACCTTTCGACCTGGATTAGTTTAAATTTGATTTCTTTATTGAACAAATAACATAACCTTACTTCTATAAATCTGATTCATTAAGGGAGTGACGATAGAGCCGAAAATATATGGAATTTGGATATACATCTGAATTCCAACAACCTGCAGAAATGCAACCTTAATGCTAATATATAAAATTTTGAGATCTTTGGTGTACTTGAATGTGAAGATGTACCATTATTTTTAATACAAAAATTATTTTCTAGGTAGAAACAAAGAAAGTATGGCAACAACATTTTCTTTAAAAGTTTTGTGTAATTTGCTGACTTTATTTTGGTTTTTTGGTTTCAAAAAAATGAAAGTCAGGTTTACCTTTCCAAGAAACTCCTGCAGATATAACCTTTTCGAAAATTTAATATCTTACTATTTACCGTTCGCGTAAACATCCTTGTTTTGACGTTTTCATATAATTTCAATTTAAAACCTCATCTGTCAACACGAGCTTCTGAACATTATTAACTGGATAATTTTCAAAGAATGTTCCGCACCTTGCTTTTATTTTATCCTTCACATTATTGCTTTTTCTTGAAGTGGAATTTCTTTTAAATACTTTGAGATTAGACGATTTTACCTCACGTTGCGCAGAAATCTAACCATTAGCCAGATTTTTTGGTAACTGGGCGTTGCAATAAATCAATTCCTGATGCGTCTTATTGAGAACAAATTTTATCAATTATGTAAGGCATATTTTCTGGAACTGTAGCTGTTTTGGGCCTACCACTTCCCGGTTGCCTAGTGGTTGTTCCTATATCGCAAATCTTCTTTAGAAGTCTTTCAAGTGTAGGTCTCTTTCAACCTCTGCCAGAGAACTCGTGTAATAATCTTCCACTCTTCCATCCTTTGTCAATGTAGCAAGCTTTAATAAGAACACGTCTTCTGACAACATGATTTAGCCTATTGAACAAGGGGAAAATAAGTAGATCTGAGATATTTATGTACCATAGAAATAGAGGTATATTATATGTATGTACATAATTTGTATATATATATACAACTTATAAAATTACATAAAACCTCTTAGAAAAATATAAACCCCTTATAAATCAATAAACATTTTAACTCTCTGAGATGCAGTGAAGCAACTGAGCTAAAATGTCAACGCACCTCCTATTTAAGCTTGGAGTCAGGACAGGAGAAAGAGAGAATTTGTGGGAGAAAATATTGGGGATAAATTGCGTTCAGATGCACAAATTCTGCATAACCAAGTTCCAAATTAATTGAAAACTCCATATTAATTAGATGGCTCAACACGTTATGTATCATTTTAGAGATTTAAGAAATGACGGCTATACAAGTCATGGCCATTTGTCTCACATTGGGAAATTGGCCTTGAGCGTTAACAATTCCCAAAAGGCAACGCATCAACACTTATAATCATACCCTTCTACTTTCACTGATTATATTCATACAGGGTAAGGGCTGGGGTGCATCGATGCAGAAACATCCCCCTCATCCTCTTCAATTCCGCCCTTTATTTCTCAAGATGTCATTGCGCATCAGGGAGAGAAATGTTACCTGCTTCCCTTGCCGTCTTTAATCCCCGCATTGTGTGGTCGGGCGCATCAGCACCACCAATATTACTCTCCACCCTCTCCTAAACTTTAATTCCCATGGTCGGTGGCGACCAGCATAGTAATAATGCAAGGACAATTATTTCCTCTTGGCCCATTGGCGGGAACCGAACATATGTGGATGAACTCGTCATCGGTCCCATGCGCAAAAACTTTCATCTTGACTTCATAGCACATGCGAGCGAGAGAATGAGTGAGAGAGGGAGAGAGAGAGAGAGAGAGAGAGAGAGAGAGAGAGAGAGAGAGAGAGAGAGAGAGCGGAAAAGAGATAAATATATAGAGTGTGTGTTTGAGAAAGAGAGAGAGAGATGATAATAATAATAATAATAATAATGAGAGAGAGATAGAGTGAGGCAGACACAAGTAATTCTGACTCTACTATTAATTAAATAATTTTAATGGTTATAATAATAATAACTACTAAAGCATATATAATATATTCTGAGAACATACTCTCCCTATCACAACTCACCGTATTTTCTGCATGAACCGAAACTAGTGTGGTAAATATACCATAAGTCACTATTGAGTTTATTTTAATTATATATATATATATAAATATATATATATATATATATATATATATATATATATATATATATATATATATATATATATATATATATATATATATATATAATAAGGAGGCCATGTTTTATATAGGAATGTTTATATTTTACTGCAGAAGAGGCATTGTTCAGCTTCTTGGGAACTTTTTCACTTTCCATAAGTGACTATCCCTTGAGGAGAAAGGGATCGTTAAAGATCATTGTAACTCATTATTTATTTGCCCGAGGCATCTTTCGACCATACTGGTCATCTTCTGGAGCTACACTGATAAATATAATTCAATGATTTATTAAGGAGTGGATATACATATATATAAAATAAATAGATAATAGTGGGAAATAACATTAAATTAAGCTGAGAAGGGAAAGTTATAAGTTGAATTATGAAGTAAAAGTTCGGAGAGAATGTGGAAATCAGATATTTACGTAATTTACATTATACTTGAACAGAATTACTACATTTTAAGATTAATCATCTCTAATAATTAAATATAAATATAATACAGGGATATTTATCATTCTATTATTGTATATTTAAGTAGTTCTATTATTTCTATAAATTAATTATAAGTTATTACATTTAGTATTCTATCACTTTATTTATTTATTTAGGCACTTTATTACTTTATTGTTTATAATAAAACTATTAATTAAATATTTTACACTGAGTCAATTTTGTTACTTTAATCAATGTACTCTCTCTGATATGGATAAATTACTCCCGCTTCTCGTTTACTCTCTGCCAGAATTTTCTTTTCTCTTCTTTCTTCCCATTTCACTTTCATCTTAACTTAACTTTCTTTTCCAGCGCTACTTCAAGGAGCTTCTGGGAAAGCTACTTTGCATTCATTACGGGATTAAATACAGATCAGCCAGAAAATTCGCAGCAGTTGGTTGCTAAATGATGTTTGAAATTCTTTTGCGGAAGATAATTACCAGAACCTACCACTATCGTAATGGCAGAAAAGATAGAAGGATGATTATTAAAAGGTGGAGAAGAAAAGATACTTTGAAAATTTAGCCTTTTGTAAGGGCGATTTACTCTTACTTTTTAATCGTGGATTTCTTGAGCACGGTGACTTCAAGGTCGGATTAACACGAAGTTTAAATGAAAAAATGGCAAACATTGCAAATTACAGCAAGTGGGATTTCTTCAGAGGAAAAAAAACGAGAAAAGAAAAAAACCGTCTAAAAATAAAGATAAACGGAAAAAATGCGATTAATAAAAAAAGGCATTGATTAAAAGGATTTCTACAGCAAAAAAAAATCTTCTCTAAAATAATTAAGGGCGGAAGAGAACATACACAGTCTCCAAGGAACAGGCTCGTAAAGGGATTACAGTTACACAAACGCATAAATTCGGAACTGTAAAACTTCACAGGCAACTGATAACCAACATGAGAATATGAGGTGTTCGACATTCATACCACTGGTATGTAAAGAGTATTTACGTTCGTAATTCTAAATACTATCCGTACGAACTTTTCAATAGTGTTTTGAGATACGTTACTCCGACAGAGTACTAAAACATAACAAAATTTACTACTGCAATTTTTGGTACACCTAAGCCTCCCCTATTTTCTCTTTACTCTTAATAAGTCATTCTCTCACTCTCCTCCTTTTCCTCGTTCCTTGCTCGCATTCTTCCGCTGCCGCCAATTTTTCAACCTTGATTTAAATAAGAATCGTCGGCAGAAATTCGTCTTGATCTTCTTTGTTCCACTGAGGCAACAATGCTCCCATAATAATGATATGAATTAATACCTTTATTATATTGAAAGGTTAATTAATACCATTACATAAGGTATCAGCGCCAAACCTGTATCAGGTGAAAGTTTAATGCGGAAGGAGCTAAGTATCTTAACCGAGGCTATCCTTGAGAGACCAAGGCAAAAGGTCCCTGATTGGCTCAATTACATACTTCCCATCATTTGGCGCCATTAAAGTGCCAAAATATTCTTTAAGGGGTCTAAAAACCTAAAAACAAGTAAACTAAAGTGATGGAAGCAAAAACAAAAATGGAAAATGTGTTTTAAATCGTTATTACTCCATCCAAGAATTTGGGGTTTTCATTCGGTTACCGGGATGTAATAATAATATTAATAATAACTTTATTGAAATAAATGTCGTGGTATGACCAGGTGTACGCTGTTATACGCACACTGGCCTACTGGCCGACCGAAATTAAGGCTCCACCTGGAAATGGCTCTAAGAGTGCTTTAAATACACATTTGCTAGGCAAAAGAATATTCAAACACAGCTGCAAAAATATATTTTAATAGGAATAAAAATTGCATACACATATAGGGCAAGTCAAATGGCAATGCAATTAAATATCGTCAGTTCACGGCTAAGATGATTGACACTATCAATTAAGTTTGAAATTAATTAAGAAATGATCTGACAATTATGAATGTTCTAGGGCAATTGGTATCCTTGAGGCTCGACGCGGTAAAGATAGGAGGATCGTGACGAAGTGGGGGTTAAATCCCTTTTACCTTTATGTACCGCGACTAGCACCATGGAGGTAAGTTCCACTTTGAACCTTTGGGCGTCTCACGAGACGCTTAATCCAACTTCGGGAAATTGAAGATGGGGCCTGTTATCGTTAAGAGGCAAACGGAGGATGCTTCGGGGATGGCTTTTCCGATCCTTAAAATCCGAAGACGTGGTGAGAAAGGTTGAAGCGCGCCTAAAACTATCTCCACGAACAACACTAAGTGACGACTAGCTCTTCCTTGGCTCTTCGAAAATCACTCAATTCTTCTCTGCATGAGAATGTAGTCGATTACCTCTCTACTAACGAAGACGTTAACGGCTAACGTACTGGACAGCGGCTTCAGACACAATATGCCTGTGAACTCCGAAGTATCGAATATATACTCCGAAATTATCTAGACGGGGAGAGAGATTTATCGCTAACAGACTTCCTTAATTGCCTCGGGGTCGCGATAAGGATCCATAGCGGGAAGTCGCGATGCCCACTTAATGGTATTTCCATTGTTCTAATTTTCGCAGTATATAGGACAGATAAATGCAGCGTTGCGAACGGGACGTGAGGCCGACTAAATTCGTCTTCGACAATGGCGTTTCGCCCTCGCGCAAGGTGCTTGGTGCAGACGGTCAACGGCGAACTGGGGAAGTCAAGGGTTGGGGGGAGATGACGGAGAACCGAGGTACTAGAGAAGGTGAGAAGAGAAAAAAAATCCTTTTCTCTCTCCTTATTCTTCCACAATAAGGTTAGATAATTTTTTAGCTAGAAAGTTGATCACAATTTTGTTAAGATTGTTTATACAACTGTGCTTTAAATTATTTAAAAAAACTGCATGATGATAATTATAATAATAATAATAATAATAATAATAATAATATAATAATAATAATAAAATACCAGAACGATTGGGTAATAGAAAAGATTTCGTTAATGTAACATAAGCCTTATGACGCTGATCTTACAATCAGAGAACGAAAATACACCGAAGTATGTAATTGTATCGTAAAATTATATATTTCATGTTTCTATAAACAGTTTCGTTAAGTCAAATATTTTAAAGCAATTAAGTTCCTTGAGAGATGATATGAAACCATTCCAAATACGAACAGACCAAAATATAAAAGAATCTCTAGATTTAGATTTAATAATTTTAGGAAGGTCAAGATTCGGAGCCAAAGAAAAGCAGGTTGTGCGGTAACGATGGGAATGATACGATATTAAAGAATGGGCTAAGTAATGATGTTAAAATTTTAAATAATTTTATCGTCATTTAATAGTTTGTGAGAATTAAAAGAGTAATTTATTGTAATTGATTTGTTGGGCGGGTATTAAAAGCCAATGGATTTCTATTTTCGTCGGAAAAATTTATTAATTTTAGTGTAATAGGTAGAAATAATTGTACCTAAAAAAGTATTCTATTGGTGCTTTTAGATAGAATGAATTGATTGTGCAGTGTTAGTTTTGCTGGACAAAAAAGGGAATATTCTTTTTAAGGAGCCCAGTCTCTTAAACAAGTTTTTGAGAGGTATTTCTGATTGGATGTGAAAATTTAGTTTATCCTTAATGTAATCACCAGGTTATTTAAATAAGGTAAGATCGCTTTAACGGGCTAGTTGGCTAGTAATAATGATAACTTATTAAGGGAGAGTATCATATAGTTGGTGTTATCAACGTTCTGTGAAAGTCTGTTTGCAGAAAGCCATAAATAGTTGTTTGAGAGTTCAGCGTTGAGATTAGAAAATAATGTTAGTAGGTTATTGTGCATTATAGATACAGAGGTATCTTCCGAAAACTGCATGGAACTCAATAAACTATAAAAAAGAGAAAATAAATTATTGGACTCGTAATAATTAGTGGTAAGTTAGCATATGAAAGTAGATACAGAATTATGAAAAGAAGAGTTGTTTTTAAGTTTTAGAATATTAGACATTACTTTAGGATTAATACAAGGAAAGTCGAGCAAAAAATTGATATTTCTTGGAGATCTGGGGAGATATGTAGCCAAACTATCGGAGAAGCTGGGTCTGAATTTGTGATGGAAATAATTTGGGGGTATTGGCGTAGGGACTACGTAAAATAGAAGTTAATAATGTTTTGTTAGATTAATAGTCATTTAAGAAATTATTCCCCATTGGTACTGTTTAACCCTTGTCCACTCACGTTAACAAGGAGGGCCATCACTCATATGCAACATTTTGTAATAGGCTTCTTTCCATACAAAATATATATTTAATTATTTCTGCCTCTCCAAGTGACCTTGCGGTAGCAGATGAACTCATTTTTATTAACGTGGTATCCCCTGCAGACCTATTCCTCGAGCGATTTAGCGAGTTGGAAATTTCGTACTTTTTACCAATCTTCTGCGTGCTGGGAAAATATTGTTGTTACATTCGTGACAAAAGGCCCTATACACCTTTTTGCATACTTTACACCTTTCCATCCGTGTAGAAGTTGTTTGTTCCGCATTAGCTGCTTGTAATTGGATTCGGATAAATCATAAACGCTCCGCAGCTTCTCCTGATTTAGGGGAAATTCTGTGGTTTTCGTTTTGAAATTGGGCTTCTGCACTTGGCCTAACGAGCATTTTTGCCAGGTTTTTCAGGAATACCTTTTTTTGATATTGGTGATTTCTTTGTCGAAAAATAAGGAAAGCATTGTGAACACTTAGATCCATCAAATTATAAAATACTAGCAGAGGCCAGCGAACGGTTTTCCTTCTGCATGTAAATTATTCTATGTTTTCATCGAATTGGTCAACTACGTTTTTTCGAAATTTTAATCTAAAATGAGAGCAGGTTTATTAGCTTTTTTAAGCAAATACTCATCCCCAGCATGAGAATAACTAAGTAGAATAACATTCTTGTTTTTCTTCGGAATATAGGAAACCAACATGATGTGACTTCGAAGATCATAAGCAAACACACTTGATTGCACTGTTCTTTTGATTTATCTTAGGGGTTGAGGAATCTCTCTCTGTTTGACCTGATTGTTCCCAACAAAGTAAGATTATTTTCTAATAATGTAACAGCTAAACCATGCGATGTAAAGAAGTTGGCTGCAACGATCTCCCCTCCAGTAATTTCGTATGAGTAATTCAAGCACAACATCCTTTGCAAGATTTCGATGTACTCCTTCTCTTTTCTTCCCAGTGTAAATCTTTGCATTCAGCGCATACCCACTCTTTGCTTCACATAACCAAGTAACTTTTAGCCCATATTTTCTTGGTTTTGTTGGAATTTAAGTCCTTCTTGGAATTCTTCCTCGGTGTAGTTGTTCATACACATTTACTAAATCATCAGGAATATACAACTGAGAAAGCCTTTCTTTGAATGGATTCAAGATCTCGCTGATTGTAGCTAACCTATCTTCCTGCAGACGTTCCTAACGATTTCTGTAATTATCGAACCTTATTGCTCTTAGGAAAAAATTATGACATTCCTTTGACATTACAGCTCGATAAATTGGATTCGCATCAACTGGATTCCATACATCATCAATAGAAATATAATTATGTCCAACAGCTCCTGCATATAAAATGAACCTAAGACACGTTGAGTGTTCACGACTTTATATTTTATCATGTAAGTGTACACAGCCTTTGCATTAGCTCTCAAATTTTGAGTAATGCCTCTCACTTTTCTATTTGTATATCTCTGAATATGTAGAAAAATGTCATTTATAAAAAAAAACTGAATGCTTCATTTTCACTGTTTGGGGTAGCTAAAGTTCGTAGTGTATATGTGCACACATTTCTGCTTCGTCTACGTGATAAAAATGAAGTAGAAAAAATTAGGCCTAAGACCCCTCCATTTGCGTTCCATCTTGTGTACATTCTTGAGCGTCTGCCTCCTCGGATGAAAGTTCCTCACTAGATGTTTCTTCAAAGATTGGAAGCTGATGTATCTGTCTTTCTTCATCTTGCCTTCCTCCTTTTTTGAGAATCATTCTATCACAACTGGTATCTTCTTCTATCTGATTGTATTCCATATCAGAGGATCCCGCTTGCAATTCATCTTCACTCTGTCTTTCATCACACGCAAGATGCTGAAGTATATTTTCTTCGGAAGAAACTAAAAACATTACACGCTTCATGACTGGATTGTTATATGTTGCCATCTTTGTGCATAAAGCCAGAGTGTACGACACCTTCCGTAAAGATTGATTACCAATCAATCTTAGTTGCAAATATGAATCCATTTATTTTCGAAATTGTCACAAAATGTTTTACTTGAGTTAATAAGTGTTAAAATGTGTGTTTTTTTAATACATTTAAGTAGGTTTTTCGGTAATTCAAAGGACTGAAAATATGTGAACTAGGAAGAAACATGTAGAGAACAGGGTAATTTACAGTGTTTATATAATAAAAAGTAGTAGAAAAGGACTAAAGTCAATGAATTGATTTAAATGGCGAAGGTTTCAGTAAGTAGTGAGGGCATTACACAGTTTATAAGAGGGATGCTTCGCTGTGATTGCGAAATGATTTGTGAACGAAAAGCTTTGTTTTAGTTTTTAAGGAGAAAAGGGACAAAAATAGGCATATAGTCAGTTATATTGACTACAATTATTCAATAGAAGGTAATGGGAAATTTGGTTGTACTATTTATAGTCAATACAAGTTAAGGAAGTGGAAGGGAAATAGGTACAATATTTAATGTAGACTAAGATTTCTTCAATTATTTTCATAACACAATTTAATTTTAGATAATGCTTAGACTAAAACGAAAAAATATATAATTTACTAGATGTTACTAGTATTCAATTGAATCTCCTTTTGCTTCGAGACTAAGTGTATGTAGGAATGAACTGAGCGCAAGAGGCACGTAGAGATTCAGCCGAAACTTTCTCCCAGTATTTCTCGAGGATGCACTTAAAAACTTCAACACTTTGATCAGATTTAGTACAGGACTTTTGCTCAAGATTGGACTACACGCCAAAGTAAATGCGGTTCTAATGTGAAAAATGGGATGCCAAAGTTCTTTTGACCACAACAACTTAAAATAGCCTTGGCCCAGTTCAGGAACCGTTTTGGCTGTGTGTGAGTTGATTCATCTTTTTGAAGGGTGAAATTGGGATTTCCTATTGGGGCATCCACTCAGGTGATGACTTCGTCCACATCTCCAAATAAACATGTTTTTCTTCCTGGATAGTGAAAAACTTCTCATCAGTCCACCTAATTAGGGAATGTGAATCATCAAGGAACCGTTGGGAGAGCAGCTTTGTTCTTCCGACTCTGTTTTTTTGGTGAGCTTATAAAGCAAATCTTCTTTAGCTTGAATAGATGAAGTTTCAGACCATCCTTAACATTTTTTTGCATAGTATTTGGTTCGTTATATCTCTTGAATTTATATTTAAACTTATAAAATATAAAAACTTCCCATTTGCCGACATATTATCATTTAGTTTATTTTTGTTTCGTTTCACTTTGTCATGTAATTTGTCACCCGAATTCGTTTATATTAATCGCTTCAGATTTCGTTCGTTTGAATAATGTTTTCTTTATCATTTCTTCTTTGCTCCTCCCTTTTTTTGGTTTTTACTATCGACTTCGTTCTTTTACCCCTTTTTATTAGAAAAATTGAGTTGACTATTTTAAACAGAAAGAAAATGTTGAGGGCTTTTTTCAAAGGGAGAATGGTAGGTTAAGAAACATGTTTAGTTTTGGGGTTTGTTGAGGAAATCTAATCGAAGTCGAATTTACTCAATCTGATTTCAAAGATAACGAATAATCAGGTGTTTCACTAAGTATAGCTACTTTAATTACCGTTTCTTTCTTACTTCAAGGTTAAATTTGTTAAGGTTAAGAAGGTTATGTTATTTTATGATGAGCTCGACAACGCTTGATTTACGACGATATTTAGGTCGGATTCATTTATAGCATTTAAAAATACTTAAGTAATTGTTTTTTGCTAAAGCGATTAGTATGAATTTGAAGTATTACTTCCCCCTCCCAAGAAAGTGTAGATTAGTGCTTTTGAAGGGTGAACATTCCTTCTTTCTTTCTTATCTTGAAGCCCCAATTCTATAATAGGAACCCTGAAGAAGAATATAGCATTGATATAGTATATTTTCTATACCTTATTCCACATTGCAGTGTTCCAATTATCTATAATTGGAAACTAAATTCTTGTCTCTTATTTTTTTATACTTTCTTTTCTCACGATATTTGTGATATATAAATGTCTTATGTGAATTTTCCCTGCCATACATGTCTGTGAAAGTGAATGTCTGGTCTCTTTATTCGCTTTCCCTATTTAATCGAGACCTTAGTTAGGGACCTCTTTGGTCAGTTGTTGATGAAAATGAATTCAGTCTTGAACTATATTCAATGTTTATATCATTGTCTGCAGCGTCTCTGGAACCAAGTTAGAAATAGTATATTTGGGCAAGCACAGAGAGTAAATGGTTCTGTTTAGGTCTCTAGCGACTGTTCTATGGCTTGTAGTTCGTTATTTTTCCTCAATCATTCTTTCACCTGTATTTTTATCACTATTACCCCTCTTTTATGTCTCATAAAGCCCACTTTTTTTTGTTTCTTCTTAAGGAAATTCTAGGCATTATTATAATCCCTAAATATATCGAAGTTATCATCTTTACATTCAACTATGCATTTGAGGTGAATGTGCTAAATTCATTCCTTTTCCATCGTGCAGATAAAAAGTCAATGATTCTCTTCCTCAACATTCCATCACCACGCACTTTATCCACACCAAGAAAGTGGTTTATTCACTACAGACAGTTAGTTGGTTGGCGAGCATAAAAAGCGTTACCCAAGCATGCTGATGCAATATCAAGGAGACAAACCTTTGGGTATTCTAACCGCAATTTCCCATCTGCGTCATGCACGTCTTTATCTTGTTTCTTCTACGCAACTCCGCCAAAAATGACGTATAAGCTTTGATGGATTTTTTGGTTATTTTTCGGATTATGACCGTTCTCGAATTTCATGGGCGCTTTGTTATAAATACCTCTATTTTCAAAAAAAAATACGCAAATGTTATATAGTGTATATCTATGATATATAAAATACACTATGATATACATTAAAGCAGTTTCAGTACTTAATGTGGGCAAATCTCTAATTATCATGTTATGACGAAAAATAAATTAACAGCCATCTTCGAATTGGAAAATCGATTACGTAGGGGTTTATATAGTTTAGGTTTTATTTTTGTAAAAGCACTTGAAATATTTCTTTACCAATTAAGATGCTATAATTGTGTACATATGGGTGCGAACGGGTTACGTAACACGTTATAAACAAATATAGGCCTAACGAAATTTAGCATCGCGCCTTTGAATTAGAAACTAAGGATAGGCTTTTTCGAATTAGGAATATTTACGAGGTGTTTTTTTATTCGGGAGGTTGCACCCCCCACATTTAAGTGCGGGGTATTGAGGTGAGGCCCTTCATTTCTAAATTAAGTATAAATTATGTATAATACAATAGAATGCAATTGCAATAGTCTAACAACAGCCACCCCCCCTCCTCTCCTAAAATGCACTTTTTTAATTTGGCCAAGAAAAACATTGTTTATATTAAAAACTAATTGATTTAATATATATATATATATATATATATATATATATATATATATATATATATATATATATATATATATATATATATATATATATATATATATATATATATTATTAAAAATTCTAGGGTCGGCAAAAACCGAAAAATAACTGATTTTTCATAATTATCAACGCATTCTCGTGATTGCATTAGTTTTTCATCATCATCATCACTAACTCTATATTTTAAGAAAGGGCTTTTTTGAGAGTGTTGAAAAAATAGTAAATATTTTTTTTGCTTATTAATGAATGACTTCATATTAAAATTAAAAATCTATTTTAGATGCATCTTCGCTAAAACATTTGAATATACGATAAAATAAAAAAATCAGCAATGCCTAAATTTGAATGAGTTTCTGAACTACACGATTTGTAAATATTTTGATTTTTTAAATTCCAAAGCATTGGATAACCAGGCAATTGCTTCGCCACTAAGATTAAAATTTAAAATCTAAAAAAAGGCAGCCATGATTCAATTTTTATAAATTTTCTAAACTTCGTCAATTATAATAATTTAAAAAAAAACTCTAGATGAAATTTTCCCCCCTTTCAAAATATCACGTTGCTAAAATGTAGTTATAGAAGAAGATATATAAAAACAATTATCTGAACTTCACCATTTGTAATTCTTTGGGTTTTAAAAAATTCACAAAATTTCGATACTTATATTTATTTCTGAACTTCACCATTTTGTTTTTGATATTATAAAAGAATTATTAAAAATAACTTTGATAAAAACATAAGTCATGACCAAACTAAGATGAAATTATTATTCAAATATCAAAAAAATCTCCTTCTTAAATTATAAAGTTAGTTAAGTGATCATTTTTCGGAAAGTCACAATTTTGTTTTTTCAAACACTAAATAAAGGTGTTCAAAAACTGCTTGGAACGAAATATGAGAGAATTTTGATCGTTTGATAAGTTTTGATCAATATTTGGAGAAAAAAAACTCTCCTTCTAAAGAAAAGCTCCCAAATGAACAACGATACAAAATATTGAGTTAAGGATGAAACGTTTTGAAAATAAAGGCATTTAAATAATTTTGGGATATGTTTTTAGAACGCCATTTTTTGGAAAGACATGCAAGTTTTCTAAAATCAAGATATTATTATTATTATTCTTATCATTATTATTATTGGTGAAGTTCAGAAATTTAGAAAAATTTAACCATGGCTGCTTTTTTTTTTTTTTTTTTTGTATATTTGAAATTTTGATTTGAAGTTATTTCTAAAATAGATTTTAAATTTGAATCTTTATCAGGAGGAAATCGCTACTGGCACCTAAAAACGAGTAGAGCTAAATGAGGAGTGGAGAAGCCGCTCCTTTTGTCCCTAACAATATATTTTAGTAACGGGAATTTGTGGATGGGTCAAATAGAAGGATATATGCAGGGGGAGAAGAATAAGAATAGTTGAACGAGAATAAGAAAAGAAGGAAGGTAAAGATAAGGCAAGGAATAAGAAGGAGGAAATAAAAAGAGAAGAGAAGAAAAAAGTGAAAGAGAAGAAGAGAAGGAGTAGAAGGAGAAGTTAGGAAAAGGAAGAGGATTAGAAGAAGAAGAAGAAGAGTAGTAGAGCAGGAGGAGTAGGAGTAGAAAGGGAAGTAGTAGAGGATGAGATGCATAGAATAAATAGGTGGAAGAGAAGAAAATATTGAGGGACATGAGAAGAAAATAAAATAAAGATGGAAGGAGGAAGAGTTGATAAGGAAAGGAATAGGAGATTTATAAGAAAGAAAAAAAAAGAAAAAAAAGAAGAGAGGAGGAAGAGGGAGACAAAAAGAGAGAGCAAAATGGAAGAGACGTAAGACAATGAATAGGAGCAGAGCAGGAGGAGAAGAAGAGATCGAAAAGGAGAGGAGAAGAAGAGATCGAAAAGGAGAGGAGAAGAAGATGGAGAGTAGGAGAATAACAATTATAATAATAATAATAATAATAATAATAAGAAGAAGAAGAAGAAGAAGAAGAAGAAGAAGAAGAAGAAGAAGAAGAAGAAGAAGAAGAAGAAGAAGAAGAAGAGGAAGAAAATTGAAGAATTCCGAGTTTTTAAAAGAAAGAAATTCAGAATTAATTAATTTTTGTAGGATGTGGGTTAATAATTAATAAATAAAGTATCTATTATATTTAAAGGTGTTTTTGTTTCTTTTTACTCTAAAATGTGTTAAGTAACGTTTAAACAAATAGTAAAAAAGCGGCTTCAGGGGCCAAATAGGCCTAAGGACAACAGCCCGAAGGGATGTTGTTAAGGAGCGCAGCGAAACGCAAGAAACCGTAGTTTGTTATTCTATTATTTTCATTCATCAAAATAATCCTTTGTACAGAAAGAAACACGAAATGTATATAACCATTTTAAAATATGAACAAAATAACTCATAAAAGAGCTGCCTTCGAATTTCTTTTTCTTATCGGTGCGCCGAAAACGAGGTTTAAAATTGGAATTCAATTCAAGGATTTTTGTTCTATGTAAAAAAACGGCCAATATTTTGGCAGTGAAGCGTAAATATAAAAATTATCTTATTTCTAAAGAAAAATAATTTCTTTATGTTTGTTCGTTGAAATCATTATTTAAAATAATTTTCTTAGATTTTCATAAAAGGGTATAGAAATTAAAGACTTCAGCTCCATTCTTTCATTCAAAGGAAATTACATTTTTTTTGTTAATACAAGAAAACGAATCGGGAATAGGGAACAAATAAGCGATGGCAGATTAATAATTTCCAAAGAATTTTGCTAAAAAATTTATACGGTTCGTCTCGGATTGTGGTTCATCAAGGTTGTTATATTTGCGTTTTAAACTGGTGAATTTCATTGAGTCGAAAACTCCATAAGAAACAGAAACAAACAATGAAATTTCAACAAGGTTAAGCTCTCGTTTCGGATGGACACAAACCCTCAAATAATCTCATTTGTGTTTGGGTAGATGGTTTCACCCTCGATTTGCGATTGTTTATGAGAAACTTTCCAGTGAGGACTTTAACAGAGGATTGAAACCACTGGTAACTGAACTCTGCCTGGTGAGTAAAAATGGCCCAAAATCGAGACCATTCCGGTGAATAATCAAACCAGATATAATATATATACCAGGCAATGGCTTCGCCACTCAATCCCTCCTGGAGGAGCTTGCGCTTCGCAACAAAGATTTAAATTTAGAATAAAAAAATAAGCCGCCATAGTTAAATTTTTATAAATTTTCTGAACTTCACCATTTGTAATTCTTTGGGTTTTAAATAATTCACAAAATTTCGATACTTATATTTATTTCTGAACTTCACCATTTTGTTTTTTTTGATATTATAAAAGAATTATTAGAAATAACTTTGATAAAAAAACATAAGTGATAACCAAACTAAGATGAAATTATTATTCAAATACTCAAAAAATCCCCTTCTTAAATTTTAGAGTTAATGATGAAGTGATAAATAATTCACAAAATTTCGATATTTTATTTATTTCTGAATTTTCACCATTTTTTTTGATATTATAAAAGAATTATTAGACATAACTTTGATAAAAAACATAAGTCATAACCAAACTAAGATAAAATTATTATTCAAATACTCCCCAAAATCCCTTTTTTAAATTATAGAGTTAGTGATGATATATATATATATATATATATATATATATATATATATATATATATATATATATACCAGGTAATGGCTTCTCCACTACCCCCTACTGGGGTAGCTTGCGCTTCGCCACTAAGATTAAAATTTTAAATCTAAAAAAATGCCGCAAAGGTTAATTTTTTATAAATTTTCCGAACTTCGCCAATTATAAAAATCACTTTGCTAAATTATAGTTATAGCCCTGGGAAATCCCTTATCGCCTATTCTATGCAATCTTTTCAGGGAACATTTTGAAGTGTTTTTTCTCATTCTTACAATCGCTTTTCTATCATTCTCTCATTGTCTCTTTCTGTCATTATATGATTCTCTGTGTCTCATTCTACCATTATCATAATGTCTAATTATTCCCTGCTCTGTTTCTATCATTATCATGTTAACTTATTGTATCATTGTTTCATCGTCTCATTCTCTTATTGTCTCATTATCTCTTTCTCTCACTGTTTCATTTTCTTAAGGTCTCATTCTCCCATTATCTCTCTATCAAATTCTCTTATTGTCTCATTCTCTCATTTTCACATTTTTTCCATTCTTTGTCTCATTCTATCATTCTCTCGCTCATAGTCATTCTCCGATTTACTCATTTTCTCATTCATACTCATTCACCCATTCTCTCACACATGCAAACACACTTTCATTATTCCTCAAATTACCCACAATGCACCTTATACGTATGTTCAAAAATCAATTTATATTCTAATGCAATTTAATCATCAATTTTCTAACATAACCTCCTAAATTCTATTAAAATCGTTACATCTCATTAACTTCTAAC
Organism: Ceratothoa steindachneri; assembly: GCA_963969495.1. Lineage (NCBI taxonomy): Eukaryota > Metazoa > Arthropoda > Malacostraca > Isopoda > Cymothoidae > Ceratothoa > Ceratothoa steindachneri. Next base: position 126,005,800 of record OZ018321.1, read on the forward strand.
ACCCTCCCACAATGCATTTCATAACCTATTCAAATTCAACAACACATCCATTGCAATTGATCATAAACTTACTAAAACTGTTAAATTTCATTAACTTGTAACATTCCCCATCAAATCAACTTATAGTCATGTTAAAAAATCAATAACACATCCAAAGTAATTTATCTATTCCCTTTTCTAACAAAAAACATCATTACCTATATTGAAATTGTTAAATCTAATTAATTCCTAAAGTTACCTAAAATGTACCTTATACGCCTGTTCAAATTTCAACTTAATATCTAATGCAATCTAAATATTCAATTCCCTAACATAAACTTCCTAATTTTATTAAGATTGTTAAGTCTTATTAAATTCTAATGCCTTTATAAGCAAGTTCTAAAATTAAAAATCATCCAATACAATTTAACTATTCCTTTATTTCAGATAAACAAACTAAAATTCGAACTGTTCACAAAATTTGCAATCCTAAAATAGAGTGTTATGGAAAATAAAAACCTGGTGGTACTAAAATGAATTAATTTGCTATTCACTCAGTGAAAATAATAAGAGATGATGGTTTAGAATCTTTTAATTTCAGTATAAATAAATTATTAGTTTTATAATTGACGATTGAAAATTACTCTTCTCTGTCTCCAAACTTGTCAATTATTTTATTTAGCATGACATACTAAAATTAATTAATTGTATACTATGACAATAACACTCTTTACTATTTTTGTATAGCGGGTTAAACCTCTAATTCGACCCACGATTTGAACTTACACACTTGAGATATCCAATATGGGTGGGGGAGGTTGTAGAGGGAGTTTGCGCTAATCTATACCGAGCTCGGAATTTCAAGGAACTCGTTAGTTTATTCTTTATAACAGGCGTGACTATAGTTAATGAATGGATTTACACCAGACCACAAGTGATTCTCGTTTACGAACAAGAAGCAGAGATTCGCTGCAAACTTATCTTCTGGCGGGCTACTGATAATAGACATCTGACTTCCTTTTTTATACCCCAAAATTGGATGCCGCCTCTATATCTAGGAACAGTTACATAGTACCATAATTTGCCAACAACCAATGCGATTCATTTGGAATTACTCATTTAGGAAGTTCTTGGTGAAATATGAGATATTTTGAACTAAATACCTAACAGCAAAGTCCTATTTTGAGAATGCTTCAGTGACCTCTCCATAAAAATGTTGCGAGTGCGGGAAGATCCCAATAGGAGTGGTTCCTATAGACCGTATATATAGGCGTTTTCTATAGTTGATTTGGTATTTGAGTGAAATACTCTCCTTATCTTTGCTTCTAGGTTTGTTTAAATGTTCACCTTTGTAGGTTGTGCTCCCAGGAGATTAGAACCAAATCATTTAATTGCACCTATTTCACTGATATTTATTACGAGTAGCATACAGATTTAAGGTTTTGTTTCTTTTAAAGACACTCCAGTTTCATATTATTAAGAAAAATAACTTGAGAAATATTTGCCGACTGGCCGCATTTCAATATCAAATATTTACCCACTAAACTGGATTTCAAAACAGAGCGCATTATCAGTTGTATTATACTCGTATGTTCATAGTATTTATGCACTGGAAATTGCGACCCTAATTAACATTTACGCATATTTGAGCACCATTCTTGGATTAGTATTCACTTGAAATGCTAAAAACTTTTAATTAAATTTAATTTGCACTCGCCTTTCATTTTAATTTAAATTTGAATTGTGCTATATGACTGCGTAATTTGATTAGGATCACCGACACAAGCAGTGAATCCGGCATAACCTTTTTGCGCTTATATCCTTTGCTCTTCTCTATGCATTGTTGGTACTACTATTAATAATAATAATTAGGAGTTACCTCCTGATTTACAGTAATAGATGATCAACCTAGAAGAAATGGTGATCTCCAGAAAATTAAGATATTATTCAGTCACTCATAAACGTTCAAACTAGAAGCATGGTAATCTCGAAAATTGTTTTCGATTATCCAAGGTAATTAGCAGGAGTTATCACTGATTTACTGTGGAAAGTGTTCAAATTTAAGACATGGTGTTCTGAAGAAAAGGTAATTATTATCGTAGGAAATATCAGAGCTTATCACTATTCTCTGTGATAAATGATTAAACTAGAGTACAAAGTGATCTAAAAAAAAGTGAGAATATTTTTCAAGTCAATCGGCAGGAGTTATGCTTAATTTAATGTTATAAATTATCAAAGTAGTAAAAATGGTGCTCGTAAAAAAACTAAGAACATTATCGAATGAAATTGGCAGAATTTATCTCTGATCTAGGGTGATAAATGATCAAAATATAACGTATGGCGTGCTAAAAAAATAAAAATATTATCTAAGCATTTGACGGGAGTTATCTATGATTTACTGTGATAAATGAAAAGAGTAGAAGTAATAGTGATCAAGTAAATCTTTTTTATTGTGCAAAAGAATTATCAGAAGTTATAACTGTTCAAATTGAGAATATGGTGCTCTTAAGAAAGAATGAATATTACCCGAATCAAATTAGAAGAGGTTATCCCAATTTGTTATGATAAATGAGCAAAGTAGAACAAATGGTGAGCTAAAGAAATGCTAGATTATAATTTAAGGCAATTGCTGGGATCCTTAATTAAATGTACTAAATAATCTCGAGAAATTTCAAAATATTATCCAAGGAAAATTGCCAGAATTTATCCTTAATTATCCGTAATAAATGATGACGATGGAAGAAATGGTAATCTCAAGAAAAGTGTGACTATTATGCAAGGTAATTTGTGGGAGTATTCCTTGATTTCTGTGCCCAATCATCAAACTAGAGCTCACGGTGTTCTAAAGAAATATGATAATATTATCAAAAGTAAGCAGAAAAAGTTATCTCTGAATTACTATGATAAATGACAATACTATTAGACATGGTATTCTCAAAAAAGTGACAAGATTAATGTAGATCCTGATTTATTTTGATAAATATTCAAATTAGAAGTCAATCTGACCTTAAGAAATTGAAAATATTTTTCAAAGTATTTGGCAGGAGGGTTCTCTGATTTACGGTGATAAATGGTAAAACTGTAGACATAGTGATTTAAACTCTAATATATTTTTTTTTAATTTGAAAATATGGTGCTTGCAAGGAAGCAATATTTTGAAATTCAATTTTGGGAGATTTTCTGGATTCACTTTGATAAATGATCAAATTAGAAGACATAGTGAGCTTAAGAATAGTGAGAATATTATCCAAGGCAAATCTCCAAGTTCCCTGATTTACTGTGATAACTGGTCAAACTAGAAGGCATAGTGATCTTAAGAAGAGTTGTAACAATATTCAAGACACAGTGTTTTCCAAAAAGTGAGAATATTATTTAAGACAATTTGTAGGAGTTATCAGTAATTTACTCTGATAAATGTTCAAACGGCTAGACTCGGTTATCTAAAGAAAATTGTAATTATTATGCAAGGAATTGTGGGAGTTCTTCCTGACAAATGATAAAACTGACTTGCTTTCCCCCAAATAATGATAATAGGGCTACGCTAATATAATCAATGTAAACAACTTGCTCTCTTGCTCCTTGACTTGATATTGCCTTAAATATACTCTTCCGCTTTCTAGTTTGCGCTCCAGTAGTCGTTACTTAGGTCAGGTCCCTTCCGTCCATTTTTGTCTTCAACTAGTTTCACCTCTATCCAAAAACTTTGTATGGAGATGCTTTCGTTATTTTCCATTTTTAATAAATAAAAACTTTATTGGATTGAAGCACTAAAAACGCACTTCTATTCTTAATTATTATTTATTAATGAGAATTGCTCGTGTATATTAGTGAACCAGAGATTGCGTTGGTGAAATCCATGAGGCTAGGTCACCCATCAGCCTCAATTGTGAACGACAACCCCCATCCCGATACTAAAATTGAAATAAAGCTCATAATGACAATCGTAAGACCGTAGGCACAAGGATCTGATTATCTTTGGGGGTATTGACAAGAGGAAGAGCAATAGTTCTGTGTTTTTGCACCCACTATTGTGGGTAGGAAACCTTTCGTAACACAAATGAGAGGTCACCATAATGCGTCAAGTCAATTTTTAATTATAAACATGTTCGGGGGTTCCTGAAGATACGAAAGTGATGTGTTGTGTTTGCCAAGGGATGAAAGGTTGAAGAAGAGCAATGTGTTGTGATTTCATTTATGTGTGATAACATAGGGATGGAGCTGTATGCAGACATACGTCGAAGTCTGTGGCTAGCTCCCTACGATAGTAGTACCCTTTCTTTAGTATAAACTTTATTGAGCATTCAAAAAGAGGCATTTTTGTTGGCATAAAAGAACGAAATTTTAGATTTAAATTTTAGTCACAATAGAAATTAACCCAATAATTTAATTCCATTCAGACTCTCTCTCTCGCTAAAATAAATGAAAGAGCGAAAGGTCTTTGCCCAGAAGAATTGTTTAACTTCCGAATCACCCATGATTAATGCTGACAGTGATTTATAGTTAATTGCACAATCTTCGAATTAGAACTTTAACAACAGTTGTTAACCTTTATACAGTGATAAATCGTTGCTTATTTCCTTGACTCAAGCTTCGTTTTACGTTCGAGGCGGAGGAATATTTTCTCAGGTCTCAGTTTCCTAGAATTTTCGGCGAATATTTTTCCCAAAAAGTAACAAATGAGGTTCCAAACGACTTTACAGTATTTTAATACAGCCAATTTAGAGACCAGGAGTTTATTACTAAATCAACCAACCACCTTTCATTACCTGTATTTTTTGTAAAGGTTTACATAGTAAAATTTAGAAATGGACTCGAATCCTTAAGTTATATTAACACACTTTCCTCCCAATGAACAAGCAAATCAAAATCCATTCAAAACAAATTAATATGTAAACAAAATCTTATTATTTTCAATGGTTCACAATAATTTGAGCCTATTTTGCCTCACAACCTCCAGTATATACATAATAATATTCTTAATTTAACAGATTAAAATATAGGGGATGTATGATCATGGATATCTTTGTAAGGCAACGAAATGAAACAACGTGCTCATATTAATGTTCATGAAGAACTCTGCACCGATATTTACCGTGACGTCCATTGAAGAGAGTCCTAAATTAAGTACTACGGTCCCTACACCTAATACCAGGGTGGTCGTTGTCGACTCCTTTGATAAATTTTAATCGACTCCGAAAACAACGAGAGTATTTACTGACTGAGAGCATTTACTGATTATTTTCTTCTACTCTGCAGAAAGAGTGGAAGAAAATACTCGTAGGTTGAATAAATATTTGGTGATTTATCATTAATAAATAAGAATAATATTGATAGGTTATGAGGAAATACAACTATAGATACAAGCTGACACAAAAAATTTATAAACTTGTTATAATAGTCCACTTATTAGAAATGCAGAACCGTTTAGTGCTAATATAAAAAGTGGCTAAATTGGATTTATTTAGACAATGATTAAATTACTACAGTGCATAGACGAAAAGTCACTGGGAGCGCGAGGAGGAAACGAAGCAGTTTGGAACGTGGTAACTTACTTGGCAATCTCGGTGACGTGTTTAAGGAGACAGAGAGAGAGACTCCGTAGGTATGACAAAATATCGCAGAGAGGCTGCGCCTGGACGAAATCGGAGAAAGTCTCCTTTGCGGGAAGATTCTGCATGTTCTTGATGGAAAAGTTTATCTAATTGTCTCTCTCCCTCACACCCGCAAGCGTCTTTGTTTAATCCAAGTGCACTTGTGAGGTCACCTAAAGCCACGAGGAACCCTTTACTTAAGGTAAACAAGTTTAAAGCGATTTTTTGCGATAGTATCCTCTTTACCATTCCACAATTTTTCGTAAACTTTCGGTGTAGGTCCTAAGTCGTTAAGAGAGCCACAGTATGGTTGTCGCAACTGCCATTTAACCCCAGCTACCCAAACGAAAATGGAAGGAGAGATGTATGGAGATTTTGGGGAACCTAAACTACCCTTTCCTCTTTTGTGAGCCCGGCGTTGGTTTGATCTTCTCCATGGATTGCTTGAAAGTGACGGCATAATTGGAAGCGTGTATGGGAAGTTCTTGATGAAACCAGCAGGCATATTCAGGCCAGTGCCGTAGATGAGATCGGCCAGAGACGCACCTTGATCTTCTTTCCATGAATTCTAGATGCCCAGAACAATTAAGGAGAGTGATTCACGCAAGAGTGGGGGGGGGGGGGTGTATGGCTCTCAGAAACAATTTCAAGTTTGAGTAGATACGTTCGAGTACACCTTTAATTTTGTGGTGCCACGTCCTCGATTTAATGACTGGTGTAGGAAAATCGTCACCCACCCGTTCTCTCTCAGTGGAGACCCGAGATGTAACCGCAAGAGCATCCGGCCAGGCAACTCGGGTCAAGTGCATAGCCACAGCGCCGCGTCACTCGTCGCTATGAAAGGCCTAAAGGTTAAAATGCAAGATCTCTCCCTACGAGAATGAGATTAAATGTCACCTCAAGTAAGAAATTGGTGACGCGTTTCTCTCAAGTTCGAAGGCTAACGAGGAGCAGATGTAAGACTTGGTGAGAAAAACCTTTTGGAATTAGAACCCTCCTGGGCCCGTCCTTAAGCCCCCCTGCCCCTCCCATCTCTTACCTCTCCCTAGTGGGGTGACGAGGTATAAATAAGAAACACTGAGGAAAATCGCGGTAGAATACGTCAGTCTCCAGTTGAGACTGACGTATTCTACCGCGATTTTCCTCAGTGTTTCTTATTTATACCTCGTCACCCCACTAGTAGATACGTTCGAGTACACCTTTAATTTTGTGGTGCCACGTCCTCGATTTAATGACTGGTGTAGGAAAATCGTCACCCACCCGTTCTCTCTCAGTGGAGACCCGAGATGTAACCGCAAGAGCATCCGGCCAGGCAACTCGGGTCAAGTGCATAGCCACAGCGCCGCGTCACTCGTCGCTATGAAAGGCCTAAAGGTTAAAATGCAAGATCTCTCCCTACGAGAATGAGATTAAATGTCACCTCAAGTAAGAAATTGGTGACGCGTTTCTCTCAAGTTCGAAGGCTAACGAGGAGCAGATGTAAGACTTGGTGAGAAAAACCTTTTGGAATTAGAACCCTCCTGGGCCCGTCCTTAAGCCCCCCTGCCCCTCCCATCTCTTACCTCTCCCTAGTGGGGTGACGAGGTATAAATAAGAAACACTGAGGAAAATCGCGGTAGAATACGTCAGTCTCCAGTTGAGACTGACGTATTCTACCGCGATTTTCCTCAGTGTTTCTTATTTATACCTCGTCACCCCACTAGTAGATACGTTCGAGTACACCTTTAATTTTGTGGTGCCACGTCCTCGATTTAATGACTGGTGTAGGAAAATCGTCACCCACCCGTTCTCTCTCAGTGGAGACCCGAGATGTAACCGCAAGAGCATCCGGCCAGGCAACTCGGGTCAAGTGCATAGCCACAGCGCCGCGTCACTCGTCGCTATGAAAGGCCTAAAGGTTAAAATGCAAGATCTCTCCCTACGAGAATGAGATTAAATGTCACCTCAAGTAAGAAATTGGTGACGCGTTTCTCTCAAGTTCGAAGGCTAACGAGGAGCAGATGTAAGACTTGGTGAGAAAAACCTTTTGGAATTAGAACCCTCCTGGGCCCGTCCTTAAGCCCCCCTGCCCCTCCCATCTCTTACCTCTCCCTAGTGGGGTGACGAGGTATAAATAAGAAACACTGAGGAAAATCGCGGTAGAATACGTCAGTCTCCAGTTGAGACTGACGTATTCTACCGCGATTTTCCTCAGTGTTTCTTATTTATACCTCGTCACCCCACTGGGGAGAGGTAAGAGATGGGAGGGGCAGGGGGGCTTAAGGACGGGCCCAGGAGGGTTCTAATTCCAAAAGGTTAAGACCTCCGGCTACCGAGACTGGATAGGTAGAACACGTCAGTCTCCAGGTGACGAAGTCCCCGGGTTAACATCGGGCTACCGAGACTGGACATGTAGAATACTTGGGTCGTCAAACTACGAAGTCTCCTGCAAGAGAGGCAGAGATACCTTAAGGGGCTAAGAAGCAGCTCATCCTCGAGCTAGTTCCTGGTTATCAAACCAAACGTTAAGTTAACTTGTTCAAGTTCAACTTCCTCTCGTCAGAGAGACTCCTCATATCCTGATGCATCCTAAAGACCAGGGGTATTCCTCGTCCTTGAGGAATTAAGAACAGAAGAAGGAAAAGGCTCCCCCTCGAGCCCGTTACTCGGAGGCTACACCAAACTCATAAGTTAACTTGGTTGAGGAAGCAAGTTCAACTTATTCTCGTCATAGAAATCCCCCCCCCCTCTATCCTCGCCCTTGAGGAAGAGTATAACTAAGAAGAAGCTCATCCTCGAGCTAGTTCCTGGTTACCAAACTGATCTTTAAGTTAACTTATTCAAGTTTAACTTATTCTCGTCAGAGAAACCTCCCCCTCATCGATCCTCGCCCTTGAAGAAGACCCTCCCCGAGTACTGTCCTCGCTCATGAAGAATTAAGTAACGAAGGAGAAAAACTCCTCCTCGAACCCGTTACTCGGTGGTCACACCGAACTCTAAGTTAACTTGGTTTAAGATCAAGTTCGACTTACTCTCGCCAGAGAGACCACGCCTACCTTGGTGCCGCCTAAAGCACCGTGATTGTTCTCGTCCTTGAAGAACCCCCCCTGAATACCGTGTGACCCCCATCTGCTACCCTTGCCAAAAGTACCTGGCGATCTTGACCACCTTCATCTGGAGGTCGGCACGCGTCTTGGAGACAATAACATTCCTGAGGTATTTAAACTCCAGTAGAGTCAATAGACCTAAATCTTGTATATTGAAGTGCGTAGCGAATTTATCCAATTTTAGAGGGGGAAGCTAATTAAAGTAATTATTGTGTATTATAATATTCGGAGTATTTCTGTCGTTAATGGTTTGTTTTTGTCTATTAAATTGTTAAAGTTAAAAATATATGTTTATTTTTCGATTTCTTGTGCGTTTCTCTATATCCGTACGTGTTTCCTACGTCTCTTCTTTAAAATAACAACATTAGCACTCAGCATTCTTAGAACAAAGCCTACTTCATCAAAGAAGTATATCACGACCACAAAGAATACCACCACAAAAGTGGTTTGTGAGTAGAGAGATTAAAAAGGGGCATTCTCCTACATAAAAGTGGTATCAGGTGTGGAGTGATCGAACAGGGTATCCTACGACAACTGGTAAAACGGGTACGAATGAATTCTCCTCAAATGCAGGACTCGAATTCAAGACACCACTGTTTGCCACTTAATAGGTTATGAAATGCTGGGGATGGCTTGGAGGTTCATGGTAGCTATGGGGTAGACATTCATACAAATGAATCGTTCCACTATCATTAGCAAATAGTCTTTGTACTGATAGCTTGAAAAAGTGCGCCTCCGATGGCCATTTTATTTTTTTAGGCCGTTCAGTAACAGGAACGAAGAGATGGTCAAGGCTAACGCGTATCGCCGTACTTTAGAGCGTTAGCACTGTATACAGGCGATTGCAAGCGACGAATGTTCTAAAAAGATGAAACTCGATTCAAGCACCTTCTTAGAGTCTTTAATGATCTCATGACTAAAGTGATGCATGGCAGCTAACCATACTCCCGAAAGCCTACAGGAATATACTTTCGTGTCTTTCCTATGGGGACTTCGCACTAAATCTGCAATGTTGGTGTCATCGCACAGCTCGCCTATTATTGCTAGGGAATTTACATCAGTAAAAATAACCGTAATTACTCAAATCCTAGGCGCGTTAGAACAGCGGCTAGTTGATTGTCTTACCACTTTATTTGGCGAATATTGGTGGTAAATTACATGATACAATCTGACTGGCGAAATCTGCTCTGGCTATGGAATACTGGGGAGGGCTTGGGAGTTCATGGTTGCTATAGGGACGACTTTCATGAAAGTAAATCGTTTCACCATTGTTAACAAATATTCTTTGTACTGATAGTTTGAAAGTGCTCATGTGAGGTAGTCTAGGCAAAAAGTTTAAGGGGATACTAAATTGATTTTTTCTAACGTTTTACTACCTTAGATTATCATATATGGAATTAAAGCTCATTAAAAGCCCTTTTATTCCTACCTAAATCATAATAACCTACGTCGCCGTTTTTGAAATACAGGGGGTTGTTTCAACCCCCCCCCCCTTAAAACCTGATATCATATAAATGGCTATAGAATTACTAAAATTTAAGCATTCTAACTGAATTTCAGAGCAAATTATGCACATATGATTTAGTTATCATTTGAAATCAGTTATCTTTAGTTCCATTAAATTTGAGTTAATGGTGGACTAAAACATATATTTTTTGGACAAGGTCAACTATAGGTTTTGTTCTCAATTAGAAAAGGGGGTGTTAGGTAAATAGTAGTGGTGTTTTGAATTTTCCTGAATTTAGGTCAATCTATATTCGAATGATGCTAAGAATACAAACCAGTTCTCAGGCACCGATTTTTTAAGCAAATATTTAAAATCGTATGGTATAGTTTTGCGTTTTGTTCGCAAATGAACTTTAAAAATCTACTGAAAAATTCCACGAATGTATAAAGTTTGGCATTATCATAATTTTCACTATGTTCTAGTCATGTTTCTAAAACAAAATATATACTATAAAAAATGGCATAAGATTTGCAAGAAAATGATTTAAAAAGCAATGGTGTAGTTTTTTTCACAAATTAACTTTAAATATCTAAGAAAAATTTTCCACGAATGTATACAATTTTGAATTATCTTAATTTTCACTATCTTTTAGTCGTGTTCCTAAAAAAATAATTATACCATAAAAAAAGTGCATAAAATCTGCAATAAAATGATATACAATACCAAAAAAAGGTGAATTTTGAAAGAAAGAATTTAAAAAGTGACTAATGAACAAATGTCCTATCCTCTTAACCGAAAATCCACATGGGCTAGAAGTATATAGGCAGCCAAAAGAATTTTCCCATCGACGTGAAACCGTGACTGCGTCTTCCTTCCATGTAAGAGAGAGGTATCTTAAGGAGTCGCCATTGACGAGAACGTTTAAAGCGCCTAAAAGATGCGAACTGCGTGGAATGGAAAGACAGTAAAAGTTTATCATACCAAGGAATTAATTGCGTGTACGCACGCGGTTGTGCTAATTTAGTAATGACTTTAATTTTCATCGTCATTGTAGAAGATAGCATGCTTATAAATATTGGTGGCCCAGAAACTTTATCTCCGTTATATTTAGGAGGGGGTTAATCCAGAATAAGACCCTTTTTACTCTCTCGAACGTGTCACTAAGATTTCATTTAAAAATACGAACACGAAGTTAAGCACTAGTAATACCAAATATATCAAACTTTGCTAGAAAGTTTGACTTGCTTATTTAAGACTTAATGTCATTTTAAACCATTGCTGCACGGAGCCCTTAAAGGTAGAATTTATCTGAGAGGAGAAATAGCTTGTGCCTCAAAACGTGAAACTCACCTTGCCGAGGCAGAGGTTAGCAGGAGCTAGGACGAGTATATCTCGTTACGAAAATCTGGTTCATAAGTGTTTTAGAAGGTAAGAGGACACAAACCAGCTGAGCCTTGTTCGGGAGGCACTGAAAGCCAAGCTCCTCTAACAACAAGGAGTAACAACAAGGAAAGAAGGTACCCTAGGAGACCTTACGGTCCATTCAAAGAGGGTACATTTGGACTAGCAATCGAGCGGGCACATGGCTGCTCAATTGTTTTGCGTCCCTAAACGGCCACTTTTCAAGACTTTGTCTAGTCTTGACTTGAACTGGTCAACAGATTCACTGTTGACAACTTCCACTGGAAGTGCGTTCCAAATACCGCAGATACTGTAAGTGAAAAAATTTCCACACAGATTGCGGTTGTAACGCTTCAGTTCAAGTTTGAAGCCGTGATTGCGCGTTCTGTTCTCACTCAGTGTGAAAATATCCCGGTAGTCAACATTGTCGAACCCTCGAAGTATTTTGAAAACTTCGATGAGCTGACCACGCTGTCTACGGGTTTCCAGCGAGAACAGATCTAATTCCCTTAGTCTATCCTCATAACTTTTATGTCGGATAGAGGGAATCAGCTTGGTTGCCCTGGCTTGTATGCGTTCCAATCTCGCGATGTCCTTTTGCAATGAAGGACTCCAAAATTGTACGGCATACTCCAGGTGCAGTCGGACAAGTGAGTTGTACAGGCACAGTACAATCTCCTGGTTCCGATAACCAAACTGGCGCTTAATATAGCCTAGCATCCTTTGGGCCTTTTTCTCCGCCTCAATGCACTGTTTCGAGAACTTGAGGTCACTAGTGATAGTAACACCCAAGTCCTTCTCAGTGTCACTCGATTCAAGAGCAGTACCCTTAAGGATATACTGAGATTGGGGGTTTCTGTGACCGATATGCATCACTTTGCATTTGCCCACGTTAAAAGGCATTTGCCACGTCTCCGACCACTCCCCAATCTTCCCAAGATCTTCCTGCAGGCAGGCAGTATTTCCATCCTTTGCAACGTTCATACCAAGCTTGGTATCGTCGGCAAATTTGGAAATCTTCGCAACCATGTCACCGTCCATTTCGTTGACGTAGATGATGAATAGTAGTGGTCCCAGGACAGAACCTTGAGGCACCCCGCTAGTAACGGGCACCCACTCAGAGGACTGTCCATTTACCACCACCCGTTGCCGTCTGCCACTTAGCCAGTTCTCGATCCAACCGGCTCTAGGGTGGTCGTCACTGGATGAAAGTGTTTAAAGAGTTAAATATGGACATAATTGCACGCACCAGCTTCAGCGAGCTCCTACTGGTTAGCAGCTAACAGAGACGCTGGCAAATGTGTGTGGTATTGGACTCGATCGACACCTACTTAAGTGACTCTTATGGTTCAGTAGCTGAAGTGTGTATAAAAAGATCACGCAAGATCACTGTAGCTAAGGAAAGTTAAAAAAAATCATTAGCGCGTATTTCAATCTATTTGTACATCTCGGTAGATCTCAAAGTGGACATTGGCTGCCGGATTCAAAGTTAGGGGTCACTCTCCTATTACAGCTACAAGGAAATGTTTACTCCTTCGATGGGGACGGCAGCAAAACTTTGTGTTAACTTGATCGCATGCAATTAGAATCGTTTCTCGTAACGGGTGGTGAACTAAGTTTGGTAGGTAAGATCAATCTTTTCTTCAAGCAACCACCAAAGAAAGAATATGCCTTGCTAAAAAATGGTAAACCATGGCAGCAATCATTAAACGCCAATTTATTGGGGTCCAAACACCTAGCACCGAGTTGTTGGTTTCAGGCTCCCCTTGCTTTGTTCGATTTCACTTCGAAACCAAATAGGGTATTGACTGACTGTATCGCGCATAATTTTGTGAGGTATAAGGAGAAATCTATAAAGAATGTGCTGAAGATAGAAACAAGTGAAAATGTTTTGTAGAACCGGAGTCCAGAGGAAGAGGCAAACCATCCCACCCTCCCCTCTTGTCCTGAGCATGGATGAATGGACAAATGTCAGTAGCCTCCCAGCCATGGTAATCAGCCGCTGGTCTAGTAAATATGTGAGAATAGGCTTGTAAAGTAGGTGAAGAATAAAGGTTGAAATAGAAATGTCTATATAGAAATAAAGATCAAGTAAACTTAAAGCTAGTTTGGGAAAGCCAGTGGCACTGGGCCCGAAATTGGGTGGAACACTTTTTGACGTTACATGTGTAACAGTCTAGAGGGGCTAAGTCTTTTGCAAGGATGGATTTCGCTAGAGCTATATTATCTTAGAGAGAAAATGAAACTCTGGATACAGAAAGTAATTGTTGATAGTAATTTGCTAGAGCAAACGTAAAAGCGGAAACGTGTAAAATGAAAATAATTATTTAGAAAAATTAGATTTATTTAAAGAATGATTAAATTACTGCACTGAATGAACAAAGTGTCAGTGTATAAGCACTAAAGGTGTTTTAAGCGTGGTGGCCTTGGATTGGCAGCGAGTCAATTTAGAAGAGAGAGCCAATACATCTGGATGGGATTTATTGGTTGGAAGCTGCACCTTGGTGCCTTTGATGAAAAAGCGTGGTAGACGCAGTATTGACCCCTTTTCCCTTTTCCCTTTCCCCAAAACCCAGACTGCAGTGAAAAAAATTAAAAAAATATATATATATATATAAAGTTGCTGAGTATCTTACTTTCCTGGGCATTCTGCGTTATTAGCGATAGAAGTAAACCATGCTAATAAATGAGGTTCAATCTTCATACGACTAATCAGGAACTTTCAAGCAACCACACTAAAATCTTCACTCAACATCATCATACACTCCAACCCAAGAGATGTTTCGAACAACAACTCCACTTAAGCCATAATACAAGGTTAGTCTTGCGTTTCGTGTGGTGCACATCTTAATTCTTGGATCATCGCTCGTTATTGCTTTGAGAAACGGAACAAATACGTACACTTACCAACCTACACGCGTATGTTGCAAGGCCACAATTATGTCAAGCTCTCATCAAATTCTTCAGACACTGTAATTCCACCCAGCCAGAATCTTGGAGATCCTGAATCTGAGTTTCACTACTTTCCCGTTAAGTTTACCAACTTCAGAGAATCACACTCCTCTCCTGTGGGAAAGAGCTACGACCCCACTCTGAACTACCTAACCATCTTCAACAGTGAAAGGTAACTCTGATGATGATGAGAAGATTCGCCTCAGCCGCAAACACGACGGACTAATGAAAGCTCTCGGGGAACTCGCTCGGGAAGTCAGGTGTGATAAAATCACGACTCATCAAGATTCTCATTTCCGCTGCCATACTTGACTCTCGAGGATCTCTTGTAAAGGCAACAACTTTGCCCTAGTCGCGAGTTCTCTCCTTAGATATTACTGCTAATATTGCACTGTACAGCATCAATCAGAGAAAATCTTTTCTTCCCGGCAAGACACGATCTCGAGGAAACAGTCAACCTGAATCTCCAGCCGTTATGAGGGCAGTGCAGGATAGGCAACCTTACCATTTCGTCAAGACCACTTGACAGTAAATCGATAGCCACCATCATTACAATGTCACCATCTAACATGAGATTGTAACATGGTAGCCAATTCGTATTTATTGAAAAAAAACCTTTCTCCCTCGCTCTCTCACTCTAGCCCACCGAATTTTCCCTTGGTTATTTCTACTTGCAGATGACATTCCCCCTAAAATAATGACCAATATTTATAAAGATTTTCTCACTTAATATTTATTTATAAAGAGTTGCTCTCAAAGACATCGTGGCCACATGCCTTATTTACGATACCTGCAATTTCCATGTTAAGGAACCAGACTTACCATGTTCCACATTCAATATTTTCTATCTAAGCCCCACTACTCACGCCAAATACACAAGAGTATTCACATTTTCCACTACTAAACCGCTTCCTTGTGTGTGAGCGGAGGTAAGTAGTTAGACACAGCTAAACAGTATTTGCAAACAAGTGGTCTGCCTGCAGATTAACATCCAACTCTCTTGCCACCAAAGAAAAAATACGAAGAAGGAAATAAATGGTATTATTAATCAATCTCTATCTCTATGGGCATCACTCTAGCACCTGGTTTCAAAGAGAGAAGTTATCTACAGACCGTTTTGTGACTTCTGCGCTTTATATAGAGTCACGAAGTTTGAGTTATCCGGTTCCTTTTGTATTTTTACTCTAAAGCCCTATTTGTGGGTAAAAACTTCTTTTCCATCTTTAATCTTCTAATTGGTTTTCTTCAAATCCAGTAGAATAATCGAGCATTAGGAAGACTGTAGACTGCTCACCATTTGGCTCTTATAAATGCCTTTTCATGCCATTTAGTCACAGATCGCCATCCCAAAATGTTTCGTGCTTTTTCTAAAAGAAGCTCTTTATGACTTTTGCTTTGTCTATACTCCTTCATTTACAACATTCTGATACCTCATTATCCCGTGACAAACCTTTATTTTTTACTTAAAACATATCAAAGATGCTCCCAACATCGTAAAGCCCACAATGACCTCCTCATGATTACACAGAAACGAACCAATTTCCATCTAAACTGATCTTAAATTGCGAACGATGTTTTGATGCCCCAAAACGTGATCACTAACTCTATAAAGGTATACCTAAAATTTGCTTTCTTTCCTATTAGGATTCTAGTAAATACAAACACAGATGTACCTGAATTGTTTAAAGAATAAGTTTTTAACCTCTTACTTGAATTACTATCTCAGTCTTCAGAGCGGTAATCCATCTTGGAAGCAAACACTTTTGGGGGATTCCATGCGAAAATATATCAAATTATTGTTTGTGCTTACATATTATGCCAGTAAACATGCATAACATATTAACAAAGCTACCTAAATAGAAATTATACAATACCAATGCTCGTTTTTATATCATTCGCATGGAAATTTCAGGTAATGACCCCCAATTTCATGGCATTAGCTCTATCCTATCTATTATCGATAGATTGACACATTTGGTGGAAGCTATACCTATCAGAATTCTTTCTGAGGTTGAATATATACAGGTGATTTCGCATGGATGGATTTCTTGCTTTGGCGCGCATAAAAACATAATTTCTAAAAATAGTAGCAACTTTTGGTTCATAACCATTTAACATCTCTTCACTTCCCGATATAATGCGCATGGAATGTGATCGTAGGGTGATTCTATGGAATTTAAAATAGATCCTTGCTTTCTGGTTACACTCAAAAACGATGCTATGGTTGATACTTGTTCTCTCCACCCAGTTAAGTTTGTTTATTTTTCCTGGACGATGTTCTGCTTTTCCGATTAACTATCATCTATTAACGATGTCATAAAAAACTCAAATAATTAGTAAAGCTCAAATTGTGAGTTACAAACCATAGTGGGTCACTCACTAAACAATCATTTTCAAAAGCTTGGAATAAGAAAGTAGATTGGAAGTATTCAGAACATATTTGTGCGAAGGATAAAATTAATTAAGCATTCTGATTTAAACCCATTTCTAAGTGCTGAGCTAAATGTCAAGCGTCGAAGGAGCTGAGAGAGGTGACTAGCTGTTATGGATACATCATCTAGTTTAATAAGCATTAGGGGGGTATGGTCTCTTCTGTCAACCGCTAGCAAGGGTAAAACGGCCGAAATTTAAAAAGAACTTATCTTTAAGCCAAGTCAATCAAAGGTCAAAATAATGTTAGCACCAGAGTCAAGTTTGCTGGTGTGCCTTTAACGGTCTCGAGACAGGTGGTAGCGACACGAGCCTTCTCAGTTCTATGATAGATAGCGCTTACGACCTCAGACTAGTGCATTTAACAAAAGAGTGTCTCACCCTTCCTGGTGGAGCCAGTAATTTTGACAGAATGTTTCAGGGTTGCGATCTATCAAATGACAGTATCTCTCGCGGATGTTCCAGAAACCCTTTCACAATAGCTATCTAATAATTATATGTGTTTTTGTACATATAATTCAAAATATTTTTGAATTGTGGATTCCGAATCAGTTTTCTAATTTATGGTCTGTTAAACATGCCAGCTAGTATTTATTCATAACTGCGGCCTTGAACTTTATGTACTGAAAACCTTCACCTTCTTTGTTGAGTACTTTAACATACTATTTCATTAGACCCGTCTTGGTGTGGATAAGAGGTAAGATAATTGTATCATAATCTCTTAGGGGTTTAGTTATCTTTATTTTGCCGACATTTAATCATGTTTTCATCGGCCAAATCTTCTGCGACCAGTGCTTGTCCTTAGGTCTATAGTCCCACAGACAGAAAAACATTGTTATTTTAGGTATCCTTCTTATTGAGCGGGTAAAAATTTAACCATTCTATGAACCCTACAAATCACCGAGTTGTGTTCATCATAAGTGGTTAACTCGAAAACACTTTGTTTATATTCTTCTTTATAGACAGAATGACCAATTGGAACTGAACCATATGAATTTCCATTGGGAAATAAGATAGTTGATTGAGGCATCCCTTTGAACTGTCTAGTTCTTTGTTGCCGTGGAGCTACCCACCTTGATAGGAGATCTTGTGATAGATGCTGCATATATACTTCCGAGACGCACGTACAGGGACATCAATATCCTCTACACCTTATTAAGACACGCCAGATTAGCATTCTTAGGAGGAGATGTTAAAGTTAGATGTCAGGCAGTTGGCTATGGTAATACGAATGTGAGAGTTTGGAACTTTGAAATTATTATGAGTGGAAGTATAACCAAAGAAAAAGAAAATTACTCATCAACCAACTGGAGGAGCTTCAGGCTACTTATTCCTCAGTCGGCATATCGACCAAGATCTAGAAGGAGAAAATAACTTATATCTATAGGGACAGGGATCTCTGCAATCTTTGGTTAAATACCTCATTTATTATTCTGTTTATGAATTGGTTAGCCAAATCAAAGTGAAACTAACTGATCACAAAAAGGTTTCCTAGAAAATCGAATTCCAAGTGTATACAAAACTTTATAGGGGAAAGTATGTTAAATGAGTTATTAGATTATTAACATGGGAAGGGATAATAGAGAATTTTGCTATGAAAATGATGAACATTGGTTAGATACAGTACAGGATCAGAAGGACTTAGAAGTAGTAGTAGAGAGGTCACTGAGGCAGTGAATTGAGCCAAAAAGAGCAAATAGGAAGTAGGATTAATTAAGAGGAATGTTAGTTACAAAAGTGAGAGGATTATGCTTAAAATCTATAGTTAATATGTTAAAACCATATTTAGAGTAATGTATACAGGCATGGTTCTCACACTTTAGAAATGATATCGACCTGCTAGAGTCAATTCAAAGGAGGCAAACAAAGATGTTACTTCCCCTAAATAAACTTGAAAATGTTAACAGGTTGAGGTGATAAATATGTTCTTATTTAAAAAGTAGGTATGAAGAGTATTTCTCAGCAACTAGAAAGAAAGAGTTCAATAAATAATTTGCACCATGGGTTTAAAAGCTCAATATAATTGAGCTTTACAAAATTTGTTCTGTGATGGATAGGTTGGATTTTACCAAGTTCTTGGGGTTGAAAGCAATGGTTGTCACCGCTCTATAATTAAGAAAATAGAGGTGTAGGTCGGATGTGAGAAAGTATTTTTCGCTAACAGAGTGGTAGGTTACTGGAATGGTTTACCACAGGAGATAATAACCAGACCAATTTTAAATATTTTCAAGCGCAGGTTAGATGAATATATTTATAGGGTAGATTATCATGTCATTTAAGTTATATTGTAGCAATTTACCATTTTTAGGTGATCGTTGGAACCCATTCCTGTAGATGCCAATTGTGGAGGGGGAGGAGAGATTCTTCTGTATAAATTATATATATATTATGATATTGTGTATTGTAGCAGCATGATTTACTTTTCGACAAACCATGATGGTGATGCCTATTTGGGTATTTCAGACACATTGTTGTAGATGCTTTTATGGTAGGGGTGTTGATTCAGCTGACCGATGATAGGCCCTTGCGGCCTTTGTTATCGGTTTAAATTATCTTATATTTTATGCTATGTAATAACGAATGGCCGAACAAGAAATAAGGAAATACACGAGGAAAAATATAATTTATAATACACACGAGCATGAACTATAATCGCATTTGGCTAATAATATTCAAGAGAATATTAACGAAATAACGTCAATTAAACCTAACTATAATTGCTACACAGTTGATTTGGAAATAGAGACAAACATTTTTTAGAAAACAAAATGAGAGCTTGATCGTAGATGACTATGTAACGCTGTCTTTGAACCTCCAAATGATGCGAACACGAGTAAGCATTAAATTTGATCATAATCGAGCACCACGTCATCATCCTCGTCAGGAGGCACGACATTGTGCTTGACTGTGCCAGCATGGAGGCCCTGAAAAAAGCCTTTCTTGTCATCTGCCATGAGGCATAACAAGCTTACAAGGTCACTGAGCTTCTATACACCGGGGTTTATGGGGGGCATCGTACATAGTAGGTCCTCAAGGACCTCAAGGAGGTTGTTGTTGTCGATTGCGTAGTCAGACTTAATGACGTAACCTTCTCTATAATTTAGGTGAAAGAGCAGCTTTCGTGCATTCTCGAATGTTGACCCTGGTGCCTGACGTTTGGTGATGTGGCCCTCCATGACGCCAATGTTAAGGAACATGGATTGGGTCATGAGCAACACTTTGTACACAGCTGACACGGATGTTTTAAAGTGGAAAACATCGTCATCTGGCGTTTATAAGTTTGGCACACGCCTAAGATGCTGCTTAATCTTGCTAAATGCACGATCACAGGCCATGTAACTATTGTCTGGGATCAAGTAAACATGGTCAATAAAGAACAGTTTCCTTGCATGGAGTAGTCGCAGGTAGTACAGGACTAGGTTAATGTTCTTGTTTTGGCCAGCGCAGTTATCTGAGAAGACCATCAGATGTGTGAAGTCGTTCTTACCGAGTTATTCTTCCACATGGTGTTTGATACAGCTGGTCAACACAGCTGAAGGTCAATACAGATGGCACGAATCTCTGAGTTGACATCAGTTACCATCTTCTTCATTAGTTCCTGTGTCTGTTGTGCCAACTGCTGGTGTTCTTCTTCACGAGGTCATCAACAGTAGCCTGGTCCCCATCTGCATTCTTGACTGATGTGTCGAATTTATCACAAGTGATGCAGGTATCTATACGTGGTGGCTCGATGGAGATGTTAAATTCCTTGGTGGACACAACACTGTAGTAATGCAAAGAGACCTTTTCTTCACCCGGATAGGGGATCATAAAGCCACTTTAAGTATAACACATAAAGCTTCTCTATTGTAAGATACGACTCCATTTACTTTCTTTCAGGAGCGTTCACCCTGCTATAGTGGGACAACAAGGCAGGTAGCAGGTTAATGTGCTCCCTCACACGAAGAGCTTTGTCCCCGACTATTTGTTTTGCTGGTGTGTGGCGTCCTCGCTGGTCAGCAATAAGAGTACCGATGCTTGTCACCTTACGCAATGCTGTCCTCAGCCATGTGGTGTCAATGGCGTGCTTAGCCATGAACTCGAGCTTGCACACCTTAGTTTTATTATTGTACATTACAAAATACTCGCGAGTATTGCTTCGTTTGATGTGTTCCTCCTTGGTACGCTTACGTTTTACAGGAATCACTTTCACCATTTTTTGAATGTACGCATTCTAAGAATCATACGACCTCATTGCCCTAAATTCACTAAAAATTTCTGTACACCTGCCTGCGTAACCTTTTAGAAACACCCATCACGACCAGGATTACCAACAGTACGTGATGGCATGTTTTGTAACTTACGTACGCATGGCCAAGATTACGATTTTTCTCTGCCACATGGCTACCCCACTCTTCGACTTTTCGATGCCTTTTTCTACCTCTGCTCGTGTTTAATTCACTTTCACTCTCACTTGGCCATTGCACAACATCGATAGCTGTAGGTCATCAACATCATTGTCGGCACCGCGTGCAGACATCGTTAAAACACGTAAAAACGTGGCACAATCTAAGAGACGGTTATAATAATGGCGTAGCTGAAGGGAAACTGAGTCTGCAGCATCAGTGTCCTGGAGGGCAGGCAGCCAGCTCATTGGACTCGTGCTGTCTACATCACCAATCACACGCCACGCTATTGCCTGACTAACCATGACGCCTAACCCAAGTCATCCCGCGTGGAGTGCAGGTTGGCTGCCTGCCATGTCGTCACAGCTTGAAGCCCTTCGATTGTTCTCCCGGGGAGTACATTGCCCCAGGAACCTCCATATGAAGAATTTAAAACAATATGCAGCAATGTATCGAAGTTTATATCGTATTAACATATAGAGAGAACAATCTAAGCGATATGTAGTGGTAAAGGCGTGGTTGACCTCCTAATGGCGCGAGAAAACTGTTTTCGCTGGTAGTGGCGCTTGTATCGTTCTCCCGCAGAGCTACTGTCTGAACGTTTTGTTAAACTTTCATAATAAATATTTAAAAATACTTGTTCTTACTCAGACATATTTTATGGCCGCCACTCTCTCTCTATCTCTATCTCTCTCTATGTATATATATATATATATATATATATATATATATATATATATATATATGGAGATGGAGGATGAAAGAAACCACAAGTCTTACAAGGTTCTTTATTACCGACGTTTCGATCTTCTAGAACTTCCTTAAAGTAAAAACAAACTAATAATACAAGAAATGAACGGGACCGCCGGCATATATTTGCTAATCCGTTGGTCCCGTTCATTTTACTCTGAACAAGTTCTAGAGAAGAAAAACGTCAGTAATAAAACACCTTGTAATATATTGTAAGGGTATGGAACGTACATACTCGCATGCCGCCAGACAATCGTGAGAACGAAAGAAATTTGTCGTTTGAGTTGACCTTCGTCTCCTCTCTCTCCCTCCACCCTCCCCTGAATCCAACCGCCCTCCTCCGCCTTCCCCTTGACCTGAGTCGTTATCTATGCTAAACTTCCCTAACAGGCGACAGAAAGTCTGACGAAAGAAGGCCTATCTCACAGAGAAGCCTAAATTCTATTTGGCTTCTTAATGATACCATGGAGATTTTCTAGAGGTCGCTGCGATAAGCGAATTGTCGTAAATGGAATCTCTCTCTCGATTTCACACAGTCCGCGGTATAAATGACAACGCCGTTCATCTCTCTGGAGAAGTGTTCTAAACCTACTCGCGTAACCTTCACGTTGAACGAGAGTCGATGCCGTAACATATCGACTGCCAACGCGCCGCTGAGTTAACTTGGTCGCTGTCTCAAAATGTTCCTGAGGCAAATTCCCGCTCCGCAGAGTCTGTGAATAGAAGAATACGTTCTGTTGCTCAACGTAACTTGAGAAAGAAAAAGGAACATCCAAATAGTCACTGGAAGTAACTATTTGTTAGTGTCACATCCAGTTAGGAGTGAACTAACCGGAACTGCAGTCAGCAGCCCCGACGCCGTCGCCTTATCCCCCCTCTCCCCGAGAACTCGTGTTAAGGCCACCCGAACCACCCCGTCTGGACCTGAGTAGTCGTCTCTCCAATCCATCACAATTAATGGTAATCTGTAAGCCCAGTGTCCCTCTATTCTTAAATTACCTATTTAATTAACAGTGATTAATTCTCCCATCGAGTCATTATAAATCTAGACGCTTAACGTCAGTGTTATCCTCCCCTCCTTTTTTGAAGAGATTCAAATGAGTCATTCCCTGATATTATTATTTATAATTTCTGTCAACACGGACTAATCCGTGTTTAATATTTAATTCTTATTTACCTAAATGCTCGTTTAACTATTGCTACTAATTATTATTTTTGTGTAAAGTAAAGTTGTTTTTTTTTGTGTGTTTATTTGTGGCTCCTCCTTTTTGACTTACCCTTGGCAAGACTTTAATTAAGAATCCCTTCGGCTAATTTATTCAACCTGTATTATGCACTCTTAGAATTTAACAATCACAAACCTCTTCCCGTGTAACAAGTGGGACTTATATAGTGAGAATCCTGGCCGTGGCACAACCCGCCTCTAACCAGCCTTCGCACGTTCAGTAGGAATTAAAGCATATATATATATATATATATATATATATATATATGATCGTAGATTGAGTCATAGGGTCTCAATACCATCAACTAAAACAAAAGCGGTGTGTCCAGATCAAGGACTAGAATAACTGTTGGACCAGACTATGAGCAATTTTACGACATATATATATATATATATATATATATATATATATATATATATATATATATATATAATTGTATTGATTTGTTCCTTTGGAATCTGATATATAGTAGAAATATGAAGACCCAGGTGATTACACTAATCATTTATTGACCGGACGTTTCGGACCTTCACTAGGACCATCTTCAGCGACTGTGTCGACTAATGAGAAGGGGAAGGAATATTAACGATAACAATTTAAAAAATGCATTAAATAATGGCAAAAAAAGCGGATGAAGACAAGTTGAAATAATAAAATTGACAATTATTGAGATTAAAGTAAAAACACGAATAAAAATATATAGAATTAATTAATGCTATCCAGTGTAATTTTAAAAAAATAAGAGAAAGAAGTAAAGTTATACCCTTTACTGACCTAATATCAAATATTAAAGATAAGTGGAGTAAACAATAAAATAACCTAGTATATTAAATTATAAAAAAAAAACCTCGAAAACAAATTAGAATGATTTAAACAGAGTGACTAACCTTTATCGTGGGAGTTGAGAAATCAACTAACTAAAGATATAAAAACTACTAACGAGATTTGTTCGGTAGGTCGGTTGGCCGGTTGGCTAGTTAATATATTGAAGTGTTGGTTGGTTATATAGTGAATAGTTTAATTGAGGAAGAGCAACTATTTAGGTTTGGATTTATTTGATTTATGTACAGTAACTCTAAGATTTTCAAATCGAGAGAAGTTAAGGCTGAAGATAATATGGTAAATGAATCAGAATTAAGAGGATGATGGTCATACTCAGAGGGTTGCCTGATGGAAGAGGCTTCAGGTTTATGGATGAGATTACCAGTCCTATGAGACAAACTTAAGTACTTTGCGATCCTGCATTTGAGTTGTAAGCCAGTTTGGCCTACATAACGACTGTGGCAGGTCGTACATGTATAATTGTAAATTAAACAGGATCGCAAGCCCAAAGGAATTGGCTCCTTATGGAGAAAAAAGGAATTTAAAGATACAGGGTTAGAATTTATACAAATGAATTGGCATTGAGGGAAATGATTGTTGAGGGTAGAGTGAAGGAGTTTGTTAAACTCGGATGTCAAATGCTCAAGATAGGGTAGTCTAATGAAAACCTTCTGTTTATAATTATACATGTACGACCTGCCACATTCATTATGTAGGCCAAACTGGCTTATATTTCAAATGCAGGATCGCAAAGCATTTAGGTTTTTGTTCTGGGAGTTTATATTATTATCGTCAGAGATGAACCCTTTGAATGGCTGGCTCTAATAGATGTTTTAATTTGTCGATCAGCTTCTTGGTGCGCTTCATTGCCTTTCCCCCATTGTCTTAGGCAGAAATTGAGCCGTCTTCCTCTTGTATGAAAAAGCGAACGTTCATATGCATCACCACCCTAATAAGCTCTTCATTCACACCTTTCTCTCTATGCAATGACACGCATCGATTGTCTGGGATCATTGCTGATGATTTCCTTGGTTTCAGCGATGAGTTCCGGCGTTCTGATGGCGTCAGAGCGACGACCAACAGTTTTACTTTTCTCTTTCACCTTGTAGTCAAATCATGAATCTTCCTGCTCCTTTCCAACAAGGTGACAGAGAAAAATGGAACTGTTGCCAGATTACATCAAAGAGTGAAGTTCTGAAGTGTAACTGAAAAATACTGGGAAAAAAATATCAGCTGAAATATTGCGTGACACTCAAAGTATACATATAATTTAAAAATTAACTAAGAATTCAAAGATATACCTCGTCACCCCCTCAATACTGGTGACTAGATCGTGTATTATAAATCTAGACGAACGAGTTTTTCATAGAAAGCTGGTACACAAAAGTACGAACTCAGATCACATAAAGTAAGGGCTCAATCACAAAGTACGAACTCAGATCCTAAAGTAATACCTAAATTCCCCAAAACACGAACTCCAATCTAAAAAGTTCAAATTAAGTCCTAAAATATAAACTGGAATTACAAGATACGAACTCAACTCCCCTAACTACTAACTCTAATTCCCAAATTACGAACTTAAATCCCTAAAGTACAAACTCAAATCATTTAACTACGGCTTAAGTTCCCCAAAGAATAATGATTAATCCCAAAGTAATACTCAGATCATAATGTAGGAACTCTGAGTAAATAATTTCGGTGGTTACGTGCTTTTTGGTAGTCATCGGTATAGACCCCCTTATATAATAAAACCCCTTAAAGTACCAGCTGCAATTCCCAAAGACGAACTTAGACTCGCAACATTCTGCAACACAAATGAAAGAAAGGTGAATAGAGTGCGTCTGCCCCCTCCCCCTCCCCTCTGTTTCAGAATACTTAGCAACAGCACCCGGAACTAAGCAATTTATAGTGTTAAAGTATTGAAAATAATTTTCTCGTTACCATGCTCCTGAATTTGTTAGTTTATAAAGTTAAATTTTATGTTTCAAGTTCGCACTTTCTGATCGGCTCGGTGCTTCAAACCAATTTATTTTTATTCAGGTCGGGAAAAGGTTAGGTTTATAGTTTAAAAAAATTATGTGGGCTTTTTTTAAGGCTCCTAGTACTTATTAATGGGGCTTGGCATAAAAATTCTATATTGTGAATTTGAAACTACATACAATAATTAATGAAGAATTAAAAATATATTAAAATAGAAAAGAAAAGTCCGGATGCACAGCTTCCAAATGCTTGCATGCCTCCGCGGGTCTTGATGGTCATCCATTAACTGCCTCCAATTCATACGAAATTTTATTTAGAAAACAAAATAAGTGTAATTTTTAATATAGAAATTTTTCGTTTCAATGTTGCCAAAAAAAGATTAGAAATAAAATAGGAATTAAAAAATTCCTGCCTCAATCATAAAGGGAAAAAATCTTTACTAATAAATATTATATAACATTCTTAATGTTAAAATTTTAAGGAAAAAGTGATACATTTACATATATAAGTGTTTGTTTTTCATTTTCATAAATTTTAGTTTTGTCCGATTAGAGTTAAGTTCAAAATAATATGCGATATATATGTATATAAGATATAATAAAAAACAATGTTGTGAAAAATAGCATACGCAGGAATATATTCAAACCCGTTTCTGGAACTGACATATGGCGCTGTGGATCGATGAAGACTTGGCTGAAAAATTTGGGAAGTAAATATAAATAATAGATTGTTTCTTTCATGTTTGATACGTAAAGGATTCAATGTGGAAAAGCAAGTCCCACAAACACTGTTCCTAGCTGAATATTATTTTCAGCCATTCTATTTTGTTAACATTTGCTCTTTATTTTATCAACGATTTATTGCTATATTTTGGTTTACCTTGGTAACAGAGATAAAGGCCCCAGTCTAGAAAGCTCCCATTGTTGAAAATATCGAGGAAATAATGCCAGAGAATTTGCGCAAGTTCATTACTCGTCCCACATATTATAGAAAGGAGTGTTCATGAAGGTGTTTTCAAAATTTTTCGATCAATTAAACTAAAGTAACAATTTGGCTTTAAGGGGTTTAACACGTGGTTCGCACATGACCAAACGAAATCAGCAATGCAAGGCACACTACGTGGCACGTATATGTGTAAAAGTCACACACCAGACTTCGTGCACAATATCTATACCTCACATACTCACATGTCCTAAGTATGTGATACTCTCGCACCCACACCTGTGACGTACAGAATGCACATGCTGACATTTTATTTCAAAATAATTAAACGGATATCAAAAACCGCCACGGCCGATCAGAGATCACCAAAGTCAACACCCATGCCATAAACTGCAACCACAAGATAGCGTCCAAAACACGACATAAAAAGGCATAACCTTCATATCTTGTGGAAACTTAAATCATACAGCTACAATGTGCATCAACGATAATACATTCAGGACGTCACCTACAAAACAATATCGAGATTACAATATGTAATTTGTCCCAATACAACTCAAAAAGCATGATAACCTACCCTATCCATATAATCATCTAATCTGCGTTTGAAAACATTTATATTTGGACTACTTATTGTCTCCTGTGGTAAACCATTTCTGTGTTCTACCACTCCATGTGTGAAAAATACTTATTCACATCCAACGCACACCTTTTACAAATGGTGGTTCCTAACCCTAGAAGTTGCTAAAATCCAACTCATTCATCGCAGAACAAATTTTAAGAAGCTCAATCATATCTCCTCTCCCCACCTTCTTTCACATGAGAACATATTTAGCAGCCTCAACCTATCTATATATGCGAGGTGCTTCAGATAATTTATCATCTCTCCCTCCTTTGCAATGACTCTAGCAGGTCGATATCATGATTTAAAAAGTTATCTTAACGCGCATTGTTTCCAAGGCATTATCGGCAATGAGGTGAAAGCTGTGAGCGATTATTTATGGTGGTACGAGTGGGCTGTATTACCATGTTTACTGCGCCATAATTGCTTCTTGGTAGCTGCGCCCCTTTTAGTGACTGGTAGTACATGGACTGATTATGTTTCCGTTTTGCTTTGTTTGTTACAGTGTAGACCATGTGGAGTTTACGGGTAGATAGAAAACGGGTGCATGTTTGTTACTTTGCTGACATTCAACTGTCATTTTACATGTTGATAGCTGACAATTTATGTGTGTTTCGTTTGTGGTGCGCATGGAGTATGTACGAGTGCATATTACAAACACACGGGCACGTATACATGTATGTTACATGCGAACTGTCTAAGGTTTTATATGGGAGGTGTTAGTGGGGCCCGCCGATTTATGTTTTATATTGCCTTTCTGTTTCATTGCTTGCATGCAGCAAAATAAAACAGCTTCTTCTTGCACGTGGTTAGCTCGGTGCGGTTCCATTTAGCGAACGCTAATTTCTCGGCACACACCTAGATAAGGACGTGTAAAACAAAACAGAACCACGAGGAATCACCCAGAAAATGCATACGTACTCGTATCTCCATTTTAGCGCAATACGTTAGGTGATTCGGCAAAGTGTGAACCCCGCTGTAGGTGAAAGTGTTCATGCGAATTGGATTATTGATGTTTACTAATACTCATGGTGTAAGATATAAATGTAGGTTAGAAGACGGACCTTTTATAACAAAGCCGTCCATTGGTTCTGTTCTAATCCCAGCTATCAAAAGCCATATCTATTGTTTTGTGAGATTTCAAATTTCGAGTCTGTTTTGGTTTATAAATAAAAATGGATAACAGAATCATAAAACGAGGAAGTGATTTAGGATCCTTAACCTAATTTATTCTCATAAATTAGAACTAGATCACTCGATATCATGTAAGCTTTTTACAGCGCTACGTTAATCAGTAATGGGGTCCGAAAGAATTGTTTTTTCAAACCTTTTTCATCCAAGGTTATTTTCCTTATTCCATTGTTCTTAATTATGGAACCTTTTTCGCTGACGGAACTGCTCTATTTCCCCCTCCAGTGAGTGAAAAATATCCCCGTTAGCGGAAATAGTTTCTTTTTGGCCGTGATAATTTCCATTTGGCTACAATAATTTCATTTCCTTTTTACTCTATAAAAAGCGATTTTTATTTTTATTCATGTTCAGTCGTATTATTTGCTTTTGCCTTAGTTCAAAGGATAATTTCTTACAAGGAGAGAAGAGTCACGAAACATTAGGATGTAGGAGTTAAGGAATGAAGATCTGCCTCCGCTCCCCACAGGTTAATAAGAAAGTACCTTTGATCTGGATCCAAATTAAGGACATAATGGTCTCAGATACGATGGGGAATTCCATCTTTAATTTAGGAATGGAAAAGAATATAGTGAAAAGCTTAGTATCATTGAAAGGTTATTCACCCGGCAGGCATCTGCTTCCTGATCCGTCGTGAACTCCATCTCCCCGTTTTGAGGTGCCAGTTTATGTGAAGATGGCTCAGACGCAATGTAAAGGAAGTGCTACAATTCATTCGACTTCATGAATTGTTTAAAGGGTCAAGTTCCCTTTAATACCTAATCCATCACTTGGTTTAACCCGGGACAAAGCTTGTGGTTCACAGCGAGAAACAACAAAGCTTCATCATCAATAGCAATACGATTTCACAAAGAGATTAGATCGGTAGGAATCAATGCCCTAGAAATGATCCTCCACGACCCATCAATTTATGTCCTTTCAAAAAGCAAGTGACTCATTTACATAATGTGAGCGACTTTTCAACAAGAGATGATTTGTTATTCTTTCGTTTCCATTACCTTTAATATTCTTACAACACAAGATAGACCCACGGTGGATAGAAACCGTTCCTTCATATCTCAAGAAATGCTATTATATATTTAATTATATATAATAATTATAACTTTTACGCCGCATCGAATAAGAATCGATTACTCGACTTCTCAATTAGAAAACGTCTACGTTGGCCAATGCTATATAATGGGTTGAATAAATCAATTAATCTAATCCGGTGAACTTTGGCGAGAAGTCAGGTAATTAATAAGCGAAGTTTCTTATTTAGATATCTTAATCTCAGTTACGATTTACTGAATATAAATTGTTTAAATTAATCCTTTTTCAAAGGATCAGTAGGTGCAAAACTCAGAATACGCGTAGATAAAAATCATCATTGATATTTAAGTGTTATTTTGAGATCGCGTCAAGTATTATATGCATAATAATACACGACTCTTTTAATTGTCTCTCTTGGAGAAAAAGAAGTGTAACTTTTGCCTTATGAAAAATCTTTTATAGAGAAAAACAAAAGTTTTGTTCATGTTACCCTCCCTTTTATTTTAGCGTATGCCACTCAAGAGACAGACGTTATAAATCTACGAATGCCAAAGAAACCTGTTAATGGCAACGCAAGATGGCGTAACGTTAACTCTGGGAAATATCCTCGTCATCCTATAACTTTCTCGATCATTTTTCATAAATAATTCTTCATAATGGTTTATCAACTGATACATCAAAATAAGAGCACTGACTCGCAACTCAATAAGGCAAAATTATCTAAATATATACATAATACACATTTCTTTCCTGACAAATACGCAAGATATTTTAATTAAAACAAATTAATTATTGTATTTTTGCTCACCAGTTTGTATAGAACTATAATGGAGAAACGGCAGTAATTTTCCAGTGGTATTCATTGACAGACGGCTTAAACTAATGTTGCTTAGAAATTGATTCCTTCAAACCACTTTATCAACTCAAGCAATTCCTAATCTATTCGATGCGATGGTTAAGAGTACAATAGGGAAAAATAATTATGTATCTTATGTGAAAGCTATCCCTTTTAATGTCCAAATATTTAAGTAGAAGGTGCTTTGCGGCATTAGAAAGGCCTATTTCGAAGCTCTTCCTGATCGACTCGTAGGCCCAATTTACTTCTCTTTTAATAAAAATTCAGGCGAAGAAATTGAGAAGAGCCTGATATCATAAAATATTCATTAATATACTCAAGCTATTTCTAATACACACAAGTCTGATTTTTTCCCCAACGTATGATCGATCTCCTCCAGGCCACATGTGGTACACAAGTAGTGAATAACTTATTGAGTTTTGAGCTGGCGCACTTACAATGTTAACCAAGTGGACAGGAGATATAAAGAGAAAAAATAGGATGATATTTCTCCTTTAAGGAACCTGGAATTCGTAAATTTGAGCTCCTATGCTCAATGTACGACTTTGTCCCTGGAGATTACGATCACATTCTATTTATACTTTTCGCTATTCTTGTTCTTTCTCTTTAGCACATTTTCTCTTTCTTTAATTCCGTAATTACCAGACCTGACCTGACGGTATGGAGCAAGATTGAATTTCAAACCGATCCACGAAGAACACTCACGATCTCTTGTATTTAACAGATAGATAATTTACATCCTTTTGAGTGTTTAGTCGGCAAATGAAATGTTTTATGTAATAAAAGTTTTGATTAAGCGTTAATGTACAGACGGAAGAAAGTTGTGTATTTTGATTATGTCGTTTATTTATATTATCTTGTATTGTTTATTCAAAGGCTATTAAATATAAATTGGTGATTTTAGAAAACAAATTTTGTTTCCTCTTTGTCAGGTTTGTTTTATTTTTGCTTTTCTACCTCATATTTGTAATTGAACTATAGGACGCATCTCGTTGTTATTTTAGAAGTGTAGTGCTATTTACTTATCTGCTCCTTATTTGTATATTTTAATTAATTCTTAACTTATTTATTTGTTTATTTATTTTTTGCCGGACTTCTTGGAAAAGTTAAAAATGCAAAAAGTATCCTATTAACATCATAAAAAATTTAATTGAACAATAATCCGTCTAATTTTGATCGACTTTCGATGGTCAGTGGTTCTTTACTGGCTCTTCTGCTAATCTAGAAGGAGTTGGCACAAATTCAAGCTCGCCTAGAAAATAATAACTAATTTTTATTATAGGTAATTTACTTCCTCAGCTGAAATCCATATAAGTTGCATTGTAACTATGAAAATGACAGCGTCGGTAAAACACAGGAGCCCAGGTGAATTTATAAATATGTAAATGATGGTAAGCCAAATAAGGAATGAATCTTGCCCCTCTAGGATGCCGAGATTGTCCTTAGTGGCAATTTAGACCACTGTAGCGTGCTGAGATGTGCAAGCGAGTGGTTGAAAAGCTTCGTTTGAATGAGTCGTTTTGAGACTTAGGATGACGCAATGGATTTGACGCTCGTTAACGGTGATCCGGCGACGCAGGAAGCCGTTCGCAACTCGGGTCACGCTTCTTTCGTTCTTTATTATTTTTATAACCCCTTTTCCTACACCCCTCTATCTACCTACACGGATCCACAACAGAGACACGAGTGGAGCGTTATGCCTTGGATAACGTTTAAAAAGCAGCGGTTTTTTTTCTCCCTGTCTTCAAAATACGCTCTGTCTCTAGGAGGGAGCTGTGCATCGTGCCGAGAAGTTCAAACGAGCTGTTTCAAAGCTTTGCTTGAATGAGTCTTTTTCAAGACTCCGGATGGCACAGTGGATTCGCCACTCGCTAACAGTGGTCCGACGACGCAGAAAGCTGTTCACAAATCGCTTACGCTACTTTTGTTCTTTATTTTTTGGGGCCCCTTTTCTTACACCCTTCCATCGACAATATGTTGCATATACATTATACTAACATTTCTCAAATATGTTTACCATGGATGATAAATAAATTTATATAAAATGCAAGACGTAATAAATTTTAAGGAAGAATCTATACATCAAAGTTTGTCATAACTAAATATAAAACTAGCATTTATATTAAAATAAAATTAAAATTTCAAAACCTTCGGCCCCCAATAATATATAGAATCCAGTCTGAAGAGGTAGAAAGTGAAGTATTAAAAGATTTTTTATAATTTTAAAAAGCCATTAGTGAGAAATTATGTTCTGTAGTGTTCAACGAGGCAAATATAACACCAACTTTCAAAAAGGAAATAAAGAGTGATCCTGGAAACTTTCGGGCCATTTCTCTTGTCTCGTGCAATAGATCCTGCAATCCATTGTAAGAGATTGGTTCGCAAAGTATCTTGATGGCAATAAAGTAATAAATAACACGCAGCAACTCTTTCGAAGAGAACTTTCATGTTAAATTAATTTCATTTAATTCTTTACAAAATGACAAGAGTTCTGCCAGGATTAAACTGTAGATGTAGCTTATCTTGATTTTAAGAAGGATCTTAACACTTTTCACCTTAGAAGAATTTTGATAAAGGTAATCGCGCTCGGGATAAAAAAACAGCGCATTAAAATGGAGTGAAGCCTGGCTGAAAAACGTTTCCACACCGCCGCAAGTGGGGTCTTCCTAATGAGTTAGTACACATATTCTCACCAAGAAGACCGGTAAGCTCTTATACGCATATCGCTTCTCCTTCCTCCTCGACGACCACCAAAATTATAAGGAATGGTAAAGGTGGGGATCTTCTTAGGGAAAAAATGTTTTCATAGAGACACCGGTGAGAAACACCAGGACCCAGACCGAGACAAAGTATTTAAAGTCATTTCAGCCAGGCCTTTCTTGCGCTGAGTAAAGGTACAGGCCTCGTTCTATTGGATACTTGCTGATTTTCCAAACTCTCTGCATAGTGATTATGTGGCTTTCCTTTCCCCATAGACGATAGGCCATTTCAGGTTGACAAATGCAAGCAAACATAAATCTAACCACAGAGTGGATACATACGTATATTTTCTTAGTGGAACCCATTCTGAGCAAACTCACACTTATACATTCTTCTACAGGCATTACAACACGTGTAAAAAATGTATCCCTAATGGAGCGATAGGTCGAAAATATCAGATGGAGTTTAAAAGGTTTGAGAAAATAGAGTTTTATCTCTCCGACGAGGATCATTCAGGAGGGTCAAATGTTCTTAATAGAAGCTTGAAAAAATTAAGCAGCAGATCAAAGCATCTAGAACCTATGCCCAAAACATAAACACCTTGATACACTATTGCAGGATATATGTATAATAAAATTAAATCAGTGTGCAAAAGAATATGAATATTTTATTAGTTGTCTCCAGAAATTTAGAATTGTGTTTAATAATTTGAAACAGTTCAAATAACCTTCAGGTTATTTGAACACGTTGAGTTTCCACCCCTTACATTGACTCTCGTTTTCCTTTCAATTTATGATCTCCCTCAAAGAAACACTTAGCTGGTAAAGTGTTTCATTCACTTTAAAGTTAAGATATCTTCTTTAATGCACAGCGAACTATGAAACTACCAGTAATTCCAAAACTACATTCAAGTGCATAAAGTTTATTCTGATGGTAATTTGTGTAACGCTTAATTTCTACCCAACTATTTGTAGCTTGTTTAGTGTATTTTCGTATAAAAGTTTTATTCGTTATTAATACCACAGAAGTTTTTCAATTTTCTTTCTCCTAAATAAAGATATAAAAAAAAACAGTTTTATCCC
Source organism: Ceratothoa steindachneri (assembly GCA_963969495.1). Lineage (NCBI taxonomy): Eukaryota > Metazoa > Arthropoda > Malacostraca > Isopoda > Cymothoidae > Ceratothoa > Ceratothoa steindachneri. The sequence continues at coordinate 126,040,271 of OZ018321.1, forward strand.
AGAACTGCAATCTAAATATGAAACCTCACCATCCTGAGTCTGCCCGATTCGACTCATCTCAGAGAATAACTTTCTCCTCATCAAACTCGGTTACAGAGTTTTTCTATTATACAGTATCATCCCAGAAGATCAAAACGATTTTATTTGTATCACAAACTTGTTCTCAAACCTTTGCAAAAGAAAATCCAAGGTTTCCAAAATAGGTGTACGATAATCTTTATAAAACATGTATGGGTACAGGGTATGCAAACTCAGACGAATAAAACGAGTTATCAGGAGATATGTAATTTACTAGCAAAATGGAAGTGTCTAAAATGATTTGAACGAAGGTGGAAAAAAATTTCTTTTGCAAGATGACGATTAAATTATCAGTTGACAACATTTGTACAAGTTATAAGTAATTAGTGTATAATGGGAAAAGGAACCCCAATGGTTTCTCAGGTTACATTGGTCATTGCTCGTGATGTAGTAATTTGAGTTGCGTGCTCTCACCGGTTATCACATAAGTTTGTGATTTTGGACCAGAAGAGATAATAGATTTCCAAACTCATATCAACAGCGTCTTTCCAGAGATACAATGGAGCAGAGAGAGAACTCATATTGCATTTTTTGGACATCCTGGTTATACAAGTTACATAATTAACCATGAAATAGAACGGTCTGAGGCCACTTTAATTCAGCCTCTATCACATGTTAACCATGCTCACCCACATGCTTACCCAGGTGCATCCTGCCTGCGAGAGGAAGCAGAAGCGCGTTATCTCCCATTCTAGCCAATGTTTAATCAAGGAGGTTCACTTCCCCGTTTCGCCTCCATACATCCATCTAACCAGATTGAATTATGCTTATGGGCAGATAAGGTATTTTCCCAGGCGCCACCGGGACATTCCCCGAAGTCCCCCACTCCATTAACCCCTACGCCATGGAGATGGCTCCGGCTATTTATACCGTAGCTTTTTCCAATTGAGGCAGATCCAGATTATCTTCGCGAGGCATCAAGCCAATCCGGTCTCCCTTGTGCACCTAAGGAACTCTGCCGAGAAACCCCTTATTGTCCAGAAGAGGACAATATCCCTTGAGTGCCAAGGTTCGTGATCTTCGAGACGCAAAGTCAACAAGGCAGCGCTGTTGTTCAAAAAGAGAACAACGTTAGAACAGCCATTGTTCTTTAAGCCCGTTTGACAAAAAACGGTTCTCGTTCCCAAGACATCACGTCAGGATAATTTAATTTTCCCCTTTAAACGTTCTTCAAGAGAACGCTTGGTTTCAACAATAACCTCCATTGTTCATCTAGAACATCTCCGATTTGCTGCCACAAGGATCGCTCGTACTTACGAGCCCCACTTCGCTCTCACTCCTCGAAGACAGTTCTTTCCCCTCGTTAAAGACAACTCCCCGAAGAACCCTTCTGCTGGAAATCGCCAGTGGACCGAAGATTCCTTCGCATCGTCTTCCTCTTCACAACAACTTTGTAATTACGTAAGCTGAGCATTACCTTTAATCATTTAATCTTTTGTCAACGCAACCCTGTGCTTAAAATTGTTTAGCGAACCATTCCCCCCCTTTATTTTTTGTTTGTTTACCTTTTTAAATCTCTCCAAATCTTAATCCTCAGGTTACTCAGATATTCCCAAGACCCTTCTCAGTCCCCGTTTATGTAAAAAAAAAATTATGTCTGTTGTTGATAGGTTAATTAATAAAACTCTATTTTATTAATGGTAGCCATATTATTTATCCTTGTTAGCCGTTCCACTTTTTAAGAATATTAAAGATAAATAAGCCTCCCCAGGCCCCCCCCCTTTTTTGGACTAACCTCGGTCAATCAGATTACCACGCACTCGAAATATAGAAAATTCCCTTAACGAATAGTTATATATGGTATATCGTCGAGAGCCTATTCTACGACAAATATATATATATATATATATATATATATATATATATACTATTTACATTTGGTATCAAGTGTCTAAGGTTTAACGCTATGTCTTTACAAACACTGGTCTCAGTCGAGTGAAGCATAGTGTTATTCGTTAGAAGAATACAGTATAGTAGTATACTTTTGTTTCAACGATTGCTATTCCCTTTTTGAAACTTAAGAAGATGGAGTAGCTCAAAGAACTGTTATAATAATTTGTTTGTGTTTTTTTGTGTTATTTTCAGTCATTGGTTATCTAGGGCGAGAAACCAATCACGAATAGGTCAGTGCCCATATTTAGGTAGGTCAATTCTCTAGAAGGCATAATTCTTATCGCAGGGAATTTAGTTGGTTGACTATTGCACCCCCAAGTGCAAATATGACTGAGTTTGAAATCTTTAAAGTGCAAGGAGAATCCTTAGGACTTTCGGGAAGAGAATTGATTGAGTACGTTCAAGAGGAGCAACGAACAGAAAGAGAAAAGTTAAGAGACGAAGAAATCCAACGAGAAGAAAGAGAAAGAGAGGAACGTAAAAGAGAAGCTGAGCTTCACCATCAGCTTGAAATGGCTCGCGTACATGCTGAAACCCAATCGGTAAGTTCACGTTTCGAAGCCTCGCCCAATCTCCCACTTAAGCTCCCCAATTTCAAGCTTTAAATAGTATATATATATATATATATATATATATATATATATATATATATATATATATATATATATATATATATATATATATATATGTCGTAGAATAGGCTCTCGACGATATACCATATATAACTATTCGTTAAGGTAATTTTCTATATTTCGAGTGCGTGGTAATCTGATTGACCGAGGTTAGTCCAAAAAAGGGGGAGGGCTTGGGGAGGATTATATATCATCAATATTCTTAAGAAGTAGAACGGCGAACAAGGATAAATAATATGGCTACCATTAATAAAATAGAGTTTTATTAATTAACCTATCAACAACAGACATAAATTTTTTTTTACATAAACGGGGACTTAGAAGGGTCGTGGGAATATCTGAGTAATCTGAGGATTAAGATTTGGAGAGATTTAAAAAGGTAAACAAACAAAAATTAAAGGGGTGAATGGTTCGCTAAACCATTTAAAGCACAGGGTTGCGTTGACAAAAGATTAAATGATTAAAGGTAATGCTCAGCTTACGTAATTACAAAGTTGTTGTGCAGAGGAAGACGATGCAAAGGAATCTTCTTCCAACTGGCGATTTCCAGAAGAAGGGTTCTTTGGGGGGTTGTCTTTAATGAGGGGGGAGAACTGTCTTTAAGGAGTGAGAGCGAAGTGGGGCTCGGAAGTACGAGCGATTTTAGTGACAGAAAATCGGAGATGTTCTAGATGAACAATAGAGGTTATTGTTGAAACCAAGCGTTCTCTTGAAGAACGTTGAAAAGGGGGAAATTCAATTATCCTGACGTGATGTCTTGGGAACGAGAACCATTTCTTGACAAACGGGCTTGAAGAACAATGGCTGTTCTAACGTTGTTCTCTTTATGAACAACAGGGGGGGGATGAGAACCGTTTCTTGTCAAACGGGCTTAAAGAACAATGGCTGTTCTAACGTTGTTCTCTTTCTGAACAACAGGCGGGCCTTGTTGACTTGGCGTCTCGAAGGGCAAAAACTTTGGCACCCAAGGAATATTGTCCTTTTCTGGACAATAAGGGGTTTCTCGGCAGAGTTCCTAGGTGCACAAGGGAGACCGGATCGGCTTGATGCCTCGCGAAGATAATCTGGATCTGCCTCAATTGGGAAAAGCTACGGTATAAATAGCCGGAGCCATCTCCATGGCGTAGGGGTTAATGGAGTGGGGGACTTTGGGGAATGTCCCGGTTGCGCCTGGGAAAATACCTTATCTGCCCATAAGCTTAATTCAATCTGGCGAGATGGACGTATGGAGGCGAAACGTGGGAGTGAACCTCCTTGATTAAACATTGGCTATGATGGGAGATAACGCGCTTCTGCTTCCTCTCCATTTGAACGATAGTCTACATGAATAAGATCCATACAGAGCTCATCTTGGACTTCGAGATTTGTCATCCTCTGTACCCGAATCAGAATAATTTGAGGACACTTTTTAAAGGAGTATAATTCAGTCAAGCGTTCCTCAGTTATGTTCAGAGGAGGAAAATCGCCTGAGAATTGCGTTGGCAGCCGACCACTACTTGAATCCTTTTTTATAGCAATAAGGAGATAACTACCTGGACGACCTAACGAAGGAGCTGACCTAAGGATTACGACCTGATGAGGATTAGGTCGGGATCCACTTTATGAAAAATGTTTCCGTAAGGAATGTGTTTCCCTACCCATCCGTTGACGTTAATTGTTAAAAAATTTTGTGTGTTGTTGGTGTTTTCCATGTTTATGTTCTATTGTGTATGTGTGTGTTGTTTTGTGCCGATTAGTGGTTTTCGCTGCGTGTGTTTCTCCCGTTCCGAATTCTTTTGAACTCTACCTCGCTTACGGCGAGGCAGGAGTCCCTGTATATCTTAATCCTGGCCTTCATGAGCACCGCTACTACCAGCGCTTCACGGTCTGGGGAATCATAAGAACATTTCAATAGTCCCGTCTTCACTCCTTCAATGATTTTCCCCACCTTGGGGCTTTTAGGAAAGGAAGTTTCTTCCGTTCTGAAGAATTTGATTTTGAGTTCTTCTCCATCAAATTTCGTCAATTTTTTCGGATTTCTTCTTCTGCTCCTCTTATTAATGGGTTGAGAGAGCTCCCGTTCGTCCTCGGATGACGAGGCCGAGCATAGGAGATTTCCTTCAGCCTGCTTGAGACGTCTGGCTGCTCTCTTTGCACTCTCTTCCCTTTTCTTCATTGTAGCTAGTCTTGGGTCCTTGTTAGGGAACCTCTGTTGGGTAAGCTTCGGCTCCATTTCTTGGGTGCTACCCTCTCTCTCCTCGGTCTCCCGTGGGAAGGGGGTCGCGTGCGCCTCTTTTTGTAGGACATCCCCTGAGGAGGGGTTCTCCGGGAACCACATCTCTGCGAGGCCATTGTTTTTAAACATATGAGGACATATGGGACAGAGACAGCATATAAGAGGAGAAAGAGTGGTCTGGGTTGCGGTTTTAACTGAGATCAGAACGTTTGCTCGATGGACCAGTGTTACTGGGTCGTTCTTCACCCCCTCTACAGATTTTTTCGCAATTAGGAAAAAACATTTTTCCGAAGAAATATTAATCCGTTTATTTTATATTTCATTAATCCATGGGAAATAAAAAAATACACAAGCAATTTCTTCTTTTTTTGACCAAACAAGGAGAGGAAAGTGATCAAGAAAATGGAAGAGAGATATGACAAACAGAATAAAATAATAAAAACTATTTACCCGTTAAAGAAAGAGAAAATAATAGATACGCTTCGAACACCTATGACAGCAAACGCTCTTATATATATATATATATATATATATATATATATATATATATACTATTGAAATTCACAGCTGTGGCAGCGTTATTAATTTTAACTTAGCTAGTCTTGGCGTCCGGTCTACTCCGAAGAAGAATAATATCGACCTTTATTACAAGGCCAATATGTACACCGGCTATCATAAAGACGAAAAGGTTCTCAAAGCCATCTCCCTCATAATGTGAGTCCAACTGACCCTAATACGGATATAAATCTGATTATATACAACAAGACCAAGAAAAAAAGCATTTGCATCATGAAGAACAGCTGTCTCCCTCCGACAGGCGAACTCCAGGAGACTAACTTTGTGTACGAATATTTGTACAAGTCGGTTACTACGATCCTCGCAATTCAAAGTACATTGGCGTAACCTCCACAACTCTGGCAAGGCGACTGACAGCTCAGCTTCAAGATAGCTCAGCTTCAAAGCCATTCTCTATCATAATGTTACTCCAACTGACCCTAATACGGATATAAATCTGATTATATACTACAAGACCAAGAAAACAAGTAATTACATCATGAATAACAGCTGTCTCCCTCCGACGAGCGAACTGCAGGAGACTAACTTCGTGTACGAATATTCGTGCAAAGTCGGTTACTACGAACATCGCAATTCAAAGTACATCGGCGTAACCTCCACAACTCTGTCAAGGCGACTGACAGCTCAGCTTCAAGATAGCGCGATTAAAAAACACGCCCACTCTCATGGCACTACCCTAACTCGTGAAAAGCTAAATGAGGACACCTCCATCATCCCGAAACTCCCAAACCGCAGAAGATTGCAGATGGCTGAAGCAGTCATTATTCAAATGAAAAAAACGACAATTAACGTGCAACTTCAGCCGGAAACCATACTCCCGATAAATGAAACACGTTTTCAAACTTTCATTTTCTTTTGCCTCCTTTGCCAGAGAACTAGATCGGAGCGATAAGATAAGATAAGATAAGATATCATAAAAGTTAAAATGCAGAGAGAATGATAGGAGAGATAGAAAAAATCGTGTAAAAGTATATGTGTTGATGGGATGGTAATGAGTGTCAGATGAACAATGAGGGTGATAAAGTGAGGATGATAATGATTAGTACCAGGTTGCTTGGCTAACGCGAATTGAAATTAAATAAAATGAAATGAAAGGGAAAGTGGGAGAAAAAGTTTTAGATACCCGTGCACCTCCCATACCCCCTGACCAGTTCCTCCTGGAGGAGGGACCCGGTCGGGGGGGGCGAGGCCCGGTTCCCCAGAGTTTCCCCGGCGCCCTCCTCTCTCTGGGCCTGAAGGCGCTGAAGGAAAAGAGCTTCGGAGAAGGGGAGAGAGGGACATTGGACATTGGAAATAATATAAAGTGGGGAATATAGTAGAAGAGGGGTTTTAATAGGAGAAAATAGTGAGGAAAAATGGGGAAATTTTTAGAAAAGCGAAAATGAAAAAAAGAATGACAGACAGGACCCTGGTGATAGGGCATCTCTGGCTTTCTTTGCGTTTTGAAATATATTTTATGTTATATACATATATATATATATATATATATATATATATATATATATATATATATATATATATATATATATATACATACATACGAGTATATATATATATATATATATATATATATATATAGAAGGCATTCAAACATTTGTAGCAGCTGGGTTTTTATTGGTCGCTACTGCTTTTTGTGAAGACTTTTAATCTTCTTATCTGGGTTGTTTACACCCATATTTGATTTTTTTTATTATTTTGTTTATTTTGTACTTTGTGTTGCTTTGGTATTTTTGGTGAGTTTATCGCGTTAAAATTTGAGGGGAAATTTTAAAAATATATGCACTTTACTAATTTAGTGAAAGGCGATTTTGTATGGCTTTTTGTCGGTTGGGTATTGTGAAAATCTAAGTGAACCTTGGGTCTACGTCGTCGTCAATGAGTAGTATGCTGCTTTTAAAAGCTATTTCGCCTCCTATGTCATCAAAGTTCTGGGTACAAACTCGGGAGGGAGGTGCCGGTGTACTTTGCTCCAGATCTTAAATTTTCTCAGGTGAAGCTCCACGTTTATAGGGGTTATCCCCAGTCCAGTATGGAGCTCACTCTGCCTTCTTCGCTCTCTCCTCCGGGTTTCCGTTATAATATAGACAGCCTTATTTTGGACCTTTTGCAGTTTAAGAACTTGGGTCTTAGGAATCGCGTTTATAGGGACAGGCGGATAGGGAAGTTTTGATCGAATGCATCCATTATAGATCTTTAGTTTGTTGGAGGTATCAGATTTAGGAACTTGAAAAGTTCCGCCAAGTCCCTCCGTGCATTCAATGTAGTTTTAACTACATGAATTCCATATCCACGAGCCTTAATACGGAGTCCAAGAACCGTGCCCTCCATACGCATGCCTGCGAGGGTCAGTCGGAATAGTGGAATTACATGGAACTTTTCGGCAATGATAGATATCTTCCATTTTCTCTTTAAAGAGTGGATGTTTTCGATTTCTACCCCCGTACTCTGTGCCATGTAATTCACATTCCAATAAGGTGTCGTGCAGATCATAGTTATATCGTCAGCAAATTGGAAGTATAATATATTCTCAGTCAGAGGTTGGGAAAGGTCGATGGTGTATATATTATAGAGCAGGGGACTTATACACCCGTATTGTGGCACCCCCGCCTTGAGTTCGAACTCGGGGCCATTGAAATCTTCATTACGTAGTCGCATAGAATCCGTTCAAGTATGGGATTCAAGCCAGTTGTAAGATTTTGTATTGCAGCCTCTCCTATATACTTTGTCAAAAGCCTTTTTGACGTCTCGGAGTACCAGATTTGGGTGGCGTCTTTCAGCTTTTACTTTTGCCAACTTTTCGATGATCACGGCTAGCGCCGTGTCCGTTCCTCGCTTCCTTCGGAAGCTATGTTGTTGGTTATTGTGAGAATTATTATCCTCGAGGAAAGTATTTGAATTGAATTTGAATTGTTGAAAGAAAAGGTGTGGGTAGGGAATAGAGATAGGGTGTGTGGACAAATAGCGGAAAATAGAAAAGTGCTGAAAAGAGAAAGAAGGGTGGTAGGGTGAAAAGAGTTGCTAGTGCCTGGTGTGATCAGGCCTATGACTTTTAAGTACTTTTGGATTTGTAGTTCATTTGTTGTTTTTTTAGTTATTTTATATATATATATATATATAATATGGCGTTCAAGACATTTGTCTTTAAAAAACAAACAATATCCTTGTGTATAATATGCGTATTTGATGTTGTGGTAATAATTAATTACTTTAGTGTTGTGCTTAGTGTGTTTGTTTTTTCGTATATCTTGTAGTGAGTGTCAATCGTGTTTTTTGTTTTTTCGTGGATGTCTTCTTCGAAAAATTTTGGTCTTCAGCCGTAGATTTTGGTCTTCATCGATTAATTTGTAGAAACCGGTGAGGTTTCACAGTTAGGTAAGCATTTTTTGGTCGGATATTTTATTATGTTAGGGTAAAAACATTTCTATTATCATGTGTAGAACAGCACTTCTGCTCCGCCAGCTAAAACCCCGATGGAGCTTGGAAATCTGGCGAGACATATTCCTCTTCATCGATTAATTTGTAGAAACCGGTGAGGTTTCACAGTTAGGTAAGCATTTTTTGGTCGGATATTTTATTATGTTAGGGTAAAAACATTTCTATTATCATGTGTAGAACAGCACTTCTGCTCCGCCAGCTAAAACCCCGATGGAGCTTGGAAATCTGGCGAGACATATTCCTCTTGAGATCTGGTCAATCATTTGGACGATGACGATTACCATTTCCTGCATATTCCTGGTCCGTTTTTCTATGACAATGTTAAAGGGACTTAACCCCGTCTCCCGGTGTAGCTCTTCCTGGCGACTACTCTCATGCCTGTATGTACCTGTAATTAGGTACATAAATTTATTCTGCACCATTTGTAGTTTAGTTTTTGTGTCCTCGAGGCACACGAGAGGGTGGAAGCGGGATATAGCAGCGTAGATCTTACAAGTGCATTGCAGATCTTTTTTCTTATTTATTTGACGAAGATTTCTAAACCTGTATAGAGTCTTGACTGCAGCAGTGGCCTTGGTGATTCTTTCTTGAACATGCTTCTTGTACTCGGATTAGGTAATCTTCATTCCGAATGCATTGCACTTTGTGGTGTAGGGATAACAACTATTCCCGAACCTGACGTCGTAAAGTAGTCTGCTGCCTATGAGGAATATTTTGAACTTTAACTGTTTGGTGGGGATCTTGCATCGGGCCTCGTAGGTGTTTAGATTTTCAAGGCGAACTCCTCCATGGACAAGTGATTATTTGGGTGAAATCATCGGGTAATTCAATGTTGAGGTAAGTGGGGCTTACAGCGGCTGGGACATCCGACGTGTAAATCAAGTAGAGAGTGTGTGAGAGGTACCCCCCTCCCTGCGGGAATCCCGCAGTGAGCGGAAACTTTGGTTCGTCCGTACACCCTAAACTGATGTACGCCGCTCTCTTCAGGAAATAGTCACAGAGAGTACTTTCTAAGTTTTCACTTAGGCCCAGCCGTAAGATCTTGTACTGGATTCCACGTTGCCACACATTAAGAAATGCCTTTGATAAATCCCGACAAACAATGTCCACGTAACTCCTTTCTAGTTTTGCTTGGGCTAGCTTTTCCGTGATGACATTAATCGCCATCTCCATACTTCGCTTCTAACTAAACCCCAATTGATTTGGGCTGAAGAGGGAGTTATCCTACAGGTGAGACGCCAGTCTTCTATTGAGGATCTTCTCGATGAGCTTTCCACCAAATTCTAGAAGTGAAATTATCCGAAAGCTCTCCTTCAACGTTGAATTCTTTCCGTGCTTAGGCGAGAAAATCATCTTAGCCGTTTTATAACCATCTAGAAAGTATCCTGTGTTCAGCCAGGCGTTATATATTCTTCTCATCCTTCGAAGACATTGGCTGGTACCTTTTCAAAGTTTAGCTTTGTAAGCCCGGATTATCCTGGTGCTTTTGTCGGAATAAGCAGAGCGCGCCGAGTAGTTCTTCTTCGGTAATCTCGGCGTCTCGTCGCACTGTTTATTCAACGTGTAGTGAGAGTGCGCCTTGTGTATTTGTTCGTTAAGCTTCGCGATGATTTTTCTTTTAAACTCTAGGTCATAGTCTTCGTTTTGCGCATCAGTTATACTAAAGATTTTTCCCAATGAATTCGGAATAGCTATTCAATTCTTCCTTCTGTTGTTTCAATGTTTCCATCTACCTTTGGTAGCTCGATCTTCTGCTTCTTCTTCCCAGTCGATCCTTTGAGATTTCTGATCTTTTTCTAAAAAACTTTGGGAGTTGCTTCGTGATCGAGGCTATTGATCGCATCATCCCATCGTCTCTATTGTTGTTAGAGGATCAAATTGTTCAGTTATTCTTTGACTTCTTTACTTCGCTGTATTGAGGGAACTAACGCATTCCTGATGTTGATTTCATACAATAACTTCAGCTCACGGTATAAATTCTTCACGTATTCGCTCCATCTGTAGGCATAGATGGTCCTATACTTAAACTTATGGATACAAGCCCTATCTGTGCTGATGAGATGGTTATTGAGGTCATCAAGTGCCCCGTCTCTCTCCTCGGGAATTGTTTCGTGCAAGAATGCGCGCATACCGTGTCCAGTCTGCTCTTTTGTAGTTCTTTCTGAATACAGCTGTAACACGTATAGGGTTCCTGTTGATAGTGCGTAGGATCCCTATATGGTCACTAAATGGAAGCTGGACTGGTTCCATGTAGTAATTGAACGGCAGCTCACGATTCGCCAGGCAGATGTCTGGTTTTGTGGCACTTCCTGCTCTGAAAAAAGTGGAGAAGTCGAGGTCCATTTTCTGGGCAATATGTCTGTCTATCAATAGGTCCAGGCTTCTTCCTATACCGTTGAACGTCCTGTAACCGGATTCTAGGCATCTGGCGTTCAGATCCCCCATTAATATAGTGGAGGTTCTTCTACAAAATAGGCCAGTGAGAGTGTGAATTGGTAACACATTACTCCTTGGCGGTTGATATGTGGTAGCAATGACCAACTTTCCTAAGTCGAGTTCGACCTCAATCGCGAGGTAAGATTCTTCTAGATTTCTTATTTGCTTGTATTTAATCTCGTTCTTTATTGCAATGGCGGCTCCGTCGTACCGCTCCTGTGAATAATTTGTGATCAACACATCGTAGTTCCAGATTTTTATTTCTGCACTACGCGTGTCGACCCCGTGTTCCGAAATTAAGATGATGTCCGCATCAATTTCCCTGAATACATTTCCGTAAATAAGTCTTTTCGTTGACCAGTCGTTTGTGTTAATTTCCAATATCTTCAGTGGGTTCTGTAACATGGTGAATTGATTTACTATTGCTTCTTCTCATTCTTCTTCTTCTTGGGGGCTGGCTGGGTGGTTTTACTTTGCCCACGGTTTTCCTTTTTCAGAGGGGAACTCGGGGTTTTGGACCTGTTCTTCGTATATCGTGTACGAGTGCAGGGTCTCTTATCTTCAGAAGAGGGGAATCCCTCCTCACTTTCAACCTTTTTCTCTTCGTCATCCTCCTCGGATTCCTCCGATGAAGGAGCTTCGAAGATCTCCTCCAGTCCAGACTTGATGATGTTGTTCTTTATGACTGAGTCATTGAATGCCTTGGACAATTCAGGGTATGTAGTCATATTTACTAAAGGGAAATTTTTTGCTTTCAGGAGAGCATTGATTACCTGGTTATAGCAGCCAGGCTCCACTGCATTAGCCAAATTTGCGCGGTTAATGCAGGTTAGTATTTTTGCACTTAGATCTCCCGTCATGTTTGTCTGTGCAAGTGCAGGTGAGGCTTTATTTCCGCATTCCTCTTGGCGGCGTTCGTGTATGTTGTTTCCTTGGCATACCTCTCTTCTCCTTCCTTTTTTTATGATATCGCGGCGCTTGGGGCAGTTCAGGGCCATGGTCCTATGTTTTCCTTTGAAGTTAAGGCATCTCTTCTTAGTGCTCTCACACTTATCAAATCGATGTTCTTCTGTGGCGCCTTTACTGCATCACAGTTTGTTTTTGTCCTGGCATGTCATTTTAGTATGTTCCTCGAGATTATAGCATACAAAGCACATTTGTATGCTATTAAATTTCTCCTGCTGAATTTTATCGCATAGTATTCTCATATTTAATACCAGTATTCCATTTTGTGTAGATTTCCTGGGCCATTTCAGTAGTAGCGAATGTTATCTTAAATATGTGGATGTGTTCGCGAAATTTGATTATTTCACGAACTTGGGCCAAGGGATCGCTTTTGGTGATCTCCTCTTTGAGCTCCTCTAATGTATGCTCACCCATCCAGCTCTCCACTTTTCGGTAGATCACCCTTCTGTTTCCTCCCACTTGTGGAGGGGTTTTCGCTTCCAGGTCAGTATTCGTGATGACCCTTGCTCCCGCTTCCGATAGGAGCTGGTCCACTTCCTTGATCTCGGCATATAAGGCGATGAACCCAAATCAAACTTCAATAAGTTTCACCAGTACCACTTTTAGTTCGAGGTAGAGGGTTTCACAGAGGTGCCATTTTCGGTGGGGGGTTTCCGGGGATGGTCTTTAGGGGGACCCTCTTAATGAGGGTCTCCATAGCCTTCTGCGTCAGTACTATGTCCTCTTGTGACGTCTTTTATTCTGAAACCAAAGTCTAATTATGGTGTTTTAGAGTGAAAAGAAAGTTATGAAGTGGCAAAGGAGGTAGCAGTTAGTGAAGGTAGTTTGGGATACGATTACAAAAATTATGAAAAAAACGTCCCCGTCCATTTTCCTGTTGGTATCCCACTGGCTTTCTTCCAGAAGTATGGGTGATGGATGGATGGGATGGATCTCGAGTGGGAACATCAAGAGGGATGAATTATTGTGGCTTTGATGCAGTAGCGGTCGAATCAACGACCCCCTCTCGGGTACTTACGCCATAACTGCATCCAACTACATAGAGACGGGTGTACTTTCCTCTATGATTCTCACCGATCCCTCGGTCGATGAGGATCTCTCCTCCATCCTGGACTCGTAGTTATGCCCCAGTTTCGAAATCATTTCTGACTTACACTTCCGCTGTGGGCAAGTCCTCAAACCAGTATTCACATAAGCCCTTAATTATGCCAGTCCAAGTGGCCGGCATAGTTAAGACCAAATCAATGAATGGCAGACATTATTGTGGCTTTGATGCAGTAGCGGCCAAATCAACGACCCCCTCTCGGGTACTTACGCCATAACTGCATCCAACAACATAGAGACGGGTGTACTTTCCTCTATGATTCTCGCCGATCCCTCGGGTGATGAAGATCTCTCCTCGATCCTGGACTCGCAGTTATGCCCCAGTTTCGAAATCATTTCTGACTTACACTTCCGCTGTAGGCAAGTCCTCAAACCAGTTTTCACATAAGCCCTTGATTATGCCAGTCCAAGTGGCCGGCATAGTTAAGACCAAATCAATGAATGGCAGATATTATTGTGGCTTTGATGCAGTAGCGGCCGAATCAATAACACCCTCTCGGGTACTTACGCCATAACTGCATCCAACTACATAGAGACGGGTGTACTTTCCTCTATGATTCTCACCGATCCTTCGGGTGATGAGGATCTTTTCTCGATCCTGGACTCGCAGTTATGCCCCATTTTAAAAATCATTTTTGACTTACACTTCCGCTGTGGGCAAGTCCTCAAACCAATTTTCACATAAGCCCTTAATTATGCCATTCCAAGTGGCCGGCATAGTTAAGACCAAATCAATGAATGGCAGACATCCGTGCAGGTTCACACGCAGGGCGATGGACGGGAGCAGTAAGGTGCTTAAGCCCTTATTTTTTTATGAATCTTCTATGAAAAAAAGTATATCTCTTTTTGAAGGGTGAAGCGTAATTCACCGAAAGACTTCCAGAATAGGTGCTCTTCTATGTAGGCGGTGCTCAAGGTCCGTTACTAAGCAAGTAAAAATGCTTTATCTGAAGGTTGTCAGCAGACCGTACTAGTCTAATATTAGGCGGTCGGAAACGTATTTTAAATTTAAATTTATTAAAAAGTACAGAGTTTACAGATTTGAGTATTTTTTTATATATATAATTACATATAAGCAAAAACAATTTAGATTAATAGTGGTGAATATACACACAAAATGAGAGTAGAGAAGGGAAAGTTGTCATCCTGACGTAAGAAGAACGAAACTCCAGGAACTGTGGAGGTGATCTATCCTTTTTTTGATATTTACATAGTTATTATATATATATATTTCAGTTATAAACAAATTATCACATCAAATTGTTACATATTATTTTTTTTGTTATATCGCATTTCTTATTTATGCATTTAAAATAATAATTTTTCAGTGATATTTTATTTGTACATTCAAAAATTATTATTTTTGAGTGATTTAATTATTATTACATTATTTTTTTCACAATTTTAACGCTTAACACATTCTATTTATATTATTTCACTTTATTATCCAAAATTTTATACACTTTATTATCTTTTATTTTATATTTTTCCCTATTCTATTTATAACAATTCTCAATCAGTAATTCCTTTACGTTTTAGTTTATAAACTTTCTTGATTTCACTTTACTTATTCACTTTATTGTAAATACCAATATTTCATACATAATTTACGTTCACTTATTAGTCTATTCATGTTGTTTTCTTCTACATTTTCTAATACTTCACATTTTTAACGTTTAACACATTCTATTTATATTATTTCATATTAGTACCGTTATTATTTACACTTTATTTTAACACATTCTACTTATAATTATTTCTCATTAGAACCGATATTTTATAAACTTAATTTTTATTATATATTATATTTATATTATTTCACTTGTAATTCATTTTTACTTTAATTTATTCATTTATCGCATTTTCATTTTAATTCATTCCCTTCTTTTGATATTTGCACTTTTTTGTTTATTATTCACTTTTTTATCATTCACTTATTTGGCTATTTGAGAGATCTTTTGTCCGTTCTTGATTACCTTGAAAACATTCAGGTTCACTATATGGATGTACGAGTCTGGAATGTAGAATGTGCCTTCCTCCAGCAGTCCTGATATTTCCTTCGGTGAGTAGGGTCCGTCGTGAGTCCATTTGAATGTGCCCATTCTTATGCCTTCTGTAAGTTCCACAATCTTTCCTTTCTGTGGTCTGTTTATTTATTGGCGATCCGAAGACCTTGATGGACACTTCTTCTGCGCTAAAGAAGTACCTCATCTCCAATATTTCCTTGTTTTCTGTGAGGGAAACTCCTGGGTATTTAGGATTTCTTCGTCCTCGTTCTCTTCTTCAGTTGTTGGGTTTTCTTTGTCTTCGGTTTCCTTTTTCTTCTTTATTCTCTGTTTTTTATTCTTTGGGGACTTCTTTGAGTTTTCATTTTTTGCACTTTCTTCTCCTTCTGTCGATTCCTCATTTACTGTCGTTTCCTTTTTCTTTTCTTGTGGCTGTTCTTCTGTGAACTGTATTTTAAGAATATGGTTGGAGGCGGGGTTCGGCGGGAACAATAGCTTCTTTTTCACTCCGTTCATTTGCAGAAGCTGATTTAGCTCGTCTGCAAACGTGCCGGGGCGAGTCAGGTTTGCTAGATGAGCAAACATTACCATGGCCATAATTTCGATGCCTTCCTTTGGCATTACCAGTTTTGTCGCGGTTTCTGTGATGTTCCTTGGTGTGGCTGTATCTAGGTAGGACTTTGCCCTTGCCTCCTTTACCTTTTTCTGCTTTTCCTTCTTTTCCTGTATTGCTTATTCCGGATGGGGCATTTCATTGCCATGGCGTATTGAACTTGAACTTGATGTAATTAGAAAAAAAAAGGTGTGGTAGGTATATAAAGATAAAAAGAAGTTGAGTTTTGCCTTGGTGTAGAGGACATCTCTCAAGTTTGTTCATGTATTCTCTTCCTCCCATTTGTTATTTTTAGTTAGTTTTTTTTCATATCTATATATATATATATATATATATATATATTTCTCAAAGATATACAAATATATACATTTTTTTCTTCTTTTTTTAAAAATTAAATGACTAAATTTTTATCTTTCCTCCGTCGCGGCAATCAAGCCTTTCAAGTTTTTTGTTTGCTATATATAATTTTCTTTGTTTTTTTAATAACAATTTATATTTCATATTTTGCTGGTGTTTAGGTCATCATTTCATTTTTATTTGGTTTGTTTAAGTTGTCGGCACTTCGCCTCTGTTTCTTCAATTTTAATTAGATGGTTTTGTTATTCTTTTTCATGTATATATTCCAATTTAGTTTTCTCGGGAGCAGTTTCTTCCACTCAGGAATAGGGCTTGCCTGGTGGCGCGTCCCCTAACTGCTCTTGGAATGTCTAGGTCGAGGTTCAAGTTCGTGAGTATCTCATCTTCAATCTTGTCCCAGATCTTTCTCCCTAGCCTTTGGAGTTCCATATTCAGTGGATTCAGACCTGCTCCTGCGTGCAGATCTGTTTGTTGAATATGGTCCATCCTTTGTGCTCCAGCTATAAGCAGGGCTTTTTTGTTTTGCACTCTCTGCATTTTTCTGAGACAGGTGTAACTCGCAGCCTGCATGACCACTACCGTGTACACTAAGGTCGAGCGTACCAGAGCAGTGTATAGCTTCTTAAGATTTTTGGAGCTGATGTTTTAAAATCTATACAGTTTTCCGAGCTGTATTTGGGCTAGGGAGATTCTGCTGTTAATGTGTACTTTGTATCCTTTTGATGTTAAGCGCCGTCCTAGGACTTTGCCTTCATTTCCTTATGGGTATACTTCGCTGTCCACTAAGACATCAAGAAGTTTTTGGCGGTTTATTGGAAGGATCTGGAACTTTTGGCGGTTGGTCTTGATTTTCCACTTTCGTTCGTATCCACTGATGTTATCAATTTCGATGGCTGTCTGCTTTGCTTGAAATCCAGCATGTGTGTAGTAACTAGGGATGATTTATGTGATATCGTCTGCAAACTGCAGGTACATCACGTCCTTCTCTACTGGATCAGGTAAGTCCATTGTGTATACAAAGGAACAGCAGCGGTCTCAGACAGCCACCTTGTGGAAGTTCCCACTCGGGTCCTCTATAGCCCTCTATCAAAATTTGGGCTTTTTTGTGCATGATGTAGTCATAAGAACCCTTTCCAGGATTGGATTCAGCTGGAGGCCCAATATCTTGTGTTGTAGACCTCTTAGCCAAACCTTATCGAAGGCCTTTTGTACATCTCGCATCACCACGTCTACGTATTTCCTCTTAGCGTTACAGCGAGCGAGCTTTTAAGTGAGAATGGCAAGGGCTGTGTCAGTCCCCCTTCTCTGGCGGAACTCGTGTTGCTGAGGGCTGTGAGCTTCCAGCTCGGTCAGTTGGTCTTGTAACCTGTTGGCTAGAAACTTTTCGTCGACTTTGCCTATAATCTCCAGGAGGAATATTGGCCTGTAGTCCACCAGTTGATCGGGCTTCCTCCCTTTAGGTATAAAGATGATTTTAGCCATCTTGAAACCGTCGGGGAAGTAGCCCGTATTCAGAGAAGCATTATGGATATTTGTGATTCCCTGAATGATCTGCCGGGGGGCATGCACCAAGTTATTTTTGGTGATGCCCGTCCAGCCTGTTACCTTTTGTTTAAGGGTTTTTATGACTGCCATGACCTCTTCAGGTGTAATTGGTCAGCCATGGTCTGCCAAAACCCTCCCTTCATCGAACTAGACATGTACAAGCGTGCTATGCACAATCTGATTACGATCTTCAAGCAGTTGCCCCTCGAAATCCTGGTCGAATTTCCTATTGTCTTCTAGTGTTATCGTAAAGACATCTTTCCAGAATGTGCGGAATCTCTTCCAAAACCGCTGGGTCTTCCAAGTAGTCATCGCCCTCCTGGTTCAAACCTAGCAAGGATTTCCTTGCAGCGTTGCCAGTTGGCCGAAGCTTAGCTTATGCGAAGAGGGATTGGAAGCTGCAATGGCGCGAGAGAAATGGTCGTCAAGATCGCTATGTGGTCGTTGGAAACTGTTGGGTCTGGCTCACTACGGTAATTGAAGGGTAAGCAATCGCTTGTCATGATTATGTCGGGCGTTGTTGCTAACCGAACGGTGATAGAGGTCAGAAAATCTGGACCTATCCGCTAAATGTTTTTCCTTCGCATAATCATTTCCAAGTTATGGGATCTTTCATTCGTGTTACCATAGCCAACCGTTCGGCATCTGGCATTGAGGTCACCCCCAAAGAATACCATTCTGCCGTGGCCAAACAGAGTGTAGAAGATTGTGAGAGGAAGGTACCATCGTCAAGGTGGTTGGAATGCTGCCACGATTGTGAGCTTGCCCACTAGAGTGTACAGATCTAGCGCTACGAAGGACTCATCCATAACAGGAAAGTGTCTGAACGAGAGATTCCTCCTGAAGGCAACGGCAGCACCTTCGTACCTCTTCTGAGAATGATTTTCGAGACAACTCTGTAGCCTGATATATTTAACTGCCTGTTGGTCGTCTCGATACCAAGCTCCGGGATTAGTATGAAATCAGGATCAAGAACAGGGAATATATTTCTGTATGCCATGGCTTTCCCCTCCCATCCATTCACATTGAGGGTCAAGATCCTTAACCTGTTGTTCTGGTTTTCCATTCTCTGTTCTGGCTTTGGTGGATGTCTTAGTGTTTACGGGTAAGTGACTTGCGTTTCCCGTTCCTTTTCTTTTTGTACTCTGCTATGGACAGTTCCACAAATATTTCTCGGTGGAAGGCAAAGTTTTGGTTACACAGTACCTGCTCAACCGTTTCCTCGTCACATTGAGCGTCGAAGTCGAATGAGTGTACGCAGAAATACTCCGACACAAGCTAAGTGTCCCTCCCGTATTTTCAAATGCACCGGCCTCGAATTTTCTATCGCCCCTTTTTCGTGACATCGTAAACTCCGAGGTGGATCAAAGGTGTAAAAGACAAACTGTCTTTCCACCGATGAAAAAAGATCTTTCGCGCGGCGATATGGATTTTATTAGAATTCGGTGCTCTCTCTCGATTTCTGCTCGTGAGGGAAATAAAAGGAAAACTTCTCCCTGGATTCGGGCAGAAGATCTTGGACCTCGTTGTGAGGTGAAGCTCGATCCACATAAGAAACAGTTCGCCCGTTGCAAGAAAGGAACTTCTCGGGGAATTGGTTGTATCCGTGACGGTACTTTTAGGTGCCAAGCTTCTCGCAGACTCCCAACCACATTCAGAGTCTGAGGTTACACAGGACCACCCTCTGCGGATTAACCTAGACGTAGCTAGGTAATCGGTTTTGGCTACCAACTCCAGGAGCCAAATAATCGGACAGGCACTTCGAGGAAGAAGTCCGATTCGAGCCACAGTTTGGCTCACCTTCGTGATCCGGCATAGGATCAGTATATCACCGGTCTAGGATTACCTTCTCATTCGGTAACCTTGGACGGCCGGACTAAGTGCGATCATCGTCACCAGAAGAAGATCTTCAACGCTATTCTCAAACACACTTATGAACTCAAAGTTATCGTTAAAGTCAACTATCCCCTCCCCTAACTTCACCAGTTTATTTGTGAACTAGAATTCCCATCCCGAGCCCATAACCTCGAGTATTAGAAGTGCTTACTTAATTCAGTGTTTAATTCAATAATACTATTCCATTCATGCTGTTGGGTGTCATTAAGACGCAAGCATCCTAGTAAGTAATTTTAAAGTAATCCCCACGACATTTTTTGTAGACTTACTTATTCAGTGCAAGATTAATTCTATTTATATCTATATACACTGTTGCTTATTTCAAATTCATGTACATTAAAGATTAGTTTTGTATCTGTGTGTTAAGCTATTTTGGACGATCCTTTGGCAATTAATTAGCAATCCACTCGGCTTAAATCTCAATATTACACAGGTCCACCCAAGACTGGCTTTTACTGAGTGGAGACACACTCAGGGGATCATTATCTTAATTTTGATTAAAAGGCACGCCAGGACTTATTCTTATTCACCGGAAGTGTCTACGGTAGGTGTATCTAATACACTTCACCTCGGTGCGGTAATAAAATATATATTTCCAGGAAGTGGGATTGGGATTACCTACTAATTAAACCTCGACATATATAAGTGGTGTAAGGTGTGGGGTTGGCATAAAACCTCTCGACCTATTTAAGTTTTATCAAGTGTGTGTGGTTATCATTAAAAGCAACATCTATAAACTTGTGCATCTAAAAATTTTAATCAAACATTGCCAACGTCCAAATTAGTATAAATAGCAAACATTAACAGCAATTCTTGTTTGGCGCTCCAAAAAAATAGTTTGGTTAGGGTAATTGTCTAATCCTGTTTTTTGTTTTTTTTTCAATTGTCTCCTCTTGTCTACCACGTTTTGGTAGGGAACTATAATAACCCTTTTTCCTTAAACACGTTACGCCAAGGCAACTCTCCTAGTGCATACTCTTACCTTTAGATCGATAAAATGGCTTCCAAATTGTTCGAAACATTCCAAAAGCAAGGACAAGCATTCGGACTGGAAGGTAGGGAACTCATTGACTACGTCCAAAATGAACAAAGGAATGAAAGAGAAGCAAATAGAGAAGAGCAAAAACTGAAGGACGATTTAGAAAGGGAAAAACTACAACTAGAAGCAAAAAGAGAAGAGCAAAAACCGAAGGACGATAGATAAGAACAAAAACGGAAGGAAGATTTAGAAAGGGAAAAACTACAACTAGAAGCAAAGGGAGGAGAACAAAAACGGAAAGAAGATTTTGAAAGAGAAAAACTACAATACGAAGAACGGGAAAGAATTCGTCATCATGAACGTAAATTAAGAAAGGACCAAGTGGAAGTAAGTTCAATTGGTTCCCGGGGTCAACAACCGCAAGCCCCTGCTCTCAAATTACCCTCCCCCCCCATCGTGAGAATGAGAACGACTTCATTACGTACCTAACACATTTCGCAAAAATATTCGAAGTAAATGGATGGGATATTAAGGCCAATAGAGTAAGTCGCCTTCTCCCCTGACTCACACTTTGGCTGAGGGAGATTTTTATCGCATTGCCACATGAGGCGACAATCGATTATTCCACCTTCAAAACAGAACTTTTATCTGCCATTAACCTAAATCCCCAGTTGTATAGTTTGAAGTTAAAGTCAGCTAAACTCTAAGCAGGACAGACATATAGACAATTCTGATTCATCATGAGATTAAATCTGCAATTCTGGCTGGACTCAGCTAAAGTCGAAAGAGATTACGAGGCATCGATCGACTTATTTTAAAGGATCAACTACTAAGTACACTTTCCCAAAAGATTAGGGCCTTCGTTAAAGACCAAAGGACCTCTACATTCAAGGATTGCCTCGATAAGGCGGAACTTCATGCTTCAAACCATCATTTATACCCGAAGAAAAGCAGAAAAGGTAACCCTCCTTCCCCCAAGAACAAGTTTGGGTACGGAAGACACCCGCATGAGAAACGTCTCAGTTTGTAAAATTTGCTGTCCCATTTAAGCCCAGGAACAAATTCCAGGAGACTCCAGGAGACCGAAAACCCCTTGTTTTTAACGCTCACCCAAACAACACCTTCAGGACTAGTCCGATCACGTGTTAATCTTGCTGAGCCCCAGGACACATAAAATCCCAGTATCCACAAAATTCAAGGCTCTATTCCTCCCCAAGTCAGCAGGTACATCAAGTGTCTGCCACCCTTTCTCCAGAGCAAACCGCCGTCGATACCCTGCAACATGCACTCCCGTCAGATCAGGACTACCAGGTCAACTTCTTATTCAATAAGAGTTCTCCTGGTGAATTCAAGTTTGAAACTAGCTCGATTAATGGGTGCAAAGTGTCCACTTTAGTTAGGGACACCGGTTGTACCTGTATCGTAGTGTCAGACAAGCTACTTCCCTCCGTAACACCCCAGCACGAGAAATTTGCGGTAGTGCACGAATTTTTTGGACGCGCCAATAGGTTTCCTGTCATCCGGTGCCATGTAGAGTGCTGCTACTTCACTGGTTGGGCTGGCGTGGTCGCGGCCCTGGTGAAATTCCTTTCAGTGCTGGTCGGACAGAGCGCGCCACTCTCCCCGAATGAGGTTACCCAAACCGTCACCGCACAAGCGCAGGCTTGCCGAGAAAACCGTTTCTTCGCGCCGCTCAAATTCCCATGCCCTGAGTTCAAGAAGACGAATAACGCTGAATTCGCCAGGGTCCAAAAGGACTGCCCTTGCCAACAACTTCTGTGGGAAAAAGACAGGAGAGGTGACCTCCAGATAGAAAAAGAAGAAGAAGAAAGAAGAATAATGATCAAAATAAAAGACGAGGAAAGAAGAAAGATGGAAATAGAAGCCCAAGAATGAAGAAGAAAGAAGAATAAAGATAAAAATAGCAGAAGAGGAAAGAAGACAGATGGAAATAGAAGCCCAAGAAAGAAGAATAAAGATAAAAAAATAGGAAGAATAAAGATAAAAATAGAAGAAGAGGAAAAGAGAAGACATATAGACGGGGACTTCCAGCTTCCCGCTCTCCCTTCTACCCCCGCTCCACTAGGAAGAACCCTCCCCCGAGTTAGTTGTGAACCTCGAACTCGGGCCCGTTAAGATCGCCCAAATGGTCTCGCTTTTAAAAGATTACTACAGCCTTATGCGAAAAGATGTAGAAGGGCTAGAAAACGTCACAATCTATTTGGACAACGTGTACGTAACCATGCGTACAGGGAAAGGACCCCTCATGAGCCATCGCCCACTCCTAGACCTGCTGAGGTCGTATTGTCCCCCATTTCGTGTCCGTCACAACCCCCTTAAGCGACCTGCATGAAAAGAAATCTCCAGACCATATTAAGTGGAACCCCAGGGCTACTGCCAGCTTCGGCAGACTCAAACGGAAACCAGTGACTGCCCCTATCCTGCACTTATCTAATGCCGAGGAGAAAATCGGCGTTCGGATTAGCACCCCTCACCTTGAACTTGGAGGTGCCTTGTTGTAATATGAGGCAGAAGTGCCGTTCCTGGTAGCTTTTACAAGTCAGAAACCTTCCGATGGGGAGAAGAAGTATGCCACTGTGGAGCTAGAAGCCTCAGCTATCGTGTTTGGGGTACAAAGGTTTCACGTATATTTAATAGGTAGACCGTTCTCCATAGAAACGGATCACACACCCCTAGCGCATTTTAAAAGTTGTAAGGATCAGAAGGGAAGACTCATGCGTTGGGCCCTGTTATTATTTGAATATCAATAGGATATCCGATATCTAAAGAGTCTCTTAATGTATTCGGGGATAGTTTGTCTAGGAACCCAGTAGACGAACCCAGTGAGTCTTTGTAAATAATCGCTATTATAGCTATGTAAGTTTTGGATAAAGGTTTAGTATCCGCCCACTAATTAATTTATGTTATATTTGTAAAGTTGATAATATGACACGCTCCATAACTGCCGTCATTAATTTTTGATTGTTTTTTTTTTGCCATGTGGGTCTTATATCATACTACCCGGATTAAAATATCGAATATAATCATTTATTTCTTTTGTACTTAGGCATCAGCTCCTCATTATTCAGGAGTTTCCTGTATATGGCCAGTAACCCGTGTATTCCTTTTTCCGGCATTATTATTTTATGATGTTCCTGTATTCGTTGAACTCCCCTTTTGTTTTTTTTTCTGTGTTTTTCGTGTAGCCAATGTTAAAAGTATACATTATTCCTAGTTACACGTCAGAATAATGTCTTCCAAAACAGGTAGAGATGTAGGAGTCTGAATAGCTAGGTTCCCTCCCGTATTTTTAAATGCACCGGCCTCGAATTCTCTATCGCCCCTTTTTCGCGACATCGTAAACTCCGAGGTGGCTCGAAGATGTGAAAGACATACTGTCTGCCCACCGATGAAAAACGGTCTTTCGCGCGGCGATACAGATTTTATGAGAATTCGGTGCTTACACTCGATTTATGCTCGCGAGGGAAATAAAAGGAAAACTTATCCCTGGATTCGGGCAGAAGATCTTGGACCTACGTTGTGAGGTGGAGCTCGATCCACATAAGAAACAGTTCGCCCGTTGCAAGAAAGAAACTTCTCGGGGAATTGGTTGTATCCGTGGCGGCACTTGTAGGTGCCAAACGTCTCCCAGACCCCCCCCCCCCCATTCAGAGTCTGAGGTTAGAGGGCCTCTCTCTGCGGATTACCCTAGACGTAGCTAGGTAATCGGTTTTGGCTACCCACTCCAGGAGCCAAATAATCGAACAGGCACTTCGAGGAAGAAGTCCGATTCGAGCCACAGTTTGGCTCACCTTCGTGATCCGGCATAGGATCAGTATATCACCGGTCTAGGATTACCTTCTCATTCGGTAACCTCGGACGGCCGGACTAAGTGCGATCATCGTCACCAGAAGAAGATCTTCAACGCTATTCTCAAACACACTTATAAACTCAAAGTTATCGTTAAAGTCAACTATCCCCTCCCTTAACTTCACCAGTTTATTTGTGAACTAGAATTCCCATCTCCAGCCCATAACCTCGAGTATTAGAAGTGCACTCCATTTATGCTGTCGGGTGTCATTAAGACGCAAGAATCCTAGTAAGTAATTTTCAAGGAATCCCCACGACATTTTTTGTAGACTTACTTATTCAGTGCAAAATAAATTCTATTTATATCTGTATTCACTGTTGCTTATTTCAAATTCATCTACATTAAAGATTAGTTTTGTACCTGTGTGTTTATCTATTTTGGACGATCCTTTGGCAATTATCAAGCAATCCACTCGGCTTAAATCTCAATATTACACCTGTCCACCCATGGTTGGCTTTTACTGAGTGGGCAACAGACTCAGAGGATCATCATCTTAGGTTTGATCAAAAGGTACGCACCAAGGTTATTCTTATTCACCGGAAGTGGCTAAGGTAGGCGTATTGGATACACTTCACCTCCGCTTCACCTCGGTGAGGTAATAAAATATATGTCCAGGAAGCGGGACTGGGATTATCCACTCACTAAACCTCGACACCCCACACAATTTTTTTTCTTTTCCCTCATATACGGAGCCCTCTGAATCTGAGGTCTCCGTGGTATTGGAAGACTCAGTTTCTCTTTCCACACATTGTGTAATTGTTTAGGTTGCCTTAGCGGCCGCCTCTCACTTTTTGTCCTCGATCGTTGGGTCTGGCCGCCTGACCTCCTTATTATTTTCCTTTTCTGTCTCCTGGCTTTTACCTGTCATTTCTTTGGGGACCATTTGCAATTGGAGTACTTCCCCTGATAGTGGATTATCAGGGAACCACATCTCGCTCATCCCGTTTTAACGAGCATCTGATTGAGCTCCTTTCAAAGGTTCCTGAGTTTGTAAGATTTATGACATGTGCATGTCAGGATTTTGATAGAATTTTCATTTTCTTACCTTAAGTAAGTTTTCTTAGCCTCCGTTTCCGCAAGGACTGCCTTGGCTGCTTGAGCGTACGTTATGTTTTGTTTCCCGGTCTGCTCTTCTTTCTTTTGTTGGTTTTTTTCTTTATCAGTTCCTTTTTTAGAGGGCAAGCCATAGCCATGGGGCGGTGTCCTTGACCGCAGGTGGCACACTTCTCCCTTGGACTGCTACAATTCTTCCAGTGGTGCCCCGCCTCACTGCACCTTGAGCAGATCTCCTGTGGTCCAGGGCAATCTTTAGTCACGTGGTTCTCCATCTTGTAACAGCAGAAGCAGAATTGTATGGAGGTAAATTCTTTCCTTTCTATCTTCTCTCCGCTGATTTTGGCTTTGAATAATAGGACTCCATTTTATTTTGCCTTTTGTGCCATCGATGTGTCCGCAAAGATTACCTTGAATACGCGTGCGTACTCTGTATTTTCTTTTTTGTTCCAGAATTTCATAATTTCTGAAACCTTGGCCCATGGTTGGTTTCTCATTATTTCCTCCTTTATTTGCTCCTTGGAGTGTTGCCCATTCCAAGGATCTAATCTCCTGTATACGACTCTCCTTTGCGTCTGTATTTGCGGCGGGATTGCTGATTGGAGACCTATTTCGCGTAGTGTCACTACTGCCTCTTGTTTCATTATACCGTCCACATCTTTATCTTTTCCGCAGATTGCCACATATCATGTGGGGGCCTCGAGAAGACGGAGCATAGCGATCTTCAGTTTCCCGAAGACCACTTTGAACACCTTCTCTCGCCTGGGCCTGCTGCTTCCACTGATGGTCCGCAGTGGGATCCGAGTGGTTCCGTTGGGCTCCATTTTTTCCCTCGGGGGGATAACCCCTTGGGCTAAATTTCCTCTTGTCCTTTTGCTGATGATTTTACTTCTTATTAATTATTTCAAGTGATTTTTCTTTCTTGTATAATTGTATTCTTTTTGTAGAGGTCTTTATGCGGGGGCAATCCCCCCTCCCCATTGCAAGAGAGCTTCAGCGAACATAAACTGCGAGATGAGATTGATGAATGATGGGTGTACCCATCGAAGCCTCTCAGACGGGTGAAATATGGCGGACTTAATGATGGGTGGTGATCGAATCAACAACCACCACTCGGGGGTGCCGCCCCGTCTGGGGTTTGCTTATCGATGCTGCTTCCAACTTACACAGGGACGGTTGCATGTCCCCCTATTGTCTTGGCCGGAAACTACCCTCAGAGATTAGAGCGAACTCTTCCCCAAAGCTTTCAGCATCGCCTCGTCATCGGGTGGTCTCTTCCGTAGAGTTCACAGTAGGCTAATCCTCAAACCTGCTTTCCTTTACGTCTCCAATTATGTCTATCAAAGTGGACCGACATAGTTGGAGCGAGACTAGATGAATGGCAGTTCAGTTCACTTCAGCCCACCTTCCCCAGGAAGGACTGCGGGGGGACTTAGCCAGACTTTGGTCGACTTTACATAGCTTCGTCTAAAATAGATCTTGTAGTCCCCGTGGGGAAAATTTAAATTCGTTGAAGATTTCTTAAGGTGATCTCCCTCGGCGTTTCCTCCTTAGCCCGCTGTGACTTCTCGTTGATCATAAAATAATTAAAGATTTCATCCAAGTCATAGCGTATTTCATGTGTTGTAAGAGTAGATGTAGGTATGGGGGTAGAGAAACCAGGCTTCGGTGAAAACAAACCTCCTTAATCGTCAATCGCTGGAAGACTAATGCAATACAAAAGAGATGAAAAACTTCTGGACACACGAATTTACAAGTCGGAATCTGATTAGGAGGGGCGGTATGAGGAAGCAGCTGCATTTTTTAGTAAAGTAAGTATAAATTTCTTACTTATCAAGGGAATCGTGTTGAATTGGCCATCGGAAGTTTGGAATTTCTTTTATAAGCGCCGATTCAATTAGACGCCTATATATATAATTTTGAGAATTCTAAATTACTTTTGCATTATCAATGTTAATTGAATGGTTTTCATATGATCCACATCTCATATCGCATTTATATCACTTTATTTTCTTGGAGAATCTGCTGCTTTCGCCAAAATATACTTGAATGCAAAATTTGCAAGGGATATAATAAACTTCCTGTTCTTTATCGATGGATCTATTTTTAGATAGACTATTTCGGATCGTTTTTTCGTTTTGAAAGGCAACATTGATGTTGCTTAGACAAGCTAACTTTTTAAAATTGATTAATTGTGTCGAGTACAAGAATCTAATTTAATAATTGTCACATAAATTTCTCCTTAGGAATAGCTAGAGAGTAATGGATGGTTCTGTCTCCATAAAATGACATTTTTCTGTAAAACAAAGGGGATAGTGTAGTTCAATGAATGTTTGGATGATCGTATTGATTTCATTCTGCAAGAAACAAGGATCACATATGCGATTTACTCTTAGGAACAGGGAAGAAACTACGGACCTTTTAATTAATACGTAATGACACGAGAAATAGTGAATGTAGGCATTAGAGTTGGTTGGTTTCCGGTAAACAGAACAATATGCTGTGCTGGTTACTTAGGATATTTAGAGATCCAGAAATCGCAGTGAGTTGTTTTGTTCCAATTCTACTTAAAATGTAATAATGTAATTGATATTATTCAATTGTTCGAAAAAAGAATCAAATAGGCCATGTGGTACATACATCAGTGATGATACCAATTAATTTAGATAGTATCTTCACATTATCCATTCTGGTGATTTTGTAAATAAAATTAAAGAGGTTGTTCTATCCAATAAGCAGTTACTAAGTTTTGAAGTTAATAGCCTATTCCCTAAAGTTCCCGTTGATGAAGTCCTTGATGTAATTATTGAAAACTTGCTTTTGTCTAAACTAACATTACCCTTACCGTGTAATAAAATTGAAAAGTTGGTTCGTTGGTCCGTTACAGACAATGTGTTTAAGGCTTAAGATTGTTTTTACGGACATAAATATAGCCTGAGCATGAGTAACCCCCTTTCTCTGATCCTATGTAATCTGTTCATGGAGAACTTTGAGAAACACCTCCTCACCACTATCTTACCTAATCCCATAACTTGGTTCCGCTATGTGAACGATGTATGTGCCACATGGCCTATTAATGACGAGTTTTCGCTTGAAATTTCGTTTCGCGAATAAATTGATCCTATCACTGTGGTTTCTTCCCTGCATTTAAATATATATATATATATATATATATATATATATATATATATATATATATATTATGAAAATTAACTCACAGGAAGATGAAAAGATGAATCCAAGCACTTTAGAACTATATTTGCAAGTTCATTTTCAAGGAATAGCTTGAAAATGGAGAAGACAACCTTATATAAGGTACAAAGATACGAAGGGAACACACATCACATAGTACAAACCAATAGAAAAACACAATAACAAGACAGAGAAATACCAATAAAAAGATCATTAGATAACTAATAACAGACATATGCATCCCCAAAACGATATACATACAACACCGTGTATATAAATGGAATGGGGTGGGTGAAAAACAAAAAACATTTTAAAAGATTATCATTAGAACGAAAACATTTAGGGCTAAGAGTTAATCCACGATCACAGCAGAGACACGTGGTGAGGGAGGCAATGCGAATGATATTACATCAATAAAAGTGACAACAGGCTGCATTATGAAGTTATTTTATTTAGTAAAAGTTTTTTAAAACAGGGTCAAGTTTAAATAAGCTAGGGGAAATATTTATATTAGATAAGATGCCAATTAATGAACACCTGATAATATTTCTTTTTGTGAAATCAGCGGAATGATAAAGGAATTTTGCAGTTTCAGTCAATGGGGTGGTTATTTTCAGATATATGTAAAAGTAAAGCGCTGTTTATTTCACCTCTGCTAATATTATACTTTTTTGGTAAATTCTAGTAGATAAAGATTTACCAGTTTGCCCGAAGTAAGGTAAATTGCAAATAGACCATTCTATAGAATATACCTTACCTTTTTTCCTTGTATTATTGTGGACTAACATTTTATATAAAGTGGCTTCATATCTTAAAATTTACAGAGATATTAAGTTGCTTAAAAATACGGGTAAGACGAAAAAATGGTTCAAAGTATGGCAAGATAACATAATTTTTGTAATTGAAATCCGGTGGGTTATCAATTCTATAAAAAGTTCTCTTAGCAAAGTTTAATGAAGTATGTAAAAGTTGACGAGGGTAACAAAGTTTTTTACCTATTTCAAAGATATTGGACAATTCCTTATCCAAAAATTCTAGACTAACAAGGCGTAATGCCCGCAGAAACATAGAGGTGAATACAGACCTTTTAATTTTAACACTATGATAAGAATAAAAGTGAGTATATGAAATGGAGTTGGACGGTTTGCTATAAACAGAGAATTTAAAACCTGATGGCGTCCTATATATTAAAAGGTCAAGAAAAGGAATAGTCCCATTTTCCTCAATTTCAAGGGTAAATTTAATAGAAGGGACTGGAGAATTAAGATTACATAGAAAATTGTGAATATCTTTTGAGGAAGGCCAAAGGCATGTAATATCATCAATGTAACGGTACCATACAATAGGAAAATCAAGGATTTGGGGCAAGAAAAAGTCTCGAAGAATAACATACATAAATTAGAGAGGGTGGGAGGTCGACTATCCGCCATCGGAAGACCAAATTTTTGTAGGCAAAATTTATCATTGAATGAAAATTTACAATTTTTAGGAAAGTATTGACCGAAATAAGGAGATCTAAATTATATAATTTATCACAAAGGAGAGGAAGAAGATCATCTTAAGGAACTTTAGTAAACAAGGAACAAACATCAAAGCTGACAAGAATGAAATTGTTGGAGTAAGGTATTGTATTAAGCTTCTCTATAAGTTCACCACTATTTTAAATATGAGATTGGGAGATGGACCACACAAGCCATTTTGATAAGGAATATGAGGGAGAGCCTAACAAACTTATAATGGGGCGCATAGTATTATTGGGTTTATGAGTTTTTACCAAACCGTACATATATGGAAGAGAAGCGTTGCTAGATTTAAATTATTAATTAAATCAGGAAATTTTTTAAAAGGGATCGAATGTATTTATGAAATTCACTATTAGTAGTTAATGTAGGGGCTTTTTTCAGGACATCATAAGTAGATTCATGGTGAGGATGGTATTCGTTAGCAATTTTACAAATATTTTTTTCTTCTTAAAACCAGTAACCTTTTTGGCACAATAATTTACTAGAGAAAATTTTGAGTCCAAAAAATTTGTTGAAGAGACATGGATTCTTACTTGGAATCTGCGCCGGAAAGAGAAACATTGAGATTTCGCACTTCCTCAACGTTAGCAGAAAGAAGGTGGAAAAGGCCAGGAAAGAGCGAAAAGATTCAAGTTTCGACTACGAGAGGATAGCAGAGAGGAAAACTCTTAGTCAGCGATCTGACACCATCAAAATCCCTGAATTCAGCACTGAAATCAGGGAGATCATTAGTAATAATCCCAGAAAGTCTATGAGTGTCTTTTTCAGGAGAGAAAGCTGTAAGTAAAAAGCTCGTCAGGCTGAAAGTGCATAAGGACATTCATTACTTTTCATTATAGATGAGAAAGGAAAAATTCCTTGGCAAGGCGATGCAGGAAAAGCGAGTCAAGCACACCAAGAAGCTGGTGATCAAGTTGAAATACCCTTTGGTGCCAGAAATGCTGTGGTTCTCCGATGAGAAGCATTTCTGTAAAGAGCATTTATGCTCTTGGCAGAACAACAGGTGGCTCCTTGTTGCATACAATGAGTCATTGAGATGAAATTTCCAGCAAAACTCATGGTTTTTGGAGTCGTCAGCAGTGAATGAGACGTATTCCACTTCACTTATTCCTTGAGGGCTTCAGGCTGAACAATGACAGCACCCTTAGTGTTCTGAGCAAAATGAAGAAGCCATGAATCGACCGGGCAGCTGCTAGTAGGCCTTACGTATGGCAGCAAGACTCTGCTCCATGAAAGAGCTGTCGGAAGATCAAGTCATTATTTATGAAGAATTTCTCCGATCACACAACACCTGACATTTGGTCTACCAACTCACCTAACTGCAACCTCTTCGACTTCTTTATGCGGGGCGTACTAAAACAAGAGACAACAAAAATTCAGCTGCAACAGTAAGGATAAGCTGAAAGCCAGGATTTCCAGAGATAGTGACGACAGCTTGTAGCGGGTTCCGAGGCCATCTGGAACCTTTCTTTGAGGCCATAGGCGTGTTCATCAAGTGCGATCACTGAAAATTTCATGGAGACGAACTGACCTAAGTTTCAAGAATATACATATCTCAAAAAATAAGACGAAGGGCGATAAAGAATGCTCAGTAGAAGAAAGTGGATGTTGAGATGGATGTGTAGATTGACAGAGTTGGATAAGATCAGGGAGGAAAAGATACGAGGAATAACGAAAGTTGGACAAATATCGAATAAATAACAGAGAAGAAGAATGCATTGCCATGGACATGTGATGAGAAGAGATGGAGCATATGTGGGCATGAAGGTCATAGATATAAAGGTGGTGGGGAGAAGGAAGAGGGGAAGACCGAAAATAAGGTGGATGGAAGGAATTGTGCCCTAAGAGAAAAGGGACTGTTCGAGGAGAAGGCACAGAACCGAGAATTATGGTTGAAACGCATCAGGAAGATTGGCTATGCGTGATGAGCAGGGCAAGGTGCATAGAATGAGGACAGTATTCATGTGAACGAATGCCGTCCTCATCCTGCACGCGCACATACATATATGGATAAATAGATAGATAAGATAGTAACGTAGTGCACACTTTAATAACAGCTGGGAACAATATTAATCACATTTTCTGGTGACTTAGATTTATCTGCCAATTTTAATTCGTTTTTTTCCATACTGATTTCAAATATATAATCCATTTTTACCTATGCTATAGTTATTCTGTAATTTCTATTTTCTTGTTTTCCAGAAAACCGCCCTTCAGAACAACAGAAAGGGTGCTTGTAGAAAGCAAATACTTCATAGAACATAGTAGTAAGATAGTAATAAGTGTTATTGTGAAAAATATTGGCATTATTGTTTCTTTTTTTCAGGTCTCATGTTAGACTGATTGCTTCGACAAGAGATGAAATTGCTTTAATCATCCATACGCCTTCTGCTACATATGTGGCTGTTACATGCTACTTCGTCAAAGGCGCAATATATCAAACTTTGTGATCCACACTTATAAGGCATATTTGGATGTTCCACTTGGCGATCAAGATAAGAAGTGGGCCCCACATGCTGTTTGCCATAGTTGTGTAACACATCTTCATGAGTAAACGAAAGGAAAGAGAAATGGTCTTCCTTTTGGAATCTCCATGGTGTGGCGAGAGCCAAAGGATCATGAATCGGACTGTTATTTCTGTCTGGTGAATACTAAAAGGATTGGCAAGAAAAATCGGCACAAGATCGACTACTCCAACATTCCCTCGGCGATCCGGCCAGTACCTTATTCTGAGTCTTTACCAGTTCCGATTTTCAGTGGATATGCTTCCTCCGAGGATGAAAACTATGTACCTGATATGGACGTCCACAGAATGGATTTAGATTCTGCAGATTCATCATCAGGTGCTGAACAGTCATTAGCTCCTCACTGTTTTAATCAAGAGGATTTGAATGACTTGATACGTGATTTGGCGATCTTCAAGAGAGATGCAGAATTTTTAGCCTCCAGGTTGAGTGAAAGACATATGCTTGACAGGTCGAACGGGTATCATATTACTGAGCAAGGGAGAGTAGATTTGTTAAATATTTCTCTGAGGACAAACAATTTGTATACTGCCACGATGTTCCTGGTCTGTTTACCGAGTTTGGACTTGGCACCTAGAGCCCTGCTGAGGGAAGACTGTTTATTGATAGCTCCAAGCGTAGCCTCAAGTGTGTCCTTTTCCCTAATGGCAATGACTTTGACGCAGTTTCTCGCAGTCACTCTGTCCATCGGCGAGAAACTCACGATGACATAAGAATTGTCATGGATTTACTTAAGTACCATGAACACAATTGGATCATATGTGTAGACCTTAAGATGATAAACTTCCTCCTTGGCCAGCAGAAGGGATATACAAAGTTTCCATGCTTTATCTGTATGTGGGATAGTCGAGCCCGTGACAAACACTGGTTCCAAAAATATTGGCTAGTTCTGGCAACTTTGGAAGCAGAAATGCTAAACATTGTTAATGAGCCAATCGTAAGTCGAGAGAAGATGGTTTTCCCTCCACTTCATCTCAAACTGAGGTTAATGAAGCAGTATGACAAGGCGTTGAGCGCTGACAATAATTGTTTTCAGTACATAGTATCGGCATTTCCTACTTTGTCATCCAAAAAAATAAAAGCAGGAGTATTTGATGGTCCCCAAATCCGAAGCCTGTTGAGTGATTCTAGATTCGTGAACACCATGAATGAAAAAGAGAAGGCACACTGGCTCTCATTTTCTGCCGTTGTTCGTAACTTCTTGGGAAACAAAAAAGCGCATAACTACGAGGATCTGGTTACTAATATGCTTTTAGCATATCGTGATCTGAGATGCAACATGAGTGTGAAGCTGCATTTCCTAAACAGTCACCTCGACCGATTCCCAGAGAAACTGGGATCCGTGAGCGTCGAACAAGGGGAACGCTTCCATCAGGATTCCATGACGATAGAAGAGCGCTACCAAGGTCACACATGATGGCGGATTACTTCTGTAAGATTAGAAGAGATCAGCCAGAGGAGACTTACAAGAGAAAGAGTTACAAACGCAAATTTTTGTTCGATTGAAATCAAGAAGAGCTCCTCCAGCATGATTGATGTACGGTCATTAATAAATTAGCATCTATTTGATTACAGTATTTGTAATCCTAATATGTAATTCAAGTTTCTTTTCATATGCAATAAAATGTTTGTGCCAAAAACCTGCTTTACTATAAATAACGCAAAAGTATGATTTAAAATTACTTCAGGGCATGATGATAGGCGTGATAAAATGAAAATTAATGTATAATATTAGTTATTCATATTACGAAAAATCCGTAGCATTTAGAGATAATCTGATTTCAAATTTGAATTCAGTATGCTCGAATTAGGTAGGAAAATGTACTTTTGTCAATTCACCAAATACTCGTACATTGTTTCCTAGTGTAATTCAATGTTAATAAAAAAATTATTTTAAGAGAACGGCTTTTAATTTAATTGGCAGAGAGCGTGTTTCGCAAGACAACGCTGGAAAGATAACGCGTGATTATCTAAAACATTATATTAATCTTGTTTCTCACTGCTATGCGAAGCTTTTCCCCAGAAGATTCTACGTTTTTCTGATGATTGAAAAGAAATTCTTCATTCTCCCCTCTCCTCACCCAATTTCTGAGATGTATAGCGATCTCATTTTGCTCAGATAAGGCATAATGGGAGAATGAGAATCCTAAATAGGGAAATAAAAAAAAAAATATAATTTGGATAATTCTAAGTAAAGTTACGGTAGGTTTTCTCATCAGCTCTAATCAGTGCCATGTATACAAACATTAACCTAATAAACCTCAGCATTTACCTAAAATAATTATTCTTCAAAAGTTCCAGTAATACTGCTACTAAAAGTAGTGGTGTTGGTAAAGGGGAGGAATGAGATTATTGCGCCAAACTTCCCTAGTCTCGCTCGAGGGTCATTAATCATGACGACTCCTTGAGTGTCCAGAGTCATTTTCGACGTCAAATTTACGAAGTGACAAATCTGTTATCATTAAACAGACTCTTCCAAATTACGATCCTTGATTCATCCAGTGCTGAATAATTCGGAATTCTGATTTGCGAGGATTCGCTAACATTAATCATCGAACATAGTTTTGTTGCGCATTTGAAAAATTGTTCTTTCTTTTATCACTTTTTACAGACCTCTTCTTCCTTCCATATTTGACCAAACCACATTTATCATAGTTTTTTTCCTTCGTGTAACTGAGAAAGGAAATGGGATTATTCTGTCGAGTTGAGAATAACTAATCGAAAATGGAAGGTTTTTCCATTATTTTTCTCCTTTCTCAAACTCCGTCAAATTGTTGTAATCTGGATTAAAAAACAAAGAACCTCGGCGCTCAACAAAGTTCCTTGTATTTCTATTTAACTGCCCTGCTTTTATCTCCTGGTTTCATTTGAATTTAGTGATACTAGGTAGTGTCATTAAAATAATGTCTCAAGATTTCTTTCACTTAGATTGTTTCGGTAAGGTTTAGACCATTTCAATCCATCTTCGTTGCTTTGAGGGTTGCTTACCTTAGGGTCAGTAAATATGGGGGAGTTCTTCTTCAGGAGAGAAAAATTAGGGTCGTTAACTTAAGAAGAAAAAGGTTGAAATTACTATTTAGGGATAACCTGAAAACAAGCTTTAGAGGGTTGATGTTAAAAAGCGATAAAATAGCAAGAATCATGTTCATTACAGAAAATTTAGAGCCAAGAATGCCCTAAACCTTTCTTAAGCTAACCCAATGTGAGATTTTTAACACTTTGCTTTTCTCTTTTTTTCTGGTTGTTTATCTACTTGTGATGAAAATTGATTCTCTTATCTTTAGTCGAGAAAAGTTTGGGTTGCTATTTTTACGGAATAATTTTGGTGTCGCTTGTGTTGATGTGGTCCACTAATTCGCACCGTAAGAAGCCTCTTGAAAGGTTTGTAAGTTTTTACACTTTCTGATCACCCTTTTTTTGGGAGCTTTTAAAACATAAAATATTTGATAAGAAAAATAGCGATGTTTTTTTGCGTTTTGCAAATATTTGTAAGGATTTAATATTGAATAAATAATCTAATTGAAAATTATCAATTGACTAAAGTAGAAACCGGACATAACTGAATGCCACTACTGAAAACCAATGCTTTCATTATTTTGTGAGAAACTTAATGGCATTAAATGGTATAGAAAAAGAAGAGGGGTAAACAGAGAAAAAAGTGAAAACATTTCAAAAGAGAAAAAAGCTAGATAGAGAGAGAGTAGAGAAAGAAAAAGAAAAAGTTAAAGATATAGAAAGAGAGTAGAGAAAGGAGAGAGAGATGGAGAGGAGAGGAGAGGCAGGGAGAGAGAGAAAAATAAAACAAAAGTAAAACGCATGCAACAGACCATTTGATAGTTAAGAAGTCGCATACGCACACTAACTAAGCTAACAAAACTTCACCTTCGTTTATCATTTGTGTTCGCTAATCTGATGGATTACTCCCTTATATACGCAGTCAGTCTTCGATTTGAGGCAAAGTGTTTCTTTAGTTTGGGCTTAAACGAATCAATTGTAGTCCAGTCAATGTCGTTAGGGGGACGACTATTTCATAAATTGAATATTCGGTTGAAGAGAACAATTTTAAGCCTCGTGAGAGTTAAATGGTTTGTCTACAATTTTAAAACCTTTTCCTTGTGTAATTAGATCGGTCGATTATAAATTACTTCTTTAATTCCATATTAACTATGCCTTTGACAATTTTAAATACTTAAATTAAGTCACCTCTTTGTCTACGCTTGGTTAATGGGAAGATATTTAATTACCTAATACGGTACTCATATGGTTTGTTCTTTAGACTAGGTATCATTTTGGTAACTG
Organism: Ceratothoa steindachneri; assembly: GCA_963969495.1. NCBI lineage: Eukaryota > Metazoa > Arthropoda > Malacostraca > Isopoda > Cymothoidae > Ceratothoa > Ceratothoa steindachneri. The sequence goes on from OZ018321.1 coordinate 126,077,465, forward strand.
TACGATAACTCTGATCAGCATGTGTATAACTTTTTTGTAGTAACGGTACCACGCTCGAACACGGTATTCCAGTAGAGGCCGTACTAATGATTTGTAAAGTATTATTTTTTTTCGATGTATGCCCAAATAACCTTCCTATAAAGCAAATTATTTGTTCGCTTTCTTGGTAACATCTGTGCATTGCTGATTGTATTTTATATTTTTCGATATTGTTACTTCTATATATGTTTCCTTGTCTGCGGTTTTCAATCATGTTCCATTCATTGAGTTAGATGTTTTTTCATTTTGATTTCCTATGTGGCGCACTCTGCCTTTTTGCGTGTTGAAGCACATATGCCAAGTTTGGCCACAACGCGATTAATTACCTAAATTCTATGGCATATCTTCTGTTTTCTTATGTGAGTTTAAAGCATTGTATCATCCGCGTATTTTGAGATTTTGCATGTCAGATCTCCATCAATGTCATTAATATAGATGAGAAGGAGGACAGGATCTAAAACTGAGTCAACCCCATTTATGTAGACACCGTGTCATTTATAATTACTCTCTGCCTTCTTTCGCAGAGCCAACTCTCTCAATCCATCTTGAAATGTCGCACTGTATTCCGTGCGATTATCATTTTATCCTTAGCTGTTCATAAAGAAATTTCTCTTAGGATTTCTGCAAATCATGGTATATGATATTAACTGCTTTAGTCCCATCGGATAGATTGAGAATACCATGAAAGAATGTTAAAAAGTTTAAGAGCAATAACCTTTGTTAAGGCAGCCATGATGAGTGTTATTTGCTTAGAAATAGTTCAAGATTCTGTTCCTTATGAACGTTGCAAGAATAATGCACATAATTGAAGTTAAACTAATTGGGCGATGGTTGCCGTGTATTGATTTGCTACCTTTTAAAAATATTGATGTTACATTAGCGAGTTTCCACTTGTCTAGCATAGAGTCCCTATGCGTCGATCTATTGAAAAGCAGTGCAAATGATGTGAAAAAGGAATTGTAGTTTCATCTAGAACTCTTAGTAAAATGGTACCCGTCCTACTGATTTGTTTGAGTTAAGCTATCCGAGTGAGAGACATAGAGAAAGAGAAAGAGACAGAAAGAGTCACACATGGAAACAAAGAGAGATACAATGAGAGATAGACAGAGAGAGACACACAGGGAGATACAGAGAGACATATGCATAGAGAGAGACACAAGGATATAAACAGAGAGATGCAGGGAGATAGAGAGAGTGAGATAGAAAGCGAGATACATAGAAAGTGACAAAAAGAGAAACTGAGAGACACAAGAAGAGACAAAAAGATAGAGACACAGGGAGAGATACACATATAAATAGATAGAGAGATACAGAGGAAGAAAGAGAGAAAGACACAAAGAGAGATAAAGAGACAGAAAGATAAACAGAGATACACAGAGAAAGAGATATAGTAAGAGAGAGCGAGAAAGATACACGAAGAGGGACACAAAGCCACATGGAGAGAAACACAAAGACATAGAGAGATAAAAAGAGAGACAGAGTGAGATATATATCGAGAGATAGAGAGAACGCACAAGGAGAGATCCACATGGAGATATAGAAAGACACAGGAAGACAGACACAGAGAGAGGGGACAGAGAGACACGGAGACAGACAGATAGAGATAGAGAGACATAAATAAAAATACAGACACAGAGAGAAATACAGACTAAGAAAGATAGACACCAAAACACAGAGAGAGATAATGAGACACAAGGTCAGAGAGACACAGAGACAGAAAGACAGAGACAGAGAGAAACAGAAAACAGAGAGATAGAAACACAGAAACAGAAAAGTAGAGAAAAATACACAAGAAGAGACAGAGAAAGAAAGAAACAAAAAGATTGACCATAGACACAGAGACACAATGATAGAAACAGAGACACAAAGAAACAAAGAGATTGGTCAGAGACACAGAGAAACAAAGAGATTGACCAGAGACACAGATACACAACGATAGAAACAGACACAGTGAGAGACAGATAAATAGACACAGATACATAGACAGGGACAAAGAGATAGACACAGAGAGACAGGGAGATAGACAGAGACACAGGGGCACATACAGAGTGACTGCGAGTTAGACACAGAAACACAAACAAAGAGAGACAGATAAAGCGAGAAAGAGAGAAAGAAAGAGAATGAGAAAGAGAAAGTGAGGAAGAGTGGGGAGAGGAAGAAGGAGAGGGAAATGGAAATGGAAAGGGAAGGGAAAGGAAGGGAAGAGAAGGGGAAAGGAAAGGGTAGGGAAAGGAAAAGAACGGGAAAGAGAAGGCAAAGGGAAGGGAAAAGGAAAGTGAAATGGGGGGAGAGGTAGAGGAAAAGGGAGATGGAAAGGTAAAGGAGAAGGAAAGGGAAAGCAATGAAAATGAGAATGAGAATACTTAAATGGTCTGGAGCCTTCAGAATTGGCTGTCACAACCCCTGTTGGAAGGTTAATTGCCTTCAATGGAAAGTTAAAGAGCACGTTCTAACAGCTAGGCTTAACTGAATTCGCATATGTTATGCATATGAGTATGCGGGCGCGCAAATAGCTAGAGATCTTCACTTAGGCCAGAGATACCCTCGATTATTGCATCTCCTCACTTTTCTTTGCGGCGCTTGCCTATTTTGTTTTCGCCTTCTTTGATTTCTCATCTTTTCTTTAAATTATTTTGTTTTAGAACAGTTCAGGTCCAGAGTCTTATGCTCACCTTTGTAGATGAAGTACTCCTGTACGCTTTTGCACTTGTCAAATCGGTATCACTCAGGTTTGCATTTAATGTACCACTGTTTCTACTTCTCCTGGCAGTTTGTGGATGTGTGTACCTCAAGTTTATAGTCTACAAAGCACATTTGTATGCAGTGGAATTTTTCTTTTCGATATTTTCTCCTGGGATTCTTAAGCTGAAGACCATGAGGCCGTCTATAGGGGCCTTTCGTGCCATTTACGTCTAGGTGAATGTTACTTTGAACACATCGGTTTGGTCACGGATTTTGATTACTTCCCGAACCTTTGCCCATGTATGTTGCTTTGTAATTTCTTCTTTGGGCTCTTCGGCGTGTTCCACAGCTCTGTTCTCCACTTTGCTGTAGATTACTCTGCGGTTGGCTGCCATTTGCGAGAGGTTTTTCGCCTCGAGGCCGATTGTCTTTAGCAGTAAAACTCCCTATTCGGACAGGAGCATGTCCAGATCTCTCGTTTCGGCGCATATAACAATGAAAATGCTTGAAACTTCGATAAGCTTTACGAGTGCTACCTTCATTTCGGCGAATAGCACTTCACAAAGTTGCTCTTTTAGGCGGAGGGGGGAAGCATTGTCCCTAAGGAGACCCTCTTAGTTATGATCTCTACGTTTACTGAGGGTCTTCTTCTTTCCTTGGCCTTTTTTTGTTGGAGCTACTTAATTGGAGCTCCGCTCGCGTACTGCAGGGTTGGAGAATGATGATGGATGAATGGATCCGGTTGGGCTCCTCAAGAAGGATGAATCATGGTGGACTATATAAAAGTATTGGCTGAATCAACTGCCAGTACCCTCGTGCCATCGTCCCTCGGGTTTCTTACATTGCAATTGCTTCTAACGTGCCCAGAGTCGGAGGCTATCCCTTTGTGATCTTTGTCAGACCCTTGATGGTGAGGATTACTGCTCCCTGATGGATACAAAGTCCCATATCGGAATGATTTCTGAACATGATTCCGCTGTGGGCTATTTTTTAAACATGTTTCTTAATGGGCCTCTAATTTTGCCCGTCGTACCGAGTGGTTGGCATAGTTAGGACGCAATTAATGTGTGGCAGACAGCTCGGGCGAGTTCTCAGGTTAGTTCATGGGCGGAAGCAATGAGTTTTATTAAGCTCTCATTTGTTGTATTGACGCTCTTTTAAAAGTATTATTATTCTCTTTTTTAAATAGGGGTGAATTTCACTTGGCCCTGAGGTTAACTGTCAGTAAGCAGCGTTGCTCTCAGACCTTTACTAAGTAAGTAGGAAAATTAATGGCGATTCATGTATCAACAATTACTCGCCGACGAAAAATCGGCCTCCACGCTGGTGTACGAAGTCAAAGTCTTTAAATAAGGTAGAAGAAAAAGTATATAGTAAGAGTAGAGTAGAGAGTGGATGTTTAGATACGTTGGTGAAAAGGGAATGAGTTAGTAGTTAATGATAGCTGCTGTGTGACCAGAATCTCTATTCTTTTTCCTGATTCTTGATCTTTAGTATTTTACCTTTGGTAATAGTAGGCTCTCGCACCTCTATTTTTCTTTTTTATCTTCGTTTTTTTCTTCTTTGTCTGTTTCAAATTTCTTTTCTTTTAATTTGTGTAAGTGCTTTGAAATTTCATCTTCACCTATATATTGGGGGCGACTCATCCCTAGAGTTGGGCTTCCTGGTCCTGAAACATCCTCTATTTTTAACTCATGTTTGCAAGATCTTTTGTGTATGGACGTGTTTATTGCTAGTAGATCTATTTCGTGGTGCAGCTCGCTTAGCTTTTTTGTTCTCGTCTCCTAGTGTTGGATATAATATACACTGCTTTGTTTTGGACTCTTTGTAGTTAAATCATATTTGTCCTGTGGAGTTTATTTAACGGAATTGCTGGGTACGGCAGTGTAGCCTTGCCTATAGCGTTGTAATTTTTTCTTATTATCTCTGTTTAATCCTCTAAGTTGATATAGTTTACTTAGCTTGCGTAACGTGTTTTCCATATCCGTATTTTGAAATCTTGAGTCTGCGCACCCTTCTCTCATCCATATAACAATACCTTTCGTTTTCTACTTCCACTCTAGCGGTTTTGCGTCTTCCTATTGGGATGATGGTGAATTTATCTGTATTTTTTCTGATTTTCCATTGGCCTTCGCATTCATTTATATTAGCGATCTCAGTCGCCGTGATCCTTGCCATTGTTTGGACATGTCTATATGTGCTATTTGTTATTATTGTAATGTCATCCTAAAATTGTATGTATTTAGTCGATTCATTGACTGGATCTGGTAAGTCCATTGTGAATACGCTGTAAAGTGTTTGACGTTTTTAGCCCCGTTGAGGGACCTCCTAGGTGGGTTCGAATCTCGGTCCATTGAAGCTCCTTTATTGAAATGAACGCTATGTCCATAACATAATCGCAGACATTTAACCAATGTTGAGGTTAGCCACAGTCTTCTGATTTTGTATTTAGTGCGATGCGCCAAACTTTGTCAAATGCTTTTTGCACATCCTTAAGAACTATATGGACGTAGTTCTTGTTGTATTTTTTTTTTGCCACCGACTCATCAAGAACGGCCAAGGCTGTTTCTGTACTTCTATTCTTTCTAAACCCGTGTTGGTGGCTCTGCATTAGTGATCTTTCTTCGAGGTGATTAATTAGTCTGACATTTACTAGATATTCTAAAGGTTTTGCTAAAGTCTCCAGCAGTGTGATAGGTCTGGTTTGGTTTGGTGGCCCTATTAGTTCCCAAAAAGGTTGGAAAATCTTGGCCTCTCGTTCCACAATTTCTCTCTCCAGTAACGAGTCTAAGTTTCTTCCTTTCTTGTTTAAATACCTAGTATAACCCGAGGCTCTACTTCGAGCATTCATGTCCCACATGAGAATTGGCTAATTCCTTCCTCCGAATACTTCCAAAGCATTATGTAGGGGTTGGTATCCGGTTGGAATGGTGATATTCCCTGTAGATGTTCTCACGCTCACAGCCAAGTACGCTTCATCCAGATCCTGGAGTTTTTTTTAAGTTTACATCCTTTCTGTTTGCTACACCATCGTATTTTATATAATGAGTGTTTTTTTTTATTATTTTATAATTAAATATTTTGATTTTGTTCGTTTCAGGAGTTAATATTTAATTCATTTAACAGGATTATTTCTGGGTCTTGCTTTAGATACGTATTACTTAGTGAGAATTTCTTTTCGTTCTATCCTGCTACGTTATGGAAAATTATTTTAAGTTTTCTAATGTTGGCCATTATTTCGGAGCCTTTTCTACTAAGTTTTATCTTCTTTCTGCTTTTTAATCCTCTCGAAAAATAGGTGATTTAGATCTCCTGCTTCTTTTCCTTTTGAATTCGTCCTTCTTTAGCGTGTAGCACAGGTCTTTAGGGATATCTAGGTTGCCGGTAGTAACTATTTCGTGTCCCTCTCTTTCTTGATATGGGCCTTTAAATTCATATTTGTACTGTCCATTTTTTATTGCTTGAATTAATTTTTTATTGTTTTGTTGGAAGGATTTTTCTTCCTAGGCGAAAAATCTTAAGCTAAATTTTTGATTTTTATCTTCCTCCTCCTCGCGCTCTTCAGTGTTGGATTCATCTCTTGTTTCCTCTTGAGCTATTGTCCGTGGGATTTGTTTAGTCTCCTCTCGATCGTTGACAACCTGGACACATTCGACTTCCATGTTTTCTTCCTGGTGTAACTGTGCCTTTTTCTTGAGCCTTGGATCTCTTGTCTCTACTGTTTTGGCCTCCGGAGTTTTTTATGCTCGTGGTCATCGGTTGTTCTTGTGCTCGTCCTGCTTTTGTAGGTTTTTATTGTAAACTTAGCATGTCAGCTGAGAGGGGGTTCTCGGCAAACCACATTTCGTCTAGCCCGTTATTTTTAGCATAAAATTTAGTTATTTTTTCTACCATCCTAGTTTCACCATGTTTAATACACGGTCGTGCAAAATGCAAGCCAAACCATTCAACGATTCTCCCTTTCTGATTTCTATAATAATTTTGCTGGTTGTTATCCCTTCTGACGTGGCCTTCGTGGCTTTGGCAAAGGTGAGGTTTTGACTTTCTTCTTCCACCCTTGATTTCTCTTTCTTTTTTCTATCCATTATTTCTCTCTTTTTTATTGGGCATGCCATAGCTGTGATGCGGTGATTTCCGCCGCAGTTAAGGCATTTTTTTCCTTAAGTGTTGCATTCACGCCACGTACGGTTCTTCCCGCTGTACTCAGAACAACATTTAATGTCCTTCTGCGTGAAATCTTTGTTGTTGTTTTTTCCATGGCGAAGCAATTAAAACACGTTTGCACGCTAATAAAATCTTGACTCCTGATTTGCTCTGGGGTTATTTTTAAATTAAAAGCGAGTAGTCCTGTTTCCTTTCACTTCCTCGCCATGCTTGTTTCCAGAAATATTAACTTAAATGCATGAGTGTATTCTTCGTTGTTATTCCGATAAGTTATCTTGACCACTTCTTTGATTTTGCACCAATTTTGTGCCCTTTCTATCTCTTCTTTTATTTTTTGTGCACTCTGGTCCCCAATCCAAGAGTCTATCTTTCTGCAATAGAATGCTTTTTTTGCCTCTATCTGTGGCAGTACCTTTAGCTTCTAGTCCAATTTTTCATAGAGTCTCTGAAGCACTCTCTGATATTAATTTATCAACATCTTTTTAATTCTGCCATAGGGCAATGTATGAGTTTAAGTAAACGGGTAGTCTTACTAAAACGACTCCTAGGTCGCCATTGACTATTCGGAAGACGTTAATTCTAACGGGGCTTTGCGCGCCTTTAATGACACGAAATGGGACCCGTGTGGTGGAGTCATTTTGAAGTTATCCGATCTTCCTTCTCTTGTTTTTCCTCATCTGAGAAGAAAAGGAAAGGGAGAGAGTTACAGGAGAGATTAAAGGATGCTGTTTTATTCAGGGATTCGTCAGGCCTATTCAACTGGCAAGTCGGTTTCCCTATCTACCTTCCTAATCCTATTTCCAACAGTTTTTTCTCCTCCTTAATTGAAGTCGCCGCTCACACGGGTACTAACTCGTCGCGGGCTAAGCTTCAGCCTGCACTAAGTTAGCCGCCCGGTTCAAATATAGTTCCTGCTCAATAGGTTCCTATGGAAACTTAGCTTCCCTAGCCGACTCGCCCTGAATAGGGTAGACAGAATGGGAAGGATCGTCCTTGCAATGGGTCCTGTCGATCAGTCGCAGTTTCTTCAAAATCTTCTTTTCCAGGACGAAGAAGATGAGTCTCGCTTCAATCAATTGGAAGGTTCGGATTACTGTTTTAATATCTTTCGTAGAAAAATCTCCAACATGGCTATCCGTCATGATGTACAAAGCCACTACGTATTTAGTATTTATAAGTGGCGTTCTAACACTGCTACACATATATATTTTCCCTACTCTGCGAGTGCTTCAGTTTTTTGTACTTATGTTCAATCATAAACATTTATATGTGTACAATATTATTTTGTAAACTTTCTTGTTTTTTTTCAGGAGTTGGTTTCGTGGCAGAGATTTACCAAGTTCGATTGGACAAGATCTTTTTCACCGGATAAGGTGGCAAGAGCATAAGAAAATTTGAAAGAATACGCTCGTTATCCAAGAATACTCATGGCTACATGAGAGCAAATGGGTTCCCCTCCGCACTCTCCGAGGGACGACTAAACCAAAAATATCGAAGGTGATGGCGACAGTATACGGATATCTCAATATTGCTCCTATCCACCTATTAACAAACACCCCCTCAGTATTCACCACAAGCTGCCACGCAACAAATGATGAGAAGCTGTTTTGGGAAGAAGCCAAAAAAGCTTCACAAAAAGATCAGACTAGAGGCCCCCATACCAAGAAATTCTCTTACAAAGAACTATCTTATTCCAACAGCTTGACACCGTCTTCACGGAGAATTACTGGAGGAAATGAAGGGTGCCCTAACTAAAAAACAAAAAGGGGTGAACACCACTAAAGTAGAAAATTTCTGGAAGATCCAAAATATAGTCAAGGTTATATTTGCAGACATCGAGATGACCCAGAAGGCAAATAATCAAGGTTTATCGGGTTTTTACTTGAAAATACCACCGCAGAAAATAGAAGAGAAGAGTTTATTCACCTCGAATGTTGCTACAAGCACTACGCATTTGAAAGTAACCCCACAAGAGAGTGCCAGACAACTAAAGTGGTCTGCTCTAACTGCGCTGATTATTAACACGGCTAGAAGGTCTGTTAAAACGAGAATCCGAAGTTCCTTAAATGCAGAGGGGATAACAAGACCTTTACCATGAGGTGCCCCATACGCAAGGAAGCAATCAAGAAAAAGAAGTAAAGAAGAAAAGGAAACCAAAAAAGAACATATGTTGAAGAGGCAACTCATAAACCACGCCGATCAACAGACCAGCACCTCCAAAATAATAATGGCAAAAGAAATCAAAGAACTGATCACCATGATTATTTTCACCCATATGGTAAATCTGGCTACCACAGGAAGGTACATAATGACCTAATGCTGAAAAGCTAAAAAATGTATGAATAAGAAACTATGGTTTCCCCCAACCCCCAATCAAAAGAAATAATGAGGATCAGCCTAATCTATAACGAACGTAAAGAAGAGAAAGACATAAACGAAATCGCCAAACAGAACACGAGAAAAGGGTCAGACTGCCCACCTTCGCTAGAAGAAAGGAACAAACATGAAAAAATAGCACCAAAAAGCACCAAAAGAAAAAACATCAACGACAGCAACCAAAAAAACATCAACCGAAATCACCCATTAAAAGTGTACCCGTATCAGTGAAAAGGGATATTCTTGGGAAAGGCTACCTCGTAGAAGGGAGAGATATTGACATCAAAATCTTCGCCTCTCACATGTGCAAACTACCAAAAGAAAGTGCAGAAAAAATACTACAAAAGACTGTACAAAAGAATGTATAAGTGGACGTACGAGGGACGACACCCAAGACGAAATGGAAGGACTATTGTTGGAAGGACAGATCTTCGTCCCTGAATTTAGTATGCCCAGAGTCAACTTGCACAACTTCAAAATTATAAAAAGGGCACAAAAAACATAGGATATCGGACATCGATAAATGAAAAATTTAAGTGCATAGTAATAACACAACTTAAAAATGAGTGAAAATATATTAATAAAATGAATTTGATTGTAAAAAGTGATTAAATTTAAAAAAATGGTTGAAAAGGGTTGATAACAAACCTAAATGCGTGACATTAATATAATAATAAGTCGAAGTTAATGAAATAACGAGCAGAGCAAATATCGATTAAATCTAAAAGTGATTAAAATTTATGAACGATTAAAACAGTGATAGATCACCTACGTGAGTAACAGTAATATAATATAAGAATCAAGTAGAAGTTAATAAAAAGTAGACAAGGTTAAAAGTGATAAAATATAAAGTGATTTAACAATTATGAAAAGTTAGAATAATTCTGCGTATCATATATATTATAAACAAGTGCAAGTTAATGAAGTATTCAAATTTAAAATAATTAATACCTCGTAATAAAAGGAAAGGCTAGAAGTGAAAGAATATGTAGTAAAATATTAGAAAATGCATAAATATTACAGGAAATATGACTAAACGAAGAACCATCGATTTATTTTTACGTTAAAATTCAAAATGTACAAACTGTATAAGAACTCCAATATCTAATCCGCTGTAAACTTTATTTTCCTATTTCAACTTATGTATTTTCTCTCATCTCCTCAAATTTCGTATTTTTATCCAGTTTAGACTAGTTATATTTCATGTTTTTTTTGTAAAATCTACTTATTACTTTTTTATATCTTAATAAACTTGATCAGAAGAAAAAACGAAATATTCGGATAATCATCTTATGTGAAGAAAAAGCTCAATCTTTCTAGATTCATCCTTAATACAATAATAACGTCCAAGCCAGTCTTACTCGGACAGTCCTCTTGCATTACCACTCATAACCATAGCAGAGAAATTTTACAAAAGAAAGCCACCAAAATAAATGACCAAGTAAACCATCCCTCCTCTAACTTTCGAAGTTCTGATGTAATCGAGTCTGTATTTAGCCGCTCATTAACCTCGTCCCAACCATGCCATTCAATACGGAAATAGATTTGAGGAGTAGCCTACTACAGATATCGATGTCAAAGGTTCCCGGAAAATGGACTTAGCTTCAACCCTTGGGGGAAATAGATCCCTCTCCTCAGGCAAAGTATTCCCCCAAACTCCAACTTGGCAACAATATTGACACAACCGTATCGACCACAAAACAAAAGGAAGGCACTACGCAAGACATCGACAGTTCAAGTTACTCGGACTCTGAGAAAGAAGGTTTACGAGCCTCACAAACACAAAAACAGAAGATACCGAAGAAAATGTTGACCTTGTCTACCCCCAAGAAGTTTCCACCTAATAATAGTCTATAAAAAAACGATCAAAGAGGGCCAAATAAGAAGAGAAAAGAAATTTAAAAAATCAACAGAGAATCCAGCGTAATTCTTAACAAAGATAGTTGCCTTTAATCGCAAAATAGACACCCGAAAAAAAGAACCAAGAAATAAAACAAATTAAATCCTGAAGAGAAACAAACTTGAAATATTACACCTAAACGTTCCTTGAGAGGAACATTTGCCAACGCTTCGACCAAACTTTTTCATCTATATTAAGGAGTCATCTGCCTTAAAACCGGATATTGGCTAGCTAATTTTCTCCTTTTTTTAATTATTTAATGAAATTGATAGTATTTCATTGTACTGATCTGCCGTAGGTCAGGTTAGATATCATGACCTCCGTTTGCTTTCCGTGTCCCGGAAAGGATAGTGGATAGCACGCGGGGCAGCTCTGCCTTTGGGCCTTGCCGCGAATGATGCAATTTAACTATGGGTTGCAATAAATCTCGTAAGAGTGACTAGTTTCCTTATGTCAACAGCTACTGGGCGAAACAAAATAATCTTTACTACTGTACAAACAAAAATAAAATAATGGACATGAAAGATAAATGCAAAGGAATAACTGTGCGAATAGGTTTAGAATGTTGGCTCCAGGTGGGAGCCGTTAGTATACACAAGCAGCTGCACGTGACCGACAAAGAAGACTCCAATTTCGGGTGGATCTGCCACCCAAATATTGGGTTTCGGTTTGCAATTTGGGCTGATTAGTACTCGGCCTTTACGAAGTTATGACAGAGGATAGAACTTGTCTTTCAGTAACCACTGCCAACCTTGAAAGTAGGGATCGAGAGAGTATTTGGCCGGGAGGAAGCTGGGCTCGAATCTGTCAGCGTAAAAGTTTCTCCCATCTCTTATTTTTTTGTCTTCGGCTCTTAGGTTATGGGAGGCCGAGAGAAAGAAGCTATAAGGAGAAACAAAATAGACACTCGTAAGGACAATGCAAGCAATCAGGGCACTGGGTCGTATTTCAATAGCTATAGCCGGGTATATTTAAGTCGGTAATTATTCGGGGAAAAATGGATGTTTTAGTCAATATTAACATTTATCACAAATTAATTCCCGCCTACACTCGGCAAGCAGTAAAAAATACTAATTTTGCCCAGGCCGATGCTTTATTATTTATACATAGCAACCGGAAGTGAATTTTAGACAGATCACGACATCTCGCGTTACCTCCCATTGTTACAATTAGACTCGCTATATGGGAAGTCTTATTCAAACGAAAGTTAAGTGTCTTCAAAAGAAGCCGATCTCACTAGTATATTTTTTACTCGAATTTCGCCCGACTGCTGTACTAAATTAGCTAATCTGCTATAATTGATGCGTAGCATTCCTGTCCTACGTGTTTCTCTCTCTATCTCTGACATGATCATATAGCAACTTCCCTATTGATTAATATAAGCCAGATTCAAATACCTAGTTTACACAAGAATAAATACCATAAAGAATATTTGGAAAAATAAAGACGATTATTAAGCATATACACCTTCACTCCTATACCCGACGCAATACTCCAAGAAATAGACGTGGAAATTGGGAGGCTCAACTAGATAATAATTTAAGCAGACTAGGATTCAATTTTAAATCTGCATTTAAGACCATTTCAAGCTATAAGTGACCAAAGCACACTCTAAGCCTGCATATCGAGATAGAAGATCTTTACCAACAAACCATCTTCGAATGCCATCGAGACAAGTATTAACAAGAACAGGAGAGGTAAAGGAGGAACTAAACCAAATGATAGTGGAACGATAGTAGCAAAGATGGGACGAAACCATCGATGAATTCTATGGAAAGGCATCCATTAAGGAAAAACCTAAGAGTCTGGAAAGTAACACAATCCAAAGATGAATTATAAGTCGAGAACTCACTGGGCGAAATTATAACGAAACAGGATGAAATAGAAAGAATATTTCGCGAACACTGGAAAGACATGTTCAATATCAGCGAAGAAGACAATGTTAACATCGATATAAAGTTCGAGCACAAAATAATTGACGATCTTAACAACAAGATGCAGAGGACGAATGCCAACCGCTAGATGGAGGAAAGGCGGACCAAGCTTACAGGGGAAGGAGCTATAATTACACTGGCGGACCGCCTCCTCGCCGTAGATCAGCCGCCTTTCAAAACTCCATGCGGTGATTTCAAGACCACGTGGGTACAGAAGGTCACGTGGTCGCTCTTTGACCTTATTCTTTTACAGTGATAAACTACATCCATTCATGCAGTGTGCAATGCACTCGGTCCGAAAATCACTTAAACCGGGTAAAGGAATCACATGAAATTTAAAATCGCTAAAACTTCCCAGGCGGTCAGAAATCTATACAGTTTCAGGAAACTCTGAGAAGCAAACAAAAATAAACTCTACATTGCACTGCTCAGGGCAACGTTCACTTACTTTGGCCTAACTCTCTACAGTACGTCCAAAACAGACAAACTACAAATACAAAGAGTACAAAATAAGTGCCTTTGCATTATCAGAGACACTCGGCGAAGATAGAGGAAAAGGTAGTTGGACATCCACAGGTCAGCCAAAATCGACCATCTAAACAAATACACAAAGAAAAAAACGAGATAAATATATGAAAGGACGGCCCTCACATAGGAGACGATACCAACGGACTCTTAGTGAAAATAAAAGATGAATAAGGCATGATAGGTTTCCAACAAGGCGAGAAAGATAAAATATATACTTGAGAAGCAAAAACTGACGACTCAACTTACCTGAAAAAGACAAAAGCAAACCTCAGAAGTGACAAAAATTGGACCTCAAAAGAGACAAACCCTATCAAAAAAAACACCAAAAGAATAGAAAATAAACAGAAAGAAAGGAATCATTAAAAGAAAAGAACAAATAACTACTTAATAAGAAAAATAAGACAACAACCAAACAAAGAACTACATAAATAAGTTAATAAGGAAGTGAAAGCCAATAAGCAATCACCTAAGAAAAACAATATATAATTTTTATACCAAATAAATATAACAAAATAACAGCGATGAGCCTGACCTCCAGACACCTTGAAATCGCTTTGCAAATCTATTAATTTTTCTCCTTTTCACCACTATTTTTATCCATTTCTCACATATGCTAACTTCGCCACTTTAAAAAATAGCAAAAAGCAAATAACAATACCTAATACGGATGGAATAAGATTGAGTTTGCGAGTATCTTACATCAGCAACGAACACACTCTCTTTCAGCTCCCAGTTCACATTTAGACTCCACAACGTCTCCATCTATATTCCCTTTGGGAATTTTTTTTAAAAAATCGAGGAAAAAAAGAGAGATTGAGAATTGGCCGTTTTGCCCATGCTTTACTAACCATGGACCCCCCTAAACTAATTTTAAGAGGAATGAGATAGTTTTTTTTTCTCAAAGATGGAACGCGAATGCTGCAAGATACTCCCCTAAAAGTCCTTCAGGGGGCACAAGCCAAACATGCAGGCAGAGGTAGTCAACCCAACATATGGTACCTTAAACTTAGCCGTGGTGAGGCTCTTTGACTCCCATAAAGGATATGTCTTGATTTGCCAACAAGAGAATGAAATGGAAGCACTGGCTACGCCTCAAACAGTGAAGCTTTTCGCTGAGATCAATCTGAGTCACTGATTTACCCAGATGTCATGGCCCTCCGATCTGTCACTTTTCGGCAACTGGACCCATTTTGGTAACACACGAACGAGGAAATAATTGAAGAAATATAAAGAATCAATTATGGGTAAAGGTGAAACCGGTGATGAAGTTAGGACCATGGTCAAACATTGTTATAGTGTTTTGAAGTGGCGGAAATAGCTAAAAGGCCTTGGAAACCGGTCGTCTAGCCTTCAACCAAAGGATAACGTCCGCTCAAATAGAATAAGAAGAGTTCATCCCGGGACTAGCCTGTATGAAATGTCTCCAACTTGGAAAAAATAGCACAAAAGATTGCCTGAATGGCTAACCAGGATGCTCGGAGTAAGGCGCAACTGGTCAGGCCAGCTACGATTGCCGTAACGCAACAAAAAAATAATCAAACTGCCAAGGGACTTACTCTTCCCTAACAACGAGATGCTCGCCCAAGAAGTAAATAAAGAAACAGAAAATGTAAGTCATTATAGAAGAAAATAAAAAAAGAGAATCAGAAACCTACGTGCTAGCAGCAACAAAAATAAAGGAAACTCTACCGGCACCACAAGCCAAGCCATTAATAATGAGAACCGGTAGTAAGAAAAATGCTCGCGATGTTAGTGTACGCACACGATTCGAACTCAGCAAACACCGGGTCTTTTTCGAAAGTATTCAACTCTGCTCAGAAACAAGGAGACAAACATATATCTATGGTTCCTGAAGAATCTTCCTCATACACAGTCTTCTCAAAATTCTCGGAGGAAAGGAAGGAAAATGAAGACGATACTGGAAATATGGACAACATACAATAAAACGAACGGGAGGAAGTAGAATACTACGAGAAAGACACTGAAGTCAATTGATGGAGGTAGAAAAACCTAAGGAAAACAAGAATGGACCACGGTAAACAACAAAAACAAAAGTAAGAAAGAAAACAATGAAAAAACCTTACCAACCCATAGTCGAAAGAATAGACATTAAAATTTACAGGCAAAGAGACAATAAATACTCAAAGGATGGACAACGATGAAAATACTGGAGAGCATCGAAAATGGAATATAAACGTGGCAATAAACCTCGGAACATGACTACGATAAAATCGAAACTGCACCTAACAAAGGACTTATGAAAATCCAATGAAGACTAAGCAGCGTTTTACGAACTAAAAAATTCTCCAAACCACACAATGAACTACGCACCAACAAGAAAACAACCACGATATGAGGAAAAAAGTAATAACAGGGAATTCGTACTATATCAAACATAATACTCACCAAAGAATGAAGAAGTTAAAGAAATCAGCGAGAAAAAACGAAAAACAAAAAGGAAACCATAAAATAAAACCTAATCCTTTCTTCCATTTTTTCCACGATTTTTAGTCGCGTGTAAGTCTAGTCGCGGGCGACTCTACATGTCGGTTGGTCGGTCCTCGTTTTGCTGTATTTTTTGCAATAACATTGTAACCATTCAGCCGACTCTAACGGAATTTGAAACCCTAATGTTCGTTTAAATTCTCTTCAAAATGATGCAATTGCCAAAGTCCTCCCAAGGTTAGCCCATGAATTATTTTGTTTTGGCTATAACATCATAACTATTTGGCCCATTCTAAGCAAATTTGAAACCCTGATATTTTATTACATTATCTTTCGAATGATATAATTTCCAGTCCTCCCAAGGTTACCCATGAATTATTTTGTTTTGGCAATAACATCATGTCTAATCGGCCGATTCTCTTTCGAAAGATATTATCGCCGAATTACTCCCAAGGTTAGCCAGGAAATTATATGGCAATAAACACCTGATCTTTTCTCTTATTATGGTTCATTTTCTTTTTCTCAGTCGGCTGGCTGAACGGCCGGTTTCTCGAGTGAGTAGCTCCTCAGATAGATTTCTTAATTCCATTTCTCATACGTGAGAATCGAGGGATGAGATTTCTTTTTATGTTATATTTATTTGGGTGGTTTGATGGGCCATAATAAGAGAAAAGATCTCCCCCCCATTCAAAAATTCCTTAAAAAATGATATATAATACAATATGATGCGATTGCAATAGCCTTAAAGTAAAGCAGACCTTTTATCCTAAAAGTAAGTGAATTGCCGTGATACTTAAAATTTTTAAAATGAACTTAAAATAAAATATAATGCAAGCGTGCATCAATTGTAGGGCGCCAGAAAACATGATGTTATTGGTTTATATATGTTTGTGATATTATTCAAATCTGTCTGCTTTACGAGTTTGGCACTGCACCGTCTGCACGAGTGAATGTTTCAGTTGCATCATAGTTCAAAGTTCTGTCCTATTTTAGTTTTCAACAAGCATCCACTGTATTTCTTTGTTGCGATACTCCTATAAGTGTTTGTTAGTTCTCTAACACATAGCTTTGTTGTTTCGTCCTCTATGACTTACAGCGTCGAAAGACACCTAAATGTGAGCATACTCGCCTTTCTTGAGCGGATAAGTCTTATGGCCTGTTAAACCGGATCAAGTTCAGTAAATATTTAATATTATTGCACTCATATTCTGGTCTTCTTTGCAAACATGGAAAAAATCACCATGAAAATCAGAAAAAGGGATTGGAAAGGTTGCAACAGTCATGCTCCCTTCGATCCAAAATCCGTAGATCAGGTGGGAAATCTTGCAACGATCTAGTTGGAGTTGTCCCTAAAATTATAGTTGCATTTATATTCCTTGTTAGGCATGTAATTAAGTGGATTTAGCTCGTATATCGCATCATAACTAATCAGCTGATTCTAACGAGATTTAAAACCCCTATCTTGTTTTTCATTCTCTTTAGAATGATATAATGGCCAAGTCCTCCCAAGTTAGCCCGGGAATTATTTTTTTTTGGCAATAACATCATAACTATTCGGTCGATTCTAACGAAATTTGAAATCCTTATGTTGCTTCACATTCCATTTCGAAGGATAGAATTGCTAAGGTCCTACCAAGGTTATTTCGAGGATTATTAAAGGTTTTGAAGGTTGTAAGGTTATAAATCAGAACAAATGAGAGGACTCGACTTTTTGGTCAGCAGACCAAAAATAAAGGCACCTAATCATACCGAAGATATTTATTATGATCGAAAGAAGTCTTTGAATAAACTATGGCTCTTACCGTTTTCTGTAATTCGCGAGTAATTCGTCACGCCCTGGAAATTCAGCGAATGATCTCGAGAGAATAAAGAAGCTACAATTTAAGGAGCACATAGCCTCTATCACTGTAGCATATATTTAGCATAGCCTCTATATATATATATATATATATATATATATATATATATATATATATATATATATATATATATATATATATATATATATATAAATATATATATATATATATTCATTTAAAGGCCCAAAGAAATGAAAATTGCCATCATTACAGTAAGGAAGACGACCATTGAAAGCTTAAGAAAGAAAATGTGAGATATAGAGAGGGAGAAAATCGTGAAAACTAATTTTTACCGTTATAGGAATAATAAATAAAGGAGTTGGATTCAAACCTGTGTCCTCAAGCGTAAATCGCTATTGTGACCATGACGCTCATCGACTGAGCCACCCATGGTGGCTCATGATTGCTTATGATGGCCATTAGGCCATCATGAGCCATCTTTAGAACGGGTTCGATATACGTTCTCGGCACACAAAACGCATTGGTCGGAGAATTCTCCGTTTCAACAGAAGAACGGTATAATAACGCTTCCTTCACGGTGTATTCGATCTTCCGATTGCCTCGCACCGTTTCAGTCTCCTTCTTCCTTGCTTTTGCCCACAGGGGTTGTAATGTGGGGCAATTCTTCTGCGCCTCAGCAAATTTAACATTGGTGGCGATGTCAATGTCTGGGGACGATAGGGGTACCGGAAGCGATTTATCCTTCTCGGTCTGGGCCCTGGTAACGACCAGCTGAGAAATTGGGTTTTGAGAGAGCTGTGCGCTCTGTCCGATAAGGACGATAAGGATGGAGCAGAATTTTATCGGGGCTGCGACTACGTTGGCCCATCCGGTAAAATACTGGCACTGAATATGGCACCGTACCACTGGGAACTTGGTGGTACGACCAAAATGTCATGCACCAACGCGAACCTGTTCTGCTGGGGGCTCACGGGGAGATAGTAGTTTGTCGGATACTACTATACAGGTGCAACCTTTATCTTTAACCAAGGTTGACACTCGGAAACCATTTACTGCGCCATTTTTAAACAGGAGTCCACAGGGGGAACTCTTGTTGAGCAGGAAATATACCTGTTGATCCGGGGAAGAGGAATCAGGGTCGCTGGCGGATTAGGCGAGAGGGCAGCAGAGATTTGTTGGACCTGGTGACTCGACGAGGTCCTCAGTTGAGAATTTTGGGGGCAATTGTAACTTAAGTGCCCAATGGTGCTACAAGTAAAGCATACAATTGGTCTACGGGGGTAGTTGCTAGGCGTGGATGGGAGTGCTGGAAGCTTCACGGCCTTTTGTTCTCTCGGCGGGTGAGGCCTGTACTTGCTCGGCGCTTGCATTTTTACGTTGCCGTTGTTTCCCTTGGGTTGGCTTTGGTTAACCCAAACTTGTGTTTAGGGGTGGGGTGATGGTTTTTCTTGACCTCCTTGGGGTAGAGGTCGTGACTGAATGCGTAAAGGTCGGCTTCTTCCACACACTCGTTGAAAGTGGATACTCTTCTGTCCGTTATGAAGGCTCTTAGTTCGCAAGAGAGGGTCGACATCAGTTGATTCCTTAGAATGAAGGCAATTAGCGACCTATAATCATTTGATACTTTGGCGGAATTTAGCCAGAATTGGAAGTTACGCCGAAGTGTAAATCCAAATTGTCTGTGGGTTTGGCCTGACTCTATTCGCGTGGAGCGAAATCTAACCCTACAAAATTCTGGCTTCATGTTAATAGCAGAAGGAATTTCTGCCTTTAGGGTTGAATAATCAAGGGTGGCCTCTGAAGGAAGCGAAAGGAATATGTCGCGAAGACGAGAGTTCAATAGTGAAAGTAGCCGGGCAACACAATCTGATTCTAAGTCCCAATTGTTGACTTCGAAGATCTTCTCGAAGTGCGTTAACTAAGAGCAAAAATCTTCTCCATCGTTCTATGCGGGAGGTTTTAGTCAGGGCACTTAAGCCTGTTCATTTCGAGATCATACGGAGTTTATCTCGACTTGATCACGGCTTATCTCTCTCTCATGCTGACTAATTCTTTCTTTCTCTTCTGCTTCTCTCTGTGCTCTTCTTTCTTCGTTTTCTCTCTGTGCTTTTCTTTCTGCATGTTCCTTACGTTACTCCTTCTGGACGTAAGCGATTAATTCTTTCCCAGATAAGCCTAAGAGCTGCTTTTGCTTATGAAAGCGATCAAATGAAGACATCTCGGATATGATACTTTCGACCTTTGCACACTAAAAAGTTATCAGAGCTATTGAAAATTTACCCAAAACAAATATAAATTCTACTAACGACAAAATTATTAAAAATTCCTAGTAAAAAATCGGGCAAACTCACACAAAAACAAAATAAATAAATAACTATCGGGTGATTCTGACTCACGACACAAAAAATGTCGGTAAATATAACCGGTTAGCTAGTATCATCTTTTAAGGAACTAGGAAAACTGTGGACACACCACACAAGAATGGGCTTAAAATTGGTTGATACCCGTTAATCAAAAAGAAATTTGTCCAAATATATTGTTGTTCAGATATTCTTGGCAATGCAGCTGCTATCAATTGAACTTAGTGCTTCAAAATCAGGTGGGGAGGATTCTTAGGAAGACCCAAAGCATGAAGCTAAATTATTTAAATATATATATATATGTATATATATATATATATATATATATATATGAAAATTAATGCAATATCGCAAGAAAAGATTAGGAATTAAACCACATTCTCCGAAGACAATTTAATTCAGAACAGTTTCGGTGTATCTCACACCCTTTTTCAACTGACACTGGGCAGAAAATATAAGAGAAAAGCATAACACAAGATTCCCTCTTTTTCCCCCCAATCCCCTACTTGTGGCTAATCTGGGGGGGATGGTTAGGCCTAAACATATTGAAGGGCTGACATTTTACTATTTTATTTATTTGCGATCTTATTACAGGATTAAAAGAAAATTGACCCTCAGATAGATTTAAATTAGGAACTGACGATATCAAGCTCGATTCTACGATTTTTCTCTTAACATAGTTGGCCGATTTAAATAACATTTTACTTCCATTGAAATCGATCGTATGATTCTTGTCTCTAACATGGCAAAAAATTCCACTACTTTCGCTGCCCCTTTCTAATATCTCTTTTGTCTTCGTACAATCTCTTGTCTAGATTTCTCCCCGTTTTCCCTATATGAACTTTATGGCAATCGTTGCATGGTACTGCATATACTCCTATGTTATGATGTTGTTTTGGTTTCCTGGCCATCATCAATTGGTTTAAGGAATTATTATATTTAAAGGCTAGTTTAATACCCGCTTTTCCAAATATGTCCTTTAAACTATTTAATTTATTATTAAATGGCAATGTTATACATTTGTTGAAGTCGTTAGTGCGGGAAGGCTTATTACCATAGAATGTTTTCCTAGCTGCAAAATGGGCAGACGATATGAACCAATCGGGGTAATACAAATTAGAAAAAATGGTCCTGATAATGACAATTTCCTCATCTAAATAGGAAGGATGACATATTTTGTATGCTCTAAGGAAAAGGTTAGAAATTACCGATTTTTTAACAGTATTATCGTGAAACGAAAAATAATGTATATAGGCATTCGAGTGGATTGGTTTCCTATACACGTCAAGTTTTAATTCATCGTGATCTTTATTAATGAGGACATCTAAAAAGGGTAATCTATTATCATATTCCCATTCATATTTCAATTTGATGGAGACATGCAAATTAATTAAATTATTAAAAAAGGTATCAAAATCATGGCCATTAGGCCATACAGAAAATACATCGTCAATGTACCTTAACCATATAAAGTTAGGGGGAGAAATTGTGGGAAGGAGTTCAGTCTCAAAATATTCCATGAAGAGACATGCCAATATCGGAGATAAACTATTTCCCATGCTAAGGCCAAATATTTGTCTATAAAACTCATTATTTACTCGAAACACATTGTCAGAGAGACATAATTCAACTAAATCGGTAAATTTACTCGTAGAAATGGGAAGATCCAAATTAAGTCTAGGCATGATTTCCCGCAGAAGGCCCATGGTTTGGTCAACCGGAACTTTGGTAAACAAAGAGTTTAGATCAAAGCTCAAAAGTTTTCCATCCGGTAATTGCAAGTGGTTGAGGTGGTCAACGAAATCTTGAGTGTTCATAATGTGTGCAGATGAGATTCTTCCTACTGCTGGAGATAAATGCTTGGCGAGCCATTTGGAGAGCTTATAAGTGGGAGAATTAATATTGGAAATGATTGGGCGTAAGGGACATACCTCTTTGTGGGTCTTTGGGAGCCCATAAATATAGGGAAGTGAAGGGTTCATACTCCTGAATTGTTTAATTAAATTTGCGCTTTTCAATATTCTCTTCAATTTGTTGTTGAAACTACTTGTTTTGTTATTGAGCGGATCACTTTGTAGCTTTTCATATGTGTTCACATCATTAAGAAGTTCATTTAGTTTATCATTATAACTATGTTTGTCCAGAATGACTAACTGATTCGTTTTATCGGATTGGGTTATGACAATGTTGTTATTAAATTTAAGTTTATTTAACGCAATCTGAAATCTTTTAGGAAAACCAATTTGGTCAGATTTTTCAGAATTTATGGCACTAAGCATACAGCCACTAAGAAATTCACCACTTATTTGCTCATATGAGGATTTGGCTATGGATACTAAATGGTCTAGTGAGAACTCATTGCATGACTTAATTGAAAAGCTTAAACCGTATCCTAACGCAAATTTTTCATCATCAGTCAGTGCATGGGATGATAAATTCAGAATATTTTAATCCAAAGACTGTTCATAAAAATTCGGTTAAGTTTCCATTTCAAATAATTGCTATGATGAAAGATTTTATTCTGAACACTTAATTCAATCACAGAAACTGCATGGTGCCCTAAAAGTTCACCGCACTTATCAAACAGATTTCTTCTTGACCATCTCACTTTGAATAGGAAAGTGTTCACTTCTCGCTTGGCGTTTTCTACACGTTCTTTTAATATACAGCTGTGTATAATGTTAAACGGAACATCACTGGACTTTCTTAAAGATGTTGTAAGTAGGGTTATCGGAACGATTTTTTCTTGTAAGCAGTTATTTAAAAAGTCCCATTGAAGTTTGGTCTTCTTAGTACGCAGTAAGCTTCTCTCATATTCTCTAAACAGAGGAATATGCTCAGGATGGAAATGGAAAAGATTCCTGAGTTGGTTGTGTCTTCTCGTGGTATTCATGATGAAAATTAATGCAATATCGCAAGAAAAGATGAGGAATTAAACCACATTCTCCGAAGACAATTTAATTCAGAACAGTTTCGGTGTATCTCACACCCTTTTACAACTGACACTGGCTTGGGGGCAAGTAACGGCTCGTTTTCTCTCCCGAAGTAATATCTTAGGAGTTGGGGAAATACTACTAT
Source organism: Ceratothoa steindachneri (assembly GCA_963969495.1). NCBI lineage: Eukaryota > Metazoa > Arthropoda > Malacostraca > Isopoda > Cymothoidae > Ceratothoa > Ceratothoa steindachneri. Next base: position 126,100,791 of record OZ018321.1, read on the forward strand.
TTTAGCGGATCTCTCTACAATATATATATATATATATATATATATATATATATATATATATATATATATATATATATATATATATATATATATATATTAAAATATATCACATTAACCTGATATTTATCCGGTGCAAAATAATAATTTACCACAATATTTGAATCCGATTGATTTACAAATAGAACTAGTTTTGGCTTTCGCCTTTATCAACTGTATTATACAGTTAATAATGGCAAAAACCGAAACTAGTTCTGTTTGTAAATAAGTCGGATTCAAATGTTTTAGTTTACTATTATTTTGGGGGGCACCATATTTGAATGCAAATTTTGTTGAAGATCATTGTGTATTTTGACAATTAATTTCTTTGGCAACTTTCTCTTCTAACTATCTAATTATTCCATCATGGAAGTAGTGGATCACTTGTCCTGTATTCATCTCTTTTAAATGAATGTGTTTGGTAAAAAACAAACTAAATTGTTGAGCTTTCGATCTTATTCGGTCATCTTTGGAGCGTTTTGATATGCTCTTGCTTCCTTTACCGATATAATAATTGAAGTGATGATCTGACCGGTTTTTTTGGGGGGGGGTGGAAGGAGGGGTTAGGGGGAGAAAAGATACGGCTCGCCGCTATTCCTTCCCTCTGTACCACTCCCACTATCGGGAGTGCACAATAGCCCACTTGCTCTTTGAGGAACTCCCCACACTTCTGATTCTCAGTTCAAGTGAACCGATAGTGAAGTGATTAATGGAAAGTCCGGAACAAGTTTTAGAAGAGGGTTTATAGCTGTGGGAGACGGAAAGTTTTGAGTTAAAAGAGCATAGATTGGTGAGGAGGAAGAGTAAGCAACCTCAGTAGTCAGAAGTTGAAAAAGGTGGAATACCCTTGCCCGAGGGACAAGGGGGACCTGCTGAATAACGTGGATTCCGAACCACCCTCATGCATTTACTCATCATTCATAATGCTTATTTCCTTTCTCACACTTTAGTACCTATGTTCCTTATACAGAAGCGGGAGGACCGCCTAATCTCTGTTCCCTTATTCTCTTCATCCTTTCATTCATGTGTTTATTGTAGCATTCATGCCGTTTTGAGTTACCTTAGCTTTGAGCTTTGTTTCTGTATTGTTATGTTACTTGTTTTTACTTTTCATAGTTTGTTTCACTTTCCCTTGTTGTTATCACTTTTTCACTTTAGTTTCACTTTGTAAACTTGTTTTACTATTAACTTCCACTTCACTATCATTTTTGTTAAACTTTTTAATACTATAGTTCACTTATTACACATTTAGTTTACCATGTTCGTTTTATTTCTGTTTTACTCTTAACTTTCACTTCACTATCATTTTTGTTAAACTATTTAATATAGTTCACTTATTACACTTTTAGTTCATTTTGTTCGCATTATTTCTGTTTACATTTTTTATCTGTGTTGTCTTCTTAGTCGGTTGTTTCTTCCTATTTAGGTATTTTAAATTCGGTTGTCTTATTAGGGCATCAATCTGGTGTCTTAGTTGGTTATTTCGTTGGTTAAGTTTGTATATAGTTGGGAAAATATCTTTATCGTTATGCTTGTTGGTCGTGGTATGACATTACATTATATCAATACCATATTATATCTATCAGGGCGGGAACAATTACTTGAAAGCGAACCGACAAAAGGGACGAAAAACCACGAGTTCAGACGGGCTGAGTAGCGAGAGAGTGCAACGAGGTCAGGTAAACTATGGACAATGGCAAAGCTCAAGATATTTAAAGAGGCATGCACAAAATATAATTTTATTTACACAAAAATAATGAGAGAATTGATGGGTAAAATTACCTCAGAGAATTAACGGGCAAAAATCACATCAGTAAATTTAAGGGGGAATTGTAGTTATAAATCAGGCTATGAAGTTAGAACTTAAGGTATTACAGGAGAAGACTATTCAAATGGGAGGGGGGGGTGTTAACTCAATTGAGTTACAAAAATGGGGAGAGGGATTGGCTTACGGATGTCTTTTGCACTTGAGGTGAGGCCGCTCGGACTTCACAGTGGGAGGTTGGAGTGATGACGGTTCTCCAAAAGCAAGGAGGGGGGGGGGGGTAAATTCCGGTTCAGGGGAGAGTATTTCGGCTATCCAAGAAGAGGAGGGCTTCGACAGGAGTTGATGAAAGAAGGCGGGAAAATCACTCGGGGCGATCGTTCAGTGGAATTACCTCCTGGATGGGGCTAATTCCAAGTACACAAAATAGTCCAGCTGTCACTTTGCTTTGTTGCTAGCACTTGACTTGGAACCATGGGGAAATCTTCTGGGTTCTGGGCGAGACTTCTCAACTCTGTGTCTCCTCATGGGAGTCGAACACTATTTATGTCCTAGGCTCTCCCCGAGGGGGGTTAGCTGGAAACAGCTCTACTCTCGAATGACTTCGAATCTTCTTGCAGAGTCCATTCTAGTCCGCGTAAAGGTGAATCGTGGGGGACGCCGTTCGAGGCTACCGCTTGTGAAAGGGGGGGGAGGGAGGCTTACCGATTAAGGCCTAACCTGGCCTTCTGCAACGTTCCCTCACATTGTTCCTTTTCTCTTTTTGAATTTCTACTTAAGTAAACGTGGGAACCTCCTCGATTCTCAGCTGTTGTCTGCCGCTGGGAAATTGAGTGTTAAAGGGAACTCTAGCTCTGGTGTTTGTGTGCTCTGTAAATATCGGAGGTAGATCGTCTATCTTCCTCCATATTTTCTCCGCTCTGTTTCTAATGTTGATATTGAGCGTTTCTAATCCTGCTTCTTGGTGTAGATCCTTTAGTCTGCTCCTCTCTCTCCTACGTGTGTTGGTGATTAGGTAGAGATATTTATTTTGTATTCTCTGGGGTTCCAATTTTTTGGTCCTTGTTTCAGCGTTGATAGGGGTTGGCGGGTATAGTAGTACTTCTCTTCCTAGTGCAAGATAGATTTTTCTTGTATTTTTCATGCCTAACCCTCTTAGATTGTACAATAGGTTCAGCTTCGGAATCACTTTGTTCTTCCTCTCCGTTATATGTTGTTTGTAGCCTCTTTTTGTTATTCTGAGTCCTAGCACTTTGCCCTCACTATGATATCTGTAGTTCTGATCTTCAACTATAATTTCAGCTGTTTTGTTCCTAGAGATTGGGATTATTGTAAATTTCCTCCTGTTCATCCTTATCTTCCAATCTCTTTCGTAGTTCTTGATGTTGCTGATTTCTATAGCTGTTGTCCTTGCCTGAAAGCGTACGTTTCTGTACGGAGTGACGACTAGTTGGCTTATGTCGTCCGCGAACTGTAATTTTAGGCAACCAGGTATTATTGCTGGTGGCAGGTCTGCTGTGTATATTGAATACAGCGTGGAGCTGGGACCCCTCCCCCCCCTGCGGGAGTCCAGCTTCCAATTCGAATTCTAGTCCTGAATAATTATTGATCTTCACATATGCTCTTCTGTATGTGACATGATCGCAGAGAATTCTCTCCAGAATGCTATTCATCTGGAGATTTAAGATCTTATATTGCAGTCCTATGACCCAGACTTTGTCGAATGCTTTTTCTACATCTCTCAGAACCAGATCGATGTAGTTATTCTCTGCTTTGGCTTTTGTTATTTTCTCTGTTACTATGCCAAGTTCCATTGTAGTGTCTATTCCTCTTCTGAATCTGAACTGATAATCATTATAAAGGTCATTTTCTTCAAGATATTCTTTTAGCCTTCTGTTAAAGATTTTCTCGAAGACTTTGCCCATGAAGTTCAATAGCGATATTTTTGCCGGTAACTGCTGAGGTGGTTTGGTGGTTTTCCTGGCTTTGGGATGCATATCATTTCCACTAGTTTATAGCTATCAGGGAAGTAACCGGTGATTAAAGCACGCGTTAAAAATATTATTTAATGCTCTGATGATGATGTTAGGTGCCTTGGTACGATTAATTCTGGTTATTCCTGAGGGGCCTGGCGCTTTCTGTTTAAATGATTGTATTGCGCCTTTGATCTCTTCCGTTGTTATGTAGGCCACTATACCCAGAATTTCTTCTCTTTCTCGCTCTAACACTTGGTGCTGGAGTGATCTTGTTTATGTTTTCTCGCAAGACTGTGTGGAACATTTCGTCTATCTCTGGATTAAATTCTTCGTTCTCTTCTAGTGTTATGGCAAACACTGATTTCCAGTGATTACGAAAAAGTTCTTATGTGGTCCTCTCCTATTAGATCTTTTCTTCCCGTTCATTCTTAATTGTTATTTTCTCTCTTAGGAGAAGGCCTTTATGTCTATTTTATTAGTCTCCAGTTCTCTTTTGGACTTTTTTCTTCGTCTATTTTCTCTATTAGGCTATCCCATATTTGGCTTTGCTGTTCTTCTATGAGATGCCTCAGTTGTTCTCCTCTCCGTCTTCTGATTTCTTCGTATCGCGCTCTATTTGGTCCATGGAAAATTATTTAGTCTAGTATTCCTCTTAGTTGCCTATTCTTTCTCTTCATTTCCTCTGTCCATCGAGGATGTGTAAGAGTACCGTATCTTGTCTTTGGTATATATCTTTCCTTCGTCTCAATGATCATTCTTGTTAATCTTGAGTTCTTATCATCAATATCTTCCAGGTTGGCGTCAGTGAGATCCTTTGGGACGAAGTTACTAAGATCTTGTGTGTAACCTGCCCAGTTTGCTCTCTTGTAGCCATCCCTCGCCGGTACCGGTACCTGTATCAGGTATTGATTCATTAGCAAATGTGTTCCAACATTGTCGCTACATACAAAGGTAACTGGTTGCATGTGGATGTTGTATGGCCTTTTCGAGAGCTATTTAGCACGACGTCTGTTTTTTTAGCGGCATTGCCTGTGACATATGCTGGAAAGTCTGGCCCTATTCTCTTGAAAATGTTTCTTTCCAACATCATTTCTAAGTTGGCTCCTCTGTTGTTTCTGGGGCGGTATCCATTTGCACTGCACCTGGCATCGAGGTCTCCCATAAAGATGGTTGGGAAACCTGTGCCAAAGATTTTAAATAGATTGTGAAGGGGACGGTAATTTTTTCTTGGTGCTTGGTATCCCGTGGCTACTATTATTGGCGTTAATCCGTTTCAATTTTTACGGCCAAGTATGTTTCATCCAAATTATTAACTTCTTTGAACTTCCGCCCTCTTCTTATTGCTATGGCCGCTCCGTCATGATGACGGAGTAATTGAACAATTTCATTGTTTTTTATTCTGGATTCACACCGTGTTATGATATTAATATTATGTCTGGATTTATTTATCTGAAGCTATTTCCTAATGTCGATGTTTTATGATCCATCCTTGAGTATTGAGTTTCAGAATGCTGAGTTTTCTTCTCTTTTCTGGTTCCATTGTTTATTAAGTTTGGTCGTTTAGAGATTGATCAGAAAACAGGGAATGGCTTCGAGACACACTCTTACACTATTCGTCACGTTCGACTGTGACAAGCTCCCTGAGTCGGTGCGTGCCGGTCGGTACTGCTACCGCGTGAAAGCATTTGTGCCACTGCCGCAGAGGTGCTATTACTGTCACCGCTTCGGCCATACGAATCGTTCATGTAGAGGTGCAAAGTCGGGGTCACCGTAAGTCTGTGTAAACTGCTCCAAGGCCGCACACGATAAGTCCAAATCGTTCGTGACCAAGTGTGTCAATTGCGGAGAGCCGCACCCAGCTTCTTCGAAGCAATGTGGTGCATTTTTCCTTGAGAAAAAAGATCCTAGCCGTTCAGGACCAGTATCTTCTCTCATTCCGAGAGGCTAAGGACTTGGTCCTGGCGCGCCCGGCTCTGCCTGGGACGTCTTATGCCTCAATGCTAAGAAAGACACCCTCTCCTCCTGGCCCATCTAGCCAACGAGCACGGTTGTTTCCGCGCCAATTCGGACCCCTTCTGCGGGTTCTACTTAAACCTGGCGCTCCCCTGGTAGAGCTGGCGGCACAAAGGGTTTACACCCAGCCCGGGCTAAAACCAGAGTTGCCCTCCCTCTCCTCACCGTGACCGTTTCCCGTAAGGTAAAACGGCCACGCGCCTCCAATGAGTCGTTAGGCTCAAATGAGGCGGTTCCTAAAGCTGCCCCCCGAAAGGAGGACAGCAATAAAGGAGCTTCGCCTCCTTCGCCCACAGCCGGTGGCCAGTGGGATGGCTCTGGAACGGTAGATCCTCCAAAAGATGGACCACCGCCCCCGATGCCCCAACGCTCGCCTAAGGTTTTGAGGCGGAAGGAGGAAAAGACTCGCCTAGCGAGCCCAACCTCCCCCGAAAAGTACTCGGAGGCGTCCGCGCCTTCGGCGCATCGTCCGGCAAACAGCACCCAGGTTTCTGCTTGTGGGAAGCGCACTGCCATTCCCGTGAGGTTCTTCTATTGGAAGAGGCGCCTCGTATCTCCTTCGAGTTAGGCCTGGAGGGCATATTCATTCAATGGAATTGCCGCAAACTCCGGGCCAACTGGAAGGAGCTGCAGAGGCTCGTTTCGTCCCGTTTCCCGCTAGCTATTTTTCTGCACGAGACCATGCTAGGCGCGTGCCCCCTGCCCACTCTCCCGGAGTTTAAGGGTTTTGCGACCCCACCACCACGGGATGGGGCCGGGCTAGGGGATGCGCAGTTTACACTCGGCATGATGTTTCGTTCTTCTTTTCACTTTAGATACCTTCTTTTATGCAGTGGCTGTGCAGTTTCACCTGGATAAGAGGTATACTGTTTTTTCTGCGTACATTCCACCGTCTGTTGACTTCGACGCGGGGGACTTCCGCCGCGTCGTGGCTCTGTTTCTGAGGCCTTTTAGCTTAATTGGATATCTGAATGGTATAGATCTTCTCTGGGGAGGCTACTCAATAAATCCCAGGGAACAAGTTCTTGCCGATCTGATCGAAGAGCTAGATATGGGTGTCCTAAATGCCGATGAGTTTACGCATCGCTGCCCATGAAACGCTTCATTTTCTTTCCTTGATTGATCTCTGTACTCTCTGGATGCATAGCCTCATTTTGCTTGGGGTGTTCGTTGATGACCTCCATGATAGTGATCACTTATTCATTCAAATATAATTTCTGGGTGGCTGCCGCCTGAGAGCCCACCTCGGTGGTGCTTGGCGTTGGTGCGGTGGTCTGCATTTCAGAAAATGACTGAATTCTCTATCTTAGTCGAGGAATTTAGTTCGGTAGATGAGGCCGTTGAGTTCTTCTCCGGCAACCTCTTCGCTGCAGGCCTGACTACTATTCCCACAACATCTGGCAGTTTTGCACGCTGACAACTCCTGTGGTGGTCGGCCGAGTGTTAGACGGTCCTTAAACAGAAGAGTTATGCCTACATGCGCTATAAGTGCCGCCTGAACGATTTCACTGTCGGTGGATTCCAACAGGCTAGGGCTAGTTTCCAAAATACTTCGAAGCACGCCCGCTACTCTTCTTGGCGGGCATACGAGTCTTCACTTAACGAGAAAGATACCTCTAGCAGAGGTGTGGAAGCGAGTCAAAAGGATTTGGGGTAAGTTCTCGCAGGACCCTCCTCCCATTCTCTAGGAGAATGGGACCGCAATCTCGGACCCCGCATCCGTGGCTGAATCGTTCGCGACCGCTTTCTCCGCATTCTCTAGCCAGGATGATACTCCGCCAGCATTCAATGCACGTTGTGATGTCGCGGAAGGCCGCAGATTGGATTTTACCTCCAGTGGCGGAGAACCCTTCAACGACAGGTTTACTGTGAGAGAGTTGCGTCCCGCTCTCGTTTTGTGCGCGGACACCGCCCATGGTCCGGACGATGTCCCGTACGCCATGCTTAGACACCTAGGTGAGCGAGGCATGGCCTTTCTGTTAGCTTTGTTTAAATGTATCTGGGTAGAGGGTAACCTCCCAGATTCCTGGCGAATCACTAGTGTTCTAGCTTTTCGCAAATCAGGGAGAGATCATTCTACCCCGTGCAGTTTTCGCCAAATTTCTCTAACCTCCTGCGTGTGTAAGTTAATGGAGAAATTGGTAAATGTTAGATGAGCCTTTTTTCTGGACAGCGGAGGCCATTTGTGTTCTGCGCAGCGCGGCTTTCCCAAGTTCCATTCCACGTCGGATGCTCTGCTTCGACTGGAAAATGCTGTCTGCGAGGCTTTCCTTCGTAGACAGCACTTAGCCACGGTGTTTTATGACCTGGAGAAGGCTTTTGAGACCGCATAGCGATACGGTATCATGGAGCCCCGCTACACGATGGGGGCGAGGGGACGCCTCCCGGTCTTTATATCTAAATTTTTACAAGATCGATGTTCCCGTGTACGGGTGGGGGTAGCTCTCTCCGGCCTAATGGAGCAGGAAGAGGGTGTCCGGCAGGGAAGTGTCCTCAGTGTTACACTCATTGCCTTGAGCATCAACGGTATTATCTCTGTGCTCCTGGAAGATGTTCTCGCTACGCTATACGTGTACGACCTTTCGATCTCTTTTGGCGCAGGCCAGATGCTAACTCTGGAGCGTCGACTCCAACAGGCATTGAACCGCATCTCTCGCTATGCCGAAGCGCACAGGTTTCGGTTTTCTTTGACCAAGACTAAGGTGGTGCACTTCTGCCGCCATCCACGGCTTCACCCCGACCCAGATTTTTTCCTTAATGGGGTGCGCCTGTAAGTGGTTGAATCGCACCGTTTATTTGGTCCTGTATATGACCAACGCCTCGCCTGGGAGGCTCATTTTTGCAGCCTTACTGGTCTCTTGTACCCGCGCCATGGATATTCTTCGTTCCGTGATTTTTAGCGTTTGGAGCGCTGATAGGGCTACTGCCTCACTGTTTTATCGATCCTTTGTCCTTTTGAAGCTCGTCTACGAATGTGAGTTTTATGCAACCGCAGCCGAATGTCCATTGCGGAAGCTGGACTCGATCCACCACACTCGCCTTCGCTTGGCTACCGGTGGATTCCGCCCTTCGCCTATTAAGAGCCTGCATGGAGATACAGGAGAGATGCCACTATCTATGCGCTGTGCACAGTGCATTACTCGGCTGTATCTACGAGCGCAGCGTCTTTCGTTGTCGCCAACGGCATTCAAAGCATCCGCAGCCGATCTCGACGGTGCCTATGCCACCGAGAGAGGAGAATCATACCCTATGCCCTTTGGGTTTAGGGCTATGAAACTCCTTCGAGAGCTAGATATAGCTCTAGGGGCGGTGGAGACCCTGGTGCTGCCCAGAAGGCCACCCTGGATGGTACGACCATTGCCCTCAGATACATCTTTAAGCAAATTATGATGCACAGTGTCGAGGTATGGCCAAGTGTACGTGAATATGCGCACACAGGCACTAAGGTAGGCCCAGAAAGGCGACAACTGTTATTGTTTCTAAAAGTGCGATTTAATAGATAGCGATAGCTGCGGAACCAGCGAATATAACAAACACAATGACAAAAATAGACTTTTAATACACACGACAAAAAGGGGACAACAATAAATATATATATATATATATATATATATATATATATATATATATATATATATATATATATATATATATATATATTTGGTACATAAAATGAGACGGACTTAAGTTCCGAATACTAATTAGATAACCGTAGTTAGGAATTGTTATTATGGGAGATTGAGGATAAGGAATGATTTTACTTCCTTGGAAACTCGAGGGTAAGGTGAGGCAACTAGGGAGAGGTCTTGGCTTTCTTGATAACTCACGGGGGGGGTAGCCACCGAACCCACAGCAGGTGTGGTTACTCTTCTCGGACTCTCGTTTGCGAGATGCAGGCTTCGTGTCTCAGGGGGTCACCGAATGAACTTCGAAGCTCGGGGGGGATGACTTCTCCGCACTCGGCTTGAATGAGCTAATGGGCCTCATGTCGTAAGAGATCACCAGATGCGGGCCTCCTGTCCTCAGGCGGTTCCCGAACAAACTTCGAAGGGTGAGAAGAAGGAGATGACTTTTTCACACTCGGCTTGAGCGAGCTAATTGGCCTCCTCTTGTCATAAGAGGTCACCAGACGAACTTCGGAGGACGGCTTCTCCAATCCTTGATCCGAAGGCGGGTGAGAAAGGCTGACGTTGGCGCACGAGACTCTACTTCTCGACCCGAAGATACGGGAGTGATGTCCAGCTTTTCAGTGGCTTACGACCGTCACTCACACTTCTTGGGAGAAAGCTCGTTGAAGTGCACTCCTTTCGGGGAAGTCGTGTCTAACCAAATCTGCCCGTCAGACTGGAGCGGGGAAATATATTCCCGGAGCTATTCAAAACAGAGGGAGAGATTGAAACCTTCTTAACCCTCGTTATCTGGCGCGATAAACCGAGCGCCTTCTTACGAGAAAGTGTCAACGGCTGGGATCAGTAGCCAGACTGGCGACAGCGGTGGGGCCATAAACGCGGTTCACGGCGAGGTTACAAAGCATTCTCCCGACCCGAGGGGAAGGGGGAAGTTGAGATGATCGGGTGGAAGCTTTGGTGTGAATTTTACGGAACCTGGGGGCGAGTCAAGCGAGGGAAAGTTAGGAAAGGAAGTGGGAGAAACGTCTCGTTTTCTCTCCCGAAATACAGTCTTAAGAGGTGGGGAAATAATATAATTCAAAGGGGATTCCTCCACACCGAGATTTATTTTATTTTGCAGTTATTGTTGGTTTTATTAACAAACTACGTTTTATTAATTTATCAGTAGGCAAATTTGTCTTTCTGGGTCTCCTACTACCACTTTTTCGGACTACAGCAGCAGAAACATTAGCACTTATATGGTCTTAGCATGGGTAATCCTTTATCGCCCATATCATGTAAGCTTTTTCGGGAACATTTCGAAGTATCATTACTTCCTTCTGTGATTCTCCATCATAATTTTGTATGGTATAAGTATGTAGATGATGTCATATCGATTTGGCCTATAAATAGTTTAAACTGATTTGACAATTTCCTTAAAAATCTTAACAAACTCCATCCCGCTATCAATTTTAAAGTAGAGTGGAAAAAAGATAATTGTATATACTTTCTTGATGTAAAAATTGTTAGATTCATTGACAAAATTAGCTACACTGTGTACCGAAAACCAAACCATTCTAACTTAGGATATGCGACCGTTGCTTTCTAGAAGATGAGATTATATATATAACCTGCAGTTTCGTTGAATTAAATTATCCCCTCACGTGATCATTTAAATTTTATCTAAAGCAAAATCTACTCATTACCGTCCCAAGAATAAAAAGAAATTTAGTAATACGAAGTGTCTATCCTTCCCTTTTTCTCCCCTCCTCAAAGGAGTAAACAAAGTTATTTCTCCAGGCCTAACCACATTTAAATACCTTTTTTATATCCTTAAATCATTCCCCGTTGACAAAGCCCGTGGATCAGCCAAATGAAGCAGGTGTATTTAACCCAGTGTGGCTCTACAAACTGCTTCTCATTTTACGTAGGAGAGACCGAAAGAACCTAAACAAAATGAATTTAGGAATATAAAGGTGATGTCAGACGAGGCAGTACCACATCCAGTATTTTTAATCATATTAGTAATTTCAACCACCAAATCGACTATTCAAAGGCACAAATTATATATAATATTAAAGATTTCCGTAAAAGAAAAATAGTAGAATCTATATTAATATGAGAAATTCCCAATTTTAATTTGTCAGATGAGTAATTAAAATGCAGCCTCCATTCCCGTAACCTCATCGTAAACAGCTTAGTCAATGATTTTAGACTCATACCACCTGATTAAAGACCTTTTTCCCCATTTTTGTGTTTGTTGGTATTTTTATTTTTTAATTTTTTTTTCCGATATGTACGCTATTTCTAGATTTTTGTAACAATCGCATTCACAGTATACGACTGAAGAGAGTATGATAAACTACATACCGAAACTAGTCGCATAAATTAAACTTTTGGCTCCTATACAGTGGTATCACTATCATATATATATATATATATATATATATATATATATATATATATATATATATATATATATATTTAGGTAGGAGGCCATGTTGTATGCAAGCGTTATTAAAGTTAACAGCTACGGCAACGTTATTGATTTTGATTTTCAATTTCTTGATTTGCCTTACAAGTCTCTTAACAGGATCTTCGAGGAGAGAGAAAATAGCCACAAAGGATATATTTTATTCCTAGACGTCTTTCGACCGCAGTGGGCTATCTTCAGGGAAATATGGTAGTAACTCTTATAATTTTCGACATGGAGTAAGAGTATATGTAAGTAGGGGGTAGAGAAAGGGTGTGTGGACAGACAGCGGAAAGTAGATCAGTGTTGAAAAGAAAAAGAAGAGTGGAACATAAGAACATGAGAAAAGAAGGAGACTGCAAAAGAGCCTGGTGATCAGACCTATTGCTTTAAAAAAAATTTGTTTTGTAGTTCCTTTGTTGTCGTTGAGTTTGTTTATATATAAACATATATAATATGGCGTTCAAGACATTTGTCTTCAAATCAATTAATGTCTTTAAATAAGATGTACGCGCTTGCTGTTATGGTGATAATTGAATTATTAATTACTTTAATGTTTGCTTAGTGTGTTTGATTTTTTCGTATATTTTGTAATGTGTGTAGTTTGCGTTTTTTGTTTATTCATGGATGTTTTGTTCGGTGAGTTTCGGTTTTCATCGGTAGATTTGAGTCTTCATTGGTAGGTTTGTGTCTTCATTGGTGAGTTTGTAGAAATCGGTGAGGTTTCACAGTTAGGTTAGCTTTTTCTTGTTTGGGGGTAAAAACGTCACTATAATCATGCGTAGAACGGCACTTCTGCTCCGCCAGCTAAAACCCCGGCGGAGCTTGGAAATCTGGCGCGAATTCTTGCTCTTCTATTCTGGTCAATCATTTGGACGATTTCATCGTCTAATTCACGATTAACCTTTCCCAGCATATTCCTTGTTCCTTCATCTATGAAAATGTTAATGTGACTAAACCCCGCCTCCCCGTGCAGCTCTTGTTGTCGTCTTTTTTCTATTCTGCGTGTACCTGTAATTAGGTATGTGCATTTATTCTGCACCAATTGTAGTGTCCTTTTATGTGTCTTCGAGACACACGAGAGGGCAGAAGCGGGGTATAGCAGCGTCGATCTTACAAGTGCATTGTAGATCTTTTTCCTGTTGTTTTAACGAAGATTTCTGAAGCTATATAGAGTTTTGACTGCAGCAGTGGCCTTGGTGATTCGTTCTTAGACGTGCTTCTTGTACCTGGATGAGGTAATCTTCATCCCGAGTGCATTGATATCCGGGGTGTATGGATATCGTCTATCCCCTAACCCTGACGTCATAAAGTAGTTTCCTGCTTATGGGGACTACGTTGAACTTTTCCTGGTTGGTGCTGATTTTCCACCGGGCTTCGTAGGTGTTAAGATTTTCGATTTCTGCTGCTGTCATTCGAGCTTGCCAAGGCGCATTCCTCCATGGACAAGTGATTATCTGGGTGAAATCATTGGTGAATTGAATGTTGAGGCAAGTGGAGCTTACAGGGGCTGGGACATCTGCGGTATAAGTCAAGTAGAGAGTGGGGGACAGGCACTTTCCCTGCGGGAGGACCGCAGTGAACAGAAAGTTTGGTCCATCCGTGCACCCTAAAATAATGTACGCCGCTCTCTCAATGACATAGACACAGAGTGTGCTTTTTAAGTTTTTACTTAGGCCCATTCGTAAGATCTTGTACTGCATTCCCCGTTGCTATACCTTATCAAAAGCCCTTAATACATCCCGACAAACAATGTCCACGTAACTCTTTTCCAGTTTTGCTTGGGCTAGCTTTTTCGTGATGACGTTAATCGCCATCTCCGTACTTCGATTTATCCTAAACCCGAATTCGTGTGGGTTGTAGAGTAAGTTCTCCACCAGGTGAGACACCAGTCTTTTGTTGAGGATCTTCTCGAAGAGCTTCCCGCCAAATTCTAGAAGTGAACTTGGCCGATAGCTCTCCTTCAACGTTGGGTTGTTTCCGTGCTTAGGCAAGGAAATCATTTTAGCCGTTTTATAAGCATCTGGAAAGTATCCCATGCTCAGACAGGCGTTATATATTCTTCTGATCCCTTCGAGACATTAGCTGGTGCCTTTTCAAAGTTAAGCTTTGTAAGCCCCGATTGTCTTGGGGCTTTTTGTTGGAATGAGCGGAGCGCGCCGAGTAGTTCTTTTTCTGTAATCTCGGCGTCTCCGTCGCGCTGTATATCAACCTGATGGTGAGGGTTCATCTTGTGTTTTTTTCGTTAGGCTCGTCGATGATGTTGCTTTCAAACTCTAGGTCATAGTCTTTATTTTCCTCTTCAGTTATACTGAAGATCTTTTCCCAATAACTTCGGAATATCTCTCAGTTTTCCTTCTTTTGTCTTGATGTTTCAATCTCCCTTCTGTAGCTCAATCTTATACTTCTTCTTCCCAGTCGATCCTTTGAGATTTCAGAACTTTCTGCAAAATTCTCTGGGAGTCGTTTCGTGATCGATGCTATTGATTACGTCCTCCTATCTTCGATTCTGCTGTTCAAGGATAAAGTGGTTTCATTCTTCTTTGACTTCTTTACTTCGCTGCATTTAGTAAACTGATACATTCACGATGTTGAGTTCATAAAATAACCTCAGCTCACGGTATAATTCCTTCATATATTGGGTCCACTCGTAGGTATAGATAGTCCTATACTCGGATTTATGGATACTAGCCCTATCTGCGTGAATGAGATGGTTATTGAGGTCGTCGAGTGCCTCGTCAATCTCCTCGAGAATTGCCTCGCCCAAGTTGGGCGGATCGTAAGCCTCGAGAAGGCGCGCGTACTGTGTCCAGTCTGCTCTTTTGTAGTTCTTTCTGACTACAGCTGGAACTTGTATAGGGTTCCTGTTGATAGTGGGTAAGATCCCTATATCGTCACTACATGGCACCTGGACTAGTTCCATGTAGTAATTGAACGGCAGCTGACAGTTTGCCAGACAGATTTTCTGGTTTTCTGGCACCTCGTGCTCTGCAATAGGTGGGGAAGTCAGAGCCTATTTGCTGGGCAATACTTCTGTCCAGCAACGGGTCCGGGCTTCTTCCTCTACCGTTTTAGGTCCTGTAACCGGATTCTCGGCATCTGGCGTTCAGATCCCCCAATAATATAGTGGGGGCTCTTCTGCCAAATAGGCCAGTGAGAGTGTGAATTGGTAACACATCTCTCCTTGGCGGTTGATATCCAAAAGCAATGAGCAACTTTCCTAAGTCGAGTTCGACCTCAATTGCGAGGTACAATTCTTCTAGGTTTCGT
Organism: Ceratothoa steindachneri; assembly: GCA_963969495.1. Lineage (NCBI taxonomy): Eukaryota > Metazoa > Arthropoda > Malacostraca > Isopoda > Cymothoidae > Ceratothoa > Ceratothoa steindachneri. Next base: position 126,115,932 of record OZ018321.1, read on the forward strand.
ATCTGCTTGAATTTAATCCCTTTCTTTATTGCAAAAGCGGCTCCGTCTAACCGCTCCTCCGAATAATTTGTGATCAACACATCGTAGTTCCAGATTTTCATTTCTGTTCTACCCGTGTCGATCCCGTGTTCTGAATTCAATATGATGTCTGCATCAATTTCTCTGAATACATTTCCATAAAGAATTCCTTTCATCATCCAGCCGTTGGTGTTATTTTCCATTATCTTCATTGCGTTCCGTAACATGGTCAGTTGTTTTTACCTATGTTTCTTCTTATTCTTATTCTTCTTGGGTGCTTACTGGGAGGTTTTACTCGGCTCAGGGTTTTCCTTTTACGGAGGGGGACTCGAGAATTTGGACCTGATCTTCGTAGCTCGTGTATGAGTGTAGGTGCCATCTTCTTTGTCAGAGGAGGAGGATCATTTCTCACTTTCAGCCTTTTCCTCTTCGTTTTCTTCTTCGGATTCCTCCGATGAGGGAGCTTCAATAATCTCCCCTAGTCCAGACTTCATATGTGGGTAATAAGGTACATACATTTATTTTGTACCTTTTGCAACTGTTTTTGCGATGTTTTTGAGGCTCCGTACAGAGTTGCAGAGGAATAGATGAGGGTAAGGCAGACTAGCGCCAAGTATATTTTCTTCTTGTTCTTTTGGCTGAGGTTTCTGAAGCTGTAGAGGGTTCTGACTGCCGGGGTTGTTTTTTGAATCCGTTCTGTGAGGTGCTTCTTGTACCAATTAGAAGTGATCTTCAATCCGAGTACATTGCACTCGTTTGTGTAGGGAGAACGCGTATCCTCCACTATCACATCCGCTGTTTTTCTTCTTCCTAATGGGACGATCTTTAATTTGTCGCCATTAGTTCGGATTTTCCATTTGGATTCATAAGCGTTGATTTTTTTTATTTCGAGCTTGCCAAGGCGCGTTTCTATATCCACTTATTATGATTTGAGTTATGTCATCGGCGAACTGGATATTTAGACTAGAGGGGTAGGTTAGCTCTGGTATGTCGGCTGTATATATCGAGTATAGGGTTGGACTGAGGCACCCGCCTTGAGGCAATCCTGCCTGTAGATTAAATGCGGGACTGTCCGAGCTTAAACCCAGCTGTAAGATCTTGGTTTCCATCCCCCTTAGCCATACTTTATCTAATACCTTTGACACATCTTTGCACACTATGTCGATATAGCTCCAGTTTTTCTTCGCTTGAGCAATTTTTTCCGTGATGACATTTATTGCCATCTCGGTGCTTCTCTTCTTTCTGAAGCCGTATTGCATTTCGTTGTATAGCGAATTTTCCTCCAAGTGCTCGACTATGATTACGTTAAAGTGGGTGCAGGTAGCGAAGGACGATAGAGTGTGTGGATAAATAGAGAAAATAGACAAGCGGAGAAAAGAGAAAGAAGTGTGGTAGGGTGCAAAGAGATGTTAGAGCATGGTTTTTAGGCCTATCACTTTTATTATTTTTTTGTAGCGTGTATTCTATGTTGTTTCTGTTGATTTTTTATTATTATTTATGGTGTTCAAGCCAATTGTCTTCATAACTTTAGTTTAGTTTTGTGTGCGATATGCATTGCTTATTTGTTTATGCTTTTTTATAATTTTAAGTGCGTGCTTAATGTTTTGGTATTCTTTGTATGCGTGTGTGTTTTAGTTTTTTTGTTTTTTTAAAAGTCGGTAGGGTTCTCGTCGTAATCGTGTTTTTTCTCTTTCTTGGTTTACAGTTGTATTCTTGGGAAAGTATTAGTCATAATTGTGAATTTTTCTTTAGTTCGGTTGTTTTTTAGGTTCTTAGGTTACACATCTCTTTATGCGTAGAAGAGGTATACAAATTCAAAAATCATGAAGGAGGCGAATACTCCCATCTATTTAAAGGCACCTTTCACACCTGTGAGATAGCTACTAAGACATCCGAAGCTGACCTCGTCGTATTCTACACCAAAATATCTGCTTCATGCATCGAGAAGGAAACCCTCGTGTCAGTACAGGTATGCTCCCACGTGATATGCCCTGGAGCAGCACGCCACTAGAGATTGTACATTCCAAGGAAAGGTCTGTAGCGAATGCGCCGGAGATGGCCACACCTGGCGAGAGTGTACGAACGGGGCTACAAGAAATGCCTTAATTGTAGTGGCCCTCACCGTACCCTGTCGATGTTGTGTCCCATGAAAAAGACACTAGTGAAAAACAAAAAAAAGAACATCCAAGAGGAGAAAAACCGAAGAGCAACAACCACCTACCTATGCACAGGCAACCAAGAGCCAGGAGAAGAAGAAGACTATTCTACAATTAAACCTTTCAATGAACCTGCACCTTGTGATGTGTTTTATACACGCTAACTTTGTTAACATCGCACAACCGGGAAGCTACGCTACCGAGTTGAATCGTATGTTGATGTAGAATGTAATGAAACCAATGTGGTTTCATAATAATCCTCCCTCAACCAAACTGTGCCAAACCCAGACAGGAAGCAGGCCTAAGGCTACTGCAAGAAAACGTTTAAGATCTCGGCATCCAAGACTGAAAAAAACAGCACATCTGAAACCTTTACAATAATGAAGACCGAACAACCTGAACGAGAGGATACTGAGTCCCAGAAGGCGAGCAAAAAAACCAAGAGCTCCAAGAAGACCAAACAATCCTCGCTAACTTACAAGTAACTACCGACCTAAACCTACGAGTATATGCCTCTCCATACGCCCCACTGCCAAGAACGGCAAAAGTCAAAGACATCATTGAAGGAATGATCAAGGGATAATACAAGTGGGATTACGATTGAGACATCAGTGAAGAAGAAAGGATTTCATCACTCAGGCAAGGCAGGATCGAGATCTGTGGTGAATTATATCTCAAGCTATCATACGATCAATTTAAAAAGAAGAGATCGGCCAGAATGAGGTCACCCGCACGAGTTGAGCCAGCAAAAGTATCAAACCCTCACGGGGAATAATATGAACTACGCGACGAGATACATCAATAAACTGAAGACCTTTTTTCTAAACGTTAATGGCTGGATGGGTAGAAAATTCATTTACCACAATATAATCCGTGAGGTAGACCGAGATATCGTCCTCATTTCTGAACACGGATTTAATGCAGAAACCGATCCTATAAAACCATATAACTACATTACTATCACAACTAGCCACTTGAATGAAAGAAATGACGGCGTCGCTCTTGCAGTGAAAAAGGGCATCAAATACAAAGACATAATTCACTTGGAAGAATCGTAGCTAGCGATAAACATTAGTACGCTTATCGACGATATAGTTATAGCAGTAGTGTACCGGCCACCAAGAAGATCATATTTGCCCATACGTAATTTTCTCGGCCTATTCAGAAGCAACTGTTCAGTAATTCTTATTGGCAACCTAAAGGTTCGTTGCAGGGCAACAGGCTACACCACGGCGTTCAACGGAGCAGGTACCACCCTGAGGCTTCTTATGGAACGCGGCGTGGTAAATATAGCAGGCCCAGATTACGCTACATTCATAACGAGGATAAATATAGCAGGCCCAGATTACGCTACATTCATAACGAGGAGATCCTCTACTAGTCCCGACATCATACTAACAAATAACAATTTCGCTCTAAACCAAAATACCGTCCCTAGCCCTTATTCTCCATCTGATCACCTTAGTATAATTACCACAATCTCAGTCTCCCCTATCCAGGTCAAAATTTCCTCCCGTAAATGATTGCCCAAGGCAGACTGGATCGAATAGAAAAGAGTCCTGCAAGAATATCGCGAACAAACGTTGGACGGGTCCACCCTCCAAGACATAGATCGGCACTTCGAAGACCTTATCACCAAGATTAAGGAAGCAGATGGAATAGCTATCCCGAATGTTGAATACAAAACTCTCCCTACTCCACGATGGAATGAGGAGATTACGTCAAGGAAAGAGAGACTTGGAGGAACTTATTACTGAAATAAACGAGAGCGGGAACACGGCAGAATGAAACCGTTAACTTAGAAACCTGCGCATGAAAATTAAATATCTTATCAGTGAGGAATCTAAGACTATCTGCGATGGCATAATTGATCAAATAAGCCTAGAAACCGACCCCTTAAAATTTTGGTCTCAGATTAGAAGATTAAGTGGCACTCAGCAAAATAAGACCAATATTACCATCACAGCTAAGAAAAGAACGATCACCGAGGACCAAGAGATAGAAATCCCCTTCAGAGAGCACTGGAAGAGAAAATTCGACATCACAGAGAAGGAAAACGAGGATTTTGACTGGACATATGAGGAAAGAGTCTTGTCATACCTGGAAGAGCGAGTACTAACTATAACACCATACCACTTCGTCGATAACACTCAACGGGCAGAAGCCGAAGGAAAATCATTCACTCATGAAGAGTTTGAGACAGCTTTAAAGAACTTTAAACAGAGGGCCCCTGACATATCAGGTATCACCAAGGCGCACTTAGTGAAGGCCCCACCGAACATCAATGAAGTCATACTAAGTCTCTTTAATGCCTTTTTAAACGTTGGCTACTTCCCAGATCTACTTAAAAGGGCCAGAATGATCTTTATTTTAAAACCAGGGAAGCCAAAATAGGAAGTAAAAGGTTACAGACCCAAATATATATTCTAGAATTTTGTTGGAAAACATTTAGAAAAACTTCTGAATGACAGACTAAAAAAACTCTCAGAAACAGGGGATGGATACAACATGCATTAACATATTTCCGTAGACACCTTGGTACGAAAACTTTCCTTGCCCTTATGACAGAGTTCATTGCAAATGCTAAGGCCGAAAATAAGAGGTTAGACGTCGTACTCAGAGACGTGGCCTCTGCATTCGACAAAGTCTGGATGCCTTGATTAAAGAACATATTATGTGATCTTGAGATGGAAACTAATATCACCAGTATCCTTTGTGATTATTTAGAGGATAGAAAGGCAACCATAAAGATCACTGATCACGAAGGACAACTCTTTTCGATGAACGCAGGGGTGCCTCAAGGGGGATGTCTGATCCCAACGTTGTATACTATCTACACGAGTGACCTCCCTTTTTCTACTCAAGCTTACGATATATATGTCCAGCTTTCCGACGACATAACTCAAATTATCACAAGCGAATATCCATTAGAGCAAATGGCGAATACTATCCACAAACCGGAGACGCCAGAGTTCTGGGATTGTAGATCACAGCAAATGGTTATAATGAACATATCAAGGAGAAGGTCTCGCAAGCCAAGATCATACTTAGGCAACTTTATAGGTTCTGAAGACTCTCCTTCCGCAACAAGAAAAAGTTATATTTGGCCTTAGTCAGACCGATCTTGCTATACCCCACCTTCCCATTACATCTGACAAGCAAGACACAAACTCGCACGGCACAAGTAGTGCAAAATCAAGCTTACTGGACAGGATACCATTGATTAGACTACACGATCTCGCGGGGATCGAGCCCCTGAATGTGAAGATTCACAGAAGAGCAACAGAAATATGGATGAACATACATGAATACTTACCAGAAAGAGTCATGCAGAACGTAGGAATATCCGAAATTGACAACCCGAATAGACGTTACCGACAAGAATTTGTCAGCAGCCAACAGCAGTTGCAAGAATACATAGAACCAATTTATAAAATAACTACTTCTCACCGGAAAAACGATAAATATTAATATCCGAGTAATTAGGATGTTAAACTAAATAAAAAAAAAATAAATAAATAAATAAATAAAAAGATCACTAGTGGACAAAAAAAAAATTAAAAATCCGTAGTGGACAAAGTAATCAAGGCAAAATAGAAAAGATCTGTAGTGGACAAAAATACAAAGCAACAATAGAATATCAAGAAACCGAGATATCTCTATCTACAATTAAAAGGCAAAAATATGAAAACAAAGGCTTGAATGCCTAAAACAAAATGCACGAAATCATCACAGAAGTGCATGGAAAGCCGTAGCCAGACGTACTGGCACAACATTCTCCTACTAAAACAACACTTTTTCTATCTTTTACCTATCTTACTATCACATGCATTTTTCTCTCTTTTATGATCAATCAATCAATCCCAGCCTATTTATTTGATGCAAATTTAGAAGAAATAAATGAGGAGCTGGATAAAATCACTGAGCTCCTAATAAAAGCTGATCAAAATTGTATTCCCCATATCAAATATAAACCCTTCCAGCTCCCCCCTGGACCCCTACCATCAAAGCCCTGGCCCAAGAATATAGGGACCTGTCCAATGTAGTAGTGTTGATAGGCCCCAACCACAATGCCCACAGAAGAATAAGACAAATTAAAGACGAACTCCAGACACTAATTACGGACCAACAAATATTACTATGGGACGGACTAATAGAAAGACTTGACATAGACAGAGAATCACACACATTCTGGCAGATGTTTAAACGTCTTAAAGGAAAACCTACACACAAAAAATAACACTCATTCACGATGGCAAAGAAATTAACGAGACTGAAGTGATTGAGGAAATGTTTTGGATTTTGTGGTCTTCAATTTTCAATAAATTACCCTAAAAGAAAATGACAACTACGACCTCGAATTCGAAAATGACATAATCCAACAGCTAAACACACAAATACACAAAACCTCTCTTTATCATTGTGTGTCGCAGGAAAGAGTGATGGAGGGCTATGGGAGTAAAATAACTGCCCTAGAACTCTCCGTTACTTTAAAATATTTGCGTCAAAGAACACCGGGTACTACGGGGCTGACCCACGATGTGATAGAACGGTTTGAGGCCGCTTAATTTCAACCGCTATCACATGTTGTTTAGAAACACGTTGCTACCCACGTGCATCTTTGCCTTGAAGCTGGGCGCGTTATCGCCCCACCTGAGTCAATATTTAACCAAGGAGGTTCATCCTTCCCCCCGTTTCGCCCCATGCACCGATCTCGCCAGATTGAGTTAGGCTTATGGGCAGATAAGCTATTGTTCTCAGGCGTGACTGGGCATTCCCTCGAAGCCCCCACTCCATTGTCCCCTACGCCAAGGGCAAGGCTCGACTATTTATATGGAAACTTTACCAATAAGATCAGATTCAGATTCAGATTATCTTCGCGAGACATCCCGCCGATCCGGGCTCACCTTGTGCACCAGGGCCCTTTACCTTGAGATCCACTATTTTGTCCAGAAGAGGAGAATATCCCTTGAGTGCCAAGGTTCGAGCCTTTAAGACGCCAAGTCCACAAGGCCCCGATCCTGTTGTTCAGAAAGAGAACAACGTTAGAACAGCCATTTTTCTTTGAGCCGGTTGACAAGAGACGGTTCTCATCCCCCCCCCTGTTGTTCAGAAAGAGAACAACATTAGAACAGCCATTGTTCTTTGAGCCCGTAGACAAGAAACGGTTCTCACTCCCGCTGTTGTTCAGAAGAGAACAACGTAGAATAGCCATCGTTCTTCAAGCCCGTTCGTCAAGAAACGGTTCTCATTCCCAAGACGTTACGTCAGGATTATTTAATCCCCCCCTTCGGCTGGAACTCGCCAGCTGGCCAAAGATTCCTTTGCGTCACTTTCCTCTGTACAACAACTTTTAATTACGTAAGCTGAACATTACCTTTGAATATTTAACCTTTTTGTCAACCCTATCCTGTGCTTTAAAGGGTTTAGCGAACCATCCCATCCCTTTAATTTTTATTTGTTTTACCTTTTTTTAAATCTCTCCTGAATCTTAATCCTCAGATTAGCTAGATATTCCCACGACCCTTTCCATTCTCTGTTTATGTAAACATTTTCCGTTTTGTGTGTTGTTGATAGTTTAATTAATAAAACTTTATTTTATTAATGATAGCCATATTATTATCCTTGAGCTCAGTTCCACTTCTTAATTATATTAAAGATAAATAATATCGGTCAACCAGATAACCACGCACTCTAATAATAATTGAATAGTTCCCTCAACGAATAGTTATATATGGTATACCGTCGAGAGTCCATTCTACGACACCCGAGAATTTCATCAAGGCTCCGCCTAACGTTTGGAGTGGCCTTCTTAACATCATGAACGTCACTCTGAACACGGGCTATTTCCCTGATAAGTGAAAAATGGCCAAGATGATTTTCATCCCAAAACCGAGAAAGCCCCCGAACTGCCCTGCCAGCTTTCGGCCGATATCTCTCCTAGAATTTGCTGGCAAAGTCTTCGAGAAGATATCGGTTAATAGAGTCCACTCTTTTCTCGACGAAGCCAACTTTCATAACGAGCAGCAACACGGCTTCAGACGGAAAAGAGGGACTGACACAGCACTAGCCGTTGTCACCGAAAAACTTACCAAGATCAAGGCAGACAAAAGGCGTGCCTACCTGATGCTCCGCTATGTTAAAAAAAAGCTTTTGATAAGGTTTGGAAGAGATGACTACAATTTAAGATCCTTTAGTTGGGCCTCAACCACATTCTTGAGAGGATCTACGTGGCTCAAAATCACCTCAGGGGACTACAAGAGTCATATCGAGCGAACAGTCGCGAATAGCAAGAGAGATTTGAGGGAATTTTATAGGTTTCGTGACCTAAATCCCTCAAATAAACTCAAGATATTCAAAGTGTACATTTACTCGATACTCCTGTACACTCAGGTGCCGTTGAACGCGAGCGCCAAGACCCACATTGCGAAACTACAAGTCATCCATAATTAAGCGGTGCTGCTCATTACAAACACCCCAAGAAGGGAACAAAAACGACAGGGGGAGCTCCACGACTCGGTTGTATTATATCCGATCAACGTGGCGCTCCACGAGAGAGCTAAGAGGATCTGGTAAGCCATTGGCGCCCGCTTGACCCCTGAATTCTCTCGTCTTCCCTTAGACATCGAGGTCGACCGACAAATAAGACCATTTAAGAGCATTAAATTACAGTCTGACGGTGACGTGACTCTAAAATAGACATGACAAGACCGACAAAATACAAAAAACGACTAGTGTAATGAGCAAGTTTCTTTAGTAAAAATAAATTCCAAAATAAATTCAAACTTTGACAAAATTCAAATTCAAATAAAATGAAAATAAACTTTTTCAAAAACCCACATCCGGAATAAAAACCCCGCCTTAAATAAAGGCTTGAATGCAAAAAAATCATTAAGATGCAAAAAAATAAAATTAATTTAACCAGATTAATTTAATTAAATAAACTATAAATTTTATAGTTTTTTAAATAAAAACCAAAAAAAAAACAAACAAAATCATTACAAAAACCAAAACAAACAGAGCTACCCTTTCATCAGAGACCTATTTATTCTGTCTCCCACACATCCTCTATTCTTTGAATTCACCCTTTTAACCACTTTCTTCTCTTACTATATTTCTCTCTAACTGTCCCTAAATCTCAACACTTTTTACCTCCAAGGTCCAAGGTTTAATGGAACTGGCTTGAAACGTGTGGAGCTAACTAAGAACACTTCGATCATCATTAGGTTGAAAGATCAACGAAAGTTAAGAATGGCAGAAGCCGTAATTATACAAGCAAGGAAACCGACAATCAACGTGTAGCTCCAGCCAGAGACCGTACTCCCAAAATCTCGACGTCCCAGAGTTAAGCGCCATTAGAAGAAGCACGCACCGACACTTAATTCAGTTTGTAGCGCATAGTTTCCCTTTTCCCCGTCTTCCATTTATCCTTGCCCCCTACTTTACCTAAAATTTAGATATAAAATCTCCCCTTCCCCGTTATATACGGTTTGGTAACGCATAGTTTTCCCTTGTAAAAATGTTTTCATGCGCCGTTCCCCGACTTCCCTTTGTCATTACCTCCGTTACCTAAAATCTAGATATAATGATGATGATGATGATGTATTAGAGCAATAAATATACAATAAGTTTTTCCATTTTACAAATATTAAAATAAAAATTAAAAAGTTTAAATACATATATGTAAAATTAAACAATATATAGGTGTAGTGGTGAAGTTATATTTTTTGAAAATTTAGCGGAGAAGAGTAAGACTAAACTATAAGTATGAGTAGGAAAACAGATTCTCCCAGAATCAACGGGGAGGTCAACTTATTACCACTATATATTGTTTTGAAAGAATGCATGAAATGTTTCTAATTTTTGTCATTTAAACTTAATATAATTTTTAGAGATTAATTTTTTAAGTCAAATTTATAAAAAAAATGTTTGAAGTAAATTTTTAATATACTCATTTTATGTTGTATTTTATTTATTTTAGAAATTATTTTTAATTGAGTTGTTCTTTTAGTCTTATTTAGATAAATTAATTGTTCTGGTTTTACTATTTTCTCTTGTTTCGTTTAAAACTTTATTTTGGTAGCACTTTATGATATTACTATTTACACACGAGTTAAATTATTATCTAATCTGTTAAATAGTTGTACTTATATTAGTATTCTCGTTTAGCTTAATCGTTAGTTTATTTTTCTATGTTTTACACTATTAGACCATTTTAATTATTATTCGCTCGATTCATTCTATTATTATTCTATATTTTACATTATTAGACCATTTTAATTGTTTCTCACTCGATTCATTCACTTATTATTCTATATTTTACACTATTAGACCATTTTAATTGTTATTCACTCGATTCATTCACTTATTATTCTATATTTTACACTATTAGACCATTTTAATTGTTATTTACTCGATTCATTCACTTTTCTCACTTTAGATTGATTATTTTAGACGCTTTAAATTGTTCAATTGTTGGCACTTTTGACAACTTGTTTTAATCACTTTGATTTGTTCACTTCTTGCTAACACTAGTTTCTATTTTGGTGGTTAAGTAATACTCCGAAGTCTTGTGGCCATTCTCCATTACCTTAAAGACAGCTAAATCGATGGTGTGTAAGCACGAGTCTTGGATGTAAATCGCGCGCTCCATCAATAGTCCACCTATTTCCTTCGGGGACCATGGTCCTTTGTATGTCCATTTGTATTGGCCTTTGTTGATTCCGTCGAGCAGTATTTCATTGTGTCCCTGCGGGGGTTGGCATTGAGAGTGACCATGGACTTTAAGGTCCACGTCCATGGCGTCGAAGAAACAGCCCCGCAGAAGGATATCCCTTTTCTTCGTGAGTGGAAATCCCGGATACTTTAGGATTTCATCTTCGTCTGAGCTTTCTTGAGATTGGCTTGTTTCCACTCCTTTATTTTCCTCTTGTATCACTTGTTTTTTCTTTTTCCTTATTTGTTTTTACTTCTTTGTGAACTTTTTCGTGTTTCCGTCTTTTTCCAAGTCTTCTTCTGTTGTGAGTTCTTCCTCCGATGTTTTATGGTACCGATTCACAATTTCTTCTTTTCCAGTTTTTTTTTTGCTGGGGAACGTCGAGGAATTGTATCCTTAACATTTTTTGCGATGCTTGGTTGGGCGGGAACCATAGCTTTTTCTGAAACCCGTTCTTTTGCAGGAGGCGATTTAACTCCTTTCCGAATGAATCGGGGTTAGCTAGATTCGCCAAGTGAGCAAAGACGATCATGGTCATAATCTCCTTGGACTCACCTGGCATTACCAGTTTTGGGGTAGAGTTTTCTGACCTGCTGGTCTTGGTTGATGCCACTTCTCGACGTAGGTCTTTGATTTTGTCTCTTTTACCTGCTTCATCCCATCTCGTTTTTCCCGAATGGCTTCCTTGCGGATGGGACACCTCATGGCCACGGCCTTGTGGTCCCCTCCGCAGTACGCGCATCTTTGTTTCTCGGAAGTGCACTTTCCATTCGTGACCGAGTTTGGAACAGATGGAGCAAGTGACGTCAGCCGCCACACATTCTTTAGTGGGATGTTGTTCCACGGCCAGGCGGCGTTGGCAGAATTCGAGTTGGATAAACTCCTCCGCTTCAACTTGTTCTGGGGCGATACGAAGGAAGAATCACAGGAGTCCATCCTTCATGGCCCTCTGAGCCATCTCGATGTTTGCAAAGATTACTTTGACTATATTTTTGCCGAATTTTTCGATTTTTGCTCAATTCTGTTGTTTAGTTAGCTCGACCGTGATGCCCTCACAAGAGTTATCCGTGAAGAACGGGTCGAGTTTCCTAAGTATGATAGTTCGGCGTGCGAGGATTTCCTTGGGAATAACAGCTTCGAGGTCATTGGCTTCCACCAATACAAGTCTCTCAATATCTTCGTCTTTCTAGCACACTGCTGTTTAGCCGTTGGGGGTATCAATAAGCCTTATTAGGGATATATTGAGCATGCCGAAGATGGTTTGCATGACTGTTGGAATTGGTGCTTTGGTCGCCCCTACCGATAGTGTGGAAGGGCACCTTCTTGTAGTCCCGGTTAGGAGGCCCCATGGCCCCCTTCGGGCTTTTTTACTCCTCTTAATGCACGTATGGACCTGGACCGTCTTCTTCTAGAGGATATTGTTGTTCCGAATCACGAGGCTCGAATATGAGAGTGTCTGGTGAGGGCGTCTTAGCGGACCTTTACCCTAAACTTTTCTTCCTTTGCCACGACCAGACATGATGACTCGGAAAACAACGGTTACAACGGTTTATTAAGTAAATAAATACAAAAAGTAATTACATACATTGCAGCATAATTAAAATATTAATTACAAACATTGTAGTAATAATGATAGAAAAAATAGTGGTGAAAATAGCTTCCCGGAGACATGGAAATCAATACCAATTGAATTATTTCTAAGTTAAATTCTAATAATATAAAAAGTTTAAGGATAATTTACTATAAATTCTTAATATTAATGTTTATATTTACATAAAGCTAATAGCTATTATAATACATTAGTTATAATTCATTTAATTAGTTAGTTTATTATAATTCACTTTAAATTTAATTTCACATTTAATTTTGTTAGTAATTTTTGATGATTAGTTAAATCAGCTTGTTATATTATAATAAATTATTTTTCATTAAATTCATTTAATCTAAAAAATTCGTGCTCGTCTATTTAGGGTAATGTTTAATGGCTCGATGTCGGTCGCTTCATGTAGTAATCTAGTAGGAATGTAGTAAAGCAGTGACACGTTGGTAATAAATCTTATTGCCTTATTTTGGATATTTTGAGCTTTCTTAATAACTGTTTTGCGCAGGGTATTAAGGGGTATAGCCGGGTACAAGAGAAGTGGTCTCACCAACAACAGATAGAGTTTCCTTTCGTTGCTCGCCGAGAGATGTCTAAAGCGATAGAGAGACTGTAGCGTTTTCGCAGCAACGGCGATCTTTTGTAGGTAATGGGTCCTGTACCCATTCGATGTTAATTCCAAGCCTAGAACTCGGCCTTCTCTTGAGTACTCATAGAGATCATCCTGCACTATCACATCCGATGTTTTTCGACGGCCAACTGGTATCACTCTGAACTTTTGGACATTTTTTTTATCTTATTTCTTCTTTCAAAGTTGTTAACATTAACAATTTCCCTCCCTGTCCTGTTAGCGATATCATTAGGATTTTTGTAAACGCTGGTAACGATTTGAGTGATATCATCTGCTCGTTGTACGTACTTCGTAAGGTCTTGAACAGGATGTGGTAAATCCTCAGTATACACTGAATACAGGGTGAGACTGAGGCAGCCCCCTTGAGGTACCACAGCCTCGAGACTAAAGGTTCTCCCTTGTGTACCATTTATCTTCATCACTGCTTCTCTTTCCTCCAGATAGTCGCATAAAATCCTGATTAAGTTTCCATCCATGGCTCGTTCACTCAGTTTGCTTTAAAGACCCGGTAGCCATACCTTGCCGAATGCCGAGGCCACGTCGCAAAGTACGACATCGACATTACCATTCGTCGCTTTTCCAATCGCTATTCTCTCCGTAATTAATGCCGGAGCCGTTTCCGTACCTAATTTCCTCCTGAACCCATGTTTTTGAGAGTTGTATAAGTTATGGGTTTCCAGGAAGGTTCTTAGTCTGGTGTTAAGAAGTTTTTCGAGTAATTTGGCCATAAACTTCAACAAGGAGATAGGCATATAGCTGCTGATTTCCTTCTTTGGTTCGCCAGGTTTCAAAATAAAGATCATACGGGCTTTTTTGAATTGGTCCGGGAAATATCCAACAATGAGGCAGGCATTAAATATCTCCAGCAGACCTTCGTTGATGTTATTGGGGGCATACAGCATGTGCATTTTAGTGATGCCTGTTATGCCTGGCGCTTTTTGTTTAATGCTTTTGAGGGCCCACTCGTATTCTTCATGCGTGAACGGTCCACCTTCATCTTGTGCAACGCGGGATCTGTCCGGGAAGTGATGTGGAGAGAGGTCGGCACCTATGTCCTGCAATCTAAGTAGAACATCTTCTTCACACCTCTCATCAAATAACTCATTGTCCTCATCGCTAATGCGAAAGCGGTTTTGCCAATATTGTCTAAATTCTCTCTCAATATCACGGTCTTCAGTATATTCTATGCCGTTGGCTCTAATGCTGATGTTGTTTCTAGGAGGAGTGCCTCTCACTTTCTTTATTTGACACCAAAACTTTTTGGGATCTCCTTCTGCGTCAATTTTAGCAATGATTTCATCCCACTGGCCTCTCGTATTCTCAAGTATGAGTTGCCTGATCTCGTTTCTCAACTCACGCAGATCTTGGTACCGTTGTGCCGTGTTACCATGCATATCTATGAAGAAGACGACTGCCTCCAGCTGATCCATTTTCTGCTGTATATTTTCGTCCCATCTTGGAGAAGGGAGAATTTTATGCTCCGTCCAGGGGATAGCCAGGCGATTAGCTTCCAAGATTTTTGAGGTGAGAAAATTGAGTTTCTCGTCGATCTCTTCTAAGGTTGCCCCCTCGAGATGCTCGATATGCACTTGGCGCAGGTGTTCACAGTATAATTCCCAGTTAGCTCTTGCTAGGCATCTTTGTTTGGGAATCTGCACTTGTATTGGAGAACTAGAGACGTGGGTAATCATACCTATATGATCTGACGGTATGAAAGAACCCTGGAGAGTAACATGTTTAAGAGAAAAGTTTCAATTTGTTAGCACAATGTCCGGTGTGGTCGACGATCTTGCTGTATGGAATGTGGAGAAGTTTGGCCCTTCTATTTGCACAACTCTTCTGTCTATTAGGAGGCTCAGTGAGTTACCAGCTCCATTCAAGGACCTCGTATAGCCGGCCTCCCTATACCGGGTATTCAGATCTCCGACAAGTATTGTTGAGGCCTCTCTCCTAAACAGCCACATAAAGTTGGGGATCGGTAAATACGGGCGCCTGGGCGGTTGATACCCGACTGCAACCACCAGGTCATCATATGTCATAGGGATCTTTACCGCCAAATGCGATTCCTCTAGGTCCTGTATTTCTTTAGATCTGATGCCTTTTCTGATTGCAATTACAGTCCCGTCGTACCTTCGCTTTGAGTGGCTAGCCATTAGAACTTCATAGTTATAAATCTTTATACGTTAGATTCTATCATCTAATCCATGCTCAGAAATAAGCACGATATCGCGATCAGCGTTTCGGAGGATTTCATTGTATACACCGCTTTAGTTCTTCCATCCGTTAACGTTCAGCAAGAAGATCTTAAGGTTCCTGATGAGTTTGGTAGAGATAGCCATGGTTAATTGATATGAGGATGCTTAACTTTAGTCCCTTTTTCTCTGGCTGGTGACCTTACCATACAAGATCTTTTCTTCCTGTATTGTTCTTGGGAAGCAGGACTCGGGGCATATTTCTACTTTTCCTTTTCTGAAGGCGTCCAGGAGCAATTCTTCGGTAACGTTGGCATCATAGTCCCATGTATATTTGACTTTAGTGACTCCTTCTATGAGCTCATTAACATTAGCTTTCTTTGGAATGGGAGCAGATGGGGAGCCGTAGATTTTCATACACAGATCTTGGGTCGTCCGATATATTGGTGCACCGGAGGCAGATGTCGAAGCAACTGGTACAACTTCATCGTTTTCTGGCAGAGTCTCTTTCAGTTAGTCACTGATTTCCATCTGGGAGTCCTCTTTCACGCACGTTCTTTCTTGCGCAAGAGCGGATCGCGAGAAGCAGAGCTTGGTCTTATCTCTTGTTGCTTTTGATTCGATAATTTGGCTTGGAATAGTTCTCCTGATGGTGCGTTATCCGGGAACCACATTGGCTTTACTCCATTCTGCACCAGCATCTTATTCAATTCAGTTGCATAACTGCCATGGTTCGTTATGTTCACGAAATGCGCGTGTAATATGCACATAATAAGGTCTGGTCTCATGTTCTGGTCTATCTGAATCGTGGTTTTCTGCTCGGAAACTTTCGTCACCTGTGCATATGAAGTAGTCCTTCTTTGGTTCCTCTCCTCGATCATGGTCTTCTTCTCGCAGCGCTCTTTGACATGGAGCCGGACTCTTTTCTCGCCGTTAGGGTCGTCCATGACGGCCCCAACAGCAGGAGCTATTTTAACCTACCAGGCCCTTATCGCAGGGGCAAGTACCTAAATAGATTTTGGTTCACCCTTTCTGCCCTACCTAACTAATATGTCTATCAGGGTCCTCCTATCTGTCCTGACCACTCCGCCCCACAATGGGGACCCCTTCCTTGCGCCCCCTGCAGGGCTTTTTTCCGGGGTTTGGGCACGTCAGAGGCAGACGCCTTCTACAGACCTTAGCGGCAGAAAAGTTATCAGAACCAAAGTTGTGCTGGTGTTAAAGGAACAGACAAGATGCAGGCGAGAAACTCCAGTTCATCCAAAATCTCTCGTCGGCCGGGTTTACACCCTCGCCGGTGTGCACGCTCGCGCGCGCGTGCACGTATACCCTTCGTAAAACCAGACGGTTTTCGTTGAACCCAAGCGGGTGTTCTTCAACAAGCCGTAAAAAATTTTCACCTACTAGAGCAGCTGAGAATTCCGAGAATTGTAGAAGTAGGACTTTGCTTGTAAGAGGTAAAGTCTTCTTGGAGCGCAGTTCAACGGTTCAACGGTTTATTAAGTAATTAAATACAAAAAGGGGTAATTACATACATTGTATGTAGTTATAAGGATAGAAAATAGTGGAGAAAATAGATTTTAGCAGAGGAGGTAAAAGCACTGAGTAGGAGTAGGAAATGATAGCTTCCCGGAGACATGGAAATCGTTATCAATTTACATTTGGAAGTTAAATTTAAATACTATACAAAGATTAAGGATAATATACAATACATTCTTAAGATTACTGTTGTTATATATTTGTTATTGTTCATTTAATTTTAGTTTATTTTATTATACTTTATATTTACAATTCAAATATTATAGAGAGGTTAAGGATAATTTACTATACAATCTTAAAATTACTGCTATTGTACACTTATTTAATTCGTTAGATTATTATATTTCACTACACTTTATATTTACGTTAGTTTTTAATGCTTATTAATTCTGTCTTTGTAATTTATTAATATAGTTTTAAATTAATTCGATTAAAATTTGATTTATTATTATTGTATAAATTTTTTATTTTTGCTTATTTATTTACTACATAATTTATTCTCACTAAATTAGTTTGGTAACACTTTAATTGTTCGTTACTTTATGTTAAGACTAGATTTTCTGTTACTGTCTATAATTTACTGTTTATTCACTTTTGCTTAATTTGTATTTATTTCATTTATTTTACTATTTTCACTATATGACTTTTCATTGAATTAGATTTATTTCACTAATTTGATTAGTTCATTCGCTCACAGTTATTATTCACTTTGATTGCACTTTTTTTCGGTATTCACTATTTGATTTGTGATGTTTTTTGACCACTCCTTATGGCTTTAAATGTTGTCTCTTGGGTTGATATACACTAGGGATTTTAAGAGTAGGGCCGACACTTCTTTCCTGGAGTATGGTCCCTCGTACGTTCATTTGTACTCACCCGCAGCTAGGCCGATAATGAGTAGTTCCAGGTCGTCTTTGGGGGCCGGGGACAGGGGGGAGCCGAAGACACGTAGACCCACGTCTTTCCCGTCGAAAAAGAGACCTCTTTCGAGGATTTCTTTTTTCTCGGTGAGGGGAAACCCTTCATGCCTTTCATCCTCCTCCTCTTCCTCGTCCGAATTATATTGTGGCTTCTGTGGTGTTTTCTCTGGTGTCTTCTTATTTTTCTTCTTTGCGCCTTTTTTCTCTTCTTCTCCTTCCGAAGGCGTTTGTATTTTCCCTTCTTCTTCTTTTCCAGTTTCAATTACCCCATTACTTGAGGGTGCCTTTTTTTCTTCTTCGATGAACTCGAGATTAAAAAGGCCCGCCGAGTCTGGGTTTTCGGGAAACCAAACCTTTTTGTTGCCACTATTCTTCTCAAAAAGAAGGTGGAGGTGGGATGAGAAGGTACCGGGGTTTGTAAGGTTTGCCAGGTGGGCAACCATGACCATGGCCATGATTGCTTGCCCTTTCTTAGGCATGACCAACTTCGTAGTATTCGTTCGTGTCGGAGTGGTAGTCTTTTTCCTCTCTTTTTTTTCTTCCTTCATCCTTTCTCTTTTTTTGAGGATGGCTTCTTTACGGATTGGGCACCTCATGGCCAGGGCCCTGTGGTCACTCCCACAATTTACGCATTTTTGCACCCTTTCCCTGCACTCTTTCCAACCGTGTCCAGTTTTTGCGCAGTTGGAGCATGCAGGGTCAGCAATTGTGCAATCTTTTGTGGCGTGTTTTTCGACTGCATAGCATTTGAAGCAGCAGTCGATTTGAATGTATTCTTCTTTGACGATTTGCTCAGGGCTGACCTTCAGGTAGACGCCGAACAGCCCTTCGTTTTTGGCTCGGTTTGCCATATCGATGGTACTGAATACAATCTTTACCACGCCGTTTCCTTTACCGAATTTGTACACTGCTGTGATGCAGGCCCACTCTTGTTTCGCTTCGAGTTCTTTTTTAATTTCTTCACAGGAATTTTCTGTGAAGATTGGGTCCAGTTTTGTTAGTATGATGGTTCGTTGGGCCAGGATTTCCTGCGGTACACTTGCTGCAAGCCCAATCTTCTTGAGATGAGCTTGAGCCTCGTCGGAGACCAGCCTCTCGACGTCCCCCATTGTGCTGCAAATGGTTGCATAACCATTAAGAGTGTCGATGAGTCTGATCAGCACCACGTGGATCTTTTAATAAATTGTTTGTATCACTTCCATTTTTTCCGGTTTTGGTGCCCCCCCTATGGTACGGAGGGGGATCCTTTTGTTGTCCTGAGGGGCTGCCCCTATGTTGGGGCCCCTCTTCTAGTAGCTGTTCCTTGAAAGAGGATGTGTACGTAAAGTTTTTGCACGAATAAAAAATTAACACTTATTGCGGACCGCCTTTATATGCGTCCACCTTTTCACTCGATTTTACCCAAAAAGGTTTACACTGCCTTCGTGGCCAATTGCTTACGCGAAGCCTTCGTGGCTAATTGCTTACGCGGACCCTTCGTGGCCAATTGCTTACGCGGAGCTTTACCTCCGGTAGACTTGCGAGCTGTCTGCTTAGTACGAGCCATGACGACAAAACAATTTTTTGATTTTTTTTTGTTTTGTTTTTATACGTTTATATACGTTTTGTACATATAGTTTCCCATTTAAAATTTTCCTGTGGCATGATTGGCCAATTTTTGTACGCTAATCGATAGAGAAAAAAAAATCCGTCTGAAGGGTTTAAAATATTCCTTTGCCATGACTGCGCTTCGCTCTGAATAGAGTTACTCCAGCCACACTTGGTAAACTTCAAAGTCCTATTCTACAAAGCTTTATCTACAAGATTTATATAGGTGAAGATATCCTCTACGCGTCAAGACCGCTGACTTTACTGCTACTCGATTGTAGTGTCGTGGGCGTAGGCGCATGTGTGCACGCAAGAGCACCCGTCGGACGGCGACGTTTCTCGTCTTGGATTTTCCTCTCCGTATCTCAGCAGCACAGTTCATTCCTTATAACTTGTCTGCTAGTCGAGGCCTGTAGAGACCACCGGTTTCTGTCGTGTCTTAATCCCGGAAGGAAGCCCTACAGGCGGCGCAAAGAAGAGGGCCCCATTACGGGGCGGAGTGGACAGGATCCGCAGATGAGCCTTGCTTAGACAGTTTAGCATAGGTAGGGCAGAACAAGGTGGAACTAGTCGATAGTTTAGGAAAACTACTTAAATAGATTGGTAGGCCCCGTGGAAACAGCAACCCCCCAGCGGACCGTCATGGACGACCCCAGGGGTAAGAAAAGGATTCCGCCTTGGGTCCTAGAGCGCCACTCCAAGCCGACGAGGGAGACTGTCTTCCAGACTATCTTCTCTGACATCGGAGTTGCACTATCTTGATTGGTGGACCAGTCCTACGGATACTTGGCTATATGTGACAGCAACCTCGATTTCGACAAGCTACTAGGTGTAGGCTCCCGCACAAAGCTGCAAGATATCGGCTTGTCACCTAAGGTCCCGTGGCAAGTATCAGCACAGAGGTCAATCATCTGCCGTTGCCTTGATCCTTGAGTCTGGACGTATAGTGCAAAGTACATAAAGGCCGAAATAGAAGATAAACAAATCTGGGCCAAAGTCGATGAAATATATAAATTTAAAAACTGTGAGGGTGGTGAGGACTGCCACCTCTTCGGGGTGACCTTCCAAACGACGGAGATGGCCACCAAAGCATCAGAGGCAGGACTAATTATGTTCTGCACCAGGATCTCATCGTCGTGCATTGAGAGAGAGACTTTTGTTTCGGTACAGGTCTGCTTCTCGTACTACACTCTATAGCAACACACGACAAAAGAATGTACATTCCAGGACAAAGTGTGTTCAGAGTGCGCCGGAGCCGGGGACACCTGGAAAGAATGTACCAACGGGTTAACGAAGAAGTGCTTTAATTTCAGAGGCCCTCACCTCACGCTATCTATGTCATGCCCCATGAAAAAGACCCTGGTTAATGAAAAAAATAAGAAACTGAACGAAGAGAAGGCCCGTAAGGCAAACACCACATACGCCCAGGCAACGCAAAACCAGGACAAAGGCAAAACCCTGTTACAGCTAGACCCATCAATGAATCTAGATCTTGTTATGTGCGTGATTCACCCCCATTTCGTTAACATTGTGAAACATGGAAGCTATGCCACAGAACTCAACAAAATGTTGACCCAAAACGGGATGAAACCTATGTGGTTCCCCAACAACCCCCCCTTGACTGAACTTTAACAAACCCAGACTGGAAGCAAACCTAGAACCACTTCAAGAAGTCGATCAAAGTCCAGAGACCCCCGACTGAATAAGCAGGTAGAAATTGCAACACCCAAGATAATGGAAACCGATATGCCGGCCCAAAAGACGAACGCCCAGCAAGGAACGAGTCTTCGAAGCAAGCCCGCCAAAGAGGATAGGAAGACGCCACCCACGTGAAAGACTACAGATGTAAACATGAGAATTTATCCCTTACCATCGCTACCACTCCCAAGACTGGCAAAGGTCAAAGATATAATCAAGGGAGTACTAAAAGAGAGGTTCAAATATGACTACGACAGTGAAGACACCGAGGAGGAAATGCCATCGGCTCTTAAAGGAGGTAGCATTGAAGTCTGCGCTGAGTCGTGTTTCAACTTGTCTCACGATCAGTTCAAAAAGAAAATGTCAGGGAGAGTGAGGTTGCCAGCTCGCGAAGCGAAAGCAAAGGTCCAAAACACCTAGGACGAATAATATAGCTCAAAGTACTATGTTCATTAGCAGAATTCAAATCTTTTCGCTAAACGTCAATGGCTGGGAAACTAAAAAATTCGCATACAACAACATCATACGCGAATTAGACCCGGACATAGTTTTAATCTCGGAACATGGCCTCAGTACAGATGCGAACACCCTGAGAATCTATAACTATAATGTTATTATGGCCAACCACTCTAACGAAAGATATAATTGTGTCGCAATAGCGATACGAAATGGCATCAAGTATCAAGTACAGAGAAATAGTAGATCTAAAAGAATCATATCTGGCCATTAACATCAAAACGACCATTGACGACCTTGTCATAGCTGTGGTCTACCACCCTCCAAGACGGCCATATCTCCCCATCCCCATCTTCATTAGACTTTTCAGGAAAAACACCTTGACCATCCTGATCGGAGACCTCAATGCCCGATGCATAGAAGCGGGTTATACAATCGGATTTAACGGATCAGGAACCTCCCTGAGACTGCTTGTTTACCGAGATCTGGTGCGTAGAGTCGGTCCAGAATTTCCGACGTACCTGACAAGAAGATCCTCGACGACCCCTGATATCGTCCTTGTAAACTCCAACTTTGCACTGAATCAAGCGACAGTTCCTGGCCCATACAACCCATCGGGCCATATAAGTATGGTTACTACTGTCTCAACCTCTCCTATACAGGTGGAGATTCTATCCCGGAGGTGCATGCCCAAAGCAAATTAAGAAGAATACAGAGGACTATTACAGGACTACCGTCTGGACCATCTGGACGGGTCGACACTGGAAGAACTCGACAGTCATCTAGATGATATCATGACGAGGCTAAAGGAGGCAGACAGGATAGCCATCCCTAGAGTCGAATACAAGACTCTCCCAGCGCTACGATGGGCTGAAAATATAATAGAAAAGAAGAGCAGGCTGGACGAGCTGGTCATGGAAATAAGTTGACTTGGGTATACGGTAGACCGCTTCCAGGAGCTCCAGAACCTCCGTCTGGAGTTGAAGCTACTTATAGCCAAAAAGTCAAAAGCAATCTGGGAGGGAATGATAGAAGGGATAGACGCAGAAGGTGATCCTAAGAAGTTTTGGAGCCAAATTAAGATGCTAAGCGGCACACTACCCGCCAAGGCTAACATTAACATCAGAGTGGACGGGAAGAAAAATTCAGATGACCAGGAAATCGAACGTCATTTCAGGGATCATTTGGAAAGAAAATTTACAATCACAGATGAGGAGAACCGGGAATTCGATGTAAAAAAACGAGGAGTAGATCCTGGCGGACCTAGAGGCTCAAGGGCCAGTCTTGACTTCCTTCCATTTCGTCGATACTACCAGGCAAATAGAGGAGGAGTGTAGACCATTTACCCAATACGATTTTGAGGCTGCTCTCAAAAGCTTCATACAAAAGGACCCAGGCATTTCGGGCATTACCAAGGCTCACTTGATCAATGCTCCCGAAAACATCAGAATGGCGACTTAACCGCCTGTTCAGTGCCTGTCTTAAGACTGGTTATTTTCCCGATCGACTCAAAAGGGCTTGGATGATCTTCCTTTTAAAGCCGGGATAACTAAAAGGGGAAGTGATAAGTTACAGGCCCATATCGCTCCTGGAGTTCATTAGGAAAGCTCCTTGAGAAACTAGTAAATGATAGGATAAGGGACTTTCTAGAAGAAAATGATAGTTACAACGAGCAACAGCATGGATTCCGTAAACACCTGGGAACTGAAACAGCCCTCTTCCTGTTGACAGAGAACATTGGCGTTGCAAAGGTTGAAAACAAAAGGGTAGATTTGGTACTAAATGATGTATCATCTGCCTTTGATAAGGTATGGATCACCGGACTAAAAAAGAAACTCTGCGACCTGCACATGGGCACAAACATCACAAGACTTCTTTGTGACTACCTTGAGGACCACGAGGCGACCATAAAGATTAATAACATCGAAGGACAGCCATTCCCCATGGGGACCGGGGTACCTCAATGAGGTTGTCTAAGTCCGACCCTGTATACAATCTACACAAACGATCTTTCCCTTCCAACCCAGTATTACGCAAAATGAATCCAGCTAGCAGACGATATCTCGCAATTAATCACCAGCGATTATCTCAACCCCACCGACATCGCGAATATACCGCAGGGGAAATAAACAACCTCAATGCCTACGAGGCTCGCAATAAGATTCGCACTAATGTGGCAAAATTTAAAGTCCTTCCCATCGGACGTAAAAAAACGGCAGACATCCTAGTGCGAGACGAATTTTACCTGTACACTCGCAAAGCCCGAGTCCTTGGATTAAAAATAACGTCATCAGGATACGTCGCACGGGCCAAACAACGATTACGCCAACTATACAGATTTAACCCTTGCAAGGGAAGTGGTTCAAATAATGTACCACCTGTTTGGCTACGTTTGATGCGTGGTGGTACAAAAAGGGTACCACTTTAAAAAAAAGCATTTTTCGAATTGAGCAGCAGCTCAGAATCTTTACCACCTTCATAAATACACTCTGAAGCTTCTGGATGTATTCGGCTACAAATTTGGATGCCAAAATTATTTTCCATCATTGTGGCTGAACCGTCGAAGGAGAATGTTGTGTCATCGTCTCTCCCTAATTGAAATTAGCAGAAATTTCAGTTTTTTGTAACGTAAATATAATTCTTTTGATATATTCTTGTTTTCTAGATAGGATTAAAGTATTTATGTTGATATTTTCAAATAAATCATACACATGCTCAAGTAATTTGAAAAAAGAAGGTGGTACGTAATCTGAACCACCGCACAAATTTATTATAGATGTTTATATTGGCCTACGCATTTCCAACCTATTTTCGCCGGATATATAGATATATGTTTCCCCACATAAATAGGCTTTCACATGTGCTTCATATATTAATTTTTGAAATAATTAGGGCTTATATATATATATATATATATATATATATATATATATCATTTTCATTCTTCAGGATGGCTAGCCAAAAGGGAAAATTTCAGAAAAAGAGTTACAAGATATGGCATGGGACGATATTCCTTTGGAAACATCAGTTGACACTTCAGATGTTGATGAAGAGCTTGAAGATAGTGAAGAAAATATAGTATCCCCTATTGAAGAATATTTACAATCGTCGTCGTCAGATAGTGATTTAGACGATGTACCATTATCTACAATTTGTCTTCTGCTCAAGCGATTGGACCGAAATGAAGAAAAAATTATTGAGTGGAAGGAGGAACAAATTTTCAAAGTCATTTGGGGTAACTGATGCTCTAAGACAACTAGATGAAACTACTCCTTGCAAAATATTTCTTGAACTTTTTTCAAATCAAATTATTGACCATATTGTTTTTCACACAAATCTATATGCTCATCAAGAAATTTGTCTCAGTTAGCAATGATGAAATTAAATGTTTTCTTGCGATTAATTTGTTTATGGAAATTAAAAAATTCCCCAAATACAGGGATCACTGGAGTAGTGATTCAAAGTTGAATGATTCCTTCATTTCCTATTTGATGTCTGTAAAAAGATTTGATTGGATCTTAGGCAATTTTCATTTAAATGATAATGCCTCAAAGAGATTCCACAGACTTCGACAAGCTTTATAAAGTGAGGCCTTTACTTCAAATGCTTAATGGAAATTTCCAGAAAAGTTTTCTGCCTAGTGAAATAATTGCTGTTGATTAGTCAATGGTCAGATTCAAAGGTCACGGTACCCTAAAGCAATATAATCCTATGAAACCAATTATAAAAGGTTATAAATTATGGGTTCTAGCTGAGAAGTCAGGTTATTTTTTGATGGGGAAATATACACTGGTAGGGTGCATGGAAATGTTACTAAAGATTTAGGAAGTAGTGTTGTGCGGAAGCTTACGCAACCACTTCAAGGGGAAAATCATAAAGTTTTTTTTGCAATTATTTCACTAGTTACGATTTAGTTGAAGAGCTGAAAGAGCATTCTCTGCATTCATGTGGTACAGTAAACCAGAATAGGAAAAAGTTTCCATCTAATTTCAAAAGAACACAAAAGTATGAAGCGAGAAGAATATGACTGGTATGTAAGTGAAGATGGAAAGATACACGTATGGTGCGTGTTACATCTAGCTATCATTGCCCAACTGCTATAGTACAAGTTTCAAGAAAAGAAAGAGATAGAAGTACTAGTCAAATCAATTGTCCTGAAACTAGTAAAGATTATAACGAACATATGAATTGTGTAGATATATTTGAGGAGCTGAAGGCGTTATATGAAATAAATCGAAAAAGCCATAAATGTTGGCACAAAATATTTGTCTATTTCCTCGATGCAGCCATTGTAAATGCTTTTATAATTTCTAAGGATATATTACCTGAAAAGATGAATATGAAAAACTTTCGTTCGGAAATTGTTGACGGAATTGTTTCAGCAACTTATGTCACAAAGCTAAGAGAGAAAGCCTCATCCTTTAGAATGAATAAGCATATGCCTCAGGTGCCACTTGAAACCAGGAAGCAACAACAACTCATCAACCAAGAAGAAGTTGTGGCTTATGCAGCACAAAAGCAAAACCATCTAGAACAGAGTGGGAATGCTCGATTTGTAAGGTGGCCCTCTGCCTTGGAAAAAATAAAACTTGCATTCAAGATTTTCATAAATAAACATACCACTCATGAATTTTACAAAAAAAAATTGTCAAAAAGGAATTAAATTATAGAAGTTAAAAGGATATTAAAAACAAAATTCTTAATTTTTGTTTGTTTTGGAGGGGGGAAATTTTACTAGGCAAATTTGGGCGGTGGTACACTATGAGTACCCACTTAATAATTAGTTAATTAGTTATAATTTTTAAAAAGTTATAGTGAAATATGATTTTGATGAAGATTTATTGTCAATATCAAACAAAATATTTTATTTTATTGCAACAAATAAACCTTGCCCTTTATCCTAATAATTTTGCCCCTCAAAGCGTTAAAAGACTCTCCCTCCGAAACAAAATGAAATTGTACCTGGCCCTGGTGAGGCCAATCCTGCTATATCCTGCCATCCCAATGCACCTAGAGTGTAATACCCGGTTGAGGAAGGTGCAGGCGGTACAAAACTAGGCTCTCCACTTCATCATTAGTGTATCCAAAATGTACTTCATACCTCCAACCAGACTTCACTCCCTCGCGGAAGTAGAGCCTCTTAATGTAATCCTTTATAATAGGGCGAAGTCAATTTGAAGGAAAATCCAAGAGAGATCAAACCAAGTGATATGGCAACCCGATATTGACAACCAAATACGACATTACAAACGAGGATTCAAGAGCAGCCGCCTGCGTACGCAGCAGGATCTATTTATATAGATAAAGAATACCTGGAAAAAACAAAAATTCACAAATAGGACTATGTGAACCATTGTTCATACATGTTTTATAAAAAAAAAGATCCGTAGTGGACATATAACCAAAGGAAAGTAACATTAAATCAACAAATTATAAATAAAATCAATAAAAAAGATCCGAAGTGGACAAAAACAAAAACAAATTAACATGTAAAATGTACTCAAAATACGAGTAAACTCTAAGCCCCAAGCACCAAGCCAAACAAAAACAAAGGCTTGAATGCTTTACTTTTCACGTAAAAAAATGCTAAAAAATGAAGAAGACGACGAGAAGACAATGCCAGATAAGCTGTCCCACTTCCTCTTCTACTATTACACTTTTTCTCACTATGACCTCTCCTACTATCTTACACCCATTTTTCCGATCTTTTATTATCCTTGAATCCTTTCTGTTATATGATTGGCCCTGTGGGCCTGAGTGATCATATCCCAATTATCACCACCATTTCGCTTGCACCAATGCTCAAGCCCATCGCACTTAGGAAAAGTTACGCGAAAGCTAACTGGGAGCAGTACAGAGAAATGCTCAGCACCTACCAGCCAGCTGACCTGGATGACGCTAATCTTGAGGAAATTGATGAGGAGATCGACAAGATAACTAATCTCCTCATTCAAGCTGACAAAAGATGCGTCCCCAGAGTCTCATACAAAATGCTCCCGCAACCTAGGTGGACGGACAAAATGAGGGATATCGCCAGGGAACACAGGGAGATTTATGAGGAAGTCGGCAGGACAGGCCCGAACCGGGAAAGTGCAGCACGAATGAGACAGCTGAGTGAGAAACCACCTCAAGAAACAGGAAAAAATCAGGGACGATATCATAGGCAGACTAGACAGGGAAAGAAATCCTGTAAGTTTTTGGAACAGTGTCCGAAGACTTATGAGATTGCCTCCCAGGCCAGAGATAAAAATAAAGGAAGGCGACATCTTCATGGAAGATCCGGACACTCTCGAAAAGAGATTCAGGAGACAATGGAAGGAGGTCTTTGCAATTTCGGCTGAGGAGAACGACGATTTCGACCAGGACTTCAAGACCTACTGCTCGACGACTTCGGAACAATGATACATAGGACCCTCTCACAACCGCAAGTATCTAGAGAAAGATAGATAGTTGACCACGGGCGCCCAATCATGGGTGAAGAGACTAAGAACACCATTAGGTCCTTCAAACAAAGAGCACCCGGCTGGTCTGGGCTCACCAAGAACAACCTGGTGAATGCTTAACAGCAAATTATTCAGGGCATGGTGAACACCATGAATATATCCCTGAATACAGGCTAGTATGATCTTTATCCCGATTGGAATAAGCCCCCAGACCAGGTAGCCAACTATCGCCCAATCTCTCTCATAGAATTTTCCGGCCAGATCTTTGAGGAAGATTATAGCCAACAGGCTACAAAATCAGCTAGATGAGTTAGGAGCGCACAACCCACAACAACATGGGTTCAGACCAAAAAGGCGCAGGGAAACGACCCCACGCTTCTAACTGAAAAGATCGCGCACTGCCAAGAAAAGGGTCAATATGTTGACGTCGTGATGAGGGACGTGCAAAAGGCCTTCGACAAGGTTTTGCTGAGTGTACTACAGTACAAGGTCCTAGGTCTCTAGCTAAATCCGTTCCTGGAAAAGATCCTTTGTGATTCCATCATGGACAGAAGGGCACGTATCATGATAGAAGAACACAAAGACCAGAATTCGAGCTCAAAGCCACAGAAGAACTAACAAGGATTGGATTGGAGGCTAAAGTACCCCCCCCCAAAATAAAGGGCCAAAAAACCGTAAACTGCCGTCAAATTGATCCCTTGATAGGAGACCATAACGCGGACGGGATTAAGGAAAGGATAGAAAGAGCACAATCATGAACAAAGGTAAAACAAATAATTAAATTCACCAACCATGCAAACATTACAGAATTCTTCCACGTTTTTAAAATAATATTCCGTGAAACAAATATGGCTGTGAAGACGAGGAAATCGGGTATTCTCGCATTTAATCTAAAAATCACGACAGAATAAATCAAAACAGACGAATTCATCAATATACTAACTTGCTTTAACTGCTACGCGCTAGAGAAACACAATACAAGGGACTGCCCGGTAAGAGACATAAAATGGTGCTCTGAGTGCAGTGATAAAAACCATGCGTGGTGGGAATGCAGTTCACAGTCGAAAAAATGTTTAAACTGTAATGAAAACCATGGTACCCTGGCAATAGCAGACCCGATGAAGAGAGAGCATATCGAGAATAAGAAAAGAGAGAGGGCTAGAGTAGAAGAAGAAAGGCAGAATCTTACATTCGCTAAAGTAGCTTAAGCCAAAGCCGAAAAGATCCAACCGGTTAAAAATGTCTTTGAAGTCAAGCAAGGGGAGTCCTTGAATATATTAGCTTGCATTCTACACGCACTTGTGTTGAACGTAGCAAACCCGGGCTCTTATTCAAGGGAATTAAATCTAATGCTAAAGAAAAATGGTTTAGACGAGATGTGGTTGCCCGAAACCCCACCATCGGTGGACATACTGAGCATCCAAAACAACCTAACAAATATGGACAAAACCCAAGAACAGCAAAAGGTCCCTAGCCAAGAGAGAACCACAGAGACCAATAGGGCAACGAATAGAGACCCGAGACTAAGGAACATACGCAAAAAGGACAAGAAGAAGAGATAGAGATAGAACTCCCTATTCCAGCGAGCAATGGTTGCATAGGAAGGGGCCGTTTCGGTGTACACTGCAACCATCCGTTCGTGGATCTCTTTTGCATTCTTGCCTTCCTTGGTCAAAAATTTGATCACTGCGCGGTGCTCAACCTTCTCCATTGTTGAAAATTCTGTTACTGACGATCTGCGATCAGGTACTGCTTCTTAAATAGACGAGGCAGGAGCGTGCGGCTGCAGGTCCTGACTTGTCATAACTTGTTCTCTTACCCCCACAAACAGCCATCTACCGATTCGCAAAACTTATTGACGGCCCCTAGTATGTCCTCCGATGGTGGGTTTTCGGGAAACCAAACTCGTCTAAACCATTGGTCTTCAACATTAGATTTAATTCCCTTGAATAAGAGCCCAGGTTTGCTACCTTCAACACATGTGCATGTAGAATGCAAGCTAATATATTCAGAGACTCCCCTTGCTTGACTTCGATGACATTTTTAACCAGTTGGATCTTTTCGGCTGTGGCTTTAGCTACTTTAGCGAATGTCATGTTCTTCCTTTCATCTTATATTCTAGCCCTCTCTCTTTTCTTATTCTCGATATGCTCTCTCTTCACCAACGCTACTCTAGAGCAAGGGATCGAGCCGATAACCCTACAGGAAATTCAAAAGACGCTCAAGGCTATAAAACAGAATGCACCTGAAGCATCAGGGAAAATAAAAGAAAACCTAATACGCGCACCAGTCACCTTTTTGTCACGGATATCAGCAGTATTCAACGCCTCTCTAAGCGCAGGATACTTCCCAGATGCCCTAAAAAGAGAAAAGATTATCTTTCTACCGAAACCCGGTAATCCACCAAATAACCCAGGAAATTTGAGGCCAATCACACTCCTAGAGACAGTGGCAAACTTAATGGAGAGAGCTATAAACGATAGACTTGTCAAGCACTTGGAAAAGAGAACACTGATTCCAAACCATCAGTACGGATTCATAAAGGCAGAAATACTGAGACTGCCCTAGCCATTCTGGTCGAATCACTTGCAAAAGCCAAATACGATAGAAACTACACAGACATCGTATTCAGAGACGTCCAAAAGGCGTTTGATAAAGTATGGAGAATTGGCCTGAAATATAAAATCAAAAGGCTAGGGCTACCCTCCCCCCCAACCAAATGCTTCTGCGATTATATAACTGACAGGTCGGCGTTCATCCCAATACCATGCTTCGATGGCACGGACTTCGAATTACTACAAGGTGTACCCTAAGAGGGCTGTATAAGCCCAACACTTTACAGCATATATAAGATGGATCTACCAAGGCCCGCCTGCGATACAACAACGTACATCCAATTCGCCGACGACATCACGATAGTGCCGAACAGCACACATCGACATGCCCTAACCATGGCCAGAATCACAGCGGCCGAAATTTCCAATATTAACGAGTTTGAACGAAAATGAAAAATTCGCACCAATCCAGAGAAGTTCTCAATTATTCCAGTAGGGAGGCGCCTGACTTCAAGAGTAGAGGTAGAATAGAAGAGATACCACTATGTAAAAGAAGGAAATGTACTTGGGCTAAAGATCAACCGGAGTGGCTCTTGTAAACACATTGCAAGTAGAATCAACTAGGCAAAAACACATCTAGTAAAACTGTTCCAACTCAGAAACCTAAAGAGAAAAAACCTAAAGAAAATATACAACGCCATCTGCAAAGCCACGTTGCTCTACCCAGCTATTCCAATGAACCGTCTCTCGAAAACAAGTACGATGAAGCTTCAAAATGTGCAAAATTCAGCTGTATACATAATCACCAACACAAGAAGGAGAGAATGCAAAAGAATAAGATATTTTCATAACGAGATAGAACTCCCAACTACGAACGTGTCCTTACACTGAAAGGTGAAATTGCAGACTCAAAGAAGAAAACATACCAAAGAAATGCGCGAAAGAAGAAAACCAAGAATTGCAAAACACCGATGGATTACAGAGGAGCGAGAGCCCCATCAAGAATACAAAAGAATAATAAGGAATAATAAAAAATAAGAATCAAAGAGATGGCTGATCACCCAGCAACTAACTCTAACTCTTACTTATTCCTCTTCACCACTTTATCCTAACTACCCTATCCTCTATACTACGACTATACACTTTTAATTCTACCTTTTTCAAGATGCAAGACGTAATTATAGGTTACTAACATATTTTCCTGAAGATGACCCACTGCGGTCGAAAGAAGTCTAGGAATAAAATATGTCATTTGTGGCTATTTTCTCTTTCCTCGAAGTTTCTGTAAAGAGACTTGTCAAGCAAATCAAGAAATTGCAAGTCAAAATTAATAACGCTGACGCAGCTGTTGACTTTATTAACGCATGCATACAACATGGCCTCCTACCTAAATATATATATATATATATATATATATATATATATATATATATATATATATATATATATATATATTTATATACATATATTTATATAGGTACATATTTTGTTGAAGACTATTGTATATTTATATTTAATTAATTTTCTTTAACAACTTTCTACTTTCCGTATTATTTTCTTTTCTCCACCTTGAAGATAGGAAATTATTGCTCTTATGTACATCTCTCCTTTTTTTCAAGTCACTGTGTTTGGTAAAAATCAGACTTTAAATACTATGCTTTTGATCTTGCGCGATCATTTTCAGAGAAGATTTTGCTCTCCTTTGCCTCCTTTACAGATTAAAGTAAGGTGGGCAACCGAGGTGAGAGAAGTGAGTGAGATGATAGATAAAAAGATGAGTTTTTTGCGGGGGAGAGTGAGATGTGATTAAGCGTGGTGAAAGTAAACTTTGCCAGGAGACTGGCTGTGCTTTTCCATTGGTGAATTATAGCTATTCCTGGTTCGTAGTTTATTCTTTTTTTTGTGTACCCTTTTCAGGTAAGCCCGTTCTAATTCACTAATTCACTATATATATATATATATATATATATATATATATATATATATATATATATATATATATGTATAATGATCTCGATCGCCTGGAAGGTAAGCACATTCGTATAAAGGCTTTCCACATGAGGAGGGAAAACGACAACAGAATATAATCAGTCAAAATGGCCAACAAACATAATACGAGAGCACTAGAACAGGATGAACATTTTTTAGAGAGTTTGCTCATAAATGACCAATTAAGAATATTCCCTGGTGAATGTGTTACCTTACATCGAAACACATACAAATCTTTTGTATGTGGGAAGTATAAGGCTGGTGGTGCCGAAACAACCAAGAGATACACCAAACACTCAGCTTTAAACAAGTGAAGCGTTTTGTAATGGACGAAGGCTCATATTTTCCCTTCCAAATTATCAAAGAATGAGGGAATGAGGAGCCATTGAATTATAGCGAGCGTGACAGCGTTGAAAACTAATATAACCGCAAAAGGATTAAATAAATCAAAACACGATAAAAACTCAGGGTTATTACAATGTTTCAAATTATAATCATACCTGGGAAGTTTCTCAGATAAGAACAGGAAATGCAAAACCAATGAAGACTCCAAAGAGTGAAAAATGGACAAAAACAAACTACAGTGAACTAAGAGAAACACTAAGATGAAATTTAACAAAGTAGAAACCACAAGTGAAAACATGAGGAAACAACAAAAACTAACAGACAAACACTGAATACAAGCTTATAAATACAACGGCATGAATGCTACATAATATATATGAATTAATAAATGAAAACAAATAACAGAGATTGGACGGACCAGTAATCAATTTAATTAGAAATATAAAGAGAGAATATAAATAACAGAGAGAGTAACCGAGATTGGTGATTCTCCTGCAAACTACAGAGAGGTTGTTCGGAACGACTGGATAGGTAAAGTACAAATAGAAAAAATAGGAAACGTAGTTCGGATTCCACGTTAATTACTAGGTCCAAAAAGTGGAATATTCCATTTTTTGTCCTCTATTACCCATGCTTGCAGGAACAAGGTCAACTTAGATCAACTCTTGTTCTCCTACTGATTTATATTTTCATCCACGTTTCTTCTCCTCTCCCACCACTACACCCCGCCATAACTTTTCCTTCGGGCGCACTAAACTCGGTGGGACCTAGAAGAGAAGGAGATTTGGGAGGCGATAGGGGTTGCCTGTGTTTTTCCCCTCTCTTTCCGCTAGGCGAAGAAGTGGAAGGACCTGATGACGATACTCTATTGATCTTCCTAAAAAAAAGCCTTCTCTTATTCAGTGTTCACCCTGGAGACTGCGTGACTCTTAACCACCATACCTTTACTTGTGTCCATCGTGGAAATTCTGGAGGCGATACTGACACTTACAGACGGAACACTCGCCAGAGCAAGAGAACCGCTTAAACAAAAAAAAAACAAGTGAACAATGGATTACAGAACGAATGGATGGCTCGGGAAAACAGCTCTTCAGAGAAATAGATCCAGACATACTCCACAGTTAGTTAAAAAGTCCCTCTGAAGTTTTGTCTTCTTGCCACGGACTGTGGTTCTCTCATATTCTCTAAACAGTGTAATATGCTCAGGATGTTGGTGAAATAGATTCCTGAGCTGGCCATGTCTTCTCGTGGTATTGATGGCCAGCTCAGGAATCTATTCCACCAACATCCTGAGCATATTACACTGTTTAGAGAATATGAAGACATATTTATTCCAGAACAGTTTCGGTGTATCACATACCCTTGTCAACTGGCAACTGAGTAGAAAATTACAAAAAACTTCATATACACCTCTGATCTGATAGACAAAGATCATGTGGCAAGAAAACAAAACTTCAGTGTGACCTTTTAATTAACTGTTTACAAGTGATATTCCGTTTAACGGTGTACATAACTGCATATTAAAAGAACCTGTGGAGAAAGCAAAACGAGAAGTGAACACATTATTATATAAAGTGAGACAGGCAAGAATAAATCTACATGAAAACTGTGATGAGATCGTAGTACATCATGCAGTGTCTGTCAATGAAAGAAGTGTCCAATAAAAAATCTTTTATCATAGTAAATATCCTGAGAGGAAACTTAACCGAAATTTTATGAACAGTCTCTGGATTAAAGGTTCAACTCCCAATAAGAACATTCTGAATATGTGGTCATATGAACTGACTGAGGATGAGAAATTTGCTCTGGGATATGGTCTGAGCTTTTCAACTAAGACATGTGATGAGTTCTCACTTGATCATTTAGTTACCATAGCGAAATCAGAATATGACAACAATATAAGCAGTCAATTTCTTAGTGGTTGCGTGTTTAGTGCCCTAAATTCAGAGAAATAAGACAACAATGGTTTTACTAAGTGGTTCAGAATAGCTTTAAAATCCTTAAACAAAACAGCAATATTGTTGTAACAAAATCAGCCAAAACCAATCAAGTATTCATTCTGGACCAACCAAGTTATAATAATAAACTTAGTGAACTTCTTAATGATGTAAACACGTATGAAAAGCTAAGGAGTGACCCTCTTAGTAACACAGTAAGTAATTTCAATACTAAATTGAAGAGGATATTAAAGAACCCAGAATTAATTAATCAGTTCAAGGCTATCAACTCTTCACTCCCCTACATGTACGAGCCTCCCAAGACCCATAAAGAGAGATGTTCCTTGAGTCCTATTAAATCCAACATTAAAGCTTCCACATATAAGATCTCAAAATGGCTCGCCGAACATTTATCTCCAGTAGTTGGAAGAATTTCAGCAGCAAACATTAAAAACTCAAGCCTTCGTGGATCGCCTTAATCATCTTCAACTTCCAGAAGGCAAACTTGTGAGTTTTGTCTTCAGTGGATGAAGACATCAGCCATCTTAGAAGAGTTATCCTTAACCTCAACTTGGATCTTCCCATCGCAGCTAATAAATTGGTTGGTTTAGTGGAATTGTGTCTCTCAGATAATGTGTTTCTAGTTAATGATAAGTTTTATAGACAGAAATTTGGGTTAAGTTTGGGATATAATTTATCGCCGATATTGGCTTGTCTCTTCATGGAGTATCTTGAGACAGGTTTCCTACCCAGTATTTCTCCCTCTAACTTCATATGGTTAAGGTATATTGATGATGCTTATTCAGTATGGCCTGATAATCTTAAATTTGACCATTTCTTCAGTTACTTAAATAATTTGCATGCTTCAATTAAATTTAAATATGAGTGGGAAGAAAACAACAAATTACCATTTTAGATGTCCTTATCAACAAATAATACCATGATATAAAATTATCTGTATAGTATACAGGGAGAGAACTCACTCAAATGCATATATAGATTATTTTTCATGTCATGATAATACTTTTAAAATATCTGTAATATCTACCTTGTTTCTTAGACCATATAGAATATGTCATCTTTCTTATCTAGACGAAGAAATAGTTAAAATCAAGACTACTTTTTCAGAACTGTATTACCCAGATTGGTTTATAACATCAGCTCATTTGTAGCTAGGAAAACTCACTATTCTAATAAGCCCGCACGTTCTAATGACTTCAGCAAATGTATAACATGGCCATATAATGACAAAAGAAAAATTGACTGCTCTGGTTGCCTGAGTTAGTCTGTGTACCGCTGGGACAACTTCGGAACGAAAATTGTAAAGCAAAATTTTGAAAAAGTGAATTGTGATACTCGCTTCGATAGTGAAAATTTGGGAAAGTGATAAAGCGGGATACGCTTCGAAAAGTGGACCACTGGCTTGCAATTTTAGAAGGTTGAGGAAGAATCTTCACTCCTTCGTGGAGACGGGAAGCGAAGCCTCACCTAACCCACACGCTAGCCTGAAGGAAGTTTTTAAGGTAAAGTAAAAGTATTTGGACATTTGCCCCTTTTTCTCTCTCTCCCCTCCCCTTCTATAAACACCTTTAAGTGCATACATACAAATACACTTTCACATAAATCCCCTAACGCATCATATGATGCAGGAGAGATGAGGGAAACTCTCCGTATAACTCTTCAGGTCCTCCCGGAGGGCCCGAAACCCGATCGAGAAAAAGTGTTTGAAAAAGTTTACGGAATCCTACGCATTGCCTTGGTAAAACTAATTGACTTAAACAATGGATACTCAGCTATTTGCGCGAAAGAGGCCGATTGCGAAGCCTTGACCTCGGGAAAAGCTGTTGAATGCCTTAAGACAATTAACCTAAAATCGACCACACCGCGACAAATTAGAACTCGCCGCATTTTAATATGCAGGCGCCTCGACCCCTGTGTTGGGAACCACTCATCGGACACAATCAAAGAGGAAATCGAACGGAACGACGAATGGGCAAAGGTAGCTAAGGGTCTTTGAAATTCAAACAATACACGCACGTGTTTAAGATTGTTTTTGAAGACACAGCTATAGCTCAAAAGGCTAAAGATAACGGACTGCTGCTCTTTAACGTGAGAGTCTGCCCAGAGCAGATGGAACATGAGGAGTTTGTCGACTTGTAAATGTGCTTTCGGTGCTACAAGTACGGCAAACATACCACTTATAACTGCCCTAAGAATAAAGGCTTAAATATATGCTCCATCTGTGCCGGTCGCGACCATTTTTGGCGTGACTTCAAGAATACGACTATAAAATGCTTAAATTGCGAAGGCCCGCACCGGACCATGTCTATGGCATGTCCAGTAAAAAAGCAGGAGATTAGCAATCAAAGTAAAATTAAACGTAAAACATAGGAGATGAAAGCTAATTCGACCTACGCAAAAGTTGCAAAAGCCGCTATCGCCGAGTCTAACAACCAAAAGACCTACCTGCACATTGAAAACGAGCACTCCACAAAAATAATGTGTTGCATTTATTATGCACACATTGCAAACATAACTCGTCCTGGTACCTTTGTACAGAAGAACGGGCTGCAGGAGATGTGGTTCCCCGATAACCCTCCTTCAGAGAAGGTTATGCGTGTAACCGTAGCTCTTTAGTGCCAAGACAAGTGCCAAAAAGTTGCAAAAGCCTGCACATTGAAAACGAGCTAAAAAATAATGTGTTGCATTTATTATGCACACATTGCAAACATAACTCGTCCTGGTACCTTTGCTACAGAAGAACGGGCTGCAGGAGATGTGGTTTCCCGATAACCCTCCTTCAGAGAAGGTTATGCGTGTAACCGTAGCTCTTCAGTGCCAAGAGAAGTGCCAAAAAGTTGCAAAAGCCGCTATCGCCGAGTCTAACAACCAAAAGACCTACCTGCACATTGAAAACGAGCACTTCACAAAAATAATGTGTTGCATTTATTATGCACACATTGCAAACATAACTCGACCTGGTGTCTTTGCTACAGAAGAACGGGCTGCAGGAGATGTGGTTCCCCGATAACCCTCCTTCAGAGAAGGTTATGCGTGTAACCGTAGCTCTTCAGTGCCAAGACAAGTGCCAAAAAGTTGCAAAAACCTGCACATTGAAAACGAGCACTCCACAAAAATAATGTGTTGCATTTATTATGCACACATTGCAAACATAACTCGACCTGGTACCTTTGCTACAGAAGAACAGGCTGCAAGAGATATGGTTTCCCGATAACCCTCCTTCAGAGAAGGTTATGCGTGTAACCGTAGCTCTTCAGTGCCAATACAAGTGCCAAGAAGTGCCAACTGAAAACACAGCCATCTCACGTGACCCCCGACTGAAAATGCCTAAAAAACCACAAACAGAAAAACAAGCGCCACTCACAGCGAAAAAAACACACCAGTAAAAACAAAAACACACGCAACTACACCAACCGAGGAGGCAGCACGACCCAATGAGATCAGGTCTCCTAGGTCGAGGATAATCTCCAAAACTCGTCGCCCAAGTTCTACCTCCTCATCACGGGAGATGGAACACCAATTGAAATACCACGCGAGAGGCTTAAACCTAAAACTATATGCCCCTGAATGGGCTTCGTTCCCAGCTGAAATTGATTCCCGCGAAGTATCGGAGGGTCTTAGGACCGGACGATACAAGTGGGAATGCTCAGACGAGGTTCCGGAGCGGCAGGTTGAGGAGGCCCTTGCACCACAAAATAAGATCAAATTGACCACAGACTGCTTTTACACGATCACTGATACCGAATTTAGAAAGAAAAGAAACGGCAGGGAGCGCACCCCGCCCAGTACACCTCATGGGGCTAAAGTAGATCACGAATAAGCATCTACTTTAATCCCACACACTAAAAGAACCAACATTACACAAAATGACCAATAGACTTACGATTATAAAAATTAATGTCGATGGGTGGGCCGGAAAAGGTTCCATCTATGGCAATATTTTGAGACAAAGTAACTCTGACATTGTACTTATCAACGAACACGAAATGACTACGCAAAAATAATTAAAAATATTTCAATACGACGTCATTAGAAAAAATATAGCCAGGAACGGTATGACGGCTGCGCAATAGCCGTCAAATAAGGACTTAAATACAAAAAACTACCCGACTTAAATGAATCTTACCTTGCCATTGAGGTAGGCACTACCCTATGGGGGAGGGCTGGTCGTGGCCACGGAGTATCAACCCCTAAGACGCGGCTATGTACCCATGCATAACCTTCTACAGATCTTCAGTCATAAGAAAAACGTAATCTTTACTGGAGATCTGAATGCAAGGTGTGCAGCGGCAGGGTATACCTCCCACAACAATGCAGGCAGAAACATCGAAGTATTACTTGACAGACAATACGTGACAAGAATCGGACCAGAATTCCCGACATACATTACGGGAAATGCAGAAACGAAACCTGATATTGTTTTATCCAGTATCAGGTTTCCGTACAACTACTACATTGAACCGGGCCCCATCATTCCTAGTGACCACCAGGCTATTAAAATTACAGTTGGTGTAAATCCCTTTCAAATTGCAATCCCAGAACGCAAAAGCTATAAGCAGGCGAACTGGGAAAGCTACAGAAATTATCTTCTAAATTATATCCCAGACCCTTTACTCGATGCCAATTTATAAGAGATAGATAAAGAGCTGGATAAAGTCACTGACCTCATAATTAAAACAGATGAAAATAGCATTCCCCATATCAAATATAAAACTCTTCCAGCTCCCGTTTGGCCCCTTCCATGTACGCCTTGGCCCAAGAATATAGGGACCTGTCCAATGTAGTGGCGCTGATAGACCCCAACCACAATGCCCATAAAAGAAAAAGACAGATTAAAGACGAACTCCAGACATTAATTACGGACCAACAAATACTGATATGGGACAGAGTGATTGAAGGACTAGACATAGAAAGAGACTCACGCACCTTCTGGCAGACATTCAGACGGTTAAAAGGACAACCTCCACAGAGAAAAATTACACTCATACACGACGGTTAATAAACTTACGAAACTCAAGAGATTGAGAAAATGTTTAGGATTTTCTGGTCTTCAATCTTCAAAATTCCCCTCGAAAAAATGACAATTATGACATCGATTTCGAAAATGACATAATCCAACAGCTAAACAGACAAATACACAAAACCTCCCCTCATCATTGTGTGTGGCAGGAAAGACTGATGGAGGGCTATGGGAGTAAAATAACTACCCAAGAGCTCTCCGTTGCAGTAAAATCCTTTCGTGAAAGAGCACCGGGTACCACGGGGCTGTCCAGGGAGAACTTCGTCAAGGCCCCACCTAACGTTCTTAGTGGACTTCTTAACATCATGAATGCCGCTCATAACACGGGCTACGTTCCCGATCAGTGGAAGGTGGCCAAGATGATTGTGAGGGAAACCCACGTGGAATTTCTCGAGCAGACGGAACCTCCACGTGCTGCAGAAGGCCCGGTTAGGCCTAACTTGGTAAGCCTACCCCCCCTCCCCCTTCCGCAAGCGTTAACCTCGAACCGCGTCCCCCACGATTCACCTTTATGCGGGCTAAAATAGCTCTGCCAGAAGATTCGAGGCCCTTCGAGAGTAGACCTGTTTCCCGCTAACTCCCAAATCCGGGGAGAGCCTCGGATATAAATAACGCTCGACTCCCCTGAAGATACACAGAGTTGAGAAGTCTCGCCAGAATGCAGAAGATTTCCCCATGGTTCCAAGTCAAGTGCTAGCAACAAAGCAAAGTGACAGCTGGACCATTTGTGTATTTGGAATTAGCCCCAGCCAGAAGGTAATTCCACTGAACGATCGCCCCGAGTGATTTTCCTGACTTCTCTCATCAACTCCTGTTGAAGTCCTTCTCATTTCGGCTAGCCGAAATACTTACCCCTAGACGGGAAGTTACCGCCCCCCTTTTCCCTTGCTTTTGGAGAACCGTCATCACTCCCACCTCACGTGCAGAAGACATCCGTAAGCCAACCCCCCCACCGCCTTCAGTGGCCCAATTGAGTTAATCTTCCCCCCCTTCGTTTATTGATGTGATTTTGCCCGTTAATTCTCTGAGGTAATTTTACCCATCAATTCCCTCATTATTTTTGTGTAAATAAATAACCTTGAGCTTTGCCATTTTTCATAATTTACATGACCTCGTTGCACTCTCTCGCTCCTCAACTCGTCTAAACTCGAGGTTTTCCGTCCCTTTTGTCGGTTCGCTTTCAAGCTATTGGTCCCTCCCTCATAGATATGATATGATATTGATATAATGTAATTTCATAGCACGACAATAATTTTCATTCACAAATTGGGGAAGCCCCCGGACTGCCCTGCCAGCTTCCGGCCGATATCTCTCCTAGAATTTGCTGGCAAAGTCTTCGAGAA
This sequence comes from Ceratothoa steindachneri, assembly GCA_963969495.1. Taxonomy (NCBI): domain Eukaryota; kingdom Metazoa; phylum Arthropoda; class Malacostraca; order Isopoda; family Cymothoidae; genus Ceratothoa; species Ceratothoa steindachneri. The sequence continues at coordinate 126,157,098 of OZ018321.1, forward strand.
GATATGGGCAAATAGGGTCAACTCTTTTCTCGATGAAGCCAACTTGCATAACAAGCATAAACACGCCTTCAGAAAGAAAAAAGGGACTGACACGGCACTAGCCGTTATTACGGAAAAGCTTGCAAAGATCAAGGCAAGCAAAAGGCATGCCGACCTGGTGCTCCGCGATGTCAAGAAATCTTTTGATAAGGTTTGGAAAAGAGGACTCCAGTTTAAGATCCTTCAAGTAGGCCTCAACCCCATTCTTGAGAGGATCTATGCGATTACATAATGGAGAGGAGAGCATATGTACATATCAGAGAACACAAAGGCCCCGAATTCGAGCTCGAATCAGGGGTCCCACAAGGGGGCTGTCTCAGTCCCCTTTTATACAACATTTATACATGCGACTTACCACAACCTCTCTCCGAAGGTACGATATACGTCCAATTTGCTAACGACATATCCCAAACTTGAACCGCCGCTTACGTTCACAGGGAATTTATGGCGAGAAATACGGCTAGGGAGATATCTAACATCAACACTTTCGAGAGGAAATGGAAGATATCAACCAATGCCCAAAACTTCAAAATCATTCCCATGTTTCGCAAGACCCTCAACGATATACGGGTAGAAGGGAGGAGAATTCCCTGCTGCCTGGAAGGGACGGTTCTGGGGCTCAAAATCACCACAGGGGGCTACAAGAGTCATATCGGACGAACAGTCGCGAATGGCAAGAGAGATTTGAGAGATTTTTATAGGTTCCGTGACCTAAATCGATGAAATAAACTCAAAATATTTAATGCGTGCATTCGCTCAAGACTCTTGTACCCCCAGGCGCCATTGAACGTGAGCGCCAGGAACCACATTGCTAAACTTCAAGTTTTCCACAAAAAAGCGGTGGATTATCGGTTGGATTATCTCCGATCAACTTGGCGCTTCACGAGAGAGCCAAGAGGATATGGCAAGCCATTGGCGCCCGCTTGACCCCTGAATCCTCTCGTACAAACTTAGAAATCGAAGTAGACAAATAAGTAAGACCATTCAAGAGTAGTAAACTACTGTCTGACGATGACGTGACTCCGAAATACACGTGACAGAACTGACAAAAAACATCCAATGTAATGCGCAGGTTCCTTTAGTAAATTAAATCCCAAATTAAACACTATTTTGGCAAAACTCAAACAAAATATCCAAATTCACTATTAAAATTTAATTTAAATTCATTTAAAATGAAAATGATAAAATAACTTTTTCCAAAAACTCTCAGCGGAAATAAATACCCAGCCTAAAATAAAGGCTTAAATGCCTAAAGATCATCAAGATTGAAACTAATAATTAAATTATTAATGTTAATAAAATTAAATAAACTAGAAATTTACAGTTTATTAAATAAATAAAAAACAAACAAAAAACTAAAAACAAAACAAAAACTAACACAAATACAGAGATACCCTTTCACCAGGGACCTTTTTATTATATCTCCCACACATCATCTTTTCTTTAAATTCACCCTTTAACCACTATACTCTCTTACTATTTTCTCTCTAACTCTACCTAAATTTCATCACTTATTATGTCCAATGCCATATAATGACAAACTAAATAATTTAAAGCACTTATTTCAGGAAACAGGAACTAAAATAGCTTTTAAAAATAATAATTTTATAAACCAAATGATGATTTCCAAAAATCCTTAAGATCAACAGGATGAAGGGGTTATATGTAATTCCATGTAAAGATTGTGAAAATTTTATGTAGGTGAAAAGGGAAGAAATTTAGATAAGAGATTGTATGAACATAAGAGGGACATCAGAGTTGGTAATGGAAGTAGTGGAGTATTTTGTCATGTCAGAAATTTTAATCATTCCATCGATTTTCAAGGAATTAAATTTGTCTTTAAATAAAACAATTATGTCAAAAGAAAAACTTTAGAATTAAGTTTGATCACATCCATTCTTAATTTCAATTTATCTGAAGGTCAATTTTCTTTTAATAGCTTGATATGTAAGCAGTTAAACAAAATTGTAAAACTGCCAAGCCCTAATCAGGTAGTAAATTATGTTCCCCCTGGGATTAGTTGGAGCAGGGAAGTGGGTCAGGTAAAATGATCTTTGTCTATCAGGTCAGAGGTGTATATGGAGTTCTCTGTATTTTCTACTCAGCTGCTAGTTGACAAGGGTGTGAGATAAACCGAAACTGTTCTGGAATAAATATGTCTTCAGGAAGTGTGGTTTAATTCCTCATCACCCTTCTGACAGTGCATCAATTTTCATTATATATATATATATATATATATATATATATATATATATATATATATATATATATATATATATATATATGATGAAAATTAATGCAATATCGCAAGAAAAGATGAGGAATTAAACCACATTCTCCGAAGACAATTTAATTCAGAACAGTTTCGGTTTATCTCACACCCTTTTTCAACTGACACTGGATAAAAAATATAAGAAAAGTGCTTACAAACATAACACAGGGTCAGGTCGTGAAAGATCCCCTTTTTTTGCCCTAATCCCCTACTTGTGGCTAATCAGGGGCGGGTTAGGCCTAAACATAATGAAGGGCTGACATTTTACTATTTTGTCTATTTGCTTTCGTATTACAAGATTAAAATAAAATTGCCCCTCAGATAGATTTAAATTAGGAACTGACGATATCAAGCTCGATTCTACGACTCTTCTCTTAACATAGTTAGCCAATTTAAATACCATTTTACTTCCATTGAAATCAATCGAATGATTCAAGTCTCTAACATGGCAAAATATTCCACTGCTTTCGCTGCCCACTCTAATATCTCTTTTGTGTTCATACAATCTCTTGTCTAGATTTCTCCCCGTTTTTCCTATATAAACTTTATGGCAATCTTTGCATGGTATTGCATATACTCATTTATATATATATATATATATATATATATATATATATATATATATATATATATATATATATATATATATATATATATATATAAGAGTTTCATTATATGTGAGACAGACATTAGAAATTGTGAAGTTATATAAGTTATATTGAAAAAAATTATTCCTCCATAGACTTTTATAAAAAGATAATATTGACTTTCTTTATGACAAAGGCTGACTACAGACCTCCATTGACTTTCTGGGATCGCTGCAAATGATAGCCTGGAACTCCGCGACAAACTGAGGTTTCCGAACCGCCGTTCCCCTCGTAACCACTAGTAAGAGATTAGACAGTTGCCCTAGATGTTCTTGACCATAAATCTAAGCACTGTTCTAATACCATGCTGTGTATTCATACCTGCTCCACGTATGTATGCACATCCATTTGGAAATCACAGTGGTAAAGTATTATGGAGAATGGAAGTAAGTTGGAGGGTTGCAAGCCAATCTCTGGCCGTTGTTTGATAGTTCTAAGTTCGAATTTTAATAGGAGATAGTACCTGAGCTTCAGGGTAATGGAAGTAACCTGATGGAAGTAAGTTGGAAGTAAGATGGAAGTAAGATGGAGTTTGAGGTTAATGGAAGTAACTTGATGGAAGTAAGTTGGAGGGTTGCAACCTGATGGAATTAAGCTGGAGGGTTGCAAACTGATGGAAGTAAGTTGGAGGGTTGCAAGCTAATCTCTGGCCGTTGCGCGATAGTTTTAAGTTCGAATTTTAATAGAAGATATTACCCGAGATTCAGGTGAATGTTATCCATGGCAGTGTATGGCTTTATTGTGCTAATTTTTGTTAGGTGTTCAAACCGTTTTTAGTTTGTATGTCTGTCGCTGATAAATTTATTGTTCTTGTTTTACTTTGTTTGCATTCATTCTGGTCAATCTCTTTAACTGTTCCTACTATGAATGTTTTGGTTGCATTTTTCTTCCATTACATGTTCCTGTTCACTTGTTCCTTTACTTTCGAAGTCATTTTCTTCGTTTAGGTATTAATCGGTAAGTCATACGAGTATTTCGGTTTTCATTGTTATTGCAGTCTGTTCTATTAATCGGTTATCTTAATCGGGGATTTTTGTCCCAATCAGAATTTAATTCTTGTGCTATCCGAAGTTGGTATGTTTGTTTTCTATGTAAATATCTTTTCCTCTTCTTTTTTCTGTCCATTGCCATCCTGCTGCTTAGGAACAGTCGATGTGGTCCCCATCTAGCTTTGTACTAGTTGATCGGTTTGTTCTTCGTCAACCTCATCTCGTGTCTTTTCGATGACTGATTTTTTCCTTTTCTTTATTATTTTTTATGAATTTGCTGATTTGACTCCAGTTTACCTACTATCCTATCTATTTAGCGATTTTAACTATTGGTATTTAAACTAATAGGACATTATTTATTCGGATCGGTTTTCTCTCCTTTGGGAAATTTCAAGTGACCTTAGCTCTTTACAACTTTATCGTGACTACCTCTTCCCTAATTGCTGGCTAAAGAACAAACATAATGATAATTTTACTTCCTTCTTTAACCCAAACAGGCTTCGGTACCTTCAATCGTTTCATCTTATTTATATATCTAATTATTTCTCCCTCGTTTATTCTCGGATCAGAATGAATCAATCTTGCCCCTTTTGCTTTTTTGCGGATAGCCGTGAAAAGTTTTCAAAAGGAAAAGATTTTCTTTGCCTCTACCATGTTTTTTCCCAAACAGGTCTAGTTTCTTGCATTACTCCCCCTTTTAGGGAGTGTCCAAACTTGATCCACACTTGTTCCGCCTATTTTTTTAAAGTGCGTGAAATAAAAAGTACAGCCAGGAGTTTTCGATGGCGGCAAAATATAGCTTTTCAAAGTTTGACAGATTAATGGAACATACGGAGTTTAAAAGGATTATTTCATGGAATTACTTTCAGTTGGTAGTAATAAAGTGAAAAGGAAGATTTTTTTCAATTTTTTATTTTAAAAAATGCCCCCAAAACATTCTCCAACATTATAACTCTTTTGTTATTGACAGAAGATTTTTGTGGGATACAAAATGATTATCCAATTTATATATTTTCAAGGTAAAAACTAACGGTAGAAATCTCCACTAGGAAGTTTTCAGAAGTGGTGGCAAAAAGAGTGGAGAAAATAGAACGAAAAATATGCAGAAGGCAGAGCAGGAAAGCAAAATAGGCCATCACTAAAGGCGTTGGGGGGCACAACTATTCTCAACCTTTCTTCGTTCTACGGTTGCAGTGTACACCGACACCGCCCCTTCCTATGCAACCATTGCTCGCTGAAATAGTGAGTTCCGCCATGGTCGTGAGTGCCTTGAAGATGACCCTCGTCCAGGACGCCCGTCAGACATGACCAACGAGGACAATGTGGCCCGTGTAGAGAAGATGATCCTCGAAAATCCACGACAATTTGGCCATGACCAAGGTCTCTGCTCGTTGGGTCCCTAGAAACCTCACGCTCCATGATCGACTTCAACGTCGTCAAAGTCCACAAGGCCAGAGCTGCACAAGCTGCCCTGCGCGAGTGCGGATTTGAGGAGCTTAACCATGCTCCCTACAGCCCAGATCTGGTCCCTAGCGACTACTTTTTATTCCGCCAGCTCAAGGTTGCACTGCGTGGACGCCGGTTTAGGGACGATGAAGATGTACTGCTCGCCGTCCAGGAGTGGATTGAACAGCAATAGGGAGATTTCTGGTTGTCGGGATTCGAAGCCTCAGGGACAAGTGGCGCAAGTGCATTGAAGTCGAGGGTAGTTATATTGAAAAATAATAAAACACTTTTCCTCATATCTCGTTTCCTTATATCCGAATTGCAAAACTTATTGACCGCCCCTCTTATATAGAAAGTAGAACGCTTTATGGGACAAAACATTTCTTGGTGTAGCATTGTGGAAATACATCAGAGAAATATAGAATACACAAAAGAGTTATTTATTTATTGCAAATGGAAGAGTATTTCGAACAAAAAATGTAGAAACTGGGTGCTCAATCAAATCGATACCTATACATTTATATTAGATTAACGGAAAATTCGTGTCAGTTTGGGAAAAATGTTGAAAATATATGTTTAATATAGTTTCTTTTTGTTTTACAAAATAATCAAAATTCTAATAAAAAAATTTATCCAATTTAGAATCAAACCAATTAAATTTGAATATGTTTTGGAACAAAATGGGGAGTATATAATTGATTAGATTTACTAGCAAATAGATTTTTTTACATTTATTTCAAAGCAACATGAGCTTTCCAGATAACAATAATTCTCGATAAAAATGAATAAAAGTACTATGGCGGTGTTTAGTCTCACAATGCGATTTATGAAAGTATGAGAAAATCATTTTTAGGCCTAACAATTTGCCAGTTGCAAAGAGCTATTTTGAATTGGACACCTTTGCACGAAATCAGCTGCCGCTCTTTAGAAATGCCAACTGTTTACTCGAGATATGAAAACCCTCCATAAATGATTATCCTTCTCCAGAAAAACATATACACTGGGCTATAGTGCTCTAAAATTTAATAGAGTTCTTTACAGTAAAATACTGATGGTGATTTTACTGTAACTCACTGTAAAACGCATAGTCTCATCAGAGTATTTGATGCGAATATTTGATTTTTCTAATTTTGTCTGTTTAGACTTTGAACTACTCCATATATAGTGTATTTTACTAATAGAAATAACTCATAATCTTTCACTATAATTTTAGCCAATATAATTTTGCTCAAATGGACGTTCTTGTTTGGTGACTGACCCCTCGCGTTTAGTTTGCCTTTGGCCTCAAAAGATTGCACGCAAACATGTGTTTCTGAACCTCCTTCCTAAACAATGATTTACGGTCTATGTGAACTAAAACACCACTATCGATTATAGCGAAATTAAGGCATATTGGGTGGGATTAGTCACCCGATTAAGATTTATAGGTGCTGCCTTTACAGCGGCTGTCACACCTGGTAGTTAATTACGTAAGTTCTTTCTTCTTTTCCCTATTGTACTAGATCCCACGACCGGATAAAGAAATACATATATAGATCAGAATGGCAATCACTAGTGATTCCGAAGGCACCACGGGCCAGTTTTCATTGGGTGGGGGGCGCTGGGTCTTATTCTGTTTTTCATATAAACCATTCATTGTGGAGCCTTTCGTGACCCTAGGGGTCACGAAGGCGTAGTGTCATCCGTTCTGAGGATTGCGGATATGAGTGACCCATGAGGGGATCCTAGCATGATGATGCTGGTACATCATCTAAAATTTTTGTTCCGCCGCTGAAATTTTTGTTTCGTGCTCACTGAGATCAAAACCCTCCTGCGATATCAGAAATCTCGCCCTGTATCAATTAGGCTACCCCAAGCTCCTCGTAGGCTGTATATCCCCATCGTTTGGATTCCAAAAAAACTCTAGATCCCCACTGGGAATTTATTGACATCTCCAATAGGGTGGAGCGAAAAACATTTTTTCTCACATTTATTTTCCCACCACGGTTTTTTATGGGGCTATCTGCCAAATTAAAACTCCTAAACGGATTTTTTGATATAATATTTTTTAAAGGTTCTTCAACGCCATTAAAAATTGAAAATAATGTTATTTTCAACTAAATTTTGACCTCCGTGGATTATATCTGAAAATTCAATTCCGAATTTTGAATTGAGACCTCCAAACAAATAATTATTGTATTTTAAAGAATAATAAAGGAAACTAGAAAGTAATCGATTGATATTTTGAGGTTCCTCAATGACATATTATAGCCGCGTACGTCACAATCATATTTCAGCAGCGCGGAGGATCTCGTTGAGAGTGGATGTATGTGTGTGTGTGGCTGTCTAGTGTCTATTGTTTTGATCACATTCTTCTATTTTTATATAAACACAGTTATTCATAGGGTACAATAAATATTTATACACATTTTATTATATTTCAGAGCCAAATAATATATAAGAAAAAAAATAAAACAATATTTAATTATGGCATTTAAACCTAGAACGCGTCATGAAATTGAAAGCATTATGTTTGTCGCACCCTGCGCCATTAGTGAATGAGTGTTACCAACTTATAAAGATGATATAAAATATGTTTTGTTTGAGCGAGAAAAGAAAAAGAACCACAATAGAAATGACCCGTCAATTTTAGAAGTTAATTTCTATTAGGAAAACTGCACCAATCCCTTGTGTGACAATAGAGGCAGTTAGAAAAACAATTTTAAATTATTATTCAAAATATAAGGCTTTAATGAGAAATATTAGCAGGAAAAATGTGACATCATTCAAACAAAAATGTGATGATTTTACAAAGAATGAAAAACAATTGTTTGATATTTCGTGTTGTTAATGCGATAAACTTGAAAAACTGTTCTTGTAGCAAAGAAAAGAAGGTGTCGCCATTGAAGCAAACGTTTCTAGAAGACCAACGAACAACTAAAAAAATGGCAAATTCAATCAATGAAGAGTGCAGTTAGGAAGAATCGTGAGTATTGTCTCTTAAATCAACTATATAATATTAAAGTGATTCTTCCTTCATCCAACACAGAAACAGAATAAGTTTCCTTCATCCGTAAAACGCAAAGAAGTAAACAAAAAATTTGCATTCCAAACTCCATCTAAACGAATAAAATTGTCAGAATTTGCATGGGCATATGACCGCACTGGTGTGTCTGATCGAGCTGCAGGTTTAATGATAAGTTCAATCCTTAAGGAACTATAGTAAATTGAAGGCAAAGAAACTTCTGTAGTAGTTGACAAGTCAAAAGTTAGAAGAGAGCGTGTCAAAGAACGTACTACACTACAGCAAGAAATTAGATCGGATAAGCTATTATATTCTATTTATTTTTATGGTAGAAAAGATAGCACATTTGTTGTTGAGACGATGGAGGGAACACATAACAAGAAGAAGATAATTAAAGAGCACATCTCTCTGATAGAAGAACCTGGTTCAGAATACTCTGGACACCTGACAATGAAGACAGGTTCTGCAAAAGCTACGAGACGCGGTCAATAAGTTTTGCGAATCGGTAGGGCAAAACAGGGAAGGGGGGGTGGCTTTTTGTGGGGATGTTAGGGCAAGTTATGACAAGTCAGGACCTGCAACCGCACGCTCCTGCCTCGTCTATCTAAGAGGCAGTAGCTGATCGAAGATCGTCGGTGACAAATCTTTCAACAATGGAGAAGGTTGATCACCGCGCAGTGATTAAATTTTTGACCAAGGAAGGGAAAAATGCAAAAGAGATCGATGAACGCATGGTTGCAGTGTACACCGACACCGCCCCTTCCTATGCAACCATTGCTCGCTGGAATAGGGAGTTCCGCCATGGTCGTGAGTTCCTTGAAGATGGCCCCCGTCCAGGAAGCCTGTCAGACGTGACCAACGAGGACAATGTGGCCCGTGTGGAGAGGATGATCCTCGAAAATCGCCGGATGAAGGTTGAATAAATCGAGCGAGAACTTGGAATATGACATGGAAGTCTTATCAACATCATCCACGACAATTTGGTCCCATGATCGACTTTAACGTAGTCAAAGTCCACAAGGCCAGAGTTTCACAAGCTGCCCTGCGTGAGTGCGGATTCGATGAGCTGAACTTTCCCCCCTACAGCCCAGATCTGGCCTGTAGCGACTCCTTTTAATTCCACCAGCTCAAGGCTGCACTGCGTGGACGCCGTTTTGGGGACGATAACGATGTCAAGCTTGCCGTCCAGGAGTGGATTAAACAGCAGTCAGGAGATTTCTGGTTGTCGTGAATTCGAAGCCTCAGGGACAAGTGGCGCAAGTGCATTGAAGTCGAAGTAGTTATATTGAAAAATAATAAGACACTTTTCCTCATATCTCGTTTCCTTATATCTGAATTGTAAAACTTATTGCCCGCTTCTTGTGTATGCGACGCAATATTCTCGTATCTAGAAGTAAATACCATCGCAACTGATGAACTCGTTGCTGTGGAATGCCATGGAACGGCAGTGAATACAGGAACAAAAGGAGGTGTAATCAGAGTGTTAGAAAAAGAATTTACTAGACCACTTTATTGGTTTATTCGCCAGCTCCATGCAAATGAGCTCCCATTACGCCATCTCATCAACAATTTGGATGGGAAAACAACGGAGCCTCGTGGAATTGTCGGACCTATATGGAAACAACTGGATAAATGTGAGACTCTAAGTGTTGTTTAATTCAAGCCAATTCCAAGTAACTTGCCGTTTGCTGAAAGAGGAAATCTGAGCACCGATCAAAAGTATCTGTTTGATATTCTTCTATCTTTTTCACAAGGCGAACTTTCTAGTGAAATGGCTCGTAAGAGTCCTGGCCAAATGTTGCATGCACGATGGCATAAAATGGCAAATCGGATACTTCGATATGTTTTGACCTGCGACCCTTCTGACACGCTGAAATCCAGTGTCTTTTTCATCATGACGGTGTATGCACCATCCTGGTTTGAAATAAAAGCTAACTCTTCTTTGTAAGATGGAGCACTTAAAGTTTTTGGGTTGGCCCAATGATTCAGAGCAATGCTTTTTTTGCACACGCGGAAAACATTCTTCTCTCTATATTGCAATATGAAAGAAATCATATCCGGGAACTCGCATGGAGAAGAATTATGAAAGCACGAAAAGATTATAAAGGGAAATCAATACGCACTTTCAAGATCCCAGACATAAACTTTGAAGCTGATGAGGACGCTCTCTGATGATTAACTTGAAAAAATTATCCGTAAACAACCTAAATTAGATATTCAGAAGTTTCCTTCTCACACACGAGCGGTGGAGAGATGCATCAAACTGGTCACAGAAGCGTCACTAGCAGTTTGTGGAGAAGACAAACGGGACGGCTATATGAAGAGTAGAATTGAGTTCAGGAGAAAAATATTCTTATTTAATACCAAGAAGGACTTCTTAATTAAAGGTAATAACACTACAAAAAACTAACTGCATTGAATAAATGAATATTGAATAATAGTGAAAATTTAAATATTAGACTGTTAATTGTTCAATTTCTTCTATTTCAGAGTGATGATGATAAAAATCTACAGGTTGCATGGAAACAAACGGAAGAAAAGGCAGGAAAACTTACCGAGTAGTTAATACATTATATTTATTCAATAAAATGGAAATAGAAGTATTGATTGTAAAGTTAAAGGGGAAATATATTTTTTTAAAGTGTTATGGAAATAATATACCCCGTATAGGACATAGATGTTGATGTAACAACTTGAAATTTGAAAATAAATAGATAGAATTTTCCGACATTTTTGCTTTTTTTTACAAAATTTCAATTGCGTTGAGGAACCTGAAAATATTAATTTAGAAGTCTTAAATTTCAAGACAATAGTTTTAGATGTTGGGTCCATAAAAGGTCAGGGAGGTAAAATAAATTTCAAAAACCTTTGCAAAACCCACCCTTTTTCGATCCACCCTAATCTCTAATGATTTCGGATATGTAATAAAACTACTCTCAAATTCATCTTAGGGTTATGTTTGTCATAAAAAGGGAAAGGATCTTATTTCAAATTAAAGAATCGTATTTCTGAAGTTGATATAAAGGTCTGCTGTGTTAGTTCCAAGATAGGCCTTGGATTTGCATTGTGAGGAATTAATTCATAATTAATAAAGGACCGATACAGCCTTATTATAAACCTTTCATTCATTTTAACTAAGAAATTATTCATAATTAATATCTAGAGATAAATAAACTTTATTAATCATAATGCCCAAACAAAATTTTCAGTGAACTACCATTGTTATTGAAATAAATATTGATGTTTTGTGTACGGATGCTGCTATTTGATTCAGTGTGGGTGTCGTAGAATGCCGAGCTAATATATATTTATTTGTTTTATTAACTTTTAATAAACCAAATGACTTTAAATTGAGGCGTAAGTTCATGCCTCGGTGATTGCTTGAGGATCGGGCTCTAAGAGTGCTAAACTTGATTTTTATTCTAGTGAATAAATAAACTGGGTTTCTTTCTTGACTTTCAAATATTGCCACTTCAACTCGTTCAGGGATAATTAAAACAGAGCATTTACTAAAGAAAAATAGAATTTAATGAGCATAACTCATATCTCTAAATAACATACAATAAATACGGATCTAATACACTTAAAAAAAGAAAATGAGATTACTGGGTGAGCTCTCGCAGCTCGCTTCGAGAAAAATTTTTACGGGAGGAACAATTTTTAAGTTAATAGTTTTGTCCTTAGTCAGACATCCAATAAACTATTTTTTATGCACGGGGACATAAATAACAAGATTATTATTTACTTACATAAGGTAATGGAGATTAATACTAGTTTTGGGTAAGAATATCTTCGGGGATTTTGTTCGCTAGATGGCGTTCGTTGACTTGCCTGGCGAGTTGACGGGCGACGTCACGAGGAATTTCGAGTTGGCGTAAGAGAATCAAAACAAAGACGCCGATGAGGAGGGTTGGTTCTCGTACGTTTATGACCTTGAAACGGTTTCTAATCTTGGGATATGATTATATTCTCTTCTAGCGAGTTGGGTCTCGCTTATATAATTTCGATTTGGGATGAGAAATCTATTTAGTTTGGAGTTGTCAAACTTAGATGGAATAAGATTTGGAGTCCTTAATCTGTGTCGTTTGATACTCACTAATTTTGGGCTCGAACGGCTCCGAGCTTCTTTGGTACAATCTGGTATTGTACAAGGACTGCAAATTCTCCTTAACTTGCAATAACTTTGTACCAGTGATTTTTGAGTCTTCTTGTCGAACTCGAAAAATCTTCTGTCAACCGGTGACTTTCTTGTCTCTTCGGGTCATCCGGTAATATACCCAACTTACTCCCGCTGAGGTGGGAGGGAGGTGGATGGGGGGGGGGGCTCACAAGGTGGGACCTCGTTTTGGTCTGCCGCCTTTTTGCGTCTTGTGGCTCGGAGAGGGGGTACTACGAGATCTTGTGGCTCGGAGAGGGGGTAATACGAGATCGGCAGTTTGCACTTTTAACTGGGTTGTTTATAAGTACACCCTCGAAGTGCCTGCCTTTTGAGCTGAGGTCAGGAATCAGTCTCGTATCACTTACTATTTTGCCCGTTCTCCTATGTTACCGGAGAACCTCGAAAGGGCAAAGCTAAACCCAAATATCTTTAGTTATTTTTTTCCGTTAGAATCGATATATATATATATATATATATATATATATATATATATATATAGGCTCTGGCCTATTAATACAGAGCAGAATTTAATAGGCGCCGCTACTACGTCGGTCCAGCCAGCAAAATATTTCGACTGTATGTGGCATCGGCGACAGGAAACTTAGTGGGTCTTCCCAGGAAATCCTGTACGACCACGAACTTCTGGTGCTGGGGGGGTGATAGGAAGAAGCAATTGGTTTGATACAACGATACAGGTACACCCCGTATCGCGTAACACGGTTGAGACTTGGCGACCATTTACGGCCCTATTCTCGAATTTTATTCCTTCGGGAGAATTTTTGCTGTATACAAAATTCACCTGCTGTTCAGAGGAATTCGCTGTGGTCAAAGGAGGTGAGGGATTCAAAGGTTGTTCTGATTCCAACGTTGCCGTCAGGTTATGTACCTGCTGGTTTGAGGGCGACTTAAGCCTCGAGTTTTCGGGGCAATTGTAGCTAAGGTGGCCTTGGATGCCACAACTATAGCAAGTTATGGGGTTTCTGGGATTTACGGCGTTCCTGACGAATTTAGGGAACTTATTTTGCGGGGGTTTATGGGGATAATCCCCTTCCTTTGGCGAAAAGGGTTTCTGATGATACCCAGCTTTCTTGGGGAAGAGGGCTTGTTTTTATTACACTTTCTAGGATATAACCTATGGTTTGATGAATGCAAGTTGGCTTCTGACACACACTCATCGAAGGACTCTGCTCTCCTGTCCTTGACAAAGGCCCTTAATTCTGGAGACAGCGTGCTTAATAGCTGGTCCTTCAGTATGAAGTCGATGAGTGAGTCAAAATCATTTCTCACTCGAGCTGACTATAACCAAAATTGGAGGTGTCTCCTGAGAATAAAACCAAATTGTCGGTAGGTTTGTCAGGGCTGAATCCTAGCCTGCCTAAATTTTATCCTATAGTCTTCAGGATTCAGGTTAATCGCTCCCAGTAGTTCTGCTTTTAGGGTGGAATAGTCTATCGTCACCTCAGATGGTAGAGACACGAATATGTCTCTTACTCGGGTACTGAGAAGGGGAAGTAATCTGGCGATACCGTCTGTCTCGATATCCCAGTGATTCACTTCAAAAAAAAATTCGAAGTGCGAGAGGTACGCGTATAGGTCGTCTTCATCCTTGTACGCTGGCAGATTCATAGTTGGGACCTGCGATGTCCTAGTCCTGGATCCCGCGGACTGCACTTCCACTTGGTCCTTGCTCAATGCTCTCTCGTGTTCTCTTATCTTTTCTCTTTCATCAGCTTCCATTTTCGTCTTTTCTGCCTCCATCTTTCTCTCTTCTCTCCTTATTTCCCTTTCCGTCCTTTCTTTATCTTGGACGTATGCAAGGAGTTTTTTGTCCTTTAGTCCCAGGGTTTGACCTTGTTTAACAAGTAATTCAAACGAAGACATATTGGCTATGATCGTCGAAACCTCACCACTGTAACGAACGTTACGTATGCAACTTGGAGTCCCTTAGCTTTTATTACCCTAACCTTACCTTCCTCTAAACCTCTTGATTGGATTATTCCTATCCGAAAACAAGAAAAGACACTACACAACACTCTTCGTTGAGTTATAATTCCTACCTTCGTAACTACACTTCACTGAATCTTTAAGACTTGTTTGAAGTCTCGTTATTTAAATTTTCCTTGAACGGGTTGGCAAATATTTGTTATGGTTAAGGGCTTAAATTTGGGTTCTTCTGACTTAACCGCAATAACCTAACACCACTTAAATAATATGTCGTAGAATGCCGAGCTAATATATATTTATTTGTTTTATTAACTTTTAATAAACCAACTAACTTTGAATTGAGGCGTAAGTTCATGCCTCGGTGATCGCTTGAGGATCAGGCTCTAAGAGTGCTAAACTTGATTTTTATTCTAGTGAATGAATAAACTGGGTTTCTTTCTTGACTTTCAAATATTGCCACTTCAACTCGTTCGGGGATAATCAATACAGAGCATTTACTAAAGAAAAATAGACTTTAATGAACATAACCCATCTCTCTAAATAACATACAATAAATACGGATCTAATACACTTAAAAAAAGAAAATGGGATTACTGGGTGAGCTCTCGCAGCTCGCTTCGAGAAAAATTTTTACGGAAGGAACAATTTTTAAGTTAATAGTTTTATCCTTAGTCAGACATCCAATAAACTATTTTTTATGCACGGGGACATAAATAACAAGATTATTCTTTACTTACATATGGTAATGGAGATTAATACTAGTTTTGGGTAAGAATATCTTCGGGGATTTTGTTCGCTAGATGGCGTTCGTTGACTTGCCTGGCGAGTTGACGGGTGACGTCACGAGGAATTTAGAGTTGGAGTAAGAGAATCAAAACAAAGACGCCGATGAGGAGGGTGGGTTCTCGTACGTTTATGACCTTGAAACGGTTTCTAATCTTGGGATATGATTATATTCTCTTCTAGCGAGTTGGGTCTCGCTTATATAATTTCGATTTGGGATGAGAAATCTATTTAGTTTGGAGTTGTCAAACTCAGATAGAATAAGATTTGGAGTCCTTAATCTGTGTCGGTTGATACTCACTAATCTTGGGCTCGAACTGCGCCGAGCTTCCTTGGTACAATCTGGTATTGTACAAGGACTGCAAATTCTCCTTAACTTGCAATAACTTTGTACCGGTGATTTTTGAGTCTTGTCGAACTCGAAAAATCGTCTGTCAACCGGTGATTTTCTTGGCTCTTCGGTGAGAACGAACAAAAAGCCTGGTTTACACGGGTCATCGGGTAATATACCCAATTTACTCCCGCTGAGGTGGGTGGGGAGGTGGATGGGGGACGGAGGCTCGCAAGGTGGGACCTTGGGTTGGTCTGCTGCCCTTTTGCGTCTTGTGGCTCGGAGAGGGGGTACTACGAGATCTTGTGGCTCGGAGAGGGGGTAATACGAGATCGGCAGTTTGCACTTTTGACTGGGTTGTTTATAAGTACACCGTCGAAGTGCCTGCCTTTTGAGCTGAGGTCAGGAATCAGTCTCGTATCACTTACCATTTTGCTCGTTCTCCTATGTTACCGGAGAACCTCGAAGGGGCAAAGCTAAACCCAGATGTCTTTAGTTATTTTTTTCCGTTAGAATCGATACATATATATATATATATATATATATATATATATATATATATATATATATATATATATATATATATATATATATATATATATATATATATATATATATATATATATATATATATATATATATATATATATATATATATATATATATATATATATATATATATATATATATATATATATATATATATATATATATTTATATATATATATATTTATATATATATATATATATATACATATATATATATATATATATATATATATATATATATATATATATATATATATATATATATATATATATATATATATATATATATATATTTATATATATATATATATATATATACATATATATATATATATAAATATATATATATATATATATATATATATATATATATATATATATATATATATATATATATATTTTTATATATATATATATATACTAATTTCTTATTATACCTCTACAGTAGGCCATTATTTTTAAGTGTCTATTTATCGATTTAGTGTTATGATTGTTGTGTAAATTTGTTTTGTTTTTTTTGTGCTGATACGAGTATCAAGATGTCTATCGAAGGGGAGATTATTTTTTTAATTGTGGATTGTCGCGGGTAAATAATTTAAATAATAGGGTGTGAGAGTATGGTAATCTGGGGAAGGCCATTACCCAGTGGCAGAATGCCTGAGTTATGTTTGTTTTTTGTAAACATGCAAAAAAAAGGGTAAAATTTGTGGTATATTTTCCGTTGCTGTTTTCTTTTACGGAAAATATACCACTACCCTCTCCTGAAAAAGGACAGACTTTGGTCGATGCATTAATGACAAAAGTGAGTGCACCGAGAACTATAAAAAGATCGGTAATAAGCTCATACATAAGAAGAGCCATCAAGAACTGCTCAACGTAAAAAGCACATGATGAAGAATTTAAAAAATCAAAACAGATCCTGATCAATAATGGCTACTTAAACAAAGAATTCGACAAATTACAAAAGAAAATTCTCAACTCCAAGTTTGAGGTAAAGGAGGAAGAGAAAAAGGTAATTAATACCACTACTATAAGAAACAAATGGCGAATGCTTATAAAACAGACGAAAGAATATTACAATATATCATAAATAGTAACACTTGTGTAATAAAATAAGAAGTTATCTATACGAATTTATTATAAAACACAAAAGCAAGCAACGTATTAATGAAAAACAACCTCCGCGAAAGGCAATCGATCTTAAAGGCTACAAATATTGGCATACAAATTCCAATACCCCCATGAGGAGTGCAAACCCCATCCAAATAATCAAGATATAGATATGACCAAAAGTACAATAAGCCAACCCCTAACGATGCATTTGCAAGAAGGGGGAATAAAACATATCACAAAGAAAACCATAACGCACGAATTACAATATCAAAAGCAACTCTGGCCCAAAATACTACCGTACTCAGAAGAAACACTGACCTTTGTCGCTTGAAGATTCTGGAAGCTCTTCTTATTGAAGTGATGGGCCCCAAACTTAAAACCAAACGTACCAGTTACGAGCGAGTACTTCACCTTTTCTGCTAAAGGAACATAGTACTCCGACGTTGACCTATAAAAGCACCAATGGACTAAAATCAATTATATTCTTGGATGCTCACGACCACCAATGAGCTACCTCACCGGTTGAGGAGGAAAAACCAAGGGACAACACCATATCAACGCAGCCTCAACAATAACGAAGACTTCCGTCCGAAGATGCCTTAAGAAAGGCGAAAGCTCACGGCCAAAACTCAAATTAGTTGTAAAAAATAAAATTGATCTTCCTCAACTGATCTTTAATCTCCAACCAGATACCTAAAACTGTATTCGCCAGTTATAATGTTCCAAAATAAAATTGATAAAATGAAAATAGAACCTGGTCTTTAACAAAACATTTATAGACGAGAAGCTGCTACTGATATATATATATATATATATATATATATATATATATATATATATATATATATATATATATATATATATATATTACGGCTAATGTATCACAATAATAGACCTCAGACCTTACTTCAGATCCAAAGGGACGCCATAGTCCTTGATCTGGAAGGTAACACTCAAGTAGTCTTTCCAACGCACCCAAAAAAGATGCACTTCTAAAGATTTCCTTTATGGTAGTCTCGTTAACCGTCGTAGAAAACTGAATATATTATATATATATATATATATATATATATATATATATATATATATATATATATATAAAGTACAGTAACGTATATGTAAATGCAGGAAAATAACCATGGCATTAAGGTCAATTTATTTGAGAAACCAGTTGTTTTGACGGAGGCCTATGTCATCTTCAATCGCTAGTAAACTAATGAATACAAAAAGATGCTGCTTAACTTATGGGCACACAAATTAACAATTCGGAATGTAATTAGGGGGAGCAGCGGGATTTTTGAGAGGAGGAAGTACAAATCTGCTACTTATCAAGGGATTAGTGTTGAATTGCCCATTGGAAGTATTAAAGTTTGGAATTTCCTTTATAAGATCTGATTCTATTAGACACCTCTTTATATAATTGTGAGAATTATAAATTTATTTGCATTATTCATGTCAATTAAGTGATTTTCATTTGTCATGTGGAGAAACAAACTAGAAGAAAGGGATCCACGTCACATATCGCATTTATGTCCCTTCATTCTCTTGGAGAATGTATACTTGATTGTAAATTTTGCATGAAATATAATAAACCTCCTGTTCTTTATCGGTGGATCTTTTTTTAGACAGAGTATTTAGAATCGTTTTTTTTCTTATTGAAAGAAAACATTGATGTTGTTGGCCCGTGCCTACTTTTTAAAATTAATTAATGGGGCGAGTATGGGAATGTAATATAATTATTATTACATACTTTGTCCTTAGGACAAGCTGGTGAGTAAAAGTTAGTTGCGGCTTTATAATGACATTTTTTGTGAATCAAAGGGGATACTGCAGCTCAATGAACTCATCTTGCAGGAAACAAGGATCACATATCCGATATACTCTCAGGAACAGGGTAGAAACCGTCAATATTTGAACTGATTCGTCGTGGCACGAGGAATAGTGAATGTAGTCATTAGAGTTGGTTGGTTTCCGCAAAACAGAAAAATCTTGTTTGTTGTTTACTTTAGATATTTCGACATACAGAAATGCAATGAGTTGTTTTATTCCTATTCTACTTTAAATGTAATGGTGGGGTGGATGTTGTTCAATTGTTAGAAGAAAGAATCAAATGCATTACCTTTGATAGGACATGTGGCACATACATCAACCACATAGCGGAACCAAGTTATGGGATTAGGTAAGCTAGGGGAAGGAGGCGTTTCTCCTCCTCCCCTTATTGATAAAGATAGTCAGGGTTAAGATAGTCAGTGAAATGTAGTTAGGAAGGATAGGCCTATTATAGAGTATGGAGTAAATAAGTTGAATAAAAATTAATTTGGGGTGAATGTAGATAGGATGGAAGGGGCAAAAAGGTTAGGTGAGTAAGACTTAACCTAGGATTGGAAATAGAGTTAGGTCTGGAGAATTAGAAATAGGTGCATGACTGATATCTTATGATGGCTGATTCTCGTGTTAGATATTTAAATAGGATGTTGAGAGCGAGTAGATGAATTAGATTGAGGGTTTGCTTGCCAGGTACCGGAGAAAGTGATCTGAGTAACAGGTATGAGGGGGCTGGTGTCTAGCCGTGCAATTGATTCAGTTGTGATTACACATGTAGGAGTGAATAATGTTAATATAGTTGGTGTATGTGAGGTACGTGATAGGGATAATAGGTTGAGTAAAAAGGTGAAATAAAGTTTAATGAAAGATGTTGTAGCAGGTGCGCTCCCTAGAATGGATGTTGGGTTGAAATGGATGTCTCATGAAAATGGGCTGAATGAATAAGTAACGAATGTGTGTTAGATTTTAGGTGTTACATTTGTAGATATGTGAAAGAAGTATGATCGTGTCATTGGCTCTTCACGGGCGAGAAATAACTAATGATACTGGTCAGACAAATATAAGAGGACAAAATTATACCGAAGTTATAGAGGGTAAGAGAGAGAAAGGGAAGAGATGTCAAGGTATTGAGTCTAAAAGAGGGTGTACTCTAAAAGAGGGCATAGTCTAAAAGAGGGAGTAGTCTTTATACCAATGCTCCAAGTCTTAGAAATAAGAAGAATGAGTTATTTAGTTCTGTTATTGATGAAGATATAGAGAGTATGCCTGACAAAATCATGGGTTAGTAAAATTCAATTTAATAACAACGTGGGTACATTAGTCTAAGGAGGGGAAGGATTGGTGATGGGAAAATTATTTAAGAAATATTATTTAAGAAATATTATTGCTTCAAATTTTGAAAAATTCAACAAAGCAGGAAGAATTTGGATTAATATAGATAGAACTTAAGGTCGATAACTAGGTCTGCCTACCAAAAGGTCGTGGGCTCCCATTTATTCTGATTTATGTCTTTACGACTTTCAATAGTTCCCGGGCTAACCTTGGGAGCACCTTGGTAATTTTATCATTCGAAAGAGAATGTAAAAACTTTAAGGTTTTCAAATTTCGTTAGAATCAGACGAATAGTTACAATGTTATTGCTCCCCAACAAATTCCAGGGTGAACCTTGGTAGAACCTTTGCAATTCTATCATTCGAAAGAGAATGTAAAAACTTTAAAGTGTTCAGATTTCGTTAGAATCTGCCGAATAGTTATGATTTTATTACCAAATCAAAATAATTCCCTGGCTAACCTTGGGAGGACATTGACAATTATATAATTTGAAAAAGAATGTAAAAAACAAGGATTCCAAATTTCGTTAGAATCGGCCGAATAGTTGTGATGCTATTGCCAAAACAAAATAATTTCTGGGCTAACCTTGGGAGGACATTGAAAGTTATATCATTCGAAAGAACATGTAAAACAACCTTATGGTTTCACATTTCTTTAGAATCGGCCTAATAGTTATACTGTTATTACAAAAACAGGGACCGACCCACCGAATAGTAAATGTAGAGTCGCCCACCACCAGACTACCATGCGACTAAAGATGTTAAACTACACTTGGCAGTATTTTATAGACCACCTTGACAGTCTAATGATATGAATGAGTTAATGATTAAGGAAATAATTAAAGGATGTGAAGCATATAAAGTTATTCTAGGTGATTTAAATTTACGTTCTGTGGAAGAGGAAAATATGATAGGAAAGTATAGAGCAAGTTGTAAGTTTATATAATGACTTGGAAGATAATTTTTTAAGTGGATTTTGTTAATATACCAACAAGGAGTACCAATATATTAGAACTATTACTTGCAAATTATGATAATTTGGTTTAGGAACTGACTGTCGGAGAAACATTGAGAAATAATGATTATCAGATAGTTCGTTTTAGCGTGTGAATAGAAAAAGTAGAACATCAACTAACACTACTAAAACTCGAAAATTTCATAAGGAGATTATTAAAGACTTAGAAATTACTAAATCAGGTTAACTGGGATATAGAATTCAGATGTAAGAGTACTTGCAAGATGTGGAAAACTTTTAAGACTATATAAAAACTTAGTCCAAGAGAAGTGTATTCCAACGAAAATCATTAGGAATAAATGTAGGAAGCCATTATGGTGGAATCAGGAGATATCTAAGAAAACTTCTTAGAAGAAAGGAGCATATCAAAGATTACAGGGAGAAGGTATTGCTGAAAATCTTAATCAATATATGGAACTAAGAATGAATTAAATAAAATAATTAAGAAAAAAAATGCCAGAGAAATTAATATCGCTCAAAATAATAATAAAAATCATAGAAAAGTCTTTAACTACTATAAAATCACTAAAAAATCTAGCAGAGACAAATTAAAGCCTATTAATTATAAAGGGGTTGTGAAAAATCTGATGAGGAAATAGTAGAAGTATTTAATAATCATTTTGCTTCAGGATTTACAGAAGAGAATCCGAACAATTTAATTTCTTATAGTTATTGGTCAGGAGATGAGGTAATGAATAACATTAATGGATATAAGGAAATATTAAAGGGTATATAATAAATCTGATTAATAGTAAGCCATCTGATCCATATGACATACATTGTTGGTTACTTAAAGAAGGTGTGGAAACTATTTCATTAGCTCTTGAAAAGATAGATACTAGATCACGGAGTTTGGAGATATACCTAATGATTGTAAAAAAGCAAATGAAGTGCCAATTTATAAGAAAGGAAGTAAAAAAGACGAAAATAGCTTTAGACTCGTAGGCCTAACGTCTATAGTTTTTAAAGTTCTTTAGAAGGTAGGTAAGAAGAGTATTTTTGCACATCTAGAAAGAGGTAATTTAATAAATGATGCTCAGCATGGGTTTAAAAGTGGTAGATCATGTTTAACAAACTTACTGGAATTTATTAATTAGGTAACTAAACAATTAGATAAGAGAGAGATTGTTGATGTAATTTACTTAGATTTTAGCAAAGCTTTGATAATATTCCACATAAGACACTAGTTTGCAAATTAAAAATGTATGGGATATGTGGGAAAGTTTTAAATTAGATAGGTGAATGGCTGAAAGACAGGAAACAGTGGGTCGCAATGGAGGAACGTTATCAGTGCGTACCTCAGAAATCAGTTTTAGGTCCATTATTATTCCTAGTTTATCTAAATTATCTTGGAGAGGGTGTAAATTCCAAGTGTCCATCTTTGCTGATGACATAAAATTGGAAATTATAGTAAATGAAGTTGAAGCTAACTTTAAAGTGCAGAGTGACAAATAAATTATTATGTTGGGCCCAAAAGTAGCAAAGGAATTTTAACCTTAAAAATATTTAAAGTTATTAGCATGAGAAGAGATAATAGAGAATTTAGCTATAAAAGTGACAGGCATTGGTTTAACGCAGTAGAGAATAAAAAGGACTTACGAGTATTAGTAGATAGATCACTGAGGTTTTATAAGGAGTATATTGAGGCAAAATATAGAGCAAATGGAGTGGTGTGCTTCATTAAGAGTAATGATAGTTAAAACAGTCATGATGTTATTTCTAAACTATACATCTAACTTGTATGTCAGGCTCCATTTAGAGTACTGTATACAAGTATGGTTTTCACACTTTAGAAATGATATCAACTTTTTTAGAGTCAGTGAAAGGAGGGCAACAAAGATATACCTTTAGTGAATTACCTTGAATAAATAGATAGATTGAGGGTGCTAAATGTGTTCTCATTTGAAAGCAGGTGCTTGAGAGGGGATATGATTGAGCTTCTTAAAATCTGTTCTGGGATGGATAAGTTGGATTTTGGCAAGTTCTTTGAGCTAGAGGGTATTAATAAGACTAAGATACATCACTTGAAAATTAAAAAAATAACAGACATCGTTTGTATGTTAGAAAGTATTTTTTCACCAACAGAGGGGTTAATTACTGGAATGGCTTAACACAAGAGACAATAAGCAGTCCAAATCTACATGTTTTCAAACTCAGGTTAGATAGGTATAGTGATAGGGTAAGATTATCATGTTTTTTGAAAGTTGTATTGGGGAAAATTACATATTGTAATCTTAATTTGTGTATATATTATATTATAGTATTTGTGTTGTATGACTTAGTTTCTGACAAGCCATGATGGTGACTCCTTTTTAAGTAGTAACAGTATTAATTTAGCTTTTAACAAGCCAGTAAGGTGATGCCTGTTTGAGCGGTTCAGACACAATCGTTTAGATTCACTTTATGGATGAGTGTTGCCTCGGATGACTTCTGATAGCTAATTGTGGCTTCTATCATCCGTTGAATTATGTTGTTAGTTATGAAAATTTAAATATTGACTACACGCTTTAATTGAGTGTACTTTTTAATCCAGGAATTGGGCTAGGGCTTTAAATTGTTGTATATTTGACCTTCGAATAATGATACAAACAAGAAAAACAAAATGCAACGTTTAATTATTTATATTAATTTTGTTACATGAAAAGATATAGTAGTCTCAAAACTTTTGGCCAGAAATATACAGTCATGGCCAAAGGTTTTAAGACTACTATATCTTTTCAGACAATAATATCCAAATATTTATCATCTTACTTAATTAAATAATGTATTTTTTAATTTTCCTTCCTTTCCTTATCTCTCTATATACTGGTTATGCAAAAGTTCTGTAATACTCGTTACGACACTCTCAGCAAAGGAAAATATGATAGTTTGGATGCAGTTAGACACGTTTATATTTTTAACGTATAAATATGTGATAAAATTGTAATATTAAATCAATGCGGCCGCCCTCGGTGGCGAGCACGCACTCCAGACATGACCTGAAGGCCGCGCACACGTTGCGGACGAAGTCCTTCCTCATGCTGTCTCAAACACGGTTGAAGGAGGACTTCAGCTTTTCGACGTTGTTGTGGCGGATCTTGCAAAACTAACTCTCGCCTTGAGACCATATGCTGTAGTCGAGGAAATTGAGGACGGGCAAATGCGACGGCCAAATATCCCGAGACCAGAAGTTCATGTTCAACCCCAACCAATCATACACGGTATTGGCTGTTTGGGCCGTGGCACCATCCTGCTGAATGCCGTAAACCACCTTTTTCATCATTAACTTTCTCAGCCAGGGCAGGACTTTCGTGGCCAAGATATCTGTAATCCGGGTGCTTGCCTGTGGACACATAGCAGCTCCCTCTCGTTTTGCTTTTTTTCACCCGATCAACCGTGAAGTCTTTTACTCAGAAAAAAAGGAGAATTCGATTGCGATGACTCTTTAAGCCGTTAAAAAGGCGAAGACAGCGCCCTCGACGTTGTTCTCGCATAGGGTATGTAAGCAGAGGCATTTCCATACACCCCAAGGTCTTGCCACCCTCCTCTCTGATGCCCCTCTGCACCGTGACCACCGAGAGATGTTCTTCTTCTTTGTGAGCGCAGTTATTTTGAACTTAGGAGCACTTTTGAAAGCTTTTCTCAGAACTAAATGGTTCACAACTTGAGGTCTGCTAGAACAAGGTCGATCTTTGAGGTCTTTCTTATTCTTAAGCGTTTCCACGACTCAGCCGACGGTCATCCTGCTGAAGTTCAGCCACCTCGTGATGCCGCACTTGTTATGGCCCGTGCACAGGAGAGCAGAGATCTTTGATCTTTTTACTTTCATCTCGACACACTCGCAAAAATGGAAAAGAAGTTTAATGAAACGTGATGGAAGAGTTAAACTTAAATTTGTCGGACATAATTTTTTCTATCACACACGTAAACTTCTCGAAAGATTAAAGAAAACAAGTTAGAAGAATTGCTACAAAGCGAGATAGGTAGGTAGGTAGATAGATACATAGATAGGTACTTAGATAAATAGATAGATAGAGAATAGCGGCCATAATAATTCGGGCACTGAGGTTTCCATCACAAAACCTACAGTAGCTTCAAACGAAATAATGGTAATTAATGCAGGAAAAATTACAAATATACAATAAGCATGACTATAAGTTGTACAGGTAAAATATACATATTAGGATGGTTGAAACGACAAGATAAGTGTAAAAGAGAATTTTATTACAAAAATATGTTGGTCAAAAATAATTTTCGGTTGTTACAATAGAGAACTTGGAATGTAAACCTCTACTATCAATTACGCACTGACATTTGCCAAAGTAACACACTAACCAAAGGCATTCTTCTGGAATATATTTTTCTGCATTTGTCTTGTAATATTTCCCAAAGTTCTTCGGGGGTGCTTAGGTCTCTCTCCTTACTTCTCTCTCCAAGCCTCTGCCACAAATTCTTAATCGGATTTAGGTCTAAGCTCTGAGCAGGCCAGTCCATGACACTTAGTTCCTTCTGATCCAGGATATTCTTCACAAACTTTGCCGTGTTTCAAGGTGCGTAATCGTTCAGAAATTGGCAGGTTGGGCACAGGCGGCTCTCATATGGGACACAAAATGTGCTTGCAGAATTTATTCATACACTTGAGCATTCACTCTGCACTGCAAGCGGACAATTGGGCTTGTACCTTCCGCTGAAAGGTACAGGCCCATAATCTTTCGCTATGTCTTCGACGGACGAAACTGATGCCATGTGAACCAACCAATTGTACTTCGATTCATCGCTGAAGTGCACTTTGGACTATTAGTCTTCTTTCCATAGAAAAGTGCTTAGTAGTGAAGGATAATCTAGCTTTCTCGTTCTTAGGGCTGATCAATAGCTTGAAAATTATGTGCGAGATTTTAAAGATCTTTCCGTCATGGGGCCTAATACTGTCTTCCTGGAGACACGAACCCATAGTTTCATTTACTTCTCGGGAAATCCTGACTGCTGTCTTGTATCGGTCCTTTATTGAGACATAGACGATGACTTTGCTATCTCTCTTTGAGGTGTTCCTTGGCCTAGCAGTATAAATTTCACTGATACATGAGTCTGTGGTATCGTAACGTGATATACTATCATGTTCGACATTTTGGGGACATTTAACTCTTTCATCCATGTCACTAATGGAAGATAGTCCTGTTTACGTAGCTAAACAATTAGTCACTCGAGATAAGCAGATGTAGAGGGTTTTATAGGCACGTTTGCTGCTCGAAGCTTGACAAGGTAATGACTGAAAATACAAAGAATTCATGGAAGTAAGTTACTACGCTAAATTTCTTGGTTGTTTCAAAGATAGAAGTAATAGAATTAAGCACTACGGATCATTTTACAGATGTGCTTTCGGTGCTATAAGTACGGTAAACACACCACGTCCAACTGCCAGGAAAAAGACCTTACACTATGCTCTATCTGCGCCGGCCGCGACCATTTTGACGCGACTGTAAAAGTAACTACCCCAAATGCTTAAAATGTGAAGGCCCCCACCAGACTATGTCAATAATATTTCCGGTTAAAAAGTAGTAAATACAAAAGAAAAATCCAAATTAAACGCGACACGGAAGAGATAAAGGCCAATTCGACTTATTCTAAAGTAGCCAAAGCCGCTATTGCCGAGACCAACAACCAGAAGACATACCTCCACATTGAAAACAAACAATTAACCAAAATAATGTGCTGCATATACTATGCACACATTGCCAACATTACTCGCCCAAGCACCTTTGCCACGAAAGTCAACGGCATGCTCGTAAAGAACGGGCTGCAAGAGATGTGGTTTCCGAACCACCCACCCCCAGAGGAGGTTATGAGAATAAGCGTAGCCCCCCAGTGCCAAGAAATATGCCAAAAAGCGCCCACACCACCAATCACAGCCAACTCACGCGATTGTCGTCTCAATAAATCTAAGATAACACAAACAACAAAACAGGTGCCAGCTTCACCCAGAAAAGACACCATCGATATAAACAATACGCAAAATAACTCATCCAACAAGGAGGCAGTGCGACCCAAGGAGGCCAGGTCTCCTCGAGCAAGAAAAACCTCTAAAACCCACAGCCCAAGGTCAACCTCTTCCTTATCGCGAGAGAGAGAGAACACCAACTAAAATATCACGCGAGAGATTTCAACCTCAATTATATGGCCCCGAATCGGCTCCTTTACCAACCAAAATCAATTCCCGCGAAGTAGCTGAAGGCCTTCGACCTGGAAGATACAATTGGGAATGTTCAGATGAGGTTTTTGAGCGGCAGGTTGAGGTTGCTCTGGCTCAAAACATGGTAAAACTGACCACGGACTTCTATCACACAATCACGGACACGGAATACCGAAAAAAAAGAAATGGCAAGGAGCGCACCCCGCCCAGTACACATCATGGGGTGAAAGTAGATCGCGAATAAACGTATACTTTAATCCCACACACTAGAGAGCCAACATTACACAAAATGACAGATAAACTTACAATTATACATATAAATGTCGATGGGTGGGACGGAAAAGGTTCCATCTATGGTAATATTATGCGACAGAGTGACCCTGACATAATACTTATCTCTGAACACGGATTGACCCCGCAAAAACAATTAAAATTATTTCAATATGACGTTATTAGCAAGAATCATAGCCAGGAACGGTATGAAGGCTGCGCAACAGCCGTCAAACATGTACTAAAATACAGGACACTGGAGGACTTAGAGTAATCCTACCTTGCCATCAAAGTAGGAGAATATACGTCCTACAAAAATGCAGGCAGAAACATTGAATTACTACTCGACAGACAATACATTACCAGAATCAGACCAGAAGTCCTGACGTACATAACGGAAAGAGCAGCAACGAAACACGATATAGTCCTATCTAGCACCAAGTTTCCTTACAATTACTACGTTGATCCGGGCTCCATCATCCTGAGCGACCAACAGGCTATTAATATTATAGTAGGAGTAAGTCCCATTTAAATTGAAGTCCCAGAACGCAGAAGCTACAAAGAAGCGAACTGGCAAAGCTATAGAAATGACCTCTTAAATTATATCCTCGACCCTTTATTTGATTGCTAATTTACAAGAAATAGATGAGAGCTGGATAAAATCAGTGACTTTCTAATAAAAGCCGATCAAAATAGCATTCTCCATATTAATTATAAACCCTTCCAGCTCCCCCCTGGACCCCTCCCATGAGAGCCCTGTCCTAAGGAAAAAGGTACCTGTCTAATGTAGTAGCGCTGATAGGCCCCAACCACAATGCCCACAGAAGACTAAGACAAATTAAAGACGAACTCCAGACACTAATTAAGGACCAACAAATACTACTATGGGACGGACTAATAGGAAGACTCGACATAGAAAGAGACTCACACACCTTCTGGCAGACGGTAAAACGTCCTAAAGGAAAACCCCCACAAACAAAAATGACAATCATTGACAACGGCTATAAAAATAATGAGACTGAAGAGATTGACGAAATGTTTAGGACTTTCTGGTCATCAAACTTCAAAATTACCACAGATGAAAATGACAATTACGACCTCGAATTCGAAACTGACGTAATCCAACAGCTAAACACACAAATACACAAAACCGCTCATCACCACTGTGTATCGCAGGAAAGATTGATGGAGGGCTATGGCAGTAAAATAACTGTCCTAGAACTTTTCGTTACTCTAAAATCATTTCGTCAAAGAGCACCGGGTAATACGGGGCTGACCCGAGAGAATTTCATCCAGGCCCCGCATAACGTTTGGAATGACCTTCTCAACATCAAGAACGCCGCTCTGAAGACGGGCTATTTCCCCGATCAGTGAAAAGTGGCTAAGATGATTTTCATCACAAAACCGGGGAAGCCCCCAAACTGCCCTGCCAGCTTTCGACCGATATCTCTCCTAGGATTTGCTGGCAAAGTCTTCGAGAAGATATCGGTTAATAGAGTCAACCCTTTTCTCGACGAAGCCAACTTTCATAACGAGGGGCAACACGGCTTCAGACGATAAAAAGGGACTGACACGGCACTAGCCGTTGTCACCGGTAAGCTTGCCAAGATCAAGGCAGACAAAAGGCATGCCGACCTGGTGTTCCACAATGTCAAAACAACTTTCGATAAGGTTTGGAAAAGAGGAATACAATTTAAGATCCTTCAAGTAGGCCTCAACCCCCTTCTTGAGACGATTCTATGTGACTACATAATGGAGAGGAGGGCATACATTCAAATCAGAGAACATAAAGGCCCCGAATTTCAGCACAAACCAGGGGTCCGTCAAGGGAGCGGTCTCAGTCGCCTTTTATACAACATTTATACACGCTACCTACCACAACTTCCCTCCGAGGGTACTATATACGTACAGTTCGCTGACGATATATGGCAAATTTGTAGCGCCGCTTATGTTCACAGATAATTTATGGCGAGGAATACGTATAAGGAGATATCTAAGATCAACTCTTTCGAGAGGAGATGGAAGATATCAACCAATGCCCCCAAATTTAAAATAATTCCCATGATCGCAAGACCTTCAATGATATACGTGTGGAAGGGGAACGAATCCCCTACTGCCTGGAAGGGACTGGTCTAGGGCTCAAAATCACCACAGGGGGCTACAAGAGTCATATCGAACGAACAGTCGTGAATAGCAAGAGAGATTTGAGGGAATTTTATAGGTTCCGTGACCTAAATCGCTCAAATAAACTCAAGATATTCAATGCGTGCATACGCTCGAGACTCCTGTACCCCCCCCCCCCCCCCCCCCGGTGCCGCTGAACGCGAGCGCCAAGACCCACATTGCGAAACTACAAACTATTCAGAACAAAGTGGTGCTTCTCATCACAAATACCAGAAGAAGAGAACACAAACGACAGAGGGCGCTCCACGACTCGGTTCTATTATCTCCGATCAACGTGGCACTCCACAAGAGAGCTAAGAGGATCTGGCAAGCCATTGGCTCCCGCTGGACCCCGGAGTTCTCTCGTACACACCTAGACATCGAGGTCGAACGAAAAATAAGACCATTTAAAAGCAGTAAGATACAGTCTGACGGCGACGTGACTCCAAAATACACCTAACAAAATCGACAAAACACAAAAAACGACTAGTGTAATAATCAGGTTTCTTTAGTAGTAATTGATAAACTATCACTAAGATTTACCCCTTTTTCAAACTTTGCAAAAATTCAAAAAATTTCAAAAAGTTACTAGAAAAACTTTTTCGAAAACCCACAGCGGGAACAAAAAAACCCGCCTCA
This sequence comes from Ceratothoa steindachneri, assembly GCA_963969495.1. Lineage (NCBI taxonomy): Eukaryota > Metazoa > Arthropoda > Malacostraca > Isopoda > Cymothoidae > Ceratothoa > Ceratothoa steindachneri. The sequence goes on from OZ018321.1 coordinate 126,187,782, forward strand.
AATAAAGGCTTGAATGCCATTTCATTAAGATCTACAAAATATAAGAATTAAATAACCAGGCTTAATTTAATTGAATAAACTATAATTTTTATAGTTTATTAAATAAAATAACAAATAAACCAACAACAACAAACAAAATACATCCAAAGAAAACAAAAACAAACAGAGCTACCTTTCACCAGGGACCTATTTATTCTGTCTCACACACAACCTCTATTCTTTAACCTTAATCTATTTCACCACTTTCCTCTCTTACTATCTCTCTCTCTAACTCTCACCACTTTTTATTTCCAAGGTCCAAGGTCCTCAATCCTGTTTATAACGGGTGAGGCGAAAGTAACTTTACCATTAATAACATTTACAAAATAAGAGTACAAAGACGAAAACCCGCGGTAAATTTTAATTAAAAGAGAAAGTTATAAAATTTTTTTTAAAATATAATATAAGAGAAATTTTATTATTTAAATATTATATCCTTCAAATGTCCACCATTTCTGCTGTATTATTCAGCAATTTGCTCGAAATATCTGGAGTTATTTTTCGAAATTCTTTGATGATACTTTTTTTTAAGGCTTGGAGATTATAGGGCATATTAATGAAGACATTTTCTTTAGGGTATTCTCCCCCCAAAAAATTGGAGGTGTTAAATTTGGATTGTAGGGAATAAATAAACACCACCAAATCGTAAAATGAACCTACCAGGAAAGCGAGTTCTAAGCATTGTCATTGTCTCTCTTGCTGTATATGCTCGGCCAAATCGTTTTATTACCACAGATGCTGCATATCTTCAAGTTTTACTAATAAATATTCTTGGATCATTTTTCTGTAGTTGTCTCCTGTGATTTTCACAGTTGGGCCATCATCATGCTCAAAAAAGTAGGGGCCAATCATTCTTAAACTAGCCACGCCACACCAGACTAACTTTCTGCGCAAGAAATGAAAGCTTGTGGATTATCTTAGGATTTTTAACGCTCCAGAATCTGCACTTTTGTTTATTGGCGTGTGCAGTTTGATCAAAATAAGTCTAATCAGCCAATTAGGTGCGATATAAATGTCTTATATGAGCTCCAGAACTGCTCGTGTAAAATCTACTGTTTTGGAAGCACTGCGAAGTGTAAATGTTGGGTTAATTTAATTTTATATGGAGGCAGTTTGAATTTTGAGTCAGAATAAGCTCTAACGATCTTCGCAAAATTTCCTTCTGTCTGGAACGCATTCTTGTCGTCTAACTTGGACCTTCTTCGACACTGATTGAAACACGCTGTATAAAATCATCATTCTGATATTTGTCTAAAATAAATGTCGTGGTATAGCTCTATATACCATACATACATCTATTATATTTGATTTCAGAGTGCGCGGAGGTTTCCTTTTAATAACTTTGGGTCGGCCGAGGTCCGGTTACGAGGTCAGATCCTCGTAAGGGAGGGCTGGCCCAATAGATGCTACTTTAAATCTTGGTATTGGCTGAGAGTTCCAAATCTCACTTAGTTACAGGCTGTTGTTAAACGGCTTTGATGAGCTCAAGGGTCGGAAAGTAAAGGAGTTGACAAAAATACACTTTAATAAATATTAATAATTTAGGTTAAATGGTACAAAAATAAACAGACATATAATAAGACAAATAGATACAGTGGTCAACGGGCCAGTAAGAAGATTAGGTATTTAAAATGCAATAAAATTGGGTAGGCTGGAGGGAATAAAAATTGAGCTTTACACGGGGACATAGTAAGCACACAAATGATAATGGAGGAACGGTAGACGGCAATTATAAATTTGGGGAGTGAGGGAGCTTACTCTATAGAAAGGGGGGGGGGGATTATCATCCATCGTTTGAGTAATGGCGAACGCGGCCTGGCTGGCGTTTGTCTCAGCCGCTCCCAGCATGGCTGGAGGGGGGGGGGGGGTTTGGGGTAGACTCCTTGTTTAAATACACGGATTCATAAGGGTTGCATTCCATGAACCCGCTCCTATTCTTTCTCACGCTTTTGAGCTTCGAAAATTGCTTATAAGCGACAACGAGGCCCATCACATGGAGGCAATGCTTAAAAGTGACGTTATTTCTCCCATTACGTGCTTGTTTCCTCACAATAATTTTTTTTATTTGTTAACTCAGATTCCCTAAATATTGATTATATTATTCCATAAATGCAACAATTAAATGGAGTCTTTCGCATAATAAAACTTCTGAAATCTCTCTGAATGCAATTAATGATCCATCATCCCTGAAATAAAATTCTACAATTCTTTCATTTTCTTCTTCATTGTATCTTTATAATTTAACAATCACATACATTTTTTTGTAACATATTACACTATTTTGTATCTTAGATAATTGAAAGAATCTCCTAAACTTCCTCTTTCATTAAAATTTAGTGTGCTTTTCTGTATTTCGTACATTTTTCTTTGTGAAATATTGAAATGGTAAGGTTACTTTCGCGCCACCTGTTATATTATAGTTTTTTGTTGATAATGAATTTAGGATAGAGATTCAAAGTACATGGAATTTTTGTTTAATTTTCCTTGTGGGTTATATATATATATATATATATATATATATATATATATATATATATAAATCCAACAAACGCCGCAATAAACAGAAAAAGATGAAATTGTATATTCGCCGCGTGTTTACCTCAATTTTCCTTTGTCCTTTGAATTTCCTATCAATTTTCTTTCTATTTCATACTCCCGATCGACCTTGCGAATCGTAGCTTAAAAGCTTGTTTATTGGGAAGATTTTGGGGTCTTCCTCGTAGCCAAGCGGCCTAAGAGATGATTTAATTGAGATCACTGCGAATACTCGCTGCCTCAGTGTGCACAATTCGAATCCCACCACTATACGAAATTTTTGCGAATTAGGAAATATTATTTCCGAAGTAAAATTTGCCCGTTTTCTGTTTATTGCGGTTTTTTGTATTTATTTTCATCATTCTTTCGCAGTCATGAAACATTTATATATATATAAGATCATTAAATCAAGTAAATTCAAAAGACTAAAGGTTGACAAGATGAATAAAATACCGCCTAGGCAATTAAGGAGGGAGAAACTCTTAAGCAAGATATTAACTTCAGAGGTCAGGATCTGAAAACAAAGGTAAAATAAGTAAAAATGTTCTAAAGACTTGACTCAAATGAACTCCTTAGGCTCTAATTATCCCTCACGTTTCCGTCGGGCTATAAATAACCTTAAGAATAATCTTAACCTTCATATCATTAAAGCCGATAAATCTGGTGCAATAGTTATATTAGATAAACAAACCTATTTCGGTAAAATGAGCGAATTAACTAATGATACCTCTACCTATGTGCATTAAAATAAAGAGCCTTTAGAATTAGTGAATAGTAATCTTCATAAAAACGTACGCTCAATTCTTAAACATTATCCAGACTTAATTTCTAAATTTAAATCTATGAATGCCTCTCTTCCTTATCTTTATGGCCTTGTCAAGTCTCACAAACCTAATAATCCTTTACGCCCCATCCTCAGTTCTGTAGTCTCTGTCTCATATGTTTTGTCAAATGGGTTAGGTCTTATCTTACCCCTCTTGTAGGATGTATTTCGGATTCCCATATAGTTAATAGTTCCTACCTAATAGAAAAACTTAATACCATCCCGTACTTCAGATTTCACCCTTGTTAGCTTTGATGTTTGCTCCCTTTTCACTAAAGTTCCGGTTGATGATCTATTTCAGTTTCTTAAAGATAAATTGTGTAACGGTGAATTACTTATACCCCCTAATTTATTCTTAGAATTTAATCTCCCTCTGTACCAAAAACTGTGCATTTACTTTCAATGGTAAATTATTTCGCCAAAAATTTGGTTTAACTATGGATAATTGTTTGTCTAACTTATATATGGAATTTTTCGAAACGGGTTTCCTCCCCTCTATTGTAGATTTTCCTATAATCTGGTTTCGCTATATTGATGATATCCTTTGCTTGTGGCCCAATTCTGAAAATATTTTTCTTTTTTTAAACAAACTTAATTCCCTTGTAACTTCCATCAAATTTTATCCTTGAAATTGAACAGAATGAAAACCAACTAATTCTTCTTCTTATATTCTCTTTTACTCCTCTCACCATATTAAAGTCAAAAGATCTATTTTTATTTCAATGTTTCTCCGTGCACTTCGCGTAGTTAGTCCTGAATTTTTTTACTCTGAAGTTTCCAAAAATTTTTGACATCGGCCATAAACTTTGCTATTCTTTTCATTTCCTTGATAAATGCCTTCAGTTAGCTAAAAAGTCTTTTTATAGTTTTGAACCTCGCGCACCTTTTAATAACAAGAATACTCTTGTATTTCCTTTTAATTTATCCTTTGCATCTCTCCGTCATATTTTAAAATCTCTAGGCATTTGTATATTATTTAACTATAATAATAAAAAACAAACTATTAGTCAAGAACGCCCCTTCTCCTATTGGTAATGTATGTTGCGTAAAATGTGTCGATTGCTCTAAATATTACTATGGCCAATCAGGTAAATGTTTAAGAAAAAGGAATTTCTCAGCATAAATATAATGTCTGTCGTGGCGAAGAAAGCAGCTCATTTTATGTTCATATTTCAAATCTTAATCACAATAATGATTAGAATTCTGCTAAAATCATCTGTCATAATAAAGATACAATTTCCCAAAATATCATTGAATCAACCTTTATTAGTAAATTCCCAACTTTTAATTTAAGTTCTGTCTTATATAAACCTGATGGTTATTTTTTAAATTATATTCACAATGTACTATCGAAACTTTTAATTTGAGGCTAATATTTATATTAATCTTAGTAAACAATTTGATTTTATTTTGTGTGCATCTATGTAGACTTATGTTTTTGTCTGTATTTATTTCCATTTGAGTAAAGTCTTTAGAACATTTGTACTTTGTGAGGGAATCCCCACGTGGAAGATGTTTAGCAGAAAGGAACTCCCATGTGCAGCAAAAGGCCCGGCTAGGATTAAAGTGGTAAGCCCCCCCCCCCCCGCCTCCTTCCACAAGCTGTAGCCTCGAATCGAGTCCCCCACGATTCACCTTTATTCGGGCTAAAATAGCTCTGCCAGAAGATTCGAGGCCCTTCGAGAGTAGAGCTGTTTCCCGCTAACTCCCAACTCCGGGGAGAGCCTCGGATATAAATAACGCGCGACTCCCCGGAAGACACACAGAGTTGAGAAGTCTCGCCAGAACGCAGAAGATTTCCCCATGGTTCCAAGTCAAGTGCTAGCAACAAAGAAAAGTGACAGCTGGACTATTTTGTGTATTTGGAATTAGCCCCAGCCAGGAGGTAATTCCACTGAAAGATCACCCCGAGTGATTTTCCCGACTTCTTTCATCAACTCCTGTCGAAGCCCAACTCATTTTGGGTAGCCGAAATACTCTCCCGTGGATCGGAAGTTACCCTCCCCCCTTGCTTTTGGAGAACCGTCATCACTCCAACCTCCCGCTCTGAAGTCCGAGCGGTCTCACCTCACGTACAGAAGACATCCGTAAGCCAACCCCTCTCCCCCCTTCAGTAACCCAATTGTGTTAATGTCCCCCCATTCCCTTCGTTTATTGATGATATTTTTGCCCGTTAATTCTCTGAGGTCATTTTACCCTTCTAATCTCTTATTAATTTTTTTTGTGTAAATAAAATTCTATTTTTATACATGTCTCTTTAAATAACCTTGAACTTTGCCATTGTCCATAATTTGCCTGACCTCGTTGCACTCTCTCGTTACTCAGCCCATCTGAACAACGTGGTTTTCCGCCCTTTTTGTCGGTTCGCTTTCAAGTTATTGGTCTTCTCTCAAAGATATAATATGGTATTGATATAATGTAATGCCATACCACGACATACCTATTTTAACATGGTTTTTAGATCCTGACCTCTGAGGTTAATATCTTGTTAAGAGTTTCTCCCTCCTTAATTGCTTAGGCGGTATTTTAATCTTCTTGTCAACCTTTAGTCTTTTGAATTTACCTGATTTAATGATCTTATTTTGTATTTATCTTCGCCCCTCCTAAGGTTTCCATTTCATATTAATTAATTTTGTTGATTGTTTTTTCGCTTTTTTGTACGGGTTCCCTTTCTTTTTTGTATCATCCTGATAAATATTACAATTTTCAATACTTCTGTTATTCCTTGATAAGGAACCTGAAATAAAGTTCGAAAGTACTTGGAATCCTCGTATTAATTTTCCCTGTGGGCTTTGTTGCATATATATATATATATATATATATATATATATATATATATATATATGTGATATAAACAAAAAAGAGAGAGAGAGAGGAAAAAAGGCAACAAATTGCCGCAAAGCGACCAAGCTAGCCACCAGCGAAAAACACTGGTGGCATTGAACGGCAAAAAAAGAAGAAAGAAAACGAAAGAAAGCAAGAGATACCCTCTTCACTCGGGCGATATTAAACTTATATTGCACCTCTATTTCATCTACTACACACTTCCTACTTAATTCATCAATAACTCAATCAATGGACTGATGGGAGTTCTCACACTGTTACATACGAAGAAATTGTATAGTAATCCAAAAGTAAACTACTCTCTGAAATAATAATTAAATTACTACTACAAGAAAAATAAGCAGCCCCAGAACAGAGCTATAATGACTATGCAGGGCTAGGACTTGACATCTCTACAAAAAGGATCTTTCCTTTCCTATCCAACATCTTGAGGGCGTGTCGGTTAGGGAAGTTCAAATCTCCATAGAGACCCACAAAAGCAGGAGTCTTATCAGAACCTTGCGGTTGACCCGGCGAAGCTGTAGCTTGGCAAGGCAAGTACGGATTAGACCCATGAGAGCGGCGGACTTGTGTAGGTTGGACCAAAAACTGATAGGGCTAGGTTATAGGCAGGCAAGATAAGGATACCGACACGCTAGAGGAATATGCCACATAAATCACTTAATCTATTTTCCACCTCTTTTGTCTCTGGATTTTTCCAATGAAGAAAATAAAGAAGAGGGGGGAACAAATAGAAAATCCATGGACACAACAAATACATTCCTTTATGCACTCGAAAGGGCGCGCAAAAGCACGATAGAACAAATGTCTTTAGAATAATCTACGGTGAATTGGAGTAGTGCTGGTCAGACTATTACATACATCGCCATTTACCAAAGCGAAAAAACGTAGACAAACTAGCTTCACAATGAACCACCGAAGAACTAAGTGCAATCGGACTTAAAGTCAATTTTTTTTCCTAAATAGAAGCACAAAAAGTTATTAATTACCACCAAATTCATCCCTAGATTGGTGAGCAAAAAGAAGAAGAAATAAATAAGAAATTGAAAGAGCACAAAGCTCAGTTAAGGTCAAGGAAATGGTAAAGTTTGTAAATCAGAACAACAATACAGAGTACTCCCATGTCTTCAAAGTTCTCTTTCGGGAAAACATCAAGGAAGAGCAAGCCGTAAACTGCAAGGAAATAGGCGATGAGGCCACAAAAAAGCAAGATCAGGAAAAAACAAAGAACCCCAAGAATTCAACCTAAGGTTCGATGCATCTGAATACAGACCCTTTCCCAACAAGAACAATAAAGAATTAATCCAAAAAATCAAAAAAAGGATAGTATAAGTTCGAATACGAAGGGACATAGTCAGACGGTGAGGTATATAAGATTATAATGGGAGATAACCTACACATCCATAGGACTTGTGTGACACCGTAAAAAATAAGAGTTTAAGAGGAAACGGGGCTGAAGAGCAAAGTTCTCCATCGAGCGCGAGTCAAATAAGGCAGAAATATTAATGAAAAAAATAAGCAGAATAAAAATGGAACATCAAAGAAAATTAAAAATAATGAGCCACAACGTTGCAAGATGGGACGTGAAAAATCACTCGTTATGTGAAAAAGAAAAATATCAAATTTACTAAATTACGCGTAGAACTGGACGAGACCTATTTTGAAATTAACATAAAGACCTCAACAGCGAACCAAGTTATAATGACTGAGTACCCAGAAATAGCGCTACTTAACGAAATCAGCATAGATCCAGAAGCTAATCCAACAAAACTATTCAATTATACACTACTAACAAACACCATAAGTGATATCAATTTTTACGGTGTTAAAATTGCCGTAAGAATGATATAAAATTTACTAAATTACGCGTAGAACTGGATAAGGCCTATTTTGAAATTAACATTAAGACCTCAACGGTGAACCTAGTCGTAATGACTAAGCACCAGCCCCCAAGGAGGAATGTTTTGCTATTTCACAACTTTATGGAGATCTTCGTGGAATATCTTAATGCCCGCAGCAGAGCCTCTGGTTATACCGGTCACTTTAATAAAGCACATAGAAACCTAGATACTCTACTAGCAAGAGGTGTATTCAAACGAATCGATTCAGAATTCCCAACTTACTACGGATCGCTAGAGCCACTACTACCTAACAGAGAAAGGACCACCCTCGATCAGCGACCACGAAATGATCATCCTGACACGATCCTTGTAACCAATACCTTTGAATTGCCCACGAAGCAAGCACTAAGAGAACTCTGACTAGAACGGATAGGCCGAAGAACTGGCCCAGTACTAACAAGACGACATAGAAGAGGCAACACTCGAGGAAATTGACTTGGCAATTGACAACATAATAAAGGCGTTAATAGAAGGGGATAAGATGTATATCCCTAAAACAACCTATAAAACAATTCTGCACACACTTAAAACTGCTCAAATAACGACATTCGAACCAGAATATGTAAAGCTGAGAGAAGATATAGAACCAAGCGAACCCCAAAGAGATGATAGAGCTAGCCTACAATAATTCAAAGAAGATCTGATTGCGGCCATATAGTAGCTATCGAAAGAAGTACCAGGTGAGACCAGTTTGAAGAGTCACTTTAGGAAGACCTAAACCCTACCAAATTTTGAAGCAGGGTAAACATCGCAAGAAAGAAAGACAGCCCAGATCTAAACTCAATATCCAGGACAACGGGAAAGTGGCGAAAGAACCACAGGAAATTGAAACATCATTCCGAAATCACTAGAGAGAGGTATTCGATATCTACCCAGGCGAGAACGATGATTTTGACAGGGAACATAAACTAAGAGGAGTAGAAGAACGAGAACAAAATTGGCATGAGATGGTCCCAAACAACACTGCCTCCCAATGATACTCGAAGAATAGGGTTTAGAACCATTAATTCTCACTGAACTAAATGAAACACTCTATGCAATCAAATAGAGAATGCCTGGCGAATCTGGAATTAAAATGGATAATCTACTCTGAGCACTCGACACCTTCCTCAACAAAATATTTCAAATATTCAACGCTACAATCTACGTAGGATACTGAAAAGAGGAAAAACTCATATTTCTACTCAATGCAGGCAAGCTCCCTAACAAACCTGCCAACTGCCGGCCTATAACTGTGGAAAATGCTGTCCAAATACTGTATAACCACCTAGAAGAACGAATGCTAATACCCAACATCAACACGGCTTCTGAAAGAACAGAGGCACATAAATGGCTTTAGCCGTCCTGGTAGAAACCTTTGCAAGAGCAAAATACGACGATTACACTGACGCTGTGCTAAGAGACGTGCAAAGTAGCATTTGATAAAGTGTGGAGAATCGGCCTAAAGTATAAAATCAGAAGACTAGGACTACCCTTGATTCTCACTAAGTGCCTTTGCGACTATATCATGGATCGTGCCGCTTATATCTCGATAGAGAGTTACGATAGACCAACCTATTAGAAGCCTTATATATAAAAGAAAAACAACAATTCACAAACAAACATACAATCCACTCTGCCTTCCTCACGTTCCCACACCCCAAATAATAATCCCTGCCCATCCTTCTATCCAGTATATATTAACCATTTTAAGCAGTCTCAACCCTCAATATCAACCTTTGATAATGATACAGGTGTGTATCAAAACGCGTCAAGCCAATAAATATTTAGTTTTGCTCAGTGAACTAATTCCTGCCCTCGTTCATTACTACTTTTCTAAAGAATTTTGGCGAATTTATAAACACTAACTTACGACCAAAAGCGGAATATAAGACAAATCCAAAGAAAGGGACGTTGGAAGAACACAAGGATCAAAGAAAACAAAGGATGGAACAATGAAGGCAATCCATACTGACAAAACAGAAATATCGCCTGGGAAAAAAAGTTTGAAAAATCCTGGCCGGGACTCGAAGCCGGGTCTGCTAATTGCCAGTCAGATGCTATACCACTAAGCTACAAGGCCCAGTGACTCAATTCCACCCAAACCATTACATATCAAACCCCTAGGCTAGGAACCTCCAAGGGATTTTTATACAATATATTCTTACTCGCTCACAATTTAAAGGCCCATTATGCCATATCTAATACAAAGTAAGAGCAAATACAAGTTCTGCGTTTGGTAAAAACCACCACAGGGCTTTCTCCATATTTATTTTGTGCCTTACAAAAACCAACATTAGCCAGATTTAGAGAGAGTGATGAAAGAAGTTAAAGCGAAAGGGCGGAAGCCCTCTGGTGGTTGTTACTACCCGCAGAACTTGTATAAAAAAATGAAATTTCACGTTCTTTCGAAATATATTTTCAAGTTCATTATTTAGTAATAAAAATAATAACAAAACCCAACCGTATATAGACTTCAAAGAAAGGTAGTAAACGCCGTTTACAAATATGAAAAAATAGTAGAAAAGACAATTAATTTAAAATTAAATATACGGTGCCTTTAGAACCTGAATGAGCAAAAACCAAACGACAAAATTTAAGTAGTATGGTCATGGAAATATACATAACTACACAAACAACTACAATATTTATGTCTAGGGAAAGGATTAAACGAACATTAGCAAGATTTAGAGAGGACAATGAAAGAAGTTAAAGCTAAAAAAATAAATCATATCAGAGATTAGGATTAGGGTATGAGTAGAGAATTCATAGAATTCCAAGGCTTATAAAAGTGGAAGCGAGAAAGAAAGAGAGCGAGAGAGGGTGATGAACGAAGTAAGTAAAAATGAAAAGGAAACAAAGTAAAAGGCTATGATAAGATTGCTTTATGATTGGAAATAATTTAATTTTCTCTGAATTTTTAAATCAAAGGATCGAGTTTAAACTGATCAGAGGAAATTTTCAATTTCGGAAAACTACAAATAAGGGAACATTATACAAGTATTTGTTTTGAGAAAATCATCAGAATTATTAATGAATTTGACACAATTCCACGAAATGGGATGATTAATATCTGGAATTTGTGATAACCTTATTTTGTGGAGAAGGAAAACCAACGAGGGAAATGATATGATATCTGAAAAAAAATTGCAGATAATTTTATTAACAGCCTTATTAATTTGTATCTATATTTAATGAAACAGATAGGGAGTTATTTCCGAAGAGGGATGAAGTTTTTTAAGGTAAAGGGAATCTAGCGCATGAATTATCCTGAAGTTCTGGAGTGTGGCCTTAGAACTACATTGAGAGAAGTGGTTTTAAATCTGGATGAGGTCAGGTTAACTAGTTGAAGACCATTTCTTTCGGGTATACCCATAGGTTGCATAAAGCGGGAGTAGAGCGGGGTCCTTGTTGCCCTCCGCATATTATTCAGGATTACTGGTGGATGGTTGAGCTTGGAACTTATAAAGTGATCTAATTCTCAATTCGTCAATGAAAACACTACAAGGGCATAATTGAGGATAGGCTAATTTCAACAATTTCAACACTTTATTTTTAAACTTTGCCGGTTTGGGAATCAAATTATGTAAAAGAAAAGAATGCCTATAATTTAATAACGGTTTGCAATGGAGCCAAAGTAAATTATTTTTTATTAAGAAATAAGCTAATTTATATAAGTAAAAGAATTCAATGGCGTGTTATGGTATGTGATAGTGAAACCACTGTATAGGAGGCAAAAGTTTAATTTAAGAGACTAGTTTCAGTATGTATGATAAACTACATACTGAAACTAGTTTCATAAATTAAACTTATAGCTCATATACAGTAGTTTCAATATCATGAGTTAATGTTTTGTAAAAAAAAAATATTTAAATGTTGACCTTAAGTTATGGGTTATATAAAGGAGGGGAGTGACCCCGCCACAGAGAAACAAAGCGGGAAACGGAAGAGCGTAGGCAGTCCTACAGTCGAGGACTCCCTCAAGGTTCTTCTGTTTAATGCGAGGTCTATCAGAAAAAAGTTTCTTGAACTTCGTGACCTCGTAGCAACAGAGGAGCCTGAGATGGTGGCCATAACGGAGTCGTGGATAAAAACCTCAAGCGCGATTTTGAAGGTGAATTCACGATTCCCGGTTACCAGATCTTCCTGAAAGATCGGCCAAGATAGTCAAGAATACTCTCAATTCAACGGATTGCAACATTGTATCCGACCATGAACTACTAGGTTTTGACCTAGAGAGAGGTCCTGCCAGATACAGGACCCTGGTGCTTTAAAGACCTCCTGCCCAACTCTTAGAACAGAGTGTATATCGTCATGGGAGATTTCAATACCCATGTTGACTGGGAAACCAGAGAACACTGTGGAGAGAACGCACTACTTCTGGAGTTCGGAAACAACGAGTTCCCGACTCAATGGGTGAGAGAGCCAATGAGAGGAGACAATATCCTCGACTTGGTGTTCACTTCTGAAGATGACATCGTTGAGGACCTCTCTGTTGGCGAAGAGCTCGGTGGCAGTGACCACCGACTAATTAGATTTGTAGTCAAAGTCCCCAAAATAGGGCCGGCACCTAGTAAATCGAGGAAACTGAATTTGAGAAGGGCAGACTTTGTAGGTCTTCGGGTTGGATCAACTGACGCGACGCTAGAAGTGTGCGAGGTTGTTGAAGACTCGTGGAATAGTTTCAAAACTACATTCATGAGTCTTGACTTGCGTTTCATTCTTCTGAAATGACCTGGTCGTTCTTCTGTTCGACACAAGTGGTTGAATCGAGAAATCGGCCAACTGCTTAGTAATAAGTAAAATTTGTACCGACAATCGAAGATCTCGGGTGACTTTGACGAATACCGGAGGCTAGCCAGGAGAGTGAAGTCCAGCATAAGAGCGGCTAAGCGGTCTGAGGAACTCCGAGTGGCAAGACTTGGTAAAGAGAATCTCAAGGAGTTCTTTGGATTTTAAAACAGCTGTAAACCAATCCGTCGAACGATTGGCCCTTTGAGAAATGAGGAGGGGACATTAAAGCACTTAGCTTCAGAAAATGCTAACCTCCTCAACGACTACTTCTCTTCAGTGTTTACTAAAGAGTGTGGTCGCATCCTACAGCCGACGGATTCCTACTCGTGAAAAAAGCTGGCGCATATGAACTTGACCGAAGGAGAAATAGAAAAGAAGATCACTAACCTAATGACGAATAAGTCACTTGGCCGGATGGTTTTCTACCTAAAGTGTTAAAAGAAGTGCACGATCAAGTGTCACGACACCTGATCGCAATCTTAAACATGTCAATCCGGACAGAATGCGTTCCTAGAGAATGGCGTGAAGCAGAGGTGACTCCTATCTTCAAGAAAAGATACCGTAGCCAACCCTCGAACTACCAAACTCTCAGTCTGACTTCGATAGTCGGTAAACTCATGGAAAGAATCATGGTGGACAAAATGACGTCGCATTTAATGTCAAAACTGCTACTGAGGAGTTCCCAGCACGGCTTCCGAAGGCAACGGTCATGCCTGACGAACCTCGTCGAATTCTTCTACTTCGTCTTCAGTGAGCAGATTGGGAGAGGCGATGGATGTGGTCTACTTAGACTTTCAGAAAGCCTTTGATAAGGTACCACACCGCCACCTTCTCCGGAAAGTGCAAGCTCTGGTCATAGACGGAGAAGTAGCAGGTTGGATAGAAAAATGGCTAATTAGCAGATGGCAACGGGTGGTGCTGAATGGACAGGCGTTTGAGTGGATGCCCGTTACTAGCGGGGTGCCTCAAGGTTCTGTTGTGGGACCACTACTATTCATCATCTACGTCAACGACATGGACGGTGACATGATTGACAAGATTTCTAAATGTGTCGACGATATCAAGCTTGGTATGTAACTAACAAACAATGGAATTACTGCCCACCTGCAGGAATATCTTGGGAAGATTGGAAAGTTGTATGACACGTGGAAAATGCCTTTTAACGTGAACAAATGAAAAGTGATGCATATCAGCCGCCGAAACCCCCAAACTCAGTATATCCTTAAGGGCACTGCTATTGAATCCACTGACACTGAAAAGGACTTGGGTGTAACAATCACGAGTGTCCTCAAGTTCTCGAAACAGTTCATTGAGGTGGAGTAAAAAGCCCAAAGGATGCTAGGCTACATAAAGCGCCAGTTTGGATATCGGAATAAGGAGATTGTACTGTGTTTGTACAACTCACTTGTCCGACAGCACCTGAAGTATGCCGTACAATTTTTGAGTCCTTCATTTTGAAAGGATTTTGCGAGATTGGAATTAGATCTGTTATCGTTGGAAACCTGTAGACTGTGTGGTGAGCTCATCAAAGTTTTCAAAATACTTCGAGCGTTCGACAATGTTGAATACAGGGATATTTTCATACTTGTTGAGAGCAGAACAAGAATTCACGGCTTTAAACTTAAACTGAAGCGTTATAACCGCGATCTGTGAGGAAATTTTTTTACCTACAGTATCTGCGGTATTTGGAACGCACTTCCAGTGGAAGGTGTCAAGAGTGAATCTGTTGACCAGTTCAAGTCAAGACTAGAGAGCGTCTTGAAAAGTCGCTGTTTAAGGACGTAAAGCATTTGATCAGAGATGTGCCCGCTCGACTGTTAGTCCAAATGTACCCTCATTGAATGGACCGTAAGGTCTTCTAGGGTACTTTCTTTCCCTGTTCCTCCTTGTTACGCTATATTGCTCTCGCTCGCTGTCATTACGATATTCCTTTGATAACGCTTTATTTTCAATGTATTTCCATTTTTTCTCATATTTTTTTTCATTGATTTCAAAAAGTGAATCAAGTTTTATATGATATCGAAACTATTTATGATTTTGAAGATTTCTATCACTTTGCTGTTAAGGCGCTTATTTTCAAGCGAGAGCAATTCAATTCTTTAGCTCTATCCTCAAACGCTCTATTTCGTACCTGTGGAATTATCTTTGTCGCCGTTCGCTGTACTCTCTACAATGCATCGATGTCTATTTATAAATACGAGACCATAACTGAGATATATATTCCAGCTGAGGACGCACAAGTGATTTCAATAATGGGACTACTATATCTACTCTTATATTCAAAATTTCTCGCAATAAATCCAAGATTTTATTTCCTTCTTAGCTAATTTGATGAAGTACTTCGAAAACTTGCACTTCTCGAAATTAATGCACCAAGATCACTGTTCTTATGGCACATTTTTTAATCGATCACTACCTAATGTATAGTCAAAGTTTCCATTTTGAGAGTCCATTCGTATAACTTGCATTTTAGTGAGATTAAAATTTACTTGCCATGTTACTGACCTATAAAATATATCATTTAGATCGTATTATATTTCCTCTTGATCTGAGTCTTGTTTCACTATATGACATAGTTTAGTATCGTTCTTAATCTAAATCGCTAACGTAGATAACAAATAATACAGGACCCAAGACTGACCACTGAGCACGCCACTATTGACTTTTACCCAATCAAACGATTCTCCATTTATAAACACTCTGCCTACGGTTCAAAGATGAGTTTTCGATCTACGCATTATACTACCTCTTAACCCTTGCGCTCTAAACTTTTCCAAAAGTTTCCTATAGAAAAATTAATCAAACGCCATTTTTTACAATCAAGGGAAATATTGCCTACCGATTTATGATGATCATATTTTTTTGTCTTAACAAAGCGAAAAAATTCCAACATATCCACGCGACTAAAAATTGCTTTAAAATTTGCTAATTTAAAGCATAGAGCAACAATAGCACCATTTAGACATTTATTTAAAATCTTTGAGTGGCGCTATGATTTTTTTAACTCCTCGTGTGCACTTAAAATTTGCAAGACTGTTTACTTCATTGAAGTCAATTGCATCGGGAGAAACAGAAAATTAACCTATGTCTTCCAGCTTAAAAACGCCTCAGAAATCTCTGATTTGTTTTTTGCAATACCTCTTATGTCGCTAACTAGAATTCCTTCGTCATTTTTCATTTTTCCTATCAAATCTCGAATCGATTTCCTATAATTTACATACGAATAGGACTGTTTGAGACTTTCTGTATACGTTTTAGAAAGATCGATTTCGATTTTTGCTTTTTTCACATCGCTGTTGACTCGATGCCAATAAGGAATGTAATTTTGCTGGTTTTTAATGTTGCTACTGTCTTTTAGCAATTATTAGTAGTGCTTTCTTTCACCGATAGCAAACTTCAAAATTTTATTGATCTAGAGCGAGCTTATATTTTGAATGGTCTTCTTCATTTTTGGGATGCATTCGTTATCGTAAATAATACATATCAAAATATTTTCACACATCGCAGCGATACTTCCAGTCAGTTACCTGCCTAATGAGGTCTTTATCTTCATATTTTACCCACGACTCGGGTAATGCAACGATGTAAACATTTTCATTATCACTACACTCGCAAGATCGTTGAATTTATTTCTAATACTACGAGCGTTAAAAGATATACAGCTTATTTTTTCGATTTCGAGTGACTGGCGATAAACATTCTTAATGCTGCAGCTCTCTGGTTCGCTGGATCTGTCTGAAAAAATGTCTCATTTATAGTTGGGTGGTAACTGGCCTGGCTGATCCTATTCCATTAAGGTGCAGTCCATCTACCATAAATAGTTCGTGTGGTTAGTAGAACTGCTCACAATAGTTGACGAAATTTACAGCCTGTTCCTGTTAAAATAATTTCAAATATTAATATATGAAACCCTCTCAAGAACGCTGTTCCTTGAGCCCACTCGTGGTGGGACTCCTGAAGAAAAAAATCACAGCTTGTCTCTTTAAGTTTTCACACTAGCAACCTAGGTATAATGCGCAATAAGTTAACATAACATAACATAACATAATTACACGGATGACAAAAGCCACAAGGGCCTATCAAAGGTCATCCGCCTCCGTCAAAACCCACCCACAAAAAGCACCATCACCAGGGAAAGACAAAATCAAAGTCCCGCCACAATATAATATAACAGATGACAAAAGCCACAGGGGCTCATAATAGGTCTCTTGAGTCAAACGGCCTCTTTTTTAAGGCACTGAAACTCCCAGGAAAACTACATCCAGAGGATTGCATCCAGAAACAAGGGTATCACCAATCAAGGCTTGTCAAGAACTAAATCATGCAGCTTTAGATATATACAAACAATATTAATATATACAAAACTTAGAAACCATCACAACCTTCCCTTCCCATAAACTCATCCAACCTACTCTTAAATACATTTAGATTTGGACTACCTACTACCCTCTGCGGCAATTTGTTGCAGAAGTCTACCCCTCTATTGGTGAAAAAATATTTTCTTAAATCCAACCTACACCCTTGGTTTTTAATTTTCAAGTGGTGACCTCTAGTCCGATTTCCATCATCTAACTCAAAAAACTTGCAAACATCCAATTTATCTATCCCGGAAAAAATTTTAAAGAGCTCAATCATATCCCCTCTCACACACCTCCTTTCGAACGAGAACATATTTAATACCCTCAGTCTATTTATATATTCAAGGTGCCTCAGGGAAGGAATAATCTTTGTTGCCCTCCGTTGCACTGACTCGAGAAGGTTAATATCGTGTCTAAAATGTGGGGACCATGCCTGTATACAGTACCTCCTTACTTTTGCAACTGACATTTCTCTTAATAAAACCCAGCACTCTATTTGCCCTATTTCTTGCTTCAATACACTGCTTATAAAACCTTAATGACTTATCTATTACTACTCCTAGATCTTTCTCATCCTCTACTGAGCTCAGCCGATGCCCATCCATTTCATAGTTAAATTTTCTATTATCTTTTCCCATGTTAATAACTTTGCACTTATCAAGGTTGAAAATCATTTGCCACTTATGTGCCCAGGATAACAATTTATTTAAATCCCCCTGCACTTTAAAATTATCATCAATATCTTTAACTACAGCTGCTAATTTGGTATCATCCGCAAAAATTGACCCTTTATTATTAACTGCCTCCCCAAGATCATTTATATAGATGATGGACCGAAAACTGATCCCTGCGGAACCCCACTGATAACATACCTCCACTCTGACTTTACACCATTTAGCACTACCCTTTGCTTTCTGTCTTTCAGCCACTCAGCTATTTAATTTGTAACACCCCCACATATCCCAATCATTTTTAATTTATGAACTAGTCTCCTATGTGGTACCTTATCAAATGCTTTACTAAAATCTAAGTAAATTATATCTACATTCTCTCCCTTATCTACTTGATCTGTTACGAACTCCAGAAAGTCTAGTAAGTTAGTCAAACATGATCTACCTAATCTAAACCCATGCTGAGCATCGCTGATTAATCCCTCCCTCTCTAGATGTTGGCAAATCCCTTTTTTAACTATTTTCTCAAGAATTTTACAGACTACAGGAGTTAGGCTAACCGTTCTAAAGTTATTTGGATCCTCTTTACTACCCTTCTTGAAAATGGGGACTACATTCGCTCTCTTCCAATCATCGGGTATTTCTCCATATTCCAGTGACCTAGTATATAACTTCTCCATAGCTATTGAGATACTTTCTACCCCTTCTTTAAGTATCTTTAAGTATCCTCAGACTTAGTAAAAACAAATATTATTAGGCGCCTATATGGACTATAAACCTAGTATCAGTAGTAGCTTCGTCTTGTACAAAGTCAAAAACGGAGTTTAGTATATCTTAAACTTTGGAACGCCCATAGCAGTACCTTTTTCTTGGTGCCGGAAACCTGCCACAAAACTCATCGAGTTGGTTTCGCAGAACCAAATCCGCGTAAAGTCGTACTTCATCCCGGCCTCGTCCTCATCATGCAGGAAGCTAAAATTGAGAAACTATTAGTTGTGACTATCTCTAGTCTCGCCCTTGATGGAATTCAGGGGCCACCTACAGCGCCAGCTCAAATAAATCGGCAGACAAAGTAGGTGCTGGTGAAACCGCATCTTTAGGCTTTTCCTTTGTACTTTTGTAGCCGTTAACTCGCTGGCTGCAAAAGGAGTGCGATCTCCTCTTTGACGAGAAGTAGTTGTAACTCAAGCGTTCACTGGTTGATAGAACAACGATACTGCTTTGGGATACCCAGAAAGTGATCAAGCAGAAAATTGCCGATGCAGAGACCACAAACTCGCTTCCGAGGCGCCATCTGCATTGTTTCATAGAGTGGATTGATTCTACTTAGGGAGAGAGGAAAAAAGAACGAGAAAACACTAATTCGTACAACCCCTCAAAGGAATAAATAAAAACTGAGCAAGAGGCACCAAAACTGATGGGGGAATATTTATTAGTAAATTTTAGTAGATGAAATAATTGAGAGGAAAAGAAATTAAAAAAAAAAATTTAACACTTGGAAAAACAACAAGATAATTTTTCAATGTTCATTTTTAGACTGAGACGGAATTTTTAAAGGATAACGGATGGATTGTCTTGTTTCCAAAACAAAACTGCCATTTGCCGATGAGAATCTAATGAATGGCCCGATCTTGTATGGCGATCGCTGATAGGTTAATGGAGTATGACGTCACCTGTGAAAAACTGGCTTAGCTTTTCTCACGAGCAAGGGTAGGCCGAAAACGTGTTTATTGGCTTTGTATACAAAATTGGTTTAGCATTTACTAAATATTGTTCTTTGCTAATATCTTTTTAAAGTGAAAATCAATATTTCAGAATCATTTAAGTCAAGAGATTTTCAAGCATCAACTAAATCTAAAAAAAATGCCACCATAATTATATTCGATTTCATTATGCATAGCTTTTGTTATTCAATTATCATAACATGAATTTTTTCCATGTGTTTGGAAAGAAAATTGCGAATTATTACTGGTTTTATCATTATTTATCAGAAACAGTGAGGATATTTTAATTAGAGGTAAATTAGAAACATTAACTTGGTTCGATCGAAAGTAAATAATGCAATATGTATGCAAATATATTGCAATCAAATATTAATGAGAGATCATATCTCATTCATGATTGAATGACTCCAAATCCCATTGTCTATTTATCATGGATATATATATATATATATATATATATATATATATATATATATATATATATATATATATATATATAAAGGGCGGTTTAATTGAGATCAAAGCGGTTGCTCGCTGCCTCAATGTGCACGGTTCGAATCCCACCCCAGCTCAGATTTTTTCGAAGTAAGAAATAACTATTTCCGAAGAAAAATTATTCCGTTTTCTTTTTCCTGCGGTGAAGTTCGATTTATTTCATCATTCTCTCGCGTTCATGATATATATATATATATATATATATATATATATATATATATATATATATATATATATATATATATATATATATATATATATATATTGTTTAGGTAAGAGTTTTTCTTTTATGCATGTTTTATTAAAGACCAGGTCTAGTTGAACCTTGATTAGCTTCTTTCTTTGCTTTTCTAATTTCCTTATTATTCTTTTCTCGTCTTGCGAAAAGTTATAGAGAAGTGTTCCTTATATTCATGGTTTATTTTAGCTAGCTGAGCTTTCGGTCACGTTTGACCATCTTCGGAGCCAATTTATTTTACACTGGTTAAAGATAATTTAGATAATGAAAAACATGGAGAATGTGGTTGACAGTAAGTTGTTAGAAAAGGTACATTTGGAAATGGAATTTCGGTCATTATTGACCGTTAATCCGTAAAGAGTTTTAAGGTTCGCTGGGTGGGGTCAATAAGGCATTAATCTTCAGTTTATCTTCGATGATTAGGATTGCTTCCAGGATATGAAGGCGTGTGGGGTCACTTTTCCTTTTGATAATGGTGTTTTGTACTAAAATTTATCATGTTAGTTGAATTCCATGTTGCATGTAGTGGTTCATGATGGCGCCGTTTTGCAGATGCATGGTGAGTCTACGAGATAGGGATGTGTTTGTCATTCCAATGTATTTATTTGAATTATGAAGCTTACAATCTTCATGCGGACAGATGATTACTTATTTTTTGGTTTTATAATATATTGTGACTTGTAGCGTCTCTTCTGGATTCGTGCATTTTGTATTTTGGTGTATAATATTGTTGATTGTTCTTTCGTCGATTTTATACGATTTACTCATTTGTTTCATAGAGAAGATATTTATTGGGTGCTTCTTATTGTCTTCATTTTTATTATTGTTATTCTCATGTAAGTTTTTCAGGAATGTATTTGTTTCTTTGTCCACCATAATGTTGGAGAAACCATTATTGATGAGGACTTGCTTTATTCTTTGAATTTCGTTATGGAACAATGCCCATGACGAACTGTATTTGTATGCGCGTCTAATGTATGTTCTTATGACACTTTTTTATATCTTTCTGGACATTCGCCATCTCCATTGAGACAATTCCCAGAATTCGTTGGTTTAGCATATACCTGCGTTGTGTATTTATTTTCACTTGCTGTCACTTCAATATCAAGGAACGGTAATTTTCCGTTAGAATATTGAAGTGACAGCAAGTAAAAATATATATATATATATATATATATATATATATATATATAGCAAAAACAAGAAAACAAACCACCAAAATCTCTATTTTCTTCAAAATACTAATAAATAATTTTAAGGAAAACTGCCCAGAATATTCTTTGAAATTTTTCTCTGATGGTTCCCAAGATTCATTTCTCGAACAGCTGAGTAAAAATATATGAGTAAAAATGATGCATCCAAAACTAAAGAACGATAATATAACTTTCAGCTAACATGTAAAACCTAGAACTCACACATGGATACACTGTTTAAAGAGTTTTGCAATCTGTTTCTGAAGGCAATATTCATTTAAGAGGATGATGAGACAAGTTTAAGTCGACATATCCTTCATAAAGTATGTCTTCCAGCAAAAGAATAAAAGAATAACACTGTTTCACATATAAAGGCAGTTTAATCGGTAAAAAATTTAACTACGCATAATAAAGCTACACGGAGATACCGAGTATGTCGACTCGAAAGACCACTAGTGGGTAAGATCGCACGATGTAACGCATGCCGAGGAAGAAACGTTATTTTACGTCAAGATGCAAAGAACATGAACCCGAATGTGTTTTGTCATAATGTCTTTCGTCACTTGAGAGAGACAGGATTTATAACACGCTTCCCTGCACATAAAAAAACTGTTAAGTAAAATTAAAAAATGCACGTATTTTAACATATGCTATGGAGCATTTCCCTTGGACTGCTGAAAAGTGTAGGGGGAGGTCAATTCAAGTGGCGCTTATCTTGCGGCTACTGCCAAGAGAATAGTCACCAAAGTCAATTAGCCTATTGCACAAACACAAAACACGATATAAAAAAAGAACAAAAAACAAACCTGCAAAACAGAAACCAGCTAAACAACTAACAAAAAATATTAACAAAAGGGTAATTAAAGCAGTGGTGAGAGGATGGAAAGTGTTTTTTAGCTACCAAAACAAATTTAATTTTTTCGGATCGGATAATAGGCAATATGTTCACAACGTGTCGCTTAGATGAAAAAATGAATCGCGCTTTCGAGGAAAGGACGGCTAAATTTGGAATTGACAGCGTTACGGAGTGGGGTATATTTTCAAGTGCTGGACTTTGTTAATTTGTTCATTTGGGGGAAACGTAAACGCTGTGGTATAAAAGATTCTGCTTCAGGAACATGCTATCCCCTCTCTCAGAATATCAGGAAAATGCGAGTATGTTTTCATGCATGATAATACTCCTTGCCGCACACCAAAGGCGGTGAAGTAGTTCTTGTATGCTGAAAATATCGAAGTAATCAACTAGACTTCCCACAGCACTGATTTAAACCGGATAGAAAACATGGAAGATACTCAGTGAGAAGATTATGGAATTATGGGAGGGGGGGGCTTCCTTATTTTTTTCAGTTTATGTATTTAACACAGGTCCCTTTCTAGAACGCGGAGCGAATTTGAGGATTGGGGAGAGACTAGTCTTGGATTTCTTAATCGAGGAGTAATTGCTCTCCCTCCCCGGCCTCCGAATCTGCGGGATGAGTGGAGCTAATTCAGTGGGGTTGAGGAGAGCGAACGAAGTCTTGTCGCTAATCATGAGTCATCTCCTTCCCGGGTCTCCGATTACCAGCAGCACCTTTTCTTAATCTCTCTAGTAGGAGAGTAGGTGCAGTTGTAACAAAGATCAGAAGATTTTTCGGCCATTTGAGGGTCACCATTTATGGAGGGGGGGGCATATTATAACTTTTATTTAATTATTCTTAAATCATCTTGAATTTCTCTTTTATCGAATCTATATACTTCTTCTTCTTGAGGGAAATTCCTTATTTTCTTTTAAGTTGGCCCTTCAAACATTTTTCTTTCATTTGACTTAAGTATATATTCTTGTTGGCTGGGTTAATTCTTGATCTTTGTATCCTTCCTTTCTTGATGTATCTTAACTTTTATTGCATTTATCTTGAGTTGATGATTCCTTCTTGATTCTTGACGATTTGATGAGTTAGCCCTCGAAGACCTTTTCTTCAGTTTTTCTTTCTTGAGGCGATCCATTTTATCTTGCGTCTTCTTGAGTTGGTCCTTCAGCGTTTTCCTTGACTTACGTTATCTCCTGGAGATTTCTTCGTAAAAGTTGTGGACTATTGAGTTTCGAACTCGGTACCGATAGATTTAAACGCCGATGCTCTTAGCCATTACGCTACGGCTTAGCCCGTCCTGAGTTGGTAATTCAATTTGGAATCTCATCCTTTGTATTATATATCATTTCACGGGATTTTAAATACTCAATATTATAGAAAATATAATTGATTTAATTAGCAATTGGGGGCTGGGCTAATATGTCTGAAGTCAAGAAGCATAGCATAAAAACATTGAATAATAGATCGCCTAACGACGTCTGGCAATCGCCTTTGAATTCGAAACTAATAGCGGGGTTATGGAGGTTCAACCTATCAGTATTAAAGATGCCTATGGGGGAAGAAGCCCGCCATTTCGAAACAATAACCTTAGGGTTTGAATTTAAATACGGTTGCAAGACTTTGTTATGCACTCCAATCCTCATTGTTTTTATTAACAAAATTTAGACTTATGGGCGTTTTTTGAGGCCTGCAGCACTTGTTCGCTTAGCTCACAAAATTAAGAAAATGTGCGAAGCAAAAAGATTTTTATTTCGCAACACATTCAAAATTTGTGTGCAAGAAAAAAATAATTTCACAATTTTTTAAATGCACAGACGGACACACACACACGCACACACGCGCGTGCGTGCTAGTATTATTATATTTATAAGATGCAGTGCTCCGAAAAAATCAGGAAGGAGCTAGAAATGGAGTGAGTAAATTTCCTTGAAGTGGGTGACTGTGTACTCGTGTGTAGTCCATAGCAGCGGTCGCCAACCTTTAGAACTTAATGGACCACTAAATGTATAATTTTTTATTTGGCGGACCACTGATATGAATTTAGATTAAAAGGTACTGTAAATATAATTAAAGAATATTAATCCTAAAAGTTTTATTTTTTTAATACGAAATACACACATTAAAGGTAAAAATGTTATATAGTAATTATTCCAAAAAAAACCCTGAAGTTTAGTTAAATATTACCTATTTTTAGTGTGATGGTTGTTGCTGTTTATTTGACATCAGTATGTGGAGATTCGGCTCCAATGACGTCACTGCAAGACGGAGAGCTGCGTCTATTTCAAGCCGAGAGCGGTACCGAGTTTTAATTACTGTGACTGATGAAAATGTCTTTTTGCATGAATATGTTGTTGAAAATTGAATCAAAATATTTATTGCTTCCTCGTTTAGTGATGGGTATTCATTTTTTACAGAGAACCAGAAATGAGGTCTTGATAAAGATGACTGGAATTTAGCTTTGAGACTGTCGTCGTAAGATAGATCGATGAGGCTTTCTTTTTCATTCATGCTTAATTTGCTTTCTTCGATGTTAGCTACAAATGGATCATTATCCACATATTTCCAGGCCTAGGATCTTCTTCACTTGGGTAATAAAAATCAAAATATTCTGTCAGTGACTGTAAGTGCTGTTGAATAATGGATACCACTTGCCGGTTGAGACCCTTCTCTCCCATATATTTATCTGATCTATGTCTATGATAAGTTTTGTTAATCGTAATTTTTTTATTTGAATGTTCATGAAATATAAATAATGCCACATTTTTTCCGTGGACCACAGGTTGGCGACCACTGGTCCATAGCATTCCTCGACTGAGATATTTCTCCGAATGCGGTCGCTCTGCTCATCACTTTTTGAAACAAGATCTTTAGGTGATTCATTTTAAGGGTTATCATATAACCCAGTTCCGTATACTCAGAAGCGAGTCTAGCTCTATTCATATAACTACAACACATTTGAATATCTTCAGTGATCATTATGTTCTTTATTAAGCATTCTCAAAACTTATTGGAGGTTTTGGCTTATAGAAATAAATAACTAATAGTTAACTTCAATGTACGAAGTCAAAGTACGAGGTTGAAATAGATTACCCGCTTCAAGCTGCTTTTGACAGTCACAAGAGCGTCAAATGGGCTCGGCGGATACAACTTGATGGTCGGACGACAGTTATGCCCCATCCAGGATAAATGGATCTGCCCATTGGTACTCTAATCACAAATAGTAGAACATATATATATATATATGTGTCGTTGTCATTAGAAGCAATTCACTTATGAAAGACTTCAAAGGAATCTCGTGAGCTGCTAGTATATGTGTAAGTGCAATGTTTCCTTATGTGCAGATAACTAGGCATTTAAAAAAAAACAACAGACAAATGAGTATACAAAAACTCTAATTCATTCTCACCAAGAAAATACAAAACTTCACTTATATTCACACTGCTACATAGAACACACAAGGCATGATCGATCTGGAAACTTTCCGACACTGAAATAAAATGAATAAAGAAAGATCTCATTGACAACGAATTTACAATGATAAAGATAGGGAAAACAATATCCAGAATAATATAAAAGTTATACCAAGGACACCAAGAGAAAATTCACCTAGCAAAATATTAGCCAGAAATTAAATTTTATTTTAAATCGTACAAAATTCGAACAAAGTACTGCGGAATAGAAGTCACTAAGGAATATTATCAAACAGGAGCTTCTGCCACGAAATTGGAGTAAAGATCTATGAGTTAAATATGTATTATTAAACAAGGTCTGCTGACCAAAATCAGGTGCTCTCACTTATTCTGATTTATGACCTCCCGAGCTTCAAAACTTTCAATAATTCCCGGATTAACCTTAAGAGGACCTTGGCAACTATATCTTCCGAAATAAAATGTAAAAAAACACGAGGGTTTCAAATTTCGTTAGATTCGGCCGAATAGTTATGAGGTTATTCCATATAATTCCTCGGCTAACATTGGGAGGACCTCGGCAACTATAAGGGTTACAGATTTTGTTAGAATCGGCCGAATAGTTATGATGCTATTGACAAAATAAAATAATTCCCAGGCTAAAGTTATGAGGACCTTCACAATTATATGATTCGAAACAGAATGTAAAATAACATAAGGGTTTCAAATTTCGCTAGAAGCGGTCAAATAGTAAGGAACTAAAAAAAGCAAAACGGGCACCGAAGGACCGATTGATATAGTGAGATAAATGTCGCACTCGATTAAAAATAGCAAACTTCTATCCAAATTTTCCACAAGACAAAGATATTTAAATACTGACTTAATCAATAAATTCAAGACAATTATTCCTTCTTTGCCCTATTTAAAGGTCTTCCTAAGACAAACAAAATAGAAATCCTCTTAAGACCTATAATATCAGCTGTTGGATCCCATTCCTTTCATTTTTCAAAGTAATGCAGATTCCTATCAAATTTAGTTCCCAAAATATCTAAGTCTCATTTAATCCATTTAATCCATAGTCTCAGTTAATAGTAATTTTTCCTATCGTATGCGGAAATTTTTAACCCTAACCGTTTATGTTTTACAAATGATGATTTGTCTCCAATTGAGGTGCTTAAGGTGTATAAAGGCAGAATTTAGCGGTAGATATAATAGTATAGTGTTAAAAATCAGAAGTAGGTGTAAGGATGTGTTAGTGAGGAGGTGTGTGTGTGTAGTTTGAAGATGACTGGATGATCCTTTCTTCTCCTCTCTTCTCAGTTCCTATCACCTTCTGACTCTTTTTCCCTGAACTAAATATTTGATATTAAACTGGATTTCACCCTTTCTGTATAATTTCCACTTTCTGTATAAACTGACTTTCTCTTATTAGTCTCAGGCTTACGCAAACATTCTCGGCAATTTATTTATGGAAAATTTCGAAAAGGAAATTTCAAATATGTCTTGTATCGTAATAAATTTATCATACTAAAGTGTGTTTTTATATCTTCAAAAGAAGGTTCGAGCTATTGTGAAGTTCTTCCGTATATATATATATATATATATATATATATATATATATATATATATATATATATATATATATATATATATATATATATATATATATATATATATATATATATATATATATATATATATATATATATATATATATATATATATATATATATATATATATATTTATACCAAGCAATGGCTTCGCCACTTCCCTCTACGGGGGGCGCTTGCACTTCGCTACTAAAATTAAAATTTAAAATCTAAAAAAATGCAGCCATGCTTGTCATATATATAATTAGGTAATAGGCCATGTTGTATACATGCACTGTTGAAGTTCACAGCAATGGCAGCGTAATTGATTTTAACTTGTATTCTCTTTATTTTTCTTACAAGACTGCAGACAAAGGCTTGTAAGAAAAATAAAGAGAATACAAATTAAAATTAATTTATATATATATATATATATATATATATATATATATATATATATTAGTGTAGTTGGGTAGCAGTCTTTCCTGAATGCAAATTTTGTTGAAGACCATTATGTATTTTGCCTTAATTAATTTCCTTTGGCATCTTTCTCTTCATCTAACTATCTGTTTTATTCCATTTTGTAGATGGTGGATCACTTGTCCAGTATTCATCTCTTTTTTTAAATGAATTTGATTGGTAAAAACCAAACGAAATTGCTGAGCTTTCGATCTTATTCGATCATCTTCAGAGCGTTTTGATATGTCCTTTCCTCTTTTACCGATGTAATGAGTGGAGTGAGGATCTGATAGAATGAAAGAAATGAAATTAAATTAAAAAAAGAGAGGTGGGAGACATAGAACAGCTCTTCCGACTTTCTCCCCTCCTCCCTTGGCGATTATGGAGCAGCCAAGGAGGGAGGGGGAAGGCCCAGTACTCCTTTATAGACCCCCATAGTCACACTGTCTAGAGCCAAAGTAGGCTCTAATCACTGCGAGTATGGCGGTTAGGAGTGAGAGGGAGAGGAAGGAAGAAGAAAGTTGTAGGATAGGACAGCGAAGAAAATATTATGCGACAAAAGTGGAATTAGTTAGTCATAGGACCTACAGCTTAACGTAGAATCCTAACTACGATGTGTCGCTTGTCCTAACTATAACTATAAGAGTTTATCGTGACCCCTATCCCACGTATCAATGTGATTACCGTGTGCGAATGTGATAGTTAAAAATGAATAGATGCTGAAGGCTGAAGGAGGTAAGAGGTTTGCAAAGAGATGCTAGTTGCCTGGAGGTCAGGCTTATCTCTGGCCATTTTATGTAGTATAGCTAGCGTGATAAATTTAGAAAGAAGTATTGGTATTTATGAGTCGTTCAAACCGTTATTAGTCAGTATTCTTACTATTCTCTGGTGTTGCTTCGGTTAATTAATTACTCTTAATCGTCGTCGAGTATTAATCTCTTTCTCTAGGTGTAGATTTTTTTCTTCGTCTTCTTCTCCTCCCACATCTATCCTTAGTGAATTTGGGAATAATCTGTGTGATCTCCATCCATCCTTCTCTTTGGACAATTTGGTTGGTTAATTCAACTCCTACTTCATTCTGTGTCTTTTCTAAGACTTTCCTTGCTTTTTTTTCAATTATTCTGTTAAGTAGTTTTATCTTTGCCTCCATGTGCATGTCTTGTAGTCTTCTTCTTTCTCCTCTTCTGGTGTTTTTTATTAAGTAGATAGCTTTGTTTTGGACTTTTTGGAGTCTTAATAGGTTACTTCTCGAGATCGTGTACATCGCGATGGTCGGATAAATAATCGCGGACTGTACTATTGCTTGATAAATATTTCTTTTGTTTTTCATGCTTAGGTGAACTGGCTTGTACAGTAATGCCAGGCTGCTCTGCCTTCGATTCACCCTCTCAGTTACGTGCTTTTTATAACCTGATTTCGTAATGGTTAGCCCTAACGCCTTACATTCTTTTACGTATCTGTAGCGCTGTCCTTCTACATATACATCTGAGATGCTTCTCCTGTACACGGGCACCATTTTCAATTTACCCCTGTTGGTTTTAATTTTCTATTTATTTTCGTATCTATTAATGATTCTTATCTCTTCTTCAGTCATCCTAACGTGCATTGGGAAGTTCCTACAGGGGCAAAGTATGATTTGAGTGACGTCGTCAGCAAATTGGATGTTCAAGCAGCCCTCATTTCATGGTGGTGGTATATCTGCTGTGTAGATTGAATAGAGAGCCGGACTCAGACATCCGCCTTGGGGCAAACCCGCAGCAAACTCGAATATTTCTCCTTGATATCGTCCTATTTCCACATAAGCACGTCTCTCCATTACATAATCACATAAAATCCTTTCAATCTTGTTGTGTATTCCTAATCTGAGTATCTTGAGTTGTATACCCCTCTGCCATACTTTGTCGAATGCCTGGACACGTCCCGGCATACGATAACTACGCTCATTTTTTCTCTCTTTGCTTTTGCTATCTTTTCAAGGTGACTTAAAGGGCCATCTCCGTGCTTCTGTTTTTCCTGAAGCCAAATTGGCAGCTGTTTCTTCAGTCATTATCATCGAGGAATTTGGACAGTCTGTTATTTATTATTTTTTCTAATACCTTACCGATGAAATCTATCAGCGAGTCGTGGCGGTAGTTACCCACTTGATCCGGTGGTTTTCCCGCCTTGAAAATGAATATCATCTTCGCCACTTTCAGTTCATCAGGAAATGTATCCCGTGTTCAAGCACGCATTGAAGACGTTTCTCACTCCCTCTAGTATGTTCGGTGGTGCTTCAATGTAATTTAATCTGGTGAGTCCCGATCTACCTGGGGCTCTCTGTCGGAAGTTCTTTATGGTTTCTTTTAATTTCTCAGATGTAATGATTGAGTCTATTCCGCCGTTGTTGTCTCTAAT
This sequence comes from Ceratothoa steindachneri, assembly GCA_963969495.1. Taxonomy (NCBI): domain Eukaryota; kingdom Metazoa; phylum Arthropoda; class Malacostraca; order Isopoda; family Cymothoidae; genus Ceratothoa; species Ceratothoa steindachneri. The sequence continues at coordinate 126,218,074 of OZ018321.1, forward strand.
TTTTTCGACCAAGTGGAGGGGTATGTCCTTTCTATCTCTCCATTGAGTTCGTCCACGATAGGATGTTTAAAATCAATGTCTGTCGTAGAATGGACTCTCGACGATATACCATATATAACTATTCGTTGAGGGAACTTATTCAATTATCTTTAGAGTGCGGGGATGTCTGGCTGGCCGATATTATGTATCTTCGATATACTTAAGAAGTGGAACTGATCTCAAGGATAATATATTGCTATCATTAATAAAATAGAGTTTTATTAATAATAACTATCAACAACACACAAAACGGAAAATATTGACATAAACAGAGAATTGGAAAGGGTCGTGAGAAATCGAGTTAATCCGAGGATTAAAAGATTTTAAAAGGTAAAACAAATATAAAGTTAAAGGGAGGTGATGGTTCGCTAAACCATTTAAAGCACAGGATATAATTGACAAAAGGGTTAAATACTCAAAGGTAACGTTCGGCTTACGTAATTTATACTTGTTGTGCAGAGGAAGGCGGCGTGAAGGAATTTTCAGTCCACTGGCGAGTTTCAGCCGAAAGGGGGGAATAAAATGACGTGGCGTCTTGGGAATGAGAACCGTTTCTTAACGAACGGCTTGAAGAACAATGGCTGTTCTACGTTGTTCTCTTCTGAACAACAGGGGGGTGAAAACCGTCTCTTGTCTACGGGCTCAAGAACAATGGCTGTTCTAATGTTGTTCTCTTTTGAACAACAAGGAGGAAGGGTGAGAACCGTTTCTTGGTGAACGGGCTCAAAACGAACAATGGTTGTTCTACGTTGTTCTCTTCTGAACAACAGGGGGGGGGGGGTGAGAACCATTTCTTGTCAAAAGGCTCGAAAGAACAATGGCTGTTCTAACGTTGTTCTCTTTCTGAACAACAGGGAAAGGGTGAGAACCGTTTCTTGGCGAACGGTCTCAAACCAACAATGGCCGTTCTACGTTGTTCTATTCTGAACAACAGGGGGAGGGTGAAAACCGTTTCTTGTCAACGGGCTCAAAAGAACAATGGCTGTTCTAATGTTGTTCTCTTTCTGAACAACAAGGAGGAAGCCTTGGGGACTCAGCGTCACGAAGGCTCGAACCTTGGCACTCAAGGGATATTGTCCTTCTTCTGGACAAGTGATGGTAAATCTCGAGGTCGAGGTCCCTTGGCGCACAAGGTGAGAGTGGGTCGTGGTGATGTTTCGCGATGAAAATCTGGATCTCCAATCTGCTCTTAGTGGTAAAGTTTCCATCTTAATAGTCGAGACACTCCCTTGGGGTGGGCGACAATGGAGTGAGAGCTTCGAGGGAATGCACAGCCGAGCCTGGGAACAATGCCTTATCTGCCCATAAGCCTAACTCAATTTGGCGAGGACGGCGTATGGGGGCGAACGGGGGAAGATAAACCTCCTTGTTTAAACATTGACTCAGGTAGCTGCGATAAGGCGCCCAGCTTCAAGCGCAGATGCACGTGGGGAGCATCGTGGTTTTAAATAACATGTGATAGTGGTTGAAATTAACGCGGCCTCAACCCGTTCTATCACAATGTCATATTCCTCATTCTCTTCTTCGCTAATTTTGAGTACATTTCTCCAGTGCTCTCTAAATAATTCGCCTATATTTCTTCCTCATCTTCCAAAATGTTGTTCCCTGCATCCTTAATTTTCATTTTATCCCTTGTTGTCCGTGTCTTTAATCTGTTGATATGTTTCCAAAATTCCCTCGGTAGGCAGATGTCCGTTTTTGTTGCGTGTTCTCTTCGTAAGTATGTAGGGAAATTGGGTCCCAGTCTTTGCAGTATACATCTATTTATAAATGCGTTGAGTTGTCTTCCGACATTGTTTGTATTTCTGTACCCAGAAGCCACGTAATGGGCGTTTAAATTGCCCATCAAAATGACTGGTATCCTATAATTAAAGAATTTAGGTAAGTTTTGTACCAGTAATTGGGGGCGCCTGAGTGGATGGTATCCAGTTGCGACAATAATGTTGCTTAAGTCCAATTTAATTTCTTTATCTAAGTATGCATCCTCCAATCCTTGTATTGTTTTATACTGCAACCCTTGCTTGACAATGTTAATAACACTGTAGTTCCATATCTTTAGTTTCTCGTTTTCTGTGTTTCTTCCATGTTCTGATATTAATATAACATCTGGGTCAATCTTTCTGAATAAGTTTATGTACATAATTTCCTTGTCTTTCCATCCGCATGTGTTAATTTGTAATATTTTTAATTTCTTAATATCCATAATCGAATTGTCCATTTCCGTTCGTTTATTCGTTTTCCGTTTAGTTTGTCCTATCTGTTACGTTATCGGTGTTTCTTCTTTTTTTCTGGTTTTTCTTTTGTTTCTCCTGGGTTCTCCATCTGCTGACTGCATTTGAGGGTTCTTCTGGTAGTTTATCTCTGGGTCAAGGACCCCTTTTACTTGCGGACTTAGATCTGTTAGTTCTTAGAGCTTTCTTGCGAGTAACCCGTGTGCACTCTTGCTCTGTGTCGTCGGAGGTATTTTCAGTCTTCGCTGATTGTGTCCTTTTCTGATTCTTCTGCCTTTTGGTTTCCTTTCTCCTCTTCGATTAACTCATGTTTTGTCTTTTCTGTGACATTGATTCTGAAAATGGCCGATGAGTCGACTTCTTTGGGGAATTTCATCGGTTCGATCCCATTTTCCTGTAACATGCTGTTGACTGTTGCTGCATAACTTCATCACGTGGGCATGTAATATACAAATAAGTATTTTTACGTTGAGAGTAACATCTAAATTTATTTGCGTTGCCGGTTCTTGTTGGTCACTTTTTGCCATTGATGCGTATGAGTTTTTACTTACGTTAATATTGTTTCTGTTCGACTCTGTTTCTTTTCTCTCTATAATTTCTCTTCTTTTAGGACAGGTCATGGCCATAGTTATGTGTACCCCTTGGCAGTTAATGCATCTTTTAACTCTGTTGCTGCAGTAACGCCAAGAATGGCCTTTAGTTCCGCATTCAGAACAAATGATTAGGTCTTTGGGATGGGGGGCAATTTGCGTCGTGTGTTCTTCCAACGTATAACATCTGAATCATATATGTAATCTTGTAAAGACGTCTCCTTTTATGTGGGCAGATGGGATTCTCAAGTTGAAAGCGAGAAGTCCTTGTTCTATGATCCTTGAAGCCATTTTGGTACATTTACAAATGACCTTGAAAACGTGAATGGGATCTTCAAATTTGACCACCTTTGCTATTTTGAGCCATTTCTGTCTCTCGTGAAGTTCTTCTCTTATTTTTTGGCATGAGGGCTCTCCTACCCAAGACTCGATTTTTTGGCAGATGACACTTCTGTTAACCGTGATTTGTGGTGGTACTCTAGCTTCCAAGTCCAACTTCCTTAGTGTAATGCTCCTAGCAGATGAAATTAGCTGCTCTATATCTTTATTTTCTGAGCAAATAACTGTGAATCCAGATGGTGCCTTAATGCATTTGATTAGTGGTATCTCCAGATCTATAAATATGCATCCCCCCCCCCCTCCCAGTTTAAGGGAAAGCCTTTTGAAGTCCGGTGGGTCCATCTTCCCGGGAGTCGATCTTCAGCTGTGGAATCTTATCCAGTCTTCACTAGTAGGAGGAGCCCCTATATCTGTCCTAGTTCTATCTCTCCTACCTTCCAATTTTCGCACTCTCCTTGGAAAACCCTACCTATCTGGGCCTAGACCTAACAGCGGTCCAGAATTGCGTTCTGGATCGTGACCGAGAATCGGTCCCCCTGTTCTGACCCCGTAAGAGGGCCTCCTGCAGGGGTTCACTATACCTTACTAACAACTGCACTCAGACCTTGCTGGTTACCAAGTTATGTAGTGCTAGTGAGAAGAATGTTTGAGGTAAAATGTATGAAAAATGAGCCAAGAATAAAGAATACGAAAGAGTAACCCCTTCGGGGTGGCTACTTCGCTAAAGAGGAACAGGGGGAATCTCCAATCAGCCCCAGAAGCGCATATATTTCTTCTTAGAAGTTTTTTTGAGAAGGCGTTATATTTAGGTCCTGCCTAAAACCTTTCCTCCTTTACCTGTGATAGCCTTTACCAGTGTGCAGCGAGAGAGCAAGCGTACAGATTGAGTAAATTGAGTGCAGGAGATTTGCGAGATTTATTAAAGAGCAGAGTTTACAGATTTGAGTATTTTTACATATAATTAAATATAAGCAAAAACAATTTAGATCATAGCGCTGACAATACACACTAAAAAAAGGAGAGCAGAGAAGGGTAAGTTTACATGGAGAAGTAGCAAGCTCGAAAACTCCAGGATCTGTGGAGTTATTTATCTTTTTTTATTATATTTACATATTTATTCTATATATTCCATTTATAAACAGTTTATGACATCGAATTTTTATGTTATTTATTTTGTTATATCTCATTTCTTATTTATACACTTAAAATAATAATTTTTGTGTGGTATTTTATTATTATTCTTGAGTGATTTACTTATTATTACAATTTTAACGTTTAACATTCTATTTATATTATTGCACTTTAGTATCCAAAATTTTTACACTTAAATATTTTATTTTATATTTTTCTTATTCTATTTATATTAATTCTCAATCGGTAATTAATTTTCGCTTTAGTTTATATTTATTTAACTTTATTTTTATACCGAATTTACGTTTATTAATCTATTCATGTCTTTTTGATTTATTTCTACCTTTTCTAGTATTTGACAGTTTTTAACGTTTAACACATTCTATTTATATTATTTCATATTACTACCGTTATTATTTACACTTTATTTTGACACATTCTACCTATAATTATTTCTCATTAAAACCGAAATTTTATACACTTAATTTTTATTATCTATTCTATTTATATTATTTCACTGATAATTTATTTTCACTTTAATTTATTCTTTTATCGAATTTTTACTTTGATTTATTCACTTCGTTTGATATTTACACTTTTTGTTTATTATTCACTTTTTTCATTCACATATTTGGCTAGCTGTGAGGTCTTTTGTCCGTTCTTAATTACCTTAAAAACATTCAGGTTCACTGTATGGATGCACGAATCCGGAATGTAGAATGTGCCTTCCTCCAGCAGTCCTGCTCTTTCCTTCGGTGAGTCGGGTCCTTCGTGAATCCATTTTGAATGTGCCCATTCTTATGCCTTCTGTGAGTTCCACAATTTTCCCTTTCGGTGGTATGTTAATTGGTAAACCGAAGACCTTGAGGGACACTTCTTCTGCGTTAAAGAAGTACCCCATCTCCAATATCTCCTTCTTTTCTATGAGGCGAACTCCTGGGTATTTTAATATTTCTTCGTCCTCGTCGGCTTCTTCTGTGGTTGGGTTTTCACTTTCTTCGGCCTACCTTTTCTTCTTTTTCCTCTGTTTTTTTCTTCTTTGATCACCTCTTTGGGTTTTAATTTTTTTGTCTTTCTTCTCCTTATGTCGATTCCTATTTTTCTTTCGTTTCCTTTTTCTTTTCTTCTGGCTGTTCTTCTATTAGCTGTATTTTTAGAATCTCGTTGGAGGCACGGTTCGCGGGAACCATAACTTCTTTTTCACTCCGTTCATTTGCAGAAGCTGATTTAGCTCGTCTGCAAATGTGCCGGGGCGATCCAGGTTTGCCAGGTGGGCGAACATTATCATTGCCATAATTTCGGTCCCTTCCTTTGGCATGACCAGTTTTGTCGCTGTTTCCGTGGTGGTGTTCCTTGTTGTGGCGGCATCGAGGTATGACTTTGACTTTGCCTCCTTTTCCTTCGTAGTATTATTGTAGGGGATGATCGCTTCCAGCCCTATTTTTTGTAAATGCTTTTTAGCCTCTTCTGAGACTAATTTCTCTACGTCCTTCATGTTTTCAAAAATGCTCGCGTAGCTTGAGGGCGTTTCGAGGAGTCGTAGAAGGCAGACGTTGATCATTTCGTAGATTCTATTCATGACCGTCAGCCTAACCGATTTAGTCCCCCCCCCCTAGAGTACGAAGGGGGGCCCGTCTAGTTTCTTGGAGGAGGGGCGGCCCCATGGCAGAGGGACCTATGTACACCGCAGGCAGAGACTGGAGCTCATTAACGTCGCAAACAAGAAACTGGCCAAAGAGGTCTGGTCCACAATGGCCAATGATATCATCCCAGAATTAAGAAGAACTGGTGGTAGAATTGACATCCCTATTTACACATAAACATAAAACAACACAGAGGGTGAACCAAGAGACTGAGAGACAAGGTTAAACTCACAATTAACGAATAAGAAGCAAATACAACAGATAAAAACACGAGGTATTACACTAAATTTGAACACTAATAAAGGCTCTAAAGCTCAAGAAACACTGCAGAATACTAAGTAAACAAGAGGAGGAGACAAATAAGCAGAAGAACACAAAGAAGAATGCTCACTGAGACAACCACTAGTAAACATTAATAAAACAAAAAGGATAAACAAGTGTCAGAGAATAAAAATGCCTGCGATACCCTTCAAACAAGGGCAACCCTACCTTTCTCTTACCATCTATCTTCTACCACTATCTAAATCTTCCACTATTGAATACACCAGTGAGACTGACGGCCGAATATTCTTCTACTACGCTCTGCTGGCAACCTACGGATAAAGCATTTTTACTTGCTTAGTGATGTTATTTTGAGCATGCTTACATTGAAGAACGCCTATTCTGGATTTTTCACGGTGAATCCCGCTTCAACCTTCCAAAAGTGAGTTATTTATTTTTCGTCGAAGACTCATAATTCAATGAGGGCTTTAGCACTTCACTGCTCCCGTCCATCGCCCTGCCTGCGAACCTGCTCGGATTTCTGCCATTCATTGATTTCGTCTTAACTATGACGGCCACTTGGACTGACATAAGTAAGGGCTTATGTTTAATGGTAGGGAAACAATTTTAAGGGGTATTTATTCTGCCTAGGTTGAACATAACGTTAAATGAAATGGGCCAGTCCAGTGAGTGAATTTTTAAAATAATTCTAATGTGCGATTCCAGCTTGTCGCTTGACTGTTGATTGCTGGCTTATCTTCGTTTATTAATATGGCTTTTAAGATGTTTAGCCTAGCTTTATTAACCTCTTTTTTTCATAACGGTGTTATCAACGAGCATATCTCTCGTTAGGTTAATATTATGAACACTCTCCATATGATCTTTAGGCCATCCGCTTTGTAGATGCATAGTTAAACGTCTCGAAAGTATAGTGGTTGTCATGCTAATATATTTTGAGTTGTTAGAAAGCTGACAGTCTTTATCGAGGCAGATGAACTCGTAAACTATGTTGGTAAACTTGAGATTCGAGGAGTTTAGGCAAGTGTTGTTTTTCATCAGGAGGTTACTGGCTTTTGTTGTTTTATAATAAATAATGAGTTGGATTTTATCCGTTTGATTTTTAACCTTGATATTACGGTTAATAATCTCGTTGATGTTTTTTTCATCTATTATATAGGCCATGGACATCTAGTTTCTGTAATACACTTTGATGTTTTTGACTTCTCCCTGTTACTTTCAGTTTTATCCGTATCTTTGCAATGATTATTTGAAAATGATTGGAGTTGTTTGTCAATCATGCTGTTTGAGAAACCATTATTCCTAAGTATTTGCTTTACTCGTGCTATCTCTTGGTGGAAAATTTCCCACGTAGAGCAGCAATTATAAGTTCGGTGGATGTATGAGCCGATTTACGCTTACTTTATACATTTCGGGGCATTCACTCTCAGCATTGAGGTATCTTCTTATATCGGTATTTTTTCTATGTACTTTAGTAGTGATCTAGCTGCCATTGATGTTTTTAACCATTATTCCTAAGTATTTGCTTTACTCGTGCTATCTCTTGGTGGAAAATTTCCCACGTAGAGCAGCAATTATAAGTTCGGTGGATGTATGAGCCGATTTACGCTTACTTTATACATTTCGGGGCATTCACTCTCAGCATTGAGGTATCTTGTTATATCGGTACTTTTTCTATGTACTTTAGTAGTGATCTAGCTGCCATTGATGTTTTTAACCTCAACGTCCAAAAAAGGGAGTTTATTGCCCTTGCTTAATTCATAAGTAAATTTTAACACGTTCTCCTCAAATTGATGCTTGATGTTTATCAGATTTTCTTCGTTTTGGACGTTGATGTAGATGTCGTCTACGTATCGGCACTATGTGTGTGGCTTATTTTCAATGATCTCCAATAATCTTCCTTCAAGTTGACCTATGTAATGGTTGTTGAAAGTCGGCCCTAAGGGTGCCCCCATAGCCACTCCATCCACTTGCGTGTATAGATTACCGTCCGGTGTCCTGAACGGAGCCTCTGATGTGCATGAACGTAACATGCTCCTTAAGATGTTTGGGTCAAAATTTGGAGGAGACATTGTAGGATGGTGGTACACGTTTTTATAATGATGTCGATGATCTGAGCGATAGGCACGTTCGTAAACAGGCTTTCTACGTCAAGGGATGATATTAGTCCTACAATCGTGGACGGACTAGTTAAGGGAAAGTACTAGTGGGAATATGAGGCAAACGCCGATGAGACAGAGTTTCACAATGCTTTAAAACAATGCATGATACATATCATCCCTGAATCATTTCAAAACATCTCAAACGGCGAATTCAAGAAAAAAAGAAATGGACGCATTCGTTCCTCAGGCCGCCCAGAAAAAATGAAGCCAGGAAGAGACCACAACAAATAAATAAAAATGGATACATACCAACGAAAAATTAAAATCTTTACTCTAAATGTAAACGGCTGGCAGGGAAAAGAGAATATCATACTCAAACATAATAAGAAAAGAAGGCGCAAAGATAATTATTCTAATCGAACATGGACTAAACACAGAGATCGACACCATAAGAATTCCAAACTATAAATTTATTACCACGAGTTACACACAAACAAGATACGATGGTGTAGCAATTAGCGTCAAAACCGAAATACATTTTACAGAGGTAAAGGACATAGAAGAGTCGTATCTGGCTATAAAAATAAAAATTACCACAGGAGATCTGGTCATAGCTGGGGCATATCATCCCCCAAGACGCAGGTACTTACCAACTCTGAATTTCCTCAAACTCTTTCGTCGACAGGCCTCAACCATATTAACAGGAGACCTCAATGCAAGATGCAGATAGGTATGCTACATAAGCCAACGAAACGGAGCAGGAGAAACTCTTGAATTACTGATACCAAGGAAACAGCTAAGCAGAGAAGGGCCAGACTTCTCAACTTACTTAACAGCCCAAACCTTGACAACTCCTGACATAGTACTGATGAACCCAAACTTCAACCTAAATCACCATACAAAACCAGGCCCCGCAACCACATCAGACCATCTAAGTATGATAACGACCATTTCAACTTCACCCATACAATTTAAAATACCACAAATAAAAGCTATCAGTAGAACAAACTGGAATGGTTACAAAGAACACTTAAGTACACTAGAAACTGGATCCCTAAACAACCAAGGAACAGAAGAAATAGAAAACCAATTAAAACTAATCACCGAAAATATCATTGAATCAGACAGAATTCATACCCCAATAATAGAATACAGAACCCTACCTGCTCCCAGATGGAACCACGAAATAAAGAAAATAATTGAATAATTTCAGAACTTAATAAAAGAAATCACAGAAACGGGCACTAATATGAAGAGATGCAGAAGGCTAATTGATATCAGAAGGCAGATAGATACTCTTATTAAAGAAAAATCAAACCAAGATTGATTAACATAAAAAGTAAAATGGATGTCGAAGCAGATCCGAGGGAATTCTGGAGAGACTACAGAAAATTACGAGGATCTCAAAGAAATATTCTCAATAACACTAGAGGAGAATCAAGAATACGATATAGAGCACGAAGAGGAAGTCCTACAAACCCTAGAGGCGCAACAAGAGCGCACTGCACCATACAGACACGTCAACGAAGAAAGAAACGACCCTTTGGGGGATGGAATGCCCTTCTCAATGGCTGAATACAAAACAGTAATAAAATCTTTCAAACAAAAAGCACCAGATCAAAGCGGGATAACAAAGGCACACCTAATAAATGCTCCAGAAAATGTGCATAAATCGATAGTGAAGATTTTCAATGCCTGCCTTAATATTGGGTACTTTCCCCAAACTTTTAAACAGGCAAAGATGATCTTCCTACCGAAGCCGGGCAAACCAAAACACCAAGTCGGAAGCTACCACCCGATCTTGCTCTTGGAATTTCTGGGTAAAGTCCTAGAAAAACTACATCCAACTAATGGATGAGATCACACAAATAATCACCAGCGACAGGAAGAACCCCCGAGACGTAGCTGAAAGAACAGCGAGGGAGATAAAAAAACCTCAATGACTACGAAAGAAGAAACAAAGTAAAAACAAACAAAGATAAATTTAAAGTAATACCTGTAAATAGATGGAAAGCAGCTGCAGTAAGAGTTGATGGAGAAGCATATCCATACTCCACGGAAGGATGCGTCCTCGGTCTAAAATTAACCACAACAGGGTACAGCGGTGACATAACGCAGAAAATTAACGAAACGAAAATTACCATGTCGGCGCTGTACAGATTCAAAAACCTAAGTAATAAAAACAAAAGAAAATTATACATGGCCTTAGTTCGTCCTAAGCTCCTTTACCCAATAGTCCTGATGAATACAGTAAATATTACACAATTAAAAAATTCCCAACGCATTTAAAATCAAGCCACAAGGTTCATCACAAACTCAAAAATACAAGACAACATGCCATCTGAGGAACTCTATAGAAGATCTGCGTTAGAACCCTTAAATATACCCGAACAAAAACGACCAACAAACCTGTAGGGAAATATAAAAAAAAACATAATTTCCCAAAATGAAATTAGCCAAATAGTAGTACAGGAAAACTAAATCCGGCAAACACACTACAAAAATCTTTTTAACGGCAGCCTGAAGAAAACCTTAAACAACGTCAACCCGATATACCGGGTGTCCCAGAAAAAAAGTTAACCGTACTTTGAATTAGCAAAACTCAAAAACTATGGGAGATTTTTGGTCTTGCCAAAATTGTTTTATTAAACAACTATTTATCCGGCAATTCTGGAAATTTCATTAAATTCCCTTTTATGATATTGATACACTAATGGGTTTAGTGGAGGCTATCAAAAATGTTTGCGCAAGGAATTAAAATAATGAAACGAAGGCTAGGCTACCGTGCACTTTCAAGAGAACCTACTGAGCCTAGGTATCCTAGGACACTGCGATTCTCCAAGCATAGCCTAGGCAATTTTACAGTGTTTTTTCAGCCACGCTGTCGTATGTTCTCGTCATTATTGCTTACTAAGCAAATGAAACCGTTTCTGTGTAAAAGTTTACTTCCATAGAACCTTTTTAATCATGCTGTTAACAAAAGATCAACGCGTATATGTAGTCACCAACTTTATTAAGACTGGCAGTATTAAACAAGTACAAGATTTATTTCAACAACATCTTCTAGGTAGGCACCCACCAAATAAGCCCACACTTTGGAAAAACGTTCGCAAATACCAACATGAAGGAACATGCTTAAATCTAAATAAAGTACGTTCGGGTCGTATGAGAACCATAAGAACAACAGAAAATATCGAAAATGTTCAGATGACACTTCTTCAAAATCCACATGTATCAGTCAGGAAGAATGGGTTACAATTGTCAAAGTCATCATTTAACCGCATTATTAAACATGACTTAAAATGGGATCCCTATAAGATGCATGCAAGACACGAGCTTCTTGAAACTGATTTTCCTTGTCGTAGACAATTTGTCGAATGGCCTCCCCATAAACTTGCTCGTTTCTTGGAAAACATTGTGATTGGTGTCGAGGCAGCCTTTGTCATGAGTGGAAAGGTAAATATCCATAACATTCAGGAATATTCGCCGCTGAACCACCCCCCAGCATTCAACTTTGACACACGTATTTGTCAGCAGAAAGTGTCTCTGTGGATCGGAATATGCGGAAATGGCTATCTTGTCAGCACATTGTTTTACGAGAATAACTTGAGTGGTGCTGCCTACCTGAGCATGATCAATGAAAGGATCTTATCGGAACTCAGCCATATTTACGACAATCAATTCAATAGACTTTGTTGGATTCAGGACGGCGCACCATCTCATAGACAGCTTGCTGTAAGAACAAAACTAAGAGAAACGTTTGACAACCGCATTGTCACGACAAATCATGCAATTGAATAGCCCTCAAGATACCCTGACTTAACACCGTGCGATTATTTCTTATGGAGATATCTAAAGAATAAAGTGTATTCTACTCCACCACAAAGCATCAACCAGTTAAGAGATAGTATCACACGTGAAGTCAATAGACTTAGGAAAATCACAAGTTAATCAAAAAAGTTGTTCAATAAATGCGATTAAAGGCGCAACTATGCTTGGAAAGAAATGGAAGACATGTAGAAGTAAATGATACTTATAAAATTAAAAAATAAATTTGTATTACACATATGAAGAGGTGATTTGTTAAAAATGGATTTAAATATATTTGTTGATTTTAAAGTTCGAAGTTTCATTATTTTACTTCCTTGCGCAAACATAATTTTGATAGCCTCCACTAAGCCCATTAGTGTATCAATACCGTTAAAGTGAATTTGATGAAATTTCCAGAACCGACAGATAAATAGTTGCTAAATTTGTTTTGTTTTACAGGACTCAAAAATCTCCAATAGGTTTTGAGTTATACTAATTCAAAGTACGGTTAACTTATTTCTTGGACACCTTGTATAGGTAAAAAAACAAGATTACCGTAAAAGACTATCAACCATACAATCAACATGAGAAACCGAAAAAGAACCGATTAAACAAACAAAATCAATATGAGAAACCGAATAAGACTACTGACTATACTAACATAATGAGAAACCCGATGAGTCAAAGAATTACCTATATTAACAAAGAAGATTACTAATTAAAATTTAATAAACAAATATATATATATATAGATTAATAATAATAATAATAATAATAATAATAAAAAGATGTGAAAGTAGGACAAAAAACAACAAAAAACTAATAAATATAAAAAAAATAAAGATTCTAGATTGAGCAAAAAGAAAACAAAAGCTCGAATGCTAAATTTTATACCTAATAAACTTAAAATCACATCAAAAAGCAAAACAAAACGAAAAGGAAAGCGTTAGCCAGGCAACCTGGTAGAAATCATTATCATCCTCAGCTCATCGTTTATCCTACACTCATTATCATCCCATCAACACATACTATCCACATTCTAACTTTATACTATCTTGAATTTTGAATCTTCTTTCATTCTGTCAGATCCTCACTCCACTCATTACATCGGTAAAGGAGGCAAGAACAGATCAAAACGCTCCGAAGATGATCGAATAAGATCGAAAGCTCAGCAATTTAGTTTGTTTTTTACCAAACACATTAATTTAAAAGAGATGACTACTGGACAAGTGATCCACCATCTACAGGATGGAATAAAAAAGATAGTTAGAAGAAGAGAAAGTTGCCAAAGGAAATTAATTAAGGCAAAATACACAATGGTCTTCAACAAAATTTGCACATAATATATATAGATATATATATATATATTAGGGTGTCCCAAAATGCAAAAGTTTGGCCATATTGCACGCTTGTGTGTTATTCCGGTTTTCTCATAGTAAAACAGTATTGCGTTGAAATTTGGGGTGAATTGAGTAATATTTATGGGTCTCGACAAAGTGAACATTTAGGTGATGTGACTCGAAATTCAGGATTTTTCTAACTTTCCACTTTTTTTTCTCCTTCAATTTATAAGCATGGCAACAAGAGCCGCTAATAATCTTTGGCTGATCAACAAGGCTCCAATCGAGAAAATCACCGGAGCCCGGCGACCATCGAACGAGCTGGTACTTCTCCGCTACTACCACCACCACCGGGATATGGGAAAGACGGCGAGCGGGAGCAGGAAGGTGGTGGTGGAGGAGGTTCTCTCCTTCTGGTCGCGCGACGGGATTCCGACAACTAGACTAACTCAAGCTGGCACGAAGCTGTCAAAGTTGGTAAAGGTGTACAATGACTTCAAGAAGAACAAGAACAAAGACAGGCCGAAACATCGTATAGATGATGAGATTGTCAAGGGAGACCTCCAAGAAATCATCGACCTCGCACACTCCTTCTCTCTCCAATGGGCAGACGTGAAGGACCAGGACAAGGAGTTCCTACAGAGTCAGAGATAAGACAGAGAGGAATCATCCATGGCTGGAATTGACCTCGTGACAGAAAACAAGGTGGAGAAGCAGGTCGAGCGCGTAAATCGACTCAAGCGGCTTCGGAAACGTGAATACAGCGACATTGCCAGGCTGACTGAAAGGGCGGAAATCCCGAGCCAAAGCAGTAGCAGCATCAGCAGTCCTGTTTCGACGACGTCATCACCGGCTCGTGGATCCCAAAGCTCTAGGAAACATCTCAAAAGCTCGCCCCGACATCCATGAAGGATCTTGACCTCATTTCAACTTGGGATCGAGAGAAGTGGTCGGTGCGACAAACAACGTCAACATTTGCAGCTACCGCTTAAGTTTTTGGAATCGACATTAGGAGTATGGCGGTCTCAAAGATCACGGTCCATCGAGCACGAATTGCGGGGAGAGAGCAAGCCGCCGAGATGATCGTGGAACTGCGGATGCAAGAGATACCTGGGAGGTTTGCCCTGCATTGGGGCATAAAACTCCTCCCGCCCCTCTCTGGCGATACGGAGGACCGTATTGCCATCCTCCTCACAGGGAAAGAGGATGCCGAGTTCCTTCCTGGGGTTCCGGCAAGCTCGGATTCGATGGGCAGACGTAGCTGCAGTGGTCTTGAAGGAGGTGGACGAAGCGGGCTTCAGGGACAAGATCATCGCCTTCTGTTTTGACACGACGGTTAGAATACTGGCATGGTGCAAGGTGCTTGCATTTGGATTGAGAAAAAACTCGGACGAAGCTTGCTTTGGTTGTCCTGCCGCCATCATGTCCAAGAGGCGATCCTCTAGGATGTCTTCGAAGCCAGCCTCGAATCTTCCTCTGGTCCTGACATTTGAATTTTCAAATGACTCCGTGATCGACGGTTCTTCGTGCATTTATCACAGAGAGAGACGGTGGAAACATCAGAGGACCTCTTATAGTTCTTCGCTACCAATGACACTGCCAGCAAACTGAAGGACGACGCGTTGGCCTCCCTGAAACAGGTTCTGATGTAAAAGAACCATCCCAGGGAGGACTATGGAAAACTTATCCGTCTCTCTCCCTGTTTCTCGGTGGTAAAGGTCCATCCAAACTATTCCGCCGTCCTAGAGTTCTCCATAAAGACGGGGGATAGCCAAGGCCATCTACTGCCTCAAGCTTCAGATGCTGAAATCCCAGCTGTCGCTGACAGGTCGAGAAAAGGCCGGAGTGGAACGAGTGGCCCTCTTCGTTGCTCTGGTGGCCTGCAAACAATGGCATGAAGCACCGATTTCTGTGGAAGCTTTGTTGAACGACTGCTCTTCCTCGAGATCCTAAAGACATACCCTCACCAAACCGTTGCCAAGGCAGCATAACAAGCCCTGCGACGCCGCCTGTGGTTCGTTTCCGAGGAAAATGCGAGACTATCCTTTTTCGACTCAAGGATTGATGTAGAGGAGAAGAAGCAGATGGTCAAGACATTGGGCAAGCCCGCCTCGAAGAAGGGAATCAAGCGATTGCAGGGAAAAAAGATGACGATGTCTACCTCCTTCTGATCCTACGTTACTTCAAAGACACGGTCCTTCTTTCAGAAACTCGAAGCGGACGAGGGCTTCCTGGCAAAGGACCCGGCATTGTGGGAGGAGGACGACCGATTCAAGGACTCTCAGAAACGGGCACTTGACCCCCGAGTGGTCAACGATGCCGCGGAGCGGGGCATCGCCATACTCCAGCGTTACCTGGGGTCCACAAAGTCGGCCGCAGAGGAGAAGTATCTCCTCCAGTTAGTCCACCACCATTGAACACTTGTGGGGCGAGAAAAGAAAGAGGACCTGTTTTTGGTTTCCTTATAAGTTTCTTTCTAAAAATGTGGGATCTTTTCAGTTTTTTTCTTTGTTTTTGAAGGATATTAGAAAATTGGTCAATTTTTCGCAACCCCTAAATATTCTCCGAATTTCATCTAATATCACAGGAACTCTTCTTTTTTTTCACGAGCAAGTGAAAAAAAAAAAAATTCATTCTTACCTCTTTGATCTTGGGACATACTAATATATATATATATATATATATATATATATATATATATTGTGATAGAACGGTCTGAGGCCGCTTAAATTCAGCCGCTATCACTTGTTTATAATCACATGCTACCCACGTGCATCTGTGAAAGAAAGCAGAGCGCGTTATCGCCCACCTTAGCCAATATTTAATCAAGAAGGTTCATTCCCCCGTTTCGCCTCCATACGTTGATCTTGCCAGATTGAGTTAGGCTTATGGGCAGATAAGGTATTTTCCCAGGCGCACCTGGGGCATTCCCCCGAAGTCCCCCACTCAATTATCCCCTACGCCATGGAGACAGCCTCGGGTACTTATACATAGCTTTCCCCGACCGAAGCAGATCAGATCCAGATTATCTTCGCAAGGCATCACGCTGATCCGGTCTTCCTTGTGCACCATAGGAGCTCTCTACCTCGAGAACCAACTTATTGTCCAGAAGAGGACAATATCCCTTGAGTGCCAAGGTTCGTGCCTTCCAGACGCCAAGTCAACAAGGCCCTCCCTGTTGTTCAGAAAGAGAACAACATTAGAACAGCCATTTTCTTTGAGCCCGTTGACAAGAAACGGTTATCACCCCCCCCCCCTGTTGTTCAGAAAGAGAAAAACTTTAGAACAGCCATTGTTCTTCAAGCCCGTTCGTTAAGAAACGGTTCTCATTCCCAAGACATCACGTCAGGATAATTTAATTCTCCTTTTTTTAACGTTCTTCAAGAGAACGCTTGGTTTCAACAATAACCTCCATTGTTCATCTAGAACATCCCCGATTTGCTGTCACAAAGATCGCTCGTACCTCCGAGCCTCACTTCGCTCTCACTCTTTGAAGACAGTCCTTCCCCTTCGCTAAGGACAACACCCCGAAGAACCCTTCTGCTGGAAATCACCAGTGAACCGAAGATTCCTTCGCATCGTCTTCCTCTGCACAACAACTTTGTAATTACGTAAGCTGAGCATTACCTTTAATCATCTAACCTTTTGTCAACGCTCCCCTTTGCTTTAAATGGTTGAGCGAACCATTCATCCCCTTTAATTTTTATTTGTTTACCTTTTTAAATCTCTCCAAATCTTAATCCTCAGATTATTCAGATATTCCCACGACCCTTTCCATTCTCTGTTTATATAACAATTTTTTTTGTGTGTTATTGATAGTTTAATTAATAAAACTCTATTTTATTAATGATAGCAATATTATTATCCTTGAGCTCCGTTCCACTTCTTAAGCATATTGAAAATAAATAACCTCGGTCAATCAGATTACCACGCACTCGAAATATTAGAATAATTCCCTCAATGAATAGTTATATATGGTATATCGTCGAGAGCCTATTCTACGACATATATATATATATATATATATATATATATATATATATATATATATATATATATATATATATATGTGTGGAAAACTCACAAAGTATCGCGTGAGTAAGCAATAAATGCCACAATGCCCAGAGGGAAAATTAATACGAGGATTCCAAGTACTTTCGAACTTATTTCGAAATATATATATATATATATATATATATATATATATATATATATATATATATATATATAATAGGAATAAGAAGAACCAGGTGATTACACTAATCATTTATTGGCCGGACGTTTCGGACCTTCACTAAGACCATCTTCAGCGACTGTGTCGACTAATGAGAATGGGAAGGAAAATAACGATGAGAGTTACAAGAATGCATTAAATAATGGCTAAAAAGGCGGATGAAGACAAGTTAAAAAAAAAAAATTACAATTATTGGGATTAAAGTATAAACACAAATAAAAATATATAGAATTAATTTATACTATCCAGTGTAATTTTTAAAAATTAATAGAAAGAAGTAAAGTTATAACATAAACTGACTTGAATATCAAATATTAAAGGTAACTAGAGTAAACAATAAAATAACCTATTATATTAAATTATAAAAAAAAACAAAAAAAACCTGAAAACAAATTAGAATGAATTAAACAGAGTGATTAACCTTTATTATGGGAGTTGAGAAATCAACTAACTAAAGATATAAAAACTACTAACGAGATTTGTTCGGTTGGTCGGTTGGCTAGTTAATTTATTAAAGTGTTGGTTGGTTATATAGTAAATAGTTTAATTGAAGACGAGTAATTATATTCGTTTGGAATTTTTTTAGTGATGTACAATTTCTCTATGATTTCAAATCGAGAGAAGTTAATTAAGGCTGAAGATAATATGGAAAATGAATCAGAATTAAGAGGATGATGGTGATACTCAGAGTGTTGCCTGATGGAAGAGGCTTCAGGTTTATAGATGGGAATACCAATCCTATGAGACAAACCTAAGTGCTTCGCGACCCTGCATTTGAGTTGTAAGCCAGTTCGGCTTACATAATGACTGTGGCATGTATAATTGTAATTTATACAGGATCACAAGCCCAAAGGGATTGGCTCCTTATGGAGAAAAAAGGAATTTAACGATACAGGGTTGGAATTTATACAAATGAATTGACATTGAGGGAAATGATTGTTGAGGGTAGAAAGAAGAAGTTTGTTAAACTCGGATGACAAATGCTCGAGATAGGGAAGTCTAATGAAAACCTTCTGTTTAGAAACAGTAGTAAGAAAGGTATCGAGGATAATATATTTTGGAGAGAAATTTGGATACTAACTGGTCGAAGATGAAATCGTTGTAATAATTAAATTCGAAGAAATCCCTTAAATAAGTCAGTTTGTCATGAAAGGATATCCAGTTAGAGCATATATGGTAGGCTCTAAAAATTTGGCTTTTAATACTGGATAATTTAAACTGACTGGGAGAGGTACTAAAAAATGTGTACCCAATCAAGTGGTGGTAGGTTTTCTGTAAATGGATCTATTATAAGGCGAACCTGTTCGGACAACGTTGACATCTAAGAACGAGATTTTGTTGTCCTTTTCTGTTGTCATAGAAAACCTTATGTTGGGATGTTGTTGGTTAATATAATTGAGAAATAAGGATGTATGATCACTGTGCTTAAAAATTAGAAAACAATCATCTATAAATCTTTTGAAGACAATAGGCCTGAATTCTAGAGGAAAATTGTCCAGCCACTGAGTTTCGTGGTGACACAAAAAGCTATTGGCAAAGGAGGGACACAGTGGGGAACCCATAGCCATGACATCGTGTTGTAAATATAACTTGTTGTTAAAAAGAAAAATGGTATCCCTCACAGCTAGCTTTAAAAGCTTGATGAAAGGTTGCTTAGTTAAACCCAATATTTCACTCGTATTATGAAAAAGAGTCTGTGGACTTTCGAGTCCCACTGAGGCTCATTGGGAATGAAAAACCGGAAAAATTCAAGGTCTTTAAAACGATCTTCTGGAAAATGAGGATTGGTCTCAAAAGAGTAATCGAAGTCACCAGAGGGCACACCGCTATTTGCCACACTCAGGCGGACCTGGTTAAACTGACCTCGACAACCAGCAACAGAGACCTAAACGCTATAGGACTAGAGCCCAAACCTTTCCCAGCCCTAGCGGCAACGAAGGCTATCTTATGCAGGCAAGTCGACTCATGGGTAGGCGAAAGATCAGCCGAAGACATCAAATAATAAAAAGAGAGAAATCAAGAATGGGCAGAGGTGACCGAAGTGGTTAAATTTCTGAACTTCACACACGTGTTTAAAATCGTGTTTAGAGAAATGGAGATGGCGACTAAGGGAAAGGAAGTAGAACTGAAGCTACCCTCCATGATAATCTCCCTATGGCAGATTTACAGGGAGAGATTCTTAGAGGTGCTAACTTGTTTCTCCTGCTACAAGGTCGAAGAACACCCAACTAATGCATGCCCAGGCAAGGAGAACGCTAAGATATGCTCTGAGTGCGCAGAAACAGGCCAAGACTGGATGCACTGCGTTAACGACACGAAAATGTGCATTAACTGCGCTGGTTCCCACCGTACCTTGAGCATGCAGTGTCCAGTCAGGAAGATATGTTCTGAGTGCGCACAAACAGGCCACGACTGGATGCAATGCGTTAACGACACTAAAATGTGCATTAACTGTGCTGTTTCCCACCGTACCTTGAGCATGCAGTGCCTTGTCAGGAATAAACACCTAAGAAAGAAGAGAGTAGCAGCTGACAGGCCAAACATCTCTTACGCAACAGACGCCAAGATCCCACCACCGACAAACACAACGCGGCACAACCCCAAACAGTCATAGAGCTCACCGATGCGACCCCTCCTAAAATTCTAGCATGCATTCTTCACGCGCATGTGGTGAACCTAGCTTGCCCGGGTTAATTTAATACCGAGATGAACACGATGCTGGCTGCAAATGACCTGAAATCTATCACATTCCCGGACAACCCATAGTTAGACAAAGTTCTCTCGACAACATACAACAAGGAAGCACAAGCAAAACTAGTCAAGCCAACAAAAGAAGCAAAAACCCGTGAGGATGTACCTACAGCGATTGCACATGAGCCTGCATCCAACCAAACACAGCTGCCTGCCTCGCCCAGACAGAAAAAGAACAAAAAGAGAAACAAAGAAGAACCCAGAAAACAAGAGGAGGAAACAGAACGACTACCAGAGCAGGAAGAACACGATCTCGACGGAGAGGATATCAAACTCACCATCGCCCTAAAAAAACAACACTCAACAAAGGGAGATATTCATCGAGGAGGTAGCCTCAGGAGTCAAAACAGGCCTCATCAAGTGGTGCTATGACTCACCCGAAGAAGAAGAATCGGTCAAGACAGCCCTAATAAAATACAGAGTGAGGCTCTACGACGACAACTTCAAACTCTACGAACCATCCTTCTTCAAAAAGCTACGATAGGGCAGACCCAACAACCAAAATACCTCAAACAGCTCAGCCACACACGATGGTATCTAGAAATAGGCTAACTATTCTAGCACACAACTTGCATGGGTGACCGGTGAATAAACAACAGCTGTAAAACGTCTACCGTGAACTGGATCCGGACATTCTTCTCTTGTCAGAAACTGGAATCAGGAACGAAAACGAGCAGAAGATCCTCAGGTACAACTTTCTCCAAAGGAACGTCACAGGAGAGAGTTTCGATGGAACTATAATACTGGTCAAGAAAGATCTGCAGTACAGACCAGGAAATTCAATGAACGAATCGTTTCTATCGATCATACTGACGTGCTTTCTGGGTGACAGCGAATTCGGCGCGGGCTACCAACCTCCCCGTTGTACATACTTGCCCTACCACTACATGTATACCCTTTTAATGAAAAAACACCCAGTGTTGTTAGCCGGGGACCTAAACGCCAGGAACAAAGCAGCGGGCTATGCAAGGACAAACGCAAGAGGCAGGAATATTGACCTCTTGCTAGGAAGGGATATCGCTGAGTGCATCGGGCCTGACTTCCCCATATTCATGTATCCAGCGTCGGCCACCAAGCCTCATATAGTTCTCGCAAATTCCGGCTTTCCCTTCCACCGGCTCGTCAGTCCAGGACCGCTAACGCCTAGCGATCACATTCCCATGTTGATCACCATAGCAGCTGCTCCTATTCCAGTTCCTCTTGCTCCAAGGAAAAACTTCTCGAAGACCAACTGGGAAGCATACAGGAGAGCGTTCCCATTGAACCTCCCTGACCTGGACGGTGCATCCGAGGTAGACTTTGACGATGAGCTTACTTCTATTAATGCCTGCACTTCAAATGCGGACGCGATAGCTATCCTGACAACCTCTCACAAAATCACACTGCCAACAACCCCTACACAAGAGAGAGTGGTGCTCCAACAGCGATTCGCTGATGTCTAAAAACGTATCCTCTACATGGACTACACCAGGACCATGGCTTTCCGACTCGTTCAACACCTTAAGGGACAGCTAAACTTCACGCTGGCGCACGAGCTGTGGAAAAGGTGTAACAGTCTAATTGGAAATGTAGACACTGACAGGAATCCGAAGTCTTTCTGGGAAACAGTTAACAGACTAAAGGGAAATTCCCGTTCCCATGGGCCAACTGCAATTTCGCACGAAGGTACCACGGCGACCACTCTCAGAGAGAAGAAGAGGCTGTTTATTCCCTGGATTCTAGAAAACGTTTTCAAAATCTCCGATGAAGAGAAGGAAAACTTTGACCTAGGCTTCGAGGATCAGGTTCTCGAGTACATACATGGAGATGACAGAGGGCAGGTTTGACCCTTATGGAACCTCGTACCTCCTCTGTTTACATGGCAACTCTCAAGAAGGGAACCCAATCACCAGCGCGGAATTGTGAGAATCAATCGCTTCATTTAAGCCTGAAGCCCCAGGCCTCAGCCAAAATCACCATCAGGCACCTGAAGGAGCCACCCGAAAGATTTCTGACTAGGCTGTTGAACCTGTTCAATTCGTCCCTAGCAATGAGATATTACCCAGATGGCCTGAAAACCTTGAAAATGATTTTCATTTTTTAAGCCTGGGAGGCCAGCGAACCAGGTCATGAATTTCAGACCTATCTCATTAGTGAAGACAATTGGGAAGGTTTTTGCGAAAATTCTAAACAGCAGATTATCAAAACACCTGTCAGAACACTTTCTTTTGAATGAGGAACATCACGGATTTAGAAGACACCGAAGCACGGAAACAGCCATAGACCACATGCTTCAACACGCAGTGGCAGGGTGGGCTAGGGGTGCTGGATCGACTTCTTTTGTAGAGATGTAAAGAAGGCCTTCGACAAAGTTTGAATCGACGGCCTGAATTACAAAATCTCGCGAGTATAACTCATCCCCCACCTCGAAAAGATCCTCTGTAGCTACTTGACCAACAGGCAAGCTGCCATTGCCTTCGAGAAGTATACAGAGAAAGCCTTCGAGCTTCTGTCCGGTGTCCCTCGTGGAGGATGCCTCATTCCCACTCTCTACACCATCTTTACGAGAGACGTCCTCAAACTAACTGATGGAAGAACTCTCAACATCCAATATGCGGACAATATTACCCTAGTTGTGGTTCAGAGAACAAATTCTGCGAGGATGATGACCAGAGCCACGACAGCAGAAGCTGAAAGAACCTCCAGGTTTGAGAAACGCTGAAAAATACAGACCAACGTATTAAAATTCTCAGCAAACGCAATAGGGAGACGTCGTTCCGTCCCTCTCAATTTAGCAAACTCCGAAATTGACTACTCACCGCACGTGTCAGTCCTCGGCTACAAACTTGCCAGACACGTCAGCTCCAGGATTGGATACGCTAGCACTGAACTAGACAAACTCCTCCGATTCATGAACCTCAGCACAACCAATAAAAAGAAGTTTTACACCATTCGAGTCAGATCGAAACTGGTGTACCCTGCTATTCCGCTCAACGCGGCGTCAATAACAAATATGACAAGCATCCAGAGAGTTCACTGTCGAGGCTTGCAGTTTATTATCAACGCTATTTGTTATGAGTATCGGACCTCGAGAAGCATCCATGAGGAAACAGGTCTTGAACCACTGAACACATACCTCTATTAAAAAGGTCGAGACATCCGGGCAAGACTAGAGGCTATTCTCCCTATGGAGACTGTAGCGGTTCTAGATCCAGAGGAAGAGGTAGGTGTATACAAAGAATACCTCCCCAGTAGCAGAACAACGGAACCTGTACCAAACTACAACTAAAAGGAAAGAAAAATTGTGAAATAATTATATTAAAAAAAAGATTCCAAAATGGAACAAATTAACAAATACAAAATTAAAAAAAGATCCCGCAATGTAACAACATTAACAAATAACAAAAAATAAACAAAATAACAAATGGAGATGGCCCGTTCCCCGGGCACCCACACACATACATATCGGACTACACTTCCTTCCTTTTCTCCCTATTACCCTCCACCCTCTCTTCCAAACTCATCCTTCTATTATTCTATATTTCCTTTTCAATATTCAAGAGTTGTCAACAAATTAATGAGAAATGCCATAGATGCGAAAATAATTTCTGGCTGTGGAAAAGGCGAAGATATATTCTGCGCACACCTTTAATACCTTACAACATGCGTTTCGAGTTCAACGACTTCAGTTCCCAATACGTATGTCTTTTGTGATGTTAATTAATAAAAGTTGCTGGTTTGCAATTAGAGGAGGATTGTTATTTTCATAGTCAGCTATATGTTGGGGCATCCAGAGTGGGGCACAAGAATAATCTTTTCATTTTTATTCTCTCTGGTCAAACCTGAAAATTGTTTATAAGGAAGTTTTTAGCATGGGATTAAGAAATAAGATTATTTATAGAAAGAAATACTAGAGAAGTTTATATGCACTCATGATGATATTAGTAAGAAAGAAATATTTCTATCGTTTATATGTAAGTTGACAGTCATTTCTTATATGTTGGCCAAAAGGATACAGCTCTATCATCTACATGAAAATAAACTGTCATTTCTTTTACATTGGACAGAGAAAAGCAGTTCTATCATCTCTATGAAAGTTAACAGTGATTTTTTATATATGTATGTTCAATACAATCTAAATGAATAACTTTCAAAATGGATAGTATAATTTTGGCAGTTTTTTCCATCAACTCAACGAACGACGGATATTTCTGCTAGTGTATATATATATATATATATATATATATATATATATATATATATATATATATATATATATGCAGGTTCTATTGAAGTCCACAGCTGAAGTCTAAGCGTGACTTATCACCTGGAAAAATTTCTCAACTCGATCATCCTGCCCTACACCCCATCTGACTACACGCTGCCCTCCTCTTCAACTCTTCTAGATATCCCTTAGACTTCTTAACCAGCAGCCGTACTATTATCTATTGACGTAGAATATCTATTCAAAAATGTTCCCGTTGATTAAACCATCGAATTGATAACCAATGCCATTTACCATCCTAAAGGATCCTCCAAGCAAGCACAAAAGAAGCCCTGTTCTACGGTTCTGATGGGAAAATGTACCTGCAAATCATTGGCTTCGCGATGGGGTCACCCCTTGGTGTCCTCTTTACCAATTTTTATATGGGCTCAGTTGAGAACAAGATTTTCAAGAGCAATATAGCTCCCAAGCCTCCCATCTACGCGTGCTATATCGATAACATAATTTTAAATACAAATAACCTTGAACAAGTGAACGGCCTAGTTGAAACATTCAAGAACACCTCATGTCTGAATTTCACCCACGAAACGAGAGATGAAGGATTTCTTCCCTTCCTTGATATCCTCATAAGTGCCCAGGAGTCCAAATTTGTGATCCAAGTATACGTTAAGGCCACGAACTTGGGCTTCTGCTTAAACGGTTCTTCTCAGTGTCCTGAACATTACAAGTGATGAGCCATCAATGCCTTAGTTAACAGGGCAATTTCTCACTCATCCTCGTGGATGGCTGTTGATCACGAATTTAAGAGGGTTTCCTGAGTTCTCATAGCAACGGCTACCCACAAGAATCCATTGACGCCACCATGCAAAAGAAAATGAACTAGGCTGCTGGCCTTGGCGTCAGGTCTACTCCGAAGAAGAGTAGTATCGGCCTTTATTACAAGGCCAATATGAACTACGGGTACCGTGAAAACGAAAAGGTTCTCAAAGCCATTCTCCATCGTAACGTAACCCCAACCGACCCTAATACGGATATTAATCTAATTATATACTACAAGACCAAGAAAACAAGTAGTTGAATCATGAAGAACAGCTGTATCCCTCCAACGAGCGAACTCCAGGAGACAAACGTCGTGTACGAATATTCGTTTAAAGTCGGTGACTGCGAACACCGCATTTCAAAGTACATCGGCATAACCTCCACAACTCTGTCAAGGCGACTGACAGCTCACCTTCAAGATGGCGCCATTAAAAGACACGCCCACTCTCATGGTACTACCCTAACCTGAGAAAAACTGAATCAGGACACCTCCATCATCCTGAGACCCCGAAATCGCAGAAGATTACGGATGGCCGAAGCTGTCATCATTAAACTGAAGAAACCGGCAATTAACGTGCAACTTCAGTCGAAAACCATACGTGTGTGGACAGATGGCGGAAAGTAGACCACTGGTGAAAAGAGAAAGAAGTGTTGAAGGGTACAAAGAAACTCTAGAGCCTGGTGATCAGGCCTATCGCTTTTAAATATTGGGGAGTTTGTAGTTCCTTTGTTGTCTTTGAGTTAGTTTTTTTATATATGGCGTTCAAGCCATTTGTCTTCAAAATCAATTAATTTCTTTGGTGTTATATGCGCATTTGCTGTTGTCGTAATAATTACTTTATTAATTACTTTATTCTTGTGCATAGTTTCTTTGTTTTTTCGTATATCTTGTAGTGTGTGTAATTCGTTTTTTTTAATTTTTCGTGGATGTCTTCGGTAAATTTTGGTATTCATCGGTAGATTTGGGTCTTCATCGGTGAATTTGTAAAAATGGGTGAGGTTTCATAGTTAGGTAAGCTTTTTCTTAATAGAGTTTATTATTGGTTTAGGTGAAAACATTTCTATTATCATGTGTAGAACGGCACTTCTGCTCAAAGTACATCGGCATAACCTCCACAACCCTGTCAAGGCGACTGACAGCTCACCTTCAAGATGGTGCGATTAAAAAACCCGCCCACTCTCATGGCACTACCCTAACCCGAGAAAAACTGAATCAGGACAGAGCTTGGAAATCTGGCGCGACTTATTCCTCTTCTGTTCTGGTCAATCATTTGGACGATATTATCGTCCAATTCACGATTAACCATTTCCGACATATTACTTGTCCGTTCTTCTATGACAATGTTAATGGGACTTAACTCCCATTTCTGGTGCAGCTCTTCCAGGCGTTTTCTCTCATGTCTGTATGTACCTGTAATTAGGTACATATATTTATTCTGCACCACTTGTAGTTTCCTTTTTTTTGTCTTCGGGACACACGAGAGGGCGGAAGCGGGGTATAGCAGCGTCAATCTTACAAGTGTATTTTAGATCTTTTTCTTATTGCTTTGACGAAGATTTCTGAACCTGTATAGAGTATTGACTGCAGCAGTGGCCTTGGGGATTCTTTCTTGGAAGTGCTTTTTACCCGGATGAGGTAATCTTCATTCCGAGTACATTGCACTCCGTGGTGTAGGGATAGCGTCTATCCCCAACCTTGACTTCGTAAAGTAGTCTCCTGCATATGGGGACTACTTGAACTTTCCTGGTTGGCGCGGATCTTCCACTGGGCCTGGTAAGTGTTAAGATTTTCAATTTATGCTGCTATCATACGAGTTTGCCAAGGTGCATTCCTCCATGGAAAAGTGATTACCTGGGTGAAATCATCGGCGAATTGAATGTTGAGGTAAGTGGGGCTTACAGGGGCTGGGTCATCCGCGGTGTAAATCAAGTATAGAGTGGAGGATAGGACCCCCCTTCATCCCCTGCAGGACGCCCGCAGTGAGCGGAAACTTTGGTCCGTCCTACACCCTAAACTGATGTACGCCGCTCTCCCCATGACTTAGTCACAGAGAGTTCTTTCTAAGTTTTCACTTAGGCCCAGTCGTAAGATCTTGTACTGCATTCCCCGTTGCCACACCTTATCAAATGCATTTGATACATCCCGATAAACAATGTCCACGTAACTCCTTCCCCGTTTTGCTTGGCCTAGATTTTCCTCGATAACATTAATCGCCATCTCCGTACCTCGCTTTCTCCTAAACCAGAATTGATGTTGGTTGAAGGAGTCCTCCTCCAGGTGAGACACTAGCCTGCTGTTGAGAATCTTCTCGAAGAGCTTCCCACCAAATTCTAGAAGGGGAAATTGGCCGATAGCTCTCCTTCAACGTTAGGTCCTTTCCGTGCTTAGGCAGGAAAATCATCTTAGCCGTTTTAAAGGCATCTGGAAAGTATCCCGTGTTCAGACAGGCGTTATATATTCTTCTTATCCCTTCGATGATATTGGGTCCTTTCCGTGCTCAGGCAGGAAAATCATTTTAGCCGTTTTATAAGCATCTGAAAAGTATACCGCGTTCAGACAGGCGTTATATATTCTTCTCATTCCTTCGATGATATTGGCTGATGCCTTTTCAAATTTAAGCTTTGTAAGCCCCGATTGTCCTGGGGCTTTTGTCGGAATGAGTGGAGCATGCCGAGTAGTTATTCTTCGGTAACCTCGGCGTCTCCGTCACGCTGTCTATCCACCTAGTGGTGAGGGTGCGTCTTGTATATATGTTAGTTGAGCTCGTCGATGATGTTGTTTTCAAACTCTAGGTCATACTCTTAGTTTTCCTCTTCAGTTATACTGAAAAATTTTCCCCAATAACTTCGGAATAACTCTTCAATTCTTCCTTGTCCATTTCAATGTTTTCATCTTCCTTTTGTAGCTCGATCTTTAGCTTCTTTTTCCCAGTCGATCCTTTTAGATTTCTGATCTTTTTCCAAAAATCTTTGTGAGTTGCTTCGTGATCGAGGCTATTGATTGCATCATCCCATCTTCTACATTGTTGTTCGAGGATCAACTGGTTCAGTTCTTCTTTGACTTCCTTAATTCGCTGTATTGAGTGAACTGAATCATTCACAATGTTGATTTCATACAATAACTTCAGCTCACGGTATAATTCCTTCATGTATTTTGTCCATCTTTAGTAGAGATGGTCGTATACTCGGATTTAGGAATACAAGCCCTATCTTCGCCGATGAGATGGTTATTGAGGTCGTCGAATGCCTCGTCAATCTCATCGAGAATTGCCTCGTCCAAGTTGGGCAGATCGTAGGCCTCAAGAAAGCGCGCGTACCGTGTTCAGTCTGCTCTTTTGTAGTTCTTTCTGACTACAGCTTGAACTTGTATAGGGTTCTTGTTTGATAGTGAGTAGGATCCCTATATGGTCACTACATGGTACCTAGGCTGGTTTCATGTAGTAATTGAATGGCAGCTGAGGATTCGCCAGACAGATGTATGGTTTTGTGGCACTTCCTGCTCTGACAAAGGTAGGTAATTCGAGGCTTATTCGCTGGGCAATATTTCTGTCTAGAAATAGGTCCAGGCTTCTTCTTATACCGTTCAGGTCCTGTAACCGGATCCTCGGCATTAGGCGTTCAGATCCCCCATTAATATAGTGGGGGCTCTTCTGCCAAATAGGCCAGTGAGAGTGTAAATTGGTAACACATCTCTCCTCGGCTGTTGATATCCGGTAAGAATGACCAACTTTCCTAAGTCGAGTTCGACATCAATTGCGAGGTAGGATTCTTCGAGATTTCTTGCTTGCCCTATATAATTCTTTTCTTTATTGCAATAGCGGCTCCGTCAAACTTCTCC
This sequence comes from Ceratothoa steindachneri, assembly GCA_963969495.1. NCBI lineage: Eukaryota > Metazoa > Arthropoda > Malacostraca > Isopoda > Cymothoidae > Ceratothoa > Ceratothoa steindachneri. The sequence continues at coordinate 126,247,424 of OZ018321.1, forward strand.
TGCAAATAATTTGTGATCAACACATTGTAGTTCTAGATTTTCATTTCTGCACTACAGTGTAACTCCCGTGTTTCGAAATTAAGGTGATGTCCGCATCAATTTCCCTGAATACATTTCCGTAAAGAAGTCTTTTTGTCGTACAGCCGTTAGTATTAATTTCCAATATCTTCAGTGCGTTCTGTAACATGGTGAGTTGGTTTTATCTATGTTTCTTCTCATTATTTTTACTTTTGGGCGGCTAGTTGGGCGGTTTTACTTGGCTCATGGTTTTCCTTTTTCAGGGGAGGACTCGGGGTTTTGGACCTGTTCTTCGTAGATCATGTACAAGTGCAGGGGCCCTCCTCTTCAGAATAGGAGGATCCCTCCTCACTTTCGGCCTTTTCCTCTTCGTCGTCCTCTTCGGATTTCTTCGATGAGGAATCTTTTATGATCTCCTCCAGTCCAGACTTGACGGTGTTGTTCTTTCGGACTGAGTCCTTGAATGTCTTGGAGCATTCAGGGTATGCAGGCATAATTACTAAAGGGAGATTGTTTGCTTTCAGGAGAGCATTGATTACCTGGTTATAGCAGCCAGGCTTCACTGCTTTAGCCACATTTACGCGAGTAATGCAGATTAGTATTTTTGCACTTAGATCTCCCGTCATGTTCATCTGTGCAAGTGCAGGTGAGGCTTTATTTCCGCATTTCACTTGGTGGCGTTCGTGTATGTTGTTGCATTGGCTTACCTCTGTTCTCGTTACTTTCTTTTAATGATTTCCCGGCGCTTGGGGCAGTTCAGGGCCATGGTCCTGTGTTTCTCTTTGCAGTTTAGGCATCTCTTCTTAGTGCTCTCGCATTTATCGAATCGATGCCCTTATGTGGCGCATTCACTACAAGACAGTTTGTTTTTGTCCAGGCATGTTGTTGTAGTATGTTATTTGAGTTTGTAGCATACAAAGCACATTTTTATGCTATTAAATTTTTCCTGTTGTATGTTTAGCCTGGCATTCTTATATTGAATGCCAGTATTCCCTTTTGTGTCGATTTTTTGGCCATTTCAGTGTTAGCGAATGTTATCTTAAATACGTGGCTGTGTTCACGAAATTTGATTATTTCGCGAACTTGGGTTCATGGATTGCTTTTTGTAATCTTCTCCTTGAGCTCTTCGGGTGTATGCTCACACACCCAGCTCTCCACTTTGCGGCAGTTCACGCTTCTGTTTGCTGCCACTTGTGCCGGAGTTTTCGCTTTCAGGCCAGTGGTCCGTAAGACCCTCGCTCCCTCTTCCGATAGAAGCTGGTCCACGTCCTTGGTCTCGGCGCATAAGGCGATGAACCCAGATGAAACTTCAATAAGTTTCACCAGTGCCATTTTAGTTCAAGGTAGAGGGTTTCACATAGGTGCCTTTTTTCGGGGGTTCTTTTTGCGAAGATGGTCTTTAGGGAAACTCTCTTGGTGATTATCTCCATAGTTTTCTTCGTCCCTACTCTTTCCTCTTGTGAAGTCTTCTTTTTTCTGAAACCAAAGTCTAATTATGGTGTTTTTAAGTGAAAAAGAAAGTTCTTAAGTGGTGAAGGAGGTTTCGTATAGTGCAGGTAGATTGAGATACGATTCCAAAAAAATGGTGAAAAAACGCCCCCGTCCATTTTTCTGTTGTTCCCCTGCTCGTTTACTGCCAAAATGATGGGTGGTGGATAGATGGGATGGGTCTCGAGTGGGAACCTCAAGAGGGGTGAAATTTGGTGGATTTGATGCCGTAGCGGCCGATTCAATGACCGCTAAAGTTTTGCCACCCCCTCTCAGGTACTTACGCCATAACTGCATCCAACTACATAGAGACAGGTATATTCCCTCTATTTTCTGGCCGGGTCCCCCGGGCGATGAGGATCTCTCCTCCGTCGGGGATTTGCAGTTATGCCCCAGTTCTAGATAATTTCTGACTTAGGCTTTTGCTTTGGGCTAGTCCTCTAACCAGTTTTCACTTAAGCCCTTAATTATGTCAGTCCAAGTGGCCGGCATAGTTAAGACGAAATCAATGAATGGCAGACATCCGTGCAGGTTTACACGCAGGGCGATGTACGGGAGCAGTAAGGTGCTTAAGCCCTCATTTTTTATGACTCTTCGATGAAAAATAAGTATTTCTCTTTTTGAGGGGTGAAGCGTAATTTACCTTAAGACATCAGAATAGGCGCTCTTCTATGTAGGCGATGCTCAAGGTCCGGTACTAAGTAAGTAAAAATGCTTTATCTTAATCTTTTCAGCAGAGCGTAGTAGTCGAATATTCGGCCGTCTTTTTTCTAATAGTCAGACAATCTGAGCCTTCCAATTTTATTTGTTTCTTGTAGCGCTTAGTGTCTCCCTAAAACTTTCCCGCGCCATGATTGGCCAATTTTTCTAATACTTATGTTCGCGTCGAAATATTATATATAATGTAGAAGAAATTATAGAGGAAAGAAATGAAAGCTGCAAGAAGAATCAAGGAAGCGGAAGGCAACCTTGCAAGCGATTTATCCTCAGATTCTGAAGCTGATGAGGCAAAAAACAGGGCGACCAAGAGCCCTGTGAGCTCCAGAAGCAGGTTGAAGACCTCAAAACGTACTTACAAGTACGATGGAAAGAAGATCAACCTAAGAATCATCACAGACGATCAGATTCCACACCCCGAAGAGCTCTCCCCTAGGAAGATATTTAAGGGGATCGAACAAGGGAATATCAAATGGATATACGCAGCAAATGAAAGAGAAGCGGACATTGAACAAACGTTGCATGAGGGCACAATAAAGCTCCACAGAGACTCTTGCATTGCCCTATGTAATGCAGAGTTCAAGAAAATAAGCAACAGGAAGTACAACACATAAGACACTCAAAAGAAAACAAAAACACAGAACTACAATAAAATGGAAAACACGAACAACGCCTTAAAAATACTTACCCTGAATGTGGATGGATGGAAGGGAAAATCCATTGTCTACGGTAACATCTTCCGTACAGTGGACCCGGACATCATCCTTATGTCAGAACACGGCATAACCACAACCACAGACACCATGTAAATAAACAATTACACTGTAATACAGAAAAACCACACTCAAGAACGATTCGATGGCGCAGCCATCGCAATCAAGAAAAACATAAAGTTCAGAACATAACCGGACTTAGATGAATCATTCGTGGCGGTCGAGATCCCAACCCTGGTTGGTGGCTTAACTGTGGCGGCAGCCTACCAGCCGCCCAGGCGACAGTACCCCTTAATCAACAACTTCTTTACCATCTTCAGGCACAAAAGGCTAGCACTGCTAGGCGGGGACCTAAACGCCCACTGCCACGCATCTGGCTACAAGAGCGTTGACCAAAGGCGACGAAATCTGGAACTACTATTCGAAAGAAATAGAGTCCGGAGAGTAGGACCTGACTTCCCAACTTATCTAACACATCGTTCGGCGACAAGACCGGACATTGAGTTGGTAAGCACGGAATTTCCCTTCAACATCGCCAACGAACCTGACCCAGTAGTCCCGAGCGATCATGTCCCAATCATCACCACCATTTCGCTTGCGCCAATGCTCAAGCCCGTCCCACGTAGGAAAAGTTACGCGAAAGCTAACTGGGAGCAGTACAGAGAGATGCTCAGCACCTATCAACCAGCTGACCTGGAGGATGCAAATCTGGAGGAAATTGATGAGGAGATTGACAATATCACCAATCGCCTCATTCAAGCTGACGAAAGATGCGTCCCCAGAATCTCGTACAAAATGCTCCCACAACCTAGGTGGACGGACGAAATGAGGGACATCGCTAGGGAACACAGAAAAATTTACGAAGAAGTTCGTAGGACATGCCCGACCCGGGAAAAGGAAGCCCGTATGAGACATCTAAGCGAGGCCATGAAAAACACAATCCTCGAGAAACAGAATGAAATCTTGGACGATATCATTGGCAGACTAGACCGGGAGACAAATCCTGTACGTTTTTGGAATATAATCCGAATACTTAGGGGATTGCCTCCCAGGCCTGGGATTAAAATCAAAGAAGGCGACATACTCATAGAGGATTCGGATTCCCTGGAAAGAAGATTCAGGGACCACTGGAAAGCAAGGAATCAGGCTATTAACACCGTCGTGGAGATCTCGAACATCAACGATTTCGAGAGGAAGTGGAAAATCCGGACAAACAGGGAGAAGTTCACAATTCTCCGCTGTGCCATCAGTTGACGTGGCCCATTGTAATTGATAGGAGGAGATACGGTTACTCCGCCGAAGGCACCATCCTGGGCCTAAAAATCTCCGACCGCGGATACTCGAGTCACTACACGGTGAGGCAGAATATAGCGAAGATAGAAATTTTTAAGATATATAGGTTGAGAAAACTTAGCTCGGCGAACATCAGGAAACTATACCTGTCGTTTATCCGAGCTAAGCTTATCTACCCTGCAGTAGTGACTCGGGCGTCGAGACAGACCTCTATGAGAAGGCTCCAGCAAGTGCAGAACTCTGCATCCCTCTTCATGAACAAGAGCAGAAGAAGAGAACAACATCGGCAGAAGGACCTGCACCGCAGACAAAAAACTGGAGCCAGTAAACGTCGCAACCCATAAACTAGCCAAAAAAGTCTGGTCTACATTGGCCAATGATATAATCCCCGAATTAAGAAGATCTGGAGGCAGGATCAACGTTCCTGCCTGGCTGCACGGGAAGGTCAGTCGTAATTGGTGATTCCCAAGCACCAGAGTCTGTTCTGAGGAAAACATAGAACCAATTTACACTTAAACATAGACAACACACAGTATGACACTAAGAACTACAAAATAACAGGATATATATAAACAACAAGAATACACACGAGGTACAAACACAAAAAACGCGCACTAACAAAGGCTTGAAAGCTTAACAACATTGATACAAGTATACAGTTTAAACGAGACAAGGAGAAAATATACACAGAAGAACAATAAGAACACATACAAAGAGAAGCATGATACAACATAAATAATCACAAAAGGAAAAATAAATATAAATAAAAATAAAGTATGCTTGCGATGCCCCTAAAACAAGGGCAACCCTACCCCCCTTTCACCATCTTTTATCTAATACTATCCAAATTTTCCAAAAGTGAATATACCAGCAATAATTCCATTTCTGTTCATGCCTTGAAGATGACCTTACATGGTCGAAAGACGTGTAGGAATAAAGAATGTCATTCGCGGATGTGTTTTCTTGCCTCGAAGATCCCGTTAAAAAACTTGTAAGAAATATTAAGAAAATACAAGTTAAAATTAATAACGCTACCACAGCTGTGGCCTTCAATAGAACCTGCATACAACATGGCCGTTTAACTAATTATATATATATATATATATATATATATATATATATATATATATATATATATATAAACATATAGAAGAAGGAGCAAATGCAAGTTCTGCGGGTGATAACAACCACCACAGGGCTTTCGCCATATTTATTTTCTGCCTTTCAAAACAATTTTGAAGACAGAAAAAAGGTGCAGAAACCTTGCATTGCAGACTATATTACAATATAGTACAAGAAAGAGAAATTGGACGCGAATGAGCAATGAGACAAGAAACAGGAGTTTTTTAGAGGTAAGAGAAAGGGACATTAGAAGAAGACTAGAATCAAAGAGAGCAGAGGGCGGCACAATGAAGGCAATCCCTTACCGAGAAGACAGAGATAACGCCAGGGGAAAAAAGTTTGAAATTCCTGGCCGGGACTCGAACCCGGGTCTGCTGATTGCCGGTCAGATGCTCTACCACTGAGCTACCAGGCACAGTGACTCTACTTCGCCCAAAGCGTTACCCCATCAAACCCAGTATCTCTCTAAGCTAGGAACCTCCAAGGAATTTTTTATACCACATCTTTTTACCCGCTCACAATTTAAAGGCTCAACCCCAAGTCACATACAAAGAAGAAGAAGCAAATGCAAGTTCTGCGGGTGATAGCAACCACCACAGGGCTTTCGCCAGAGACAGAGAGAGAGAGAGAATATATCGGGTAAGAGGCCATGTTGGATACATGTACTGTTAAAGTCGACAACAATTGCAGCGTCATTCACTCTAACCTGTACTCGACGGTTACCAACGAGCAAGAGACTCAAGAAGAGCCGCAAAAGCAGGTCAATGTATGACATCCTACTGCAGGAGGCCCTGCTGCACCGCAACCCGAGAATAATGGAAGCCCTGCCTGTGCCGAATAACCAGTCCCAGGGGGAGAATACCCAGGGGCAACTCGAAAGGAGCTGATGGTGATGAGTCTCTTTCCGAGCAGAACACTTCAACCGAGTTGTCGGAAAACGCTAGCGGAGGGAACGTGCGGACTAGCCAGCGTTCCATAAAAGTTTTATCTTTCAACGCGAGGTTGATACGAAACAAGTGGAATGAACTTGTGGCAGTATTGGCCTGCGATAACCGAATAGATATCGTGGTGATCGTAGAAACGTGAATCGATACTGACAATCGAGATTTCGAGGGTGAGTTTGCGATCCCTGGTTATACAATGTTCCACCGTGACTAACCTTGTCGAGAGGGCGGCGGAGTTATGGTATACGTCCGTAAGTGTTTTCCCGCTGTCGAATGCAAGGTGAGATGCGGTCAGAAGATTTTAGGGCTAGGCATAGTTCTTACAAGCTCCTCTTTTTGAGTAGTGGTGGTGTACAGGCCAGAAAAACAGTCAGAAGAGTCAGAATAAAACTTGTACGCAAAGCTCACAGACCTGATAAATAGTCGCACGAGTTTGGTCATTGGTGACTTCAACTGCCGTGCGACTGACTGAAGGAACTGTTCAAGCGATGATGAAGGGAGGAGACTGATTGAGTTTGCTCAAGATAACTTCCTGGCACAATGGGTCGAGTAACCAACGAGAGGTGAGAACGACATGGTATCCGAAGAGTTTCTAGGTGGAAGCGATTACCACACAGTCACGTTTTCCGTCCACATTCCATGGACAGACGCTCTCACGTCGCTACCTTCAAACTCAACTTCCGATGCACGAACTTCGTGGGTCTTTGGGATGCGATAGCTTGGCTTAAACCTGCAGCAAGAGAAGGATCCTCGGAAAAATGGTTGGCTTTTAGAGGATACTTTATTACCTAACAGTCTGCGTTTGTCCCCAGCAACAGATGACTGGCAAGCCTCTTCAACCGAAATTGTTCAATCGCGGCATCGCCACAGCGATAAGGAACAGGAAAACTGCCGACAACAACTAAAAAGCCTTGTAATGAAGAAAGGGTTCTTCAATACAGAGATATGTATAGGCAAGTTAAAACACTGGTGCGCAGATCCAAGCGCAGCGAGGAAGTTTGGGTGGCCTTCCTCTCTAAAGAGACTCCGAAAGATTTCTTCCTGCATGGTAATAGCCGCAAACCGATTCTTCATAGCATAGAACCGATTAGAGATGACAATGGCGTGTTACGGAAGTCAGAACCAGACATCTCCAATGTGTTGAACGCCTAATTCGCCTACGGATTTACGAGGGAAGTTGAAGGTCCAGCTACGAGGCCGGAGGAGGTTCATCTCGAAAAGAGCGAAAACCTATGCAAAATAGTCTTAGACAGAAACGAAGTAGTAGCCAGATTAGGAAACCTTAATCCCTATAAGTCTCCAGGTCCGGATGGCTTTCTTCCAAGAGTCCTGCGAGAACTTAGTGAAGAGGTCCCTCCACACTTCATCCCAATTTTCAACAATGTTTTGGAAACTGGAGAGGTTCCGGAAGATTGGAGAATAACAGAAGAAACCCACATCTACAAGAAGGGAGACAGCGAATGCCTGGATAATTACCAGCCTATTATTCTGACATCCATTTAAGAAAATGTTTGAGGAAATAATTGCAGACTGTATAGTACACCAGTTAGAGTCATGCAACCTGATCTTGGATTCCCAACACATATTTCGCAAGAACCGTTCATATCTCACTAATCTACTAGAAACTTTCAACAGTATTTTGTGTGAGTATGACCGTAATTGAGTTGTGGATATTTATAACCGGACTTTCAAAAAGCTTTCAATAAGGTACAACACCGCAGGTTGATAAATAATAAGGTCCGCGCCCTTGGCATTACCGGTAAGGTAGCTCAATTGATAGAAAACTGTCTCTCAGGACGTAGGCACGAGTAAAGATTAATGGGGTAGCCTCGCAATGGGCGCTGCTCAGTAGCAGGGTGTCCCAGAGCTTAGTGCTCGGGCCTCTATTGTTCATCATCTACATTAATGAAATAGAGGAAAGACTACTATGGTCGATAGCCAAGTTCGCTGACGATAGCAAGTTAGGACGTAGTATGGGTTGGCGAGAAGGAGTTCTCCAGGTGGAAGAGTGGGCTACATAAAGAGGCATTTTCGCTCCTGAAATAAGCAGATTGTTCACGCCTTCTACAACTCTCTAGTCCCGTCACACCTTGAATACGCCGTACAATTCTGGTGTCAATCCTGAGGAAAGACATTGAACGTATGGCAATGATACAGGCCAGAGCCACAAATTGATCCCTTATCAATTCCCTTATCAGCATAGGCTATGAGAACTGGCGATGTTTTCCTGGAAGCGCGCCTGTTAAGGGACAGCTGATTGAAACTTTTAAGATAATACGAGGAGTGGAAAACGTAGATCACAGGATGATGTTCACGTTGAACGCAAATGCTACACGTAACTACGGTTACAAACTGGAATTACCCATATCCATACTAGCATTTGCGGCAACTTCTTCTCGTACAAAATCTGCGGACCATGGAACCGTCTACCGCCAGAAGTGGTGAAATTTCGTCAGTCGAAAAGTTCAAATCTTGACTTGACGAGATAATCCATACCTTAACCTAGATGGACAACCTTGGTATAGATTAGAGGAAAGGAGATAGGTTCAAACTATAAACATTTCTTGATTATGTTCTCTTACACAGCACATTCAGGCATTGTTTCCGCTTTCTGGCCTACAAATGCGGGTGGGAGATGTGGACGGGGAGCGCTTTAATCTATGCTATGCTTTATATTATGTTATAGGTAAGGATGATCCCAAAATATTACCTCCACGGTATGGTCAGCAATGTCCTTTGATGTGCTACTTTTCCTTTTGACTCCTTCTGACTCTACATTCTTCTCAGACAAAAAGACATAAATTATGCTATTGCTGTATACTTACAGGTTATATATATATATATATATATATATATATATATATATATATATATATATATATATATATATATGTAGGGAGTGATAGGATTTATTTTTTTTAAGAGCTCATCTGGAGTCTGCCTACTTAGGCATTAGTCGGTGTATTAAACATTGCCTAAAAATTAGACATCTTTAAAAAAGGATGCTAAAAATACAAATAAAAAAAACATCAATAAAATAAAACAAAGAAGCAAGCGCTGGCATTGGGGGGAGGTCCGCCTTCCTTTCGGCGCAGGAACATGCGCCCTACTAAAATAAGAAAAAACACCAACAAAAAAAAACTGTTTAAATAAAGGGGAGAAGGCCGCCCTCCTCAAAAAAGTCTAAAAGTCCACAGATTGGTGTGCACGAACTCGTCCCGAGTACAAGAGACAGGCGGTAGTGACTCCGATCATCCCGGTACCGGGACAGGTAACATGCGCGGAGATTACCCAGAATGAGACATTCAACAGGAATGTGCCGAACAGTCTGGGGAACAACGCAGTCTTCACAGTAGGGCGCAGGCGAGCGCTGCATCAAATGGCGGTGCATCTCGCGAGTGTGTCCAATTCGGAGACGACAAAAGCACCCTGAAGCCTTCGCGACATTGTGGGATAGGTCCATGGGAACAGTTGTGGCGCACTGGCACGGAACTTTAAGTTCGCTTTGACCGTTTCCCATTTTCTTTGCCAAGAAGCCCGAAGAGCTGCCTGTATTCCTGCCATGTAGTCGGTGTGGGGCAGAGCGAAAAGCTCGTCCGGTCGCAGAGTCCTCGTGGACTCTTTGGCGCCCTCATCGGCGCGCTCATTCCCCGCAACTCCTACATGTCCAGGAAAACAGAGAAGATAATCGAAGCATATATATATATATATATATATATATATATATATATATATATATATATATATATATATATATATATATGTGCTTCCCTCGCCCAATATGACAACTATCACTCCCTAGCACAGAGGTGGGCAAGCTGCCAGCCATGAAGGCATTTTCATTTCAGAATTAGACAAAATATTGAACATTAATAACACTGTCCTACAATGATTTTGCAACAGAAATGAGAATGTAGTTTTCTATTGTAGTTTTTTTGCATAGATTACGGAAATTACCTTTATTTTTCATGAAATGACTTCAGTTTTTTGTAATCTGCATATTTATTTTTATATTAATATTAGATTATTCAGTATATAGAAGTATGAAAAAATTTGTATTATTTTTATTTCATTTGAGAAAAAGTACAAAGATAAGTGGAAACCAAAAGTTTATTCATCAAAAAGAATTAATATGTCCTTTAAATACATTTCAGAGTGTGGTATTATAAAAATATATTTAAAAAAATAATGAAGATTTAAGATTTTTTCAAAATTGCTGAAATCTATACACTAGTCATATATTTTTAGAATATTTAGATTTCTTTTATGTACAACATCTTGTGTCTTTCTGTGAAGGGTCCAGCAGAAGTCAGCACACATTGCAACACACCATTTTCCTTTATAACGATTTTCTATAGTAGCAATATCTTGGTGGAATCTTTCACCATGCTCATCGCTGACGTGTGCTGGATTCTCTGGAAAGAAAGACAGATGGGAATGCAAAAATATATACCTTTAGTGACATACTACATCCCAACTCATTATAAGACCTAATCAAATTCTAAACAAGAAGGTGGTAATTTTATGATTTGTGCCTTCCAAGGAGACCATTACATACACCTTTGAAACTATGCCAGACCTCAAATTCTGGCTTGCTCAGTTTTGCATCAAACTCAATATCTACCATAAGTTGTCGAATCTGAGGCCCAACAAAGATTCCTTCTTTAATTTTAGCATAACTAATCTTAGGAAATTTTGTTTTTAAATATAAGAAGGTTGGCTGGTCATGCTTAACAGATTTCCCAAATTATTTCATTAAACCTAATTTTATGTGAAGTGGTGGCAAAATTATGTTTTCCTTAGAAACCAATGGTTCACATATGACATTATGACAACCTATTTTTGTCTCTTCTCTTAAAGGCCATTCTGAGCGTACGTAATGTACTCCACTAGCTGTACTGTCACACTGGCACAAAAACACATGAATTTTGTGTAGCCTGACTGCATCCAGCCATTCAAAATGGCTACTACCTTAAGGTCAGCACAAATCAACCATTTATGTTTACTGTATTTAATGCTTTTTAAAATGAAATCTAAATTCTCATAAGTTTCTTTCAAAACAACAGAGTGAGCTACTGGTATCGATGGTAGTTTATTTCCATTATGCAGAAGTACGGCTTTACTACTATATAAAGAAGCGTCAATCAAAAGTATCCATTGACTGGGTTCATAATGTATATCTAATTCTTCAAAGAGACGTGGAATATTATTAAATTAGCATAAATTGTTGTCAAATGAAAATGTGTCTTGTGAATTGTTTGATCGAATGCAAAACTTACTAAGTCGAACACCTTCTGCTACTTAATTTCCTTCTTTCATTCTCGCAGCCAGTAATTCACTTTTTTGCTTTAAGTTTAGATCTCTTACAAGATCATCTAGATCAAGTTGTGAGAAACGATTTTGAGTAGGATCAACAGTTTCAGGACTATAAATTTCAGTTTCTGGTTCACATGATTTCATATCTAATTCATCAGAGTTAGACAAAACAATTTCTGCAGGTGGTTCAAGTACTGGAAGTCTTTTGAGTGAGGAATAAGCCGAATAGCAGATCTAAGGTTAAAATATACCTCAGCTGAAGCGTACTTCGTTGTTTTACCTAAAAGTATGGAAATTATATGCATAAAATTTAAAGTTATGTACATACTCGTGTGATTACAATAAAGTGGTTCTAAACTTAATTAATTTTATATTTTTAAAAATCAATATTACAGTATACTACTTCAAAATATAGGTACAGTGGAGAATAAACAATTACTTACTTTGTATGTCTAGGAAACAGAAGTAGCAGTCAGTGGCATGATCTTGAGGCTCTCGCCATACCAGTGGAATATTGGGTCGCTAATTATAAGGTCGCTAATTATGGGGTCGGCTTGAGTAAGCCATGTTTTGATTGTAAGGCGATCTTATAAGAGTTTGGTAAATTGGCTTGCTTACAGGTTTCTTGACGTACAGTCCGAGAGGTATTAACCGATCAAGGTTTGTAAGTAAAAGGCTCCTTGGTGAAGGAATTAAAGACTTGTATTTTTATACCACTTTGAAATGTTTATACTTACGGTAAAGATTTAATTTGCGCAACGGAATATGCTAAATCGAGTTATAATGGCAAGATCAAGAATAATGGAATTCCTTAGAGCGGTGAATTAAGAGTCTAATAATTAATCAATTAATATCTAAATGAACCATTGGATAATGTGTCAATAATCATTATTTGAATAAAATGTTCTCCTATTTATACCAGCCAGCATTTTGGAGGCGACGCGTAGCTCCACCTTCCTTTGGTCGCTGAGGCGGTGCTTGGCTACCTATATGTGTAGCGGAGCCTGTAATTGGTTGGAATCTAGCCTGTAATTGGCTGAAATTCTCCACTTCACATCTTAATTTGAAGGTCTCTTCCCTGACAGGGTATCGTAGAGACTCCGTTTGCCTAAAGCTACAAGATGACCTTATCTAATTTTACATTAAAGTGAAACATCTTTTTTCGTCGATTCTTTTCCACATTCCAAACAACTTTAATTACTTAGTTTGCCTATCTGCTCTCACACTCGGATGCGATAGCTTTAAATTGTGGTCGAGTTTCAATCCAGACGTTCTAATCAGATTCCGCTGGTTCACAAACTGTCTCCAAACGACCTTATTTTATTGCTCCTACCATTCCATCTTTGATAGTTCGACCTGGTAAAATGTGTATTTGTCTTTGTCTCTCTCTCTCTCTCTCTCTCTCTCTCTCTCTCTCTCTCTCTCTCTCTCTCTCTCTCTCTTTGTGTGTGTGCAGTGATTTTACACTACAGGAACACCAAATTGAAGGCTTTTTATTTTTCCTTTAGAACATTTTGACAAAGAAATGAAGCATGTTGTGCAACAGATATGTGGTGCCCATGGTTTATTTTGGTCGCCAATTTTACATCCTAAATACAAATTATATACTTTTTCACTATAGAAGAAATTTTTCTTTGATTTTTTTTTAAATGTTACTGAAGCACATATGTAGCAGAATTTATCTGGCCTATTTTTAGACTGTCCTCTTGGCATTTTAATTAAAATTTTGGCTTCTATTTAAAATTGTATTTAGTCAAATAACCTGAAAATAAGAAATAAAAGAATGAAATTCGTTAAAATCTTCCAAATTTGACAAAAATAGTAATTGGCAACTAACAAAACACTGGGGTTATTTCAATAAAAATGACTTCCATTTTTTTAAATCTATACATAAAACTATATTAAAAAAATGTTATCCTAATCTTTGTAGTCAACAAAAAGTTAAATTTTGTTTGACTGTAATTATTGAACATTTTGGTCAAATCTCATCCCATTATTTTTTATGTAACTGATACACTTTTTAACTCAATAATTAGATAAAATGTTATTAAAAAATATAATAATTTATCACTACTTATTCTCATTAATCCTATTCACAGGCTTTCTTTCGCTCGCAGAAGTTAAGCTACGTTGACTCAAGTTAATACTAGGACGGGAAGCGCCTTAGCCCTGGGTAATGATCACATGAAATAGAATTGTAAATCGTGGTTCGGATTACACTTTAAGCTGTACCTCCCCACCCTGATATAATTCTGGAAACAGTTTAAATGAAGTGGCAAGACTATTCAAAAATAATTACCCTGTGTAGCTTTATCTTCTACTTTATGACTAAGTAGTAGATGCAAACAAATGCAGAAAGATAATTTCAGTTAACATATATATATATATATATTCAGAATTTGCATCTAACTGTTTATGTGCAGCCCGAAAAGCTTTACACAAGCTTCAATGTGGCCCGTAGATTAAAATTATGGACCATCCCTTCTCTAGAACCATCTGGCACTCAGGTTTCCGGCATTATGCCCAGCCAATCAATTCATCGGAAGGATTCTTACTCCAACACCTGGTCTTCTAATATAACACCCCCACCCCCCTAGAGGTTAGCACTTTATAGAGTTTCCTGTTTTATAGTCATTCATTACTAGATGTTCATCATTATAGTCTCTAATTATACTTGCGTGTAGTAATTAGAGTTTCGAACGATTTCCGCCAGATTTTCAATTCAGCCCCCAAAATAACTCTCATCTAGATTCAGTTCACTATCGTGGATTGATTAAAATTCAGGATTCATACACTAGTGGAATCGTCAGGTCAAAATGTTAAATTATTTGTACTTCGGATAGATTTACCCTTATTATAAAGTCTTGTTGCAAGGAGTTACTTTCTCACGACCTGTGTAAAAAAGGGATAAGTTCCATTGATTTTATAGCTGATAAGCTATAGAGCACTTGGACAAAAAAGGAAGAGATAAAGTGGCGAGGGAGTTACGGTTTCAAAGCTCCACAAATTCAGCTCACTTTTCAAAAGCAGAGGCTCCTATCAACCACAAAGTGGTGACCCAGAAGTAACGATGGACTTCCTTCACGCAGGATTTTTTTTTTATAACAAAAAATGTAATTAATTACTAAATATGTGCGATTATAATACGGCCATTACGATAGGTACAGCCTGTGAAATTTCCTTGCCTGAGTTTCACGTTGTGTCAGCTAACACGTGGTTTATTCAAATCAAGCTATCTTTTTCTTGGAGAGATTAACAATTGACACTCAAAAAACTCAAGTCATTGGTAGGAGCACTGCCGTACGCAGTGATTAAAAAAAAATGCACCTTCAAATAGACAACACAAACTTAAGCAAACAAACTCTCCAAGCTGCCATTTGGCAATAGTTAAATCCATCTATGACCTCAAAATCGGATGTTTTGGCACGCTTTATTAATCAGCTATCTTATATTTCCCCTGAGGATTTCCTAAGGAATTTAAAAGACACACTAGAGGATAGTGTGTGTGAGCCCGTATTTTCTTCGGGAATCATTCGCTCGGCTCTTTCTCACTCACATTCAAAAAACGCTTGAAATTCTAGCCCCGAAAACCCCACTCGAACAATTCGCTACGACGGGCTTAAAAGCTACTAATCACAACTCTTAGAAAAGAGTGACTTCCATCGAAATGGACCTCACACAACAGTTCTTTGAGCAGATGAAGAAAGCACTAGTCCCCAACAATTAAGAGCTCGCAACTCTCTTATGAGGGTTGGCCACTACCAAAAATTTGAGAGATTGTTTCAACGGACGCTCAGCATCACGAGATTGCAACTCTCCTGTATGAGCACGCAGCTTTCCCGCTCTTCAAGACTGCATCTACTGGTACTGCCAGCAATACAGTAGTTAGTCAAACTCCAGTGCACTTGGTTTCAAAAGAAATAGTAGAGTGGAAAAATTCTGAAGGAAACAAAAATGAAGGGTGTCGCATCTGTTTTCCCACTTTTCTTGTTTGCACGGTACATATCCGGTCAAGGGCAGAAGGTTCCTGGCTTACCCAGCATCAGTTATCTGTTTTCCTTGCTACATACCACTATCTTCATAAACAAGAGAGCAACATTCATACTGTGACCGAATTGCCCATTCGTAATGTTAGTGAATGTAAATTTAATCTCTTATTGGGTTTAGTACGTAATCTAACGTGGAATATTTTAGTCTGTGATGTTAAAAATCTATCCTTATTTTGGGAGTATAATCTTTACGTTGACCTTAAACATTTTGGCTTTAGTGGACGGCACCAGGAATCTATCCTTAAACGCTATAAAGGAGTGTCAATCTTCAATCGTTTTTCATTTTGATTTCAACCAAGCCCTGCAGTAGACCCACTCCTTTTTAAATACAAGATGGTCTGAAAGTCTTGTCACCCCTTACTGAAAAGTAATAAGAACAATAGAGGAACAATATAATAATATCAAACACATCAACTGGTTTTAGTGTACTCACTTTCTGTGACACTATCACACATCAAAAAGGTCATTATAAACATCATTTAGGTGGCACAAAATAATGCAGTGCCATGATGTGTGGGATATTTTACGAAACTGTGCTTTGTTGATTGTCGTAAAAGCTACCTGAACAGCGTCTTTCAACAGTTGGGTGTTCTAGTATCGCTCTTGAGAAACTCTCACATTGAGCGTTGTTGCAAGACGTAAGGTCTGGAATTCTGGGAGGTCAATCGAGAAGTACTGGAAGTTGAGGTGATCCTCGTTCCATCTCTTTATGCTGAAAAACTTAATTCAGCTATTCCATGAGTATTTAAGGCATGCAGGGGATGGGAACACACAATCATTAAAATCCACATTATACCTCTGGAGCTGTAGAACAAACTACTCTCAAGGTAATACTACTAGTTTAAGAAATAGAGTCCTATCAAGTGCTTACTTGATATAGCGGCACAAATCCTCACATGCGGAGGAGAAGGGGCTCCATTTTTTAGTAATAGTGCGGATTTTCTTTGCTGTAGAAATAAATGTCCCTAGCACAACCACTCCAATAATTTGCGCATTCATTGGAGAAAAACAGCTTTCTACGTTGTGGGATTGTCAGGAACACATCGAGGAACCGTCCATGTGTTAGACCTTTTTTGTCCATGTAGTTATCGCTTAATCTGTTGACGAATGTTGGCCTAAACGATTTCATATTAAGATCCTTTGTTATGAGTGTTAACATTGTGGCTTTGGGAATTCGTGGCTCGTAAGCCTGCTCTCATAGTGACTTAGAGGGTGATCGTAGCACAGATGTCTCCACCTATGAACATGTGTCTCTTCGCGTTGAAGTTCTACCAGTCATCTTTTTAACCCCAATTGGTCCTTTCAAAAACAGTTTTAGGTTCGCAACTCAGTATCGTCTTCTTCGGAGGAGATAGTCGGCCGAATCTTATGCGAAACTGTCTCATATCCTCGATGCTCTTATAAAAATGCAAATAATCATATCCTCATTAATTTGCAATAAAATTAAAACAATATTCCAAATATAAAATTAAAATGATGATTACAGGCGGTAACAAAACTTTTGGAATAGCCTGTAAAGTGAACTTTACAAATCCCATAAGGAGCACAGTAATAATTAGAAGGTGCCTAGTGTTCTGTCTTCATATTTTCATCATGTTGTAACGAAGGTAACGCTCATTGCTGTTCGGCTGCATCGTTTATCCCCATATCTCTTAGGTCTAGTAACCGATAGCATCTAGGCTTTCGGAAAAGCAAAATAAATTAAGCTATGTAGATCTCCCTATGCCTAGTCTATTCATAACAATTACAGTGTGAACTGTAAATATCGTCATTTAAAATCCATCACGATTTGGGATAAATACCCCCTACCTTTCCTCGCCAACATCACTGTCACTTTACAGAATTGTTCGGTATTCTCGCAAATGAATTTTAAGACAAGTTTTTACAAATATGAATGAAACATCATCCAATGAACAAACGGCGGTGATCTCGCCAGTGGGTCTTTACTAATTACTCGTTCTTCCTAAATGTATGGGCAATTTATCTGAAACAATCAAATATTCCTGTGTTTAGTCACTTTCCTTCGTTAGTTTATTAAAAATGTTGCCACCGCTCTATTCTCTCACGAGTGTTAAGACCTCAAATAAGCGTCGCCTAAAAATCAATAATTTAATGGAATGACTGAAAAAAATTCGCTTTCAACATTATAAAAGAGGATATAGTCAAAACCACCCTTTTAGTCCATCATAAAAGAAAAACTTTTAATCAGCATCATTGCTCAGTCTATCATTAAGCCAGTAAACATGGAAAACAGCACTTAATCTAACACAGGTAAAAGCACACAAATTCCTCATATACAACTGAAATACACGATAATTTTGACAATCCTGGCTCATGTTTTAACTAATTTTTATATTATTTTTTTTTACTTTGTCAAACAGAAAACATACCTTGATATAAATAAAAGACTTACACACATTTGAAACAATCAATTTACATATACTGTATGTTGTAGAGGGATCCGCTAGAATAGTAGTATTTCCTCACCTCCTAAGATATTACTTCGGGAGATAAAGCGAGCCGTTACTGCTTCGTCCCCCCCCCCCTCCCTCCGAATTCACCCTTTTTGGACTTGCCACCAGGTCACTGAAAAATTGACACCGAGACATGACGCTGAAATTAAAGGCTACCTCCCAGCAGTCTCAATCTTCCCCCCCCCCCCTGGGTCGGGAGATTACTCATCTATTTTGTAGGTTCACCTCGAACAACTTTTATGGCTAAAGCCGCTGGTCGTCCGTCTGACCCGCTGATCCCTGCCTCTTAAACTTTCCCGCAAGGAGACGCTCGGGTGTCAGGGCCGATAACAAGGTTTCTAGAAGGCCTATATCTCTCCCTGTTTTAGAGAACTCCGGGTATATATGCACCCTCTCAAGGATTACCGACAGATTTGGTTAGACGACACTTCCCCGGAAGGAGTTCGATTCAACGACGCTCTCTCCCGAAAAGTGTTCAGTAATGGTCGCAAGCCACGGAAGAGCTGGACATCACACTCGTATCTTCGGGTCAGGGAGAAGAGTCTCGTGAGGCAACATCAGCCTTTCTCAACCGCCTTCGGATCAAGGATTGGAGAAGCCGTCCTCCGAAGTTCTTTTGGTGACCTCTTGAGGACAAGAGGCCCGAAAGCTCGCTCAATCCGAGTTTGGAGAAGTCATCCTCCCCCTCCCCCCACACTTTTGAAGTTCGACCGGTGACTTCTTGAGGACAAGAGGCCCGATAGCTTGCTCAACCTGAGTTTGGAGAAGTCACTTCCCCCTTCGAAGTTCGTCCGATGACCTCTTGATGGCAAGAGGCCCGCATCTCGCAAAACCCAAGTTTGGAGAAAGTAGCACCACCCTCTGCTGGTTTTCGGCTACACCCGTGAGTTATCAAGGTTAACAAGACCTCCCCCCAAGTTCGCCCTGCTTTGCTCTCGAGGTTCAAAGGAACTAAATCGTTTATTACCCCAAATCTCCCATAATAACCATTTAATAACCCTGGTTATCTAATTACTATTCGAAACCTGATTACATTTTATTCATGTCCCTATATATATATATATATATATATATATATATATATATATATATATATATATATATATATATATATATAAAATATATATATATATATATATATATATATATATATATATATATATATATATATATATTTATATATATATATATATATTTATATATATATATATATATATATATATATATATATATATATATATATATCCATATTTATTTTTGTGCCTTTTATTTAGTGTGTATTCAAATTTATTTTTGTCGTTGTGTTCACGCAGCTGCAGCTATCTATTGAAACGCACTCTTAGAACAGTTGTTGCCTTGCTTAGCCTACCTTAGAGCCTGTGTGCGTATATTCTCGTACACTTGGCCATACTTGGACATATTTACATACATATAAATCATGCATGACATAATTATTGTAATATGCCCGCGCTGGTTATCATTTTTGGATGATATTAATTATCCATATATTACCTCACCTCCTTCTTTCTCTTCTGTCATTCCTTTCCTTATAATCTTGCATTTGTTGCCTATACTATATACCGAGAGTGAAGAAACGAAGAAAACATAAGAACAACAAGGGATACGCCGGAGTCACTTTTAGCTCGAGCACTGACTAATAGAGGTCGCTACGGATTACTAATCAACTACAAATTGATACTTTCATCTCCTATAATTTAATAAGAAGAAAGTTTCGAAAGCAGGGTCTTATGTTAAAGAACATCTGTATCTTTCTCTAAGGTGAGAGTTGTCGTTTGTTTTCAATTCTGTAAGTTGTCAAGTCAATAAAGTAGAAACTTAATTTAGTTTGAGGAACATATTTCTCCTGATATAAGGAGATTAAGCCTCTGTTTTTTCCAAGTATTCCCCTGTCATTGAGCATTCCCGTAAGTTAGTGGTTGGCACATACTTTTGTATTTACATTGTTTTAATGTGTTTATTGTGAAACTTTTTTATTTTGGTTACAAAATGTCCTCCCTGGAAAAAATCAAAATGGAACTTAGAGTTCTTAAAATGTCCCTTACAACGAAAGTAAACAGCACTCTCCATAAAGATAGGTCCCTATTAACTGTGCCTTATTTAGAAGAGGATATTTCTGATTTCAAATCTTCCCTTACCTATTTATAAGAGTTTTAGAAAAAGCATTACCGCCTTATTTGCAACATGGAAGGTGTTGGGGAGGTTATCATTGATGAAGAACTTACCATACAAGTCAGTAAATACATTGCTTCTTTCCCCACCTTCATCCTCCTCTCATCCTCAACTGATTTCGACGTTGTCTATGCACCCGAGAGACGCAAATTAATACCCTAAGCCCTTTGGGTTTACGGCTAGGATACTCCTTCGAAAGCTTGGCATAGCTCTCTGGCCGGTGGTGTCCCTGTTTCTGCCCAGGATGCCACCCTGGAGTGTACCACTTTTGGCTATTTGCGTCACGCCTTTGCTTCCAAAGCTTCTACAGCCCCGGGGGTAGTGCGTTCGACCTTTTTGGAGCACACCTTGTGTAACGCTGGAACCGTGCCAGTGTATACTGATGGCTCCAAGTCCGAAGAGGGGGTCGGCTTCCACGCCGAATTCCCACTGTTTGAAGTCATCTAGGATCTGGCTGGCGCTGCGTCTGTCTTCACGGCCGAACTGGGGGCAATACACCACTCGGTACGGGAGATTACGCGACGTGCCCGGTTCTGAGACCGGATTGTGATTTATAGCGACTCACAAAGCCCCTTGAGTGCTCTCGAGGCATTGGAATCTCCGCATCCCCTGGTTCGCGATATCTGTGACGCCACGGTTTTGGCAAGCCGGGCGGATGTCGAGATTATCTTCTGCTGGGTTCCTGGACATGTAGGAATTGCGGGGATTTAGCGCGCCAAAGAGTCCGTAAGGACTGGACGACCGAACCAGCATTTTGCTTTTCCTCACACCGACTACATGGAAAGAATACGGGGGCAGCTCTGCGGGTTGCTTGGCAAAGAAGATGTGAGACGGTTGAGGGTAACGTAAACCTGTGTG
Source organism: Ceratothoa steindachneri (assembly GCA_963969495.1). Classification (NCBI taxonomy): domain Eukaryota; kingdom Metazoa; phylum Arthropoda; class Malacostraca; order Isopoda; family Cymothoidae; genus Ceratothoa; species Ceratothoa steindachneri. The sequence continues at coordinate 126,268,606 of OZ018321.1, forward strand.
CCATTGCGCCGCGACTGTTCCCACGGACATACCCCCTAATACCACAAAGGCTTCAGGTTGCTTTCTGAGGTCTCCGAATTGGACACACTCGCGGGACGCACTGCCATTTGAAGGAGCGCTCGCCTGCGCCCTACTTTGAAGAGGGTGTTGTCCCCCAGACTAGTGGGCACATTCGAGAATGGATTGTGATTTATAGCGACTCACAAAGCCCGCTGAGTGCTCTCGGGACATTGGAATCTCCACATACTCTGGTTCACGATATCCGTGATGCCATGGTTTTGGCAAGCCGGGTGGATGTCGAGATTTTCTTCTGTTGGGTTCCTGGACATGTAGGAATTGCGGGCAATTAGCGCGCGATAAGGGCGCCAAACAGTTCACGAGGACTGGGTGACCGAACCAGCGTTTCGCTCTTCCTCACACCGACTTCATGGCAAGAATACGGGGGCAGCTCTCCGCGCTGCTTGGCAAAGAATATGGGAGACTGTCGAGGGTAACGTAAACCTGTGTGCCATTGCGCCGCGACTGTTCCCACGGACCTACCCCCAATGCTGCAAAGGCTTCAGATTGCTTTCCGAGGTCTCCGAATTGGACACACTCGCGAGACGCACTGCCATTCGATGGAGCGCTCGCCTGTGTCCTACTGTAAAGAATGCGTTGTCCTCCAGACTGTTCGGCACATTCTTGCTGAATGTGCCTAACAGTCTGGGTGATCTTAGTGCACGTTACCTGTCCCGGTACCAGGACGAGCGGGGTCGCTACCGCCTATCCTTTGTACTCGGGATTGGTTCGTACACATTGACTTATGGAATTAATGACTTTTTGGAGGAGGCCGGCCTTCTCCCCTTCAAGCAGGAGCTTTCTTCCTGCCTGTTGCCCTTTTCCCTCTTTTTATTATTGTTGTGTTTCAAGGGTTTTGTTTTGTTTTGCATAGGTGTTTTAAAATAGCCTAGTCCTAGGCTGTCGTGATTACTGCGACTTATGCCCAAGTAGGCAGTCGCCAGACGAGCTCCTAAAATTAAAACAAAAAAATCTCTCCCTGCTTTGGAGGCGGTTCGTTCTTTTGAGTCCACCTACTCTTTGGTTTTACGGAATCGTTCCTGGCTGGTTAGAAATGACTCTCATTAAAGGGTGGCGTTTTGTTGGGCTCCGGCTCATGTTGGGGTTCCAGGCACGAGGTCCCGGATGCCGTCCATTTGCCCCTTAAGGACTCTCACCCCATAATCAGGGCGTATTTCTTTCGTTTGTGGCAGAGAAAGTGTGATTCGTTCCCCGCTCTTAAGCTGTCGCTTATTAAACGTTCTGCCTGTCCCTGGTTCTCTAGCTCTAAGCCACTCCAGGCTTGGGAGGTTGCTCTTTGCTGGTTGCAAATTGGGCACACCTGACTCACCCATAGCTATTTAGATTCAGTTGGAAGTTTATTTGCCCCTGGTTGTCCCTTTTGCGGTGGCGAGTTGTCTGTGGCTCACATCTTAGTAGTTTGTCCCCGCCTTGCTTCTCTTCGAAATTTTTGCTTCCCTGCCCTTTATAGCGTCGCCCCGATGCTCGACTTTGCTTTCCTTTAGCAAAGTACTCTCTTCGGTCGCCTTCCCTCCTTACATTTTTATCGTGAAGTGGTGTTTTATCCCTTTTGTAAGTTGTTTTTTCATTTTTGTCTTTTGATTTATTGTCTAATCTTTTGTCTTATACCCTTCCGTGCGGCTGGCGCATGCCATTTGTTTATTGCCTCAGCCGCCCTTGTTTTTAGAATTTGGCGTGTGTCTGTAATTTAAGTGTGTGTTGTTGCTGTCTTCTTTTAGTCCTTTGCTTTTTTTCGTTTATATTGGGTGTTTTCCCATGCCCCTTTGAACTTTTTCGGTCAGTCACATTTTATCAGTGCTGCTATTGAGAATCCATTAGAATTGGACGGATGCCTTTTTGTTTCCCTTAAATTAATTAATTAAATCAATTTATTAAATTAATTTCAAATCGATGAGGCAAGGCAGCGGATATTTATCCTTAACCCTGATGGAGTTTAACTGACCTTAGTGGCCATTGACGTAGTAAGGAATAACATTCAGCCTTTATTTTAATAAAGGGATAAACGTTTCGGGCCCTCGAAAACAGGCGTTCTCTGTGTCACAACATGATGAAAATATGAAGAAGAAACAATACGCTCTTTTTAATATTACCCTACATGTTGTGGAGTTTGTAAAGATCATTATATTTATGAGGAGTTGAATTACTGTAGAGCTGGTCGAAATTGTAAAAGAGAACGATGGGTGATTAAAAGTTTCATATATGACACATATTTAAGTCCAACTAAAAGATTATGCGTTGCTAAAAGAATCGGCAGATTATCCCACACTAAAATTTACCCAAAGCTGAGCCTTAACCACAAAAATTGGCGAGGTGATTGGGCCCGTAATTTCTTAGTAAATTTTCAAAGTGCTGGGGTTCATCACTAGTTTGCGAAACAAGTGATTGGAGATCCGAAAAGGAGCCTCAACTGATGGTGTCTTCTTGAACCGTAATTTAATTGATTTAACACCTGGCAGTCAAGTAGTAGTAACTAAGGAGGTTCTTTAAGAGGATAAGGACCAAACATGATCGTTTTCTCAAGGTTTTATTATCACTTTAGCTGAACTTCTACATATTTCCAACTTAGAAAAATTTCGGAGCCCTTCTGCAGGTTCTATTCAACCTGAACACTCTCCTGGTAAGGTTGGCAGCACAAAGGGTTCACACACAGCCACGGCTAAAGCCAGGCCTCCACCCCCTTTTCCCAGCGTGGTCGTTTCCCGCAAGGCAAAACGGCCACTCGCCTCCACCAAGTCGTTAGATTCACAGGAGGCGACACCCCTGAAGTTGGTCGTCAGGCCGTCTTACGGGATTCCAAAAGCTGCCCCTCGAAAGGAGGACAGGGTCAAAGGAGCTTCGGCTCTTTCGCCCATGCCTAGTGGTGGGCTGGGTGGCTCGGAGTTGGTGGCTCCTCAAAAAGACGGCCCCTCGCCTCTGAAGCTACAACCCTCGACCTAAGGTTTCGAGGTAGAGGGAGGAAAAGACTCGCCTGGCGAGCCCAACCTCCTCCAATAAGTCCTCGAAGGCAACAGTGCCCTCAGCGCATTGTCCGGCCAACAGCGCCTTGGGTTCTGCCTCCGGGAAACGTATGGCCATTCACGTGAGGGTCTTCTCCTTAGAGAGGGCCAACTGGGAGGAGCTGCGGAGGCTTGTCTCATCCTGTTCCCGTTAGCTATTTTCCTGCAGGAGACCATGCTTGATGCCTGCACCTTGCCTACCCTCCAGGGGTATAAGGGTTTTGCGACCCCATCACCACGGGATGAGGGTAGAGCATCAACAACTCCACAAAAATTCCGAATTTTTATAGGGGAGATTACGGTAAATTACGAAACCTGCTAAATCAGATTAGGTGGGATATAGAATTCAGGAGGAAGAATACTCATGAGATGTGGGACCCTTTTAAGACTATACTAAACATAGTCCAGGAGTAGTGTATTCCAATGAGGGCTATCAAGAAGAAATGTAGGAAGCCGTTGTGGTGAAATCAGGAGAGAGCTAGAAAAATTTCTGAGAAGAAAAGGGCATACAATAGATTACAGAGAGAAAGTACTTTAGAGAATTTAAATCATTATAGGTCAATCAGAAATGAGCTAAATAAGATTATTAAGAAGAGAAAAAGGGCATCAGAAATTAAATTAGCTTAAAATAATAATAAAGATCCAAGAAAATTCTTTAGCTATTTTAGAATTAATAACAAATCTAACAGTGATAAAATAGGACCTATTAGATATGAAAGGGTTTTGAAAAAATCTGATGAGGAAATAAAAGAGGTTCTTAATGATAATTTTTCTTCAGTATTTATACAAGAGAATCAAGATAAATTAATTGATGATAATTATAGGTCAAGGGAAGTGGTGTTGAATACTATTAATGTGAACAGGGATTTTTTTTTCTTTTTAAGAGCTCATCTGGTGTGTGAACAGGGAAATAATTAAAGGTCTCATATTGGAGTTAAATACTAGTAAGTCATCTGGCCCAGACAACATTCATTCTAGGTTACTCAAAGAAGGTGTAGATAGTATTGCAGTAGCTCTTGAGAAGATATATACTAGATCACTAGAGTTTGGAGAAATTCCTAATGAATGGAAATTAGCGAATATAGTGCCAATTTTTAAAAATGGAAGTAAAGGGGACCCAAATATTTTTAGGCCTCTAAGCTTAACTTCTATCGTTTGTAAAATCCTTGAGAAGATAGTTATAGATTATGTTACTAGACAATTAGATAAGGGAGAGAAGGTTGATGTAATTTGCTTAGATACATGGGATATGAGGTAAAATTTTGAATTAGATAACTGATTGGCTGAAATACAGGAAACAGAGAGTTGTGAGGTCACAGTAGAGGGACATTATCAGTGGCATACCTCAGGGATCTGTTCTAGGCCCTTTATTATTCATAGTTTATATAAATAATCTTGAGGAGGCTGTAAATAGCAAAGTGTAGAGTAACTTAAATAAGTTATTAGCTTGGGCTCAGAAGTGGCAGATGACTTTTAACCGTAAAAAAGGCAAAGTTCTTAACATGGAAGGGATAATAGGGACTTAGCTATGATGAGAACACAAATATATCTTCCTTGAAGCACCTTCAATATAAAGATAGACTGTGGGTACTAAATTGTGAGGGTATGGAACGTACATACTCGCATGCCGCCAGACAATCGTGGAAACGAAAGAAATTTGTCGTTTGAGTTGACCTTCGTCTCCTCTCCCCCCCCCCTTTCCCCAACTGGCGACAGGAAGTCTGACGAAAGAAAGCCTATCTCACAGAGTAGCCACAATTCTATTCGCCTTCTTTATGATACCATGGAGATTGTCCAGAAAGCGCTGCGATAAGCGAATTGTCGTGAATGGAATCTCTCTCGATTTCCTACAATCTGTGGTATAAATAACATCGCCGTTCATCTCTCTACAGCAGTGTCCCAAACCTACTCGCGTAATCCTCACGTTGAACGAGAGTCGTTGCCGTAACGTATCGACTATCAACGCACCGCCTAGATAACTTGGTCGCTGTCTCAAAGTGTTCCTGACGTAAATACCGCCCCGCAGAGTCTGTGACTAGAGGAATACGCTCTGTTGCTCAACGTAACTTGAGAAAGAAAAGGAACATCCAAATAGTTACTGGAAGTTACTATTTGTTAGTATCACATCCAGTTAGGAGTGAACTAACCGGAACTGCAGCCAGGAGCCCCGAACCCGTTGTCTTATCCCTCCTCTTCCCGAGAACTCGTATTAACGCCACCCGAACCACCCCGTCTGGACCTGAGTAGTCGTCTCTCCAATCCATCACAATTAATGGTAATCTGTAAACATAGTGTCCATCTATTCTTAAATTACCTATTTAATTAACAGTAATTGATACTCCCATTGAGTCATTATAAATCTAGACGCTTAACGTCAGTGTTTAATATTTAATCCTTAATTTTGCCCGTTTAACTATTGCTAATTATTATATTTGTGTAAAGTAAAGTTTATTTTTTGTACGTGTGTTTATTTGTAACTACTCCTTTTCGACGTGCCCTTGGAAAGACTTTAATTAAGAATCTCCCCGGCTAATTTATTCAACCTGTATTATGCACTCTTAGAATTCAACAATCACAAACCTCCCCCCAGTAACAACTGGGACTTTTATAGTAAGAATTCTGGCTACGGCACAACCCGCCTCTAACCAGCTTTCGCACGTTAAGTAGGAATTAAAGCCTACCTATATATATATATATATATATATATATATATATATATATATATATATGATCATAGATTGAGTCATAGGGTCAATACCATCGACTTAGACAAAAGCGTTGTGTCCAGATCAAGGACTAGAATAATTATTGGACCAGACTATGAGCAATTCTACGACATAAATATATTCTCATTTGAGAGAAATGTGTGAGAGGAGATATGATTGAACTTTTTAAAATCTGTCCTGGGATGGCTAAGTTGGATTTTAGCAAGTTATTTGAGTTGGAAGGTAGTAATAGGACTAGGGCTCACCACCAAAAAATTTTAAAAAACAGAGGTGCAGGTTGGATGTTAGAAAATATTTTTTTTACCAATAGAGTGCTAGATTACTGGAATGGTTTGCCATCTGAGACGGTAGACAATCCAAACTTGAATGTACTGAAACGCAGATTAGATGATTTTATGGGGACGGAAGGTTAACTTCGGGGGGTATTCTGGACTCATTCCTGTGAATGCAGTTTTTTATTATTTTGTATATTACGATTGATTTGGATTTTGACGACTCTTGATGATGCCTTTTGTTTTTGAAACATTCCTGTGTATGGTTTGATTTGTATATTGTAGATGCATAATCTGACATAATCCTATGGGTGCATTTGTGGGTGGGTTTTGGCAGATGCAGATCACCTTTGATAGGCCCTTGTCGCTTTTGTCATGTGTGAAATTATGTTATGTTATGTTAACCTGCTCTTTATAAAAATCGTTCTAGTTATAAATAGTAAAATTTCAGGAACTAGGTAGACACAAAATGAAATAACCAATTATAGTACAAAGGAAGTGTCCTTTTCCAATCTTACTGTACTTCACATGCGCTAGGAGGTCTTTAAAAGTGGAAAACTAAATTAATCATATTAAGGTGGCCATGGGCGTTTTGAAATAGAGCTGAGCCAATTGTTCCTTGAGGGTAAAATAAGGTCTGCGATGATTCGTTGTTATGATTCTTAGGAAGGGCGGGAGGCTAAGTTGGAGGGACCGGAAGAAGGAATTGGTTACACCATTACAAAGGAACGTGCCTTTCAAAGAGGTTGCCTTCAATCCATGGGGGCATCTTATTCAGCAGGGCAAAGGGGCAGGACATGACAGCGAGAAATGAATAGAGGAGATGTTGCAAGTGGGAGTTGGGGTCAACTCTTACAGCTTGCTCCTAAATAGTGATGAATTTAAATTTAAACAATAGTTTTAGGGGAATAAATTCTAGTAAGAGTGGAATATGTATATACTCGTATAGTTACACACACACACACACATATATTATATATATATATATATATATATATATATATATATATATATATATATATATATATATATATCATTTTTGGCAAACGTGAGAAAGGGAAATTTAAAATTTCTAAACCTGACTAATTCGGAAAATTCCAACCTAAATCTATCGAAGTTACCTAGAGTAGGAAGTTTACAGTTTTCATGAAGAAACTTTTCAAAGCAATGCTAATATTTAACAGAGTTAATCTTGAAAAGTGGCAGTTTAAATTGAAAACCTAAGGAGAGCAAAAACTTTTCCCGGGGACTTAAAACGTAATTCGAAAGATTTCGGATCACTTCATCAGGTGGAAAAAATGTTGCTCTTTGTAGGCCGAGTTTGTGTAATTTTTTATCATGGATTGTGGGAATTTGGTTTGAGTAGACTTCCACTTCCCGATATACGAGAATAGACAGGCAGAAATAATCCAATGGCGAGGTGTTTGTTTGTAAAGTCGTTTTACTCTTATGGAGAACGGTCTTGAGGCGTTCAAAAGAAGAAACTTTGACTGTATTTGTTCTTCACGAGAAAATCTAGGGATGTTTTGTAGAATTCTGAATTATAAAGTGAGTTTCGATACAGTTTAAAGTATACAATGTTTGGATAGGTCTCACTATTTCAACATATTTCGAGAAATGCACAGTCTAGTTGTGACTTTTGGAATTTTCGCAAAAGCTTGGAGAAAGATCGTAAATTTTGAATCATTCTTGTTCACATTTTTGTAAACATAATCGATGGCATTGCTGCTAGCCAGACGAATCTTTAATTTCACCAAGAATGAGAGTACATAGAATGCGGAGAAATTCATCTTTATTTATTAGGTATAAACAACGTTTCGAGCTGTCCACTCATTTTCAGGTTCTATAATATCAAAGTAGAAGGGAATACATAATTGACAATGAATTATAATATTAAAAACCAGATAATGGCTTGGCCTCTTCCCCTACGGGGGGAGTTTGCGCTTCGCTACTAAGATTAATATTTAAAATCTAAAAAAAGCAGCCATGGTTAAATTTTTATAAATTTCCTGAACTTCACCAATTATAATAATTTTAAAAAGAACTCTAAACTAAATTTCCCCCATTTCAAAATATCACGGTGCTAAAATATAGAGTTATAAAGAAGAAGATATATAAAAATAAATTGGGGAATCTCACTATTTGTAATTCTTTGGGTTTTAAAAATTTCACAAAATTTCGATACTTATATTTGTTTCTTAACTTCACCATTTTGTTTTTTGACATTATGAAAGAATTATTAGAAATAACTTTGATAAAAAACATAAGTCATAACCAAACTAAGATGAAATTATTATTCAAATACTCAAAAAAAAACTTCTTAAATTATAGAGTTAGGAAGTGATGATGATGATGTCTAGAAATTAGAATACTAAAAGTGTTGACAAATATGTATCTACAAAAAGAGAGAATTTTCTTTTCCTATAATACAAAAACCTAAGAAAATACATGATTTATAATGGGTTAAAATATAAAAAATCCTCAAGGAATGCAAGCAGGAAACCCTCAAAACACTCACTTATGTTGGTCTGACTCCAGAGAGAAGTGAGGAGGAGGGGGGAGAATGAAGTGGACATAAGTAAGATTGTATTGGTAGTAGACTTATGTCATAAGTAGAGGAGCTGCGGAATTTAATATTAAGGGATTGTAGTATGATGAAGCTAGGCTCATTGTTATCTTGATCAATTATTGTAAAATTATTGGGGGCGGAAGGGAAAGAGCGGGCTCATTTCCCGCCCTCCTCTCCAAAAAAGAAAAGAAAACAGGAAAAAGACGAAAAAGGCTCGGGGCTCCTCTCCATCCGCGGGAGCTGCGAGGACGGATGGGTCTGATGCCACTTTGGTAAGCGACCAAGCGAAGATTGGCACATCCGGTCCTTCTGCCCCCTCGGGTGCGGAGTCCCTGACTAAGATCAAAAGTGCTAGTGCGCAGAGCGGAGCCTCGATTACATCGGGGTCCCTCATTCAGAGACTACCAGGCGTTTTCGAGCCTGCTGGCTTCAAACGCTTTCTTATTATTCGCTCCAATAATGGGAGCATGTTGGCTAAGGGCAACATGATCAATCAGAGGAGAACTTTAGCTAGTGTGATTGGTAAAGAGCCGAAGGTGATCTGTTTCTCGGAAGGGAGACTTCTAGCGTATGCGTCGGATCCCTCCGCGGCGGCCAAGATAAGTGCTCTTCAAAAACTTGATGGCACCCCGGTGAGTGTGACGCCGCACTCTACCATGAACTTCGTAAAAGGATTAGTTTGTGCGAGGGAACTTGTTGACTACTCCATAGATGACAGCCCCTTAGAGCTGGTTAACCACAGGGCGGTCGAGGTTGAGCGTGTAATGAGAAAACAGGGAGGAGCCTAGAGATCCACTACAAAACTTTTCGTCACATTCGACTCTGACAAGCTCCATTGGTGGATGCGTGCCGGTTGGTAGCGATACCGCGTGAATGCATTCGTACCACTGCCGCAGAGGTGCTATTACTGTCACTGCTTCGGCCATACTACTTGCTCCTGTTCACGTGAAAATTCGGGGTTACCCCGTATTCTGTGTGAATTGCTCCAAGACCGCACACGATAAGTCCAAATCGTGTGTGGTTAAGTGTGTCAATTTCGAAGAAACGCACCCAGCTTCTTTAAAGCAATGTGGTGCATATCTCCTTGAGAAAGAAATCCTGGCCGTTAAAGGCACAGAATTGTCTCTTCTTCAGAGAGGCTAGGGACTTGGTCCTGGCACGCCCGGCGCTGCCTGGAACATCCTATGCTTCAATAGTAAGAAAGACATCTTCTGCTCCTGGCCCCTCCAGGCCTCCAAGCACGCTCGTTTCTGCGCCCATTCGGAACCCTTCTGCGGGTTTTACCCGCCCCGGGCGTTCCTCTGATAAAGCTTGCGGCACAAAAGGTCCACATCAAGCCCCGGTTAAAACCAGTGCTCCCCTCCCTTACCCAAGCGTGACAGTTTCCCGTAAATCGAAACGGTCACGCGCCTCCACCGAGTCGTTAGACTCACAGGAGGCAACATCCCTAAAGTTGGTCACCAGGCCATCTTCCGGGATTCCTAAAGCTACCCGTGAAAGGAAAACATAACTAAAGGAGCCTCGGCTCCTTCGCATAGTTGTAAGCTGGGTGGCTCGGAAACTGTTGGTCCTCCATAGGAGGGACCACCGCCTCCGAAGCAACCCCCTCTCCCCGCTCGCCTAAGGTTTCAAGGCGGAGAGAGGAAAAGACCCGCATGGCGAGCCTAACCTCCCTAGATATGTTCCCGAAAGGGACAGCATCTTCAGTGCATTCTTGGGCCCCCAAATCTCCTCCGAGATAGGCCTGGAAGGCATATTCCGTCAATGAAATTGCCACGGACTCCGGGCCAACTGGGAGGAGCTGCGTAGGCTCGTAGCTTCCCGTTCCCGGTTAGAAATCTTTTGGCAGAAGACCATGTTAGGCGCGTGCCCCCTGCCCACCCTCCTGAGGTATAAGGGCTTTGCGACCAGATTACCACGGGATGGGGGCTGAGCAGGAGGATGCGTGATTTACACCCGGCATGATGTCTCCGTTCTTCTCTTTGCTTTAGATACCTCCTTTCAGGCTGTGGCTGTGCAGCTATATCTGGATAGGAGGTATACTGTTATTTCCGCGTACATTCCACCGTCAGCCGACTTCGACGCCGGGGACTCCCGCCGCGTCGTGGCACGGTTGCCGACGCCCTTTCTTTCTCTTGTTCAGAGATCTGAACGGTAGACACTCCCTCTGGGGAGAATACTTAATTAATCCCAGGGGTCAAGTCCTTACGGACCTGATCGACGAGGTTGAGATGGGTGTCCTAAATGCCGATGAGTTTACGCATCACTGCCCGAGAACTGCTTCATTTTTCTGCCTCAAGCTATCTTTGTGCTCTCTGGATGCACAGCCTGATTTTGATTGGGGGATGGTTGGTGACCTTCATGGTAATGATCACTTTCCCATTAGAATATCATTTTCTAGGCCGCTGCCACCCTAGAACCCGCTCCGGTGGTGCTTGGCGCAAGCGCGGTGATCTGCATTTCAGGAAAGGACTGATTTCTCTATCTCAGTCAAGGAGTTTAGTTCGGTTGATGAGGCCGTGGAGTTCTTCTCCGGCAACCTCATCGCCACGCGCCTAATTACTATTTCTAGAAGGTCTGGCCGTTTTGTACGCCGACCACTCCCGTGTTGATCAGCCGAGTGTGAGACGGCCCTTAAGCAGAAGCGTCATGCTTACATGCGCTATAAGCGCCGCCTAAACGATTTCACCGTCGGTGAATTCCGTCGGGCTTGGTCTAGGTTCCGGTATAGTTCGAAGAACGCCCGCGACTCTTTTTGGCGGGCATACATGTCTTCACTTAACGGTAAGACCCCTCTAGCAGAGGTGTGGAAAGCGAGTCAAAAGGATTAGGGGCAAGTTCTCGCAGGATCCCCCTCCCGTTCTCCAAGAGAATGAGACCGCAATCTTGGACCCCGCGTCCGTGGCTGAATCCTTCACAACCACTTTCTCCTCATTCTCTAGCCGGAATGCTGCTCCGCCAGTATTCAATGCACGTTTTGATGTCGCGGAAAGCTGCCGACTGGACTTTACCTCTACAGGCGAAGAACCTTTCAACGACAGGTTTACTTTGAACGAGTTGCGTTCCGCTCTCGCTTCGTGCGCGGACACCGCCCATGGTCCGGACGATGTTCTGTACGCCATACTTCGACATCTGGGTGAGTGAGGCATGGCTTTCCTGTTAGATTTGTTCAAAAGGATTTGAGAAGAGGGTAACCTCCCAATTCCTGGCGAATCGATACTGTGCTAGCTTTTCGCAAACCGGGGAGAAATTACTCTTCTCCCGTTGGTTTCTGCCCAATCTCTCGAGCCATTTTTTATGGGCAGCGGAGGCCATCTGTCTTCTGCACAGTGAGGCTTCCGCAAGCTCCACTCCATGATTCTCATATTAAGCAAATGACAATTAAGCCCTAAGTCCCTGGTGATATAGGCATCAGACATTGTCAGCTGAAGGTCGAGCAAAAGATCCCGCTCCCGCAACGAGGGCCAGGTTTACACCCTCCCAGCCCCAACATTGAGTGTTGTGGCAGTCTACTATGGTAATCGAGCGGCAATCTTTATTATTATTACCACACTTGCTTCATTTGCTTCTTTTTGCTATTCCTACTCTCATTTTTTTCCTTGTTCTAGGAAGACGCTTCATTGGATTACACTTTTCCTTTTTTTCCTTGAAAATTGATTTCGAAATTGAAAAAAACTAATGGCCTTTAAACTATAAGATTTTAGGCTCATTGCTGAGAAATGTTTAAGTATTTAAAGAGAGTTCAAATTTACTCCATTTTGAATTAATATGAAATGATTGTCAAGCATATAATGAATACACAAGTAATTAAAGAGCCATTTTCGACGCTCAACTAATATTAAGTAAGAGTAATTAATCTCCTTAGTGTAGACGAAATCCTTCAAAACTAGAAACCGAAAGGTCGACCCGAACAAACAATTATAGAATTGAGAGTAACAAATTCTTCGCTCATGTCTAGTCGTAGAAAGGGATTATGAGTTAAAATTAGCATCACGAGTGTTCTAGTATAGGTGTTTTAATAATTAAAAATGTCTGTTTTTCAATTTATTTTGAAACTTGTTAACTGATGTACTTTCAACTACATTAGCTTGATGAGTATTTCAAGTTAAAGCTTTGTTATATGTGAGAAAGATCCCCAGATATTCCTCTAATAATGCTTTAATCTCAATTTTTAAGCATTTAGTCGTTTTCTATTTTCAACGCGTAAGGAATGTGAAACAAATGTTGTAACTGTTTTATCGTATCTTTCCAGAATCTTAAAGAATTCTATCACTTGGCCGCATTGTGTATCTTCTAGCGAAAGCAATTTCCATTTTATATAATAAGGTTTGTTTTGCGGCTCCAGAATGAGCTTTGTCCCCCTTCGCTGTACTCTGTCCAATTTAGCAATATCCTTTAGTAGGTGAGGAGGTCACAACTGAGCGGCATATTCCATTCGAGGAGGCACGACTGATTTGAACAATGGAACTTGTATATTTTTTTTGCTATTAGAATTATCTATAGAACTAATAGACCTTTTTTCCCTATCGTTCCTTTGTGTAGCTACACGCCGTTGATTTATTTATTTTAACACAAGAGTAATACTCTTTTAGTTGCTTAGAAACTATGCCTTGGTCCGATCAAGTCGTTTTATGACTCGTTTTGAAAACATGTATAATTCGACTGTATAAGGAATTTTATGGCTCCTGTAAAAGTGATACATGTCGGTAGCTCTCTTGGGGTCTCCTTTTTAATTGGAGTTTCTATAACCCCACAAAATCATACATTGAGTTGATGGGCTTAGAGTTTTGAGCTTGTTCCTATATGAGAGTAGGGATATAGGGTCCGAAATTAAGAACGTGGCGTAAAGCGCTGCAACTAAGGCTCAAAGAAACGATGTCCTTTATTCATTTCTCGCTTTATGCTAGGTTTTCAGTTAAGTCGTCTCTCATTTTCTCCTCTCAAGTTTTACGCTTTATTTCCGAGCTATCTAACGCTTCAATATTTTCAAAGTGCACCTTACCTATCCTATCACAATTTTGCAGTCATGATTTTGGGTTTATATCCATGTGTTATTCGTCAAATTTCATCGGGGCAGTGAGTAAACGTATTATTTACTCTTTAGTCATATTTAAAATCAAATTCTATTTTTAAACTACACTCTCTCTATTTAAACTAATAATTCTCATATCCCGAAGAATTTGATGGCTGAACTCGCCTTCAGGAAGTTGTCTGAAAGAGCTACTAACTTTTCAATGAATCCAATTTCGAATTATTCAAGATAGCTTTAATAAGGTTGTCTAAACTCCTAAACTAGACTATCTAACCACCAAACTGGCTAAAGTTATTTGCCTGAAATTTGAACAAACTTGTAAAAGTTTTGCTTCAAGCTTTAACTTTAAAAACTACAAAGGTTGAGATCGGTTCAAGAAAATGGATCTCTTCACCTGATTCCATCATTGTTTTTTCACACTTTTATTCATCCACTCAATTTCTCTTAAAATGTTTGTTCCTAAGATTATTGATTTTATAATTTTACTTATTCACTTTAAATTCAAAGAAATTTGGTTTCATTTTTGAGAAGTGGGAACTGGAAGTCAGACAAATCGGTAAGAGTCGCAAAGCAAATAAATGAGTTATCACCTTAATCTATAATAAAAACAAGGACTGAGGTTAAAACTGAATCACTCTTAAGGATGATTTACTAATAAATAAGAGGAATATTATTGGACTGCCTCATGTTATCTCTTGTCACACCAATGCAAGTTCTGCAAGTTTTGGACTCAAATTTCACTGATGTTTGTTGTTGCAGTGCAAAATTCATGGCAATTTCAGAGGTAGAGTGTTTGTGTGTGACCCTTGTTTCTTGCGTCAAATCTAAAGAAGGTGCTCGATCTTCTTTGAAACCAGATACGATTTTTTTAATTCTTACCCTAACTTTAAACTTGGAATTGGGGAAAAGTTCAGACTCATACGATGCCTTGTCAACATTGCGTCCCAGAGGTCCTAAGTTTTTTAATTTCTGCCCTCTTCATTAGATGCCAACTAAGAAGAAATTCTATCTCCGAAATGCACAGTCCAAACTTTTATCATTTCTTTTAGTTCCACTTATATCAAGACAGTTTTTAGTCAAATCGAACTTAAACTTCAATTTTATCGTGGGTGATGTCGATCGTGCAATACGATCTCTGTGAGTAAAATACGTTCCCCGTGCATTGTACTATCTCTATGCGCTAAAAGATAGGATTTCAAGGAAACATTGTTTGATTGGGTTCGCTTTCCTTCACCAATGACGGTCACCAATGTGATTAGTTTCCAGGAGGAGGGGAAGGGGGTTCTTCTCTCCCCATATATATTTACGTGTTTGTCCAACTTCCTACATTTACCATAATTCACACGGAACTTGCTATCTTAGGCACTAAATACGCAATAATAAGACAATTATACAGCCTACAAAATCAACATTATACACAACGCCACAAACGTGAAATGTTAAATATTGGAGGGAAAATATTGAAAGATTTGTTTGGCATTACTACAGAAGCAGATTTAGCAAGAATAAAATATAAATAAATTTACTAGCTAAAAATCAAGGCAATGATGGATCTGTATTTGATCGACGTCGTGAAAAGCTTACACCATGACAAAAAATTCTTGCAGGATGTTGCCGATAACTTTAACATCCTAAGTAAACTGCTAAATTTATACCTTCAACATACGCGTCATGTAGAGATTGTAGGATTAATTAGTAATATAATAAACCTAATAGACGAGTATCTTTTCAAAATTTAAACTATTTATAGGAAAATGCAGCCAAATAAGCTTCTCGACAGGAAACCGTACCTAACTTATCCCATTTTTAGTTTTTGAAACATCTCTCACAGGTTGCTCAATCAATTTTCCTATTAAATAACACAAACTACCAATAATTCCTTGAGTGTACCTTAACGGTACGTGAGCGAGAACTATATTGTTATCTGCTCATTTTACCTCTATTTGATTTGAACACATTTGATGTCCACCATCTATATCCGTTCGCAACTACTTCTTAAAATGAATATGAATCGCATTTGTTTTAAGACATCCGCCCCATACCTATCATTGATGCAATTTGTCCTATTCTTCATCCTCTGAAATTCTCTGTCAAAAACCTTTGCTCCGCTGATCTAGTTACCAATAAACCAGTAACTAGATGCGCATATTCTTTAATAAAAACAACCAGCCCATGCAGCTTAGCTTAGGTAATGCTATATGGATATTACATACATATTACCAGGAACTCCTCCAATTGCTTATACTTTTCAAGAATCATTCAGTTTTCTCTATAAAATCACCTTTTCGAATTTCAATGGGTTGTTCAATCCATTGAAGTTCATAATCCATATGGAATAACATTGAATCAAATTAACCTTATTTCAAATTTAACTCCAGTGATTTTTCAATCGATATACCCCTCATTCATTTTTAGGCTCACAAGTAACTCTTATCCACGAAATTAATGCCCCTGGTTAGAAGGATCTTTCTTTTATAGTACAAATAATCACTCCTTTGTCCAATTATACTGAAATTGTCACCATGATTTCTATTTCCATTATGACACTAACTGTGTTCTTAATCTTATGCTCGTTAAGAAAGATAAATATAAGATCACAGTCAACAGCTGACGAACACCAATATGCTCAACCACAAGGGCGTCGTTCGATAAGTATGCAGTCATTAACAGAATAAATAATGTAAATAGCTTAGGTTTGGAGCAAACAAATATAGAAATATTATATTTATAATTGTAAGTAACATTTGTTTTGTAATTTCTTTTGTCGTTATAGTGCCTGCTACTATAATGATATTCCGATGACCATTGCGGTCATACTGTATACGGCCACCTTTTTAGGGAAAGGAATAGATTTGGGCTGCAGTCGACAAACAAATAAATACATATACTCGTACGTCATGAAATCTAACTATCTCTCTCTCTCTCTCTCTCTCTCTATATATATATATATATATATATATATATATATATATATATATATATATATATATATATATATATATATATCTCTGTGTGTGAGTGTGTGTCTGTGTGTGTGTGTGTTTGTAATTATAATTAAACAGTGTGAAATCTATGTTTGCGCCTTTATCTCATAATTATAAATAACTAAACTTATATCTAATATAAAAAAGTTGCTTACTCAGTTTCCTGACTGAATAGATTTGGGGCACCAAATACTTTGGTATATTAAGATGTTCGGAAAGTTCCTTCGCTATTTTACTACTCAAAAATATGAGCAACCAACCAAGTCACAATCAATGTCGAATGGTACGAAACTATCAACAAACCCTTTATCATCTCCTTTGTTTTGTACTCTGTCATTCATAATCATTTCGGTCTTTAACCCAATGGAAGATAAGGAGTTAATGAAGTAACATATCCGTTATTGCTTACTGATGCAGTGACGGCTCGTACATGTCAGCTATGGTTTGAAAGTCTTAGAGAAGGCAATTATGGCATCCTACAAGAATCGCTTTTTTAGAGCGAGGATCCTTAGTAAAACTATCCTATTACTTTTACCTGGACGAAGCATTACGAAATTTAAATTTTAATAGGTTTCTAAAGATATTAAGCTGGAGTTTTCGGAAAATTCGGGAATTATATCTAAGATTTCTCATTTTATTAACAAAATCTTGCGAAAGAATAGATACTTAGTTTTAGAGGCAATGAATCACGCAACGATTATCTGGTCTTTAATGTTAATTATAATTTCATTAAAGAAAAAATAGCAAGGGTAGCGAGATACTTTGAAATTTGGTAGCTTATATTCAAGTCCAATATATAACAAAAAAAATAATCAGATAAATTAATGGCCTTTTCTGGGTTGGAAAATGCTGGATGAGTATGACCCAATGATTTCAATTTGCGAAAATGAATAACTACAATACTTTCTCATCAGCATTGACTTTTCTCCTAATGATAATGCTAAAACATAAATTTAAGGCGAGTCAATTTTTTTATATAAGTAGTATTATTGTTTTGGTGACCAAAACTATCTGACGGGAAATATTTTTGTTATCTCTTGAACTAAAATTTTAACTAATAAATTTCTAAATATCTTGCTCTTCTTGATATTTTATTTTTCATTGATATTAAAATCATTAGGGTTAATAATCGAACCACCTTTATTGTCCAGTGTTAAGAAACAAATTCTGTTTCCTACATTCATTTTGTATCATGTTTAATATGTCAAGATTAAAAACGATTATTAAATGTGCGATCGAGATTTTTTTTACCGAGTAAATTACATATACGACCTGTGTATCTGTGGTCGGTGAATTCCTAAACAGAATGTCAGCTGGTGTAAGATGTTTAGCATGTCACCACTGGAGGTCATCCACTAATTGCGCCAAGAAAATTCAGCTGTCTAGTCACATTGAACTCTTCTATGGTGAGAAAGAATTGTTTACTGTTGAAAAGGCCGCAAAAAGCTCTCTTCCAAATGTTGACATTTTTGTCAACATTTATGAAAAAATGCTAATGGGGCTCAAGTTCCCACGTGATGTTTTTCTAAGGTTCCGCACATCTGTCCTACTTCTATAAGCCGAACTACGAAATTGGGCGTCCTGCAATGGATGTCTTATTTCATTGGCTTAAGAAATAACAAGTTTGGTCTCCCGAAAGGCACACAGAGCCATTTCTCGCCAATTCAATGGGGATTTGATGTATGTATACACCCTTCAGAAGGTCATTTAGCGGGATAAAATGTAGGTTGCATTTTTACATAATTCCTCTAAAAATTGAATAGACCTTAAGATTTCTTTAGAGATTTATATGTGTCGAGTGATAGTAAATTGCGTATGGCTGCAACTCTGTCAGGCAGAAGTTATTTGCTCTTGCTGGTTAGGAGGTATCCCAGAAATTCGATCCTGTGTACTCCAAATTGGCATTTGTGGTGTACCAACTTTAAGCTATAGGCCAGTAACCGGCCGAGTGCCTGCTTCAGGTGTACTAAATGTGTTTCTTGCTTTGGAGAATAGACCAATATATCTTCTATAAAAGCTAAAACGAATGGAAGATATCCCAAGTCTCCGTTAAGAAAAAATACAAACGTTTGTGAAGATGATCTCAAATCAAGTAGCATGTACAGAAAAACGTATCCACCAAACGTTGTGAATACATACCTTTTCTTCACACTCGATGCTTTCACCGTGATTAAATGGAAGACTTTGAGCAGATCAAGTCTTAAAAAGAATTGTGCACCTGTGATTTGAACCGCAAAATGTGGGACAAAGGGAATTGTGTAACTATCAGCCTTTGTGAAAATGTGTAAGGTACGGAAGTCACACATTGGCCTGTAGGACTATCGATCTATGAAATTAGATGTAATGGGGATTCCCATGGAAATCGCAAATTTAGAATTACGCCTTCATTCTCCATTCTTAGGTAGAACTCATTCTCGGCTCTGTGTTTGTCATAAGCAAGCAAAGCGAACGTACGTAAAAAGACGTAGGTGTTGTGTGTATATATTGTTAGGTAGAGTGCTTAACTGACTGTCCACACCACCAGGATGATTTTAGGTCTGCGAAGGATGAAGCAATGCAGTGTAGTTACTATATATTGTTGGATGCATGGCTAAAAGGAGACCTTTATAACTTTTCAAATAACTCATTGAATAGGCCTGGTAAGAGTGATCTGCAGTATGCGGATGGAAAGAGTATTGTGATTAACGCTTCCAAACATTCGGTCTGTCAAAGCACTCCCTTCTAAGTCTAGGACAAGCGAAAAGTGTTGCAGGATGTCCGCCTTTAAGATGGTGTGACCGACTGTCAAAGAGGAAGTTAAGTTCTGTGTCTGGATCATGGATAAAGAGGTAGGAATTCGAAACCTGGATCGCAGCAATGGTGAGTGCGGAGGCAGGCTGAAGCAGGGGGACAATTCGTCCTCCGGACGAATTGTCCGTCTGGTGCAATTGGTGGTGCGGCTGGATAGAGCTCTAAGATCGGATGTGGAAAGAGGAATGAAAACTGACGAGGAGAGGTTACTTTCTGCCCTATTCTATTTTGGAATACGGTTTTCCTTTCCCATGGAATTGTCGACTGATGAAGGATGTAGTTGGAGTGCAAAATTGCATGAGGATGACGAATGAGGCAGAGTGGCTACTGAAGTGTTTAAGATTGCAGCAGTGTGCTCTTAGGTAGCTTTCAGCAGTGAAGGAGGGGGAAGAGAGTGATGAAGGTAGGGACACCCTTGGTAGAAGTGGAGAAGATAGTCATTGGCTTCCATCCACACGGAAAGAAACCACATAAATCACAGACACGAATTCTTTTTTTTAACTTTCACCTTTTCATTCACAGACAAGAATTCCTCATGCGGGGATGGTTTTCCCCCACCTTCGGAGGACACGCTATACATATTCTTTTAGAAATAGACATAGCGTGACTTCCACGGATGAGTCAAAGCGGGGGAGGATGGGGGGGCCATTGCGTACATGGCCCCCCCCAGGGGGGGGGGGCATTACTTGATTCTACTTTGGTAAATTTATGCCTAAGAAAATTAAATACTTTGTTGAAACAAGTTGTTATAATTTGAGTTTCTTCAATTATTTACATATTTCTTGGTTGCATTTCATATACTGACGGAAATTTTAAGGAATTTGCCATAAGTTTTGTTGTTACGACTTTCTTGCTTTAATTTGTAACTCGTTAATACAGTAATCCCTGTAGCTTAATTTTGATTGATCACTAATGAACTGACTTTCATTATCAAAGAAATTAAGGTCACATAATCTAAGGGCATGAAGATGCATACCAATAATTACACTTTGGGTAGGTTGTTTGTTTATTCTAAAGATATGTTTTTCCTGATTATTTTTCCGGATTAAAATGTTATGGAAGGGCCATTTACTTCCTTCTTGAGGAAATTCCGCGATCACATCAAATGTTGTTTCTTTATACTTTCCAAATTTACTTATAATTTTTGTGTTTCTGATGTATTCTCATAACAATCTTTCCCAATTGTTGCTGAATTCCTGTTTAATTATATAACGCATTCCTTTAGTATGTTCTAAGTATTAAATCTTCTTTTTATTATTTATTCCAGGATTTTCTCTTAATTCACGAGTGAAATTAGCCTTTAAGTAGCTAACTGATTTGAGTGTCTCCAAATTTAGCAAATGATATCACTTTTGCTAATTTCAAGTATTCGGATGTTACCTGGTTCGTGAGTTTAATTCCTTTTAAGTTATCCATGTAATTCACGGTGATTCTGTTTAAAGGAGTGTAAATTGCTCTTTATCTCGATGGTAAAACATCTACAGGTTCCCTCATGCCCACTCCTTTCTTTCTTAGGATGTGTGTGTATGTGGGTTCTTTTTCTCGGAATGGTAATGTCTTGTGCCGCGATCAGAGTTGTTTTCATACGCTTATTTTTCTGCCTTGATTTCCTGCAGGTTCACATTCGTTAGAGCGTCTGGAACAAAATTCAGGAGTTTCCCCTTGTACCTGTCCCAATTTTTTTCTCTTCTAGCTTTTACTCTCCGCTGCTCTCATTTTTATCGGGTTTTGGTTGAAGATAAGCAGAGTTATAAGAGATTCAGTAAATGCAATGTTGATGGACTGCATGAGTATTTTATATGGCATGTAGTGGCTCCTTAGAGTCAAGTCTGTTTTGTAGATGCAATATAGGCAAATAATTATTTAAAGGTTTTCACTTATTCTTTTGCGATTTCTTCGGTAGCCATTTGTTTCGGACCTGACAATCAAGTGTCTAATGAATATTGTAGGATGCCTTTGCTGAAGTTGCACATAAAGTTGTGCATTGTAATGAAATTCCGTATTGGCAGTTGATAGCCTGTGACTATTATAACTGGCAATATCTAGATTTCAATACTTACGGCCAAGTAGGCCTCGTCGATATTTTATTTGAGAAAGCAGCCGGTATTTCACGTCAGGTTGCTGAAAACCCGAGCCTTAATTTGTCTCACTGGACTGGCTCACGTAGATTGAGAGAAGTGGGACTCAATAATCTGGTATCGAAGCACTTATCATTAAAAAGAATAAAAAGGCAGGTTGATCATTGGTAATGCACATATCCTCTGAAGTCACGGGAAGAGGGAAAGCTTGTTTCTCAGGGACGAATTCAAATTTAGTTTGTTCGAATCGAAAACAAACCATCGCTTAAGGCATCATACAGATTAAAGATTGAATCACAAGGATGTAAAAGAATCTGCTTCTGGAATATGTGTTTCCTCTCTATGAAAGGTGGGAGTACACGATCCTGCTTTATGCGCGAGAATTCTTCGTGCTACACAGTGAAGACGCTACAGCATTTCGTAGCTGCTGAAATTATCAACGTGTTGAACTTGCATCCCCCGAGCCCTAGTTTAAACCCGATAGAACCTAATGAATATATTCTGTGAGAAGGTAATACCTCGGATATGGACGAATATTGAAGATCTCAGGCAAAGATTGGAAGAAAAAGGGAATAAAATCACGCCCGAAAAATACAAAAAATAGGTGAAGTTCTGCGACCGAAAATAGGTTAAGGCCATTCAGAACATAGACCGGAATACTTCTCATCAATATTTCGGTCAATTGCAATGTGATAATGATGTATTTATATGATTATCTTCATTTATATCTAGCTTTCTCATCTACCTCTTCTAGCTGTGGACGCATTTTTTTCTTCAAGTACTCACTAATTTTCTCATAACCTTTCCGAACTTTTTTGATCCAGTCTGCTATCAAATGAAATTTTGACACTAAAATAAATAAGGTCTGCTGACCAGAAGTCGGGTGCTCTGACTTATTCGGATTTATGACCTAATGACCTTCAAAACTTTAAGTAATTGCCGAATTAACCTTGCGATAACGTTGGCAATTAGACCATTGGAAAGAAAATGGAAAACAGCATGAACGTTTTAAATTTCGTTAGAATCGGCTAAACAGTTACTATATTATTGCCAAATAATTCCTCAGTTAAATTTGGGCGGCCTTTAGTCATTATATCATTCGAAAGAAAATTTAAAACAACATTAGGGTTTCAAATTACGTTAGAATTGGCAGAATAGATATGATGTTATTGCAAAAAACAAAATAATTCCTGGGATAACCTGGGAACGACCTTGCCAATTATATCAATCTAAAGAGAATATAAAACAACATTTTCGTGGTATAGCAATTATAGATATATATATATATATATATATATATATATATATATATATATATATATATATATATATATATATATATATATATATATATTATATATATTAATGGGAAAATTACACGTTAATAGCTCGGTCCGACCAGTTGAGGAGGGAGATAAAATAGGGGAGAAATTCGTGCTCTAGTGTGTGGGAATAGTTATCAAAAATAAGAGTGCAGAATGGCTTAAAGATTAATTGATGGCTGCAAATCGTTCAAGGTTATTTAAACTTTAATAACAAAAAGGAAATAGTAAATATATACAAAAAAGGTTTAAGTGAGATATGTGATCAAATAAATAACGGACACATTCGGTGTCAACAAAGGAGTAAATCCAAGGGATTAAAGCGGTTAATTACCTCACTCGGATCAAAGTTTTAAAAGGGAAGGGAAGGTAACTCAGGGAGAAGAAGATGCAACAAGGGAATATGTTTTACCTAAGATATCTCGATGGGGAGGGTGGAGGTACTGTTTCTACCTTAGGGTGCTGATGAAGTAGGGCTGGTTTTACCTCAGGGTTCTTGATAAGGAAGTACTGGCGTGAATTCACGGAATTACGGCCGTTGTAAGGAGCTGCCAATTGCCTGGGGCGACGACCACGGCGGGGAGATTCTAGCCGTAGGTACCCGAATAAGCCACGGAGGATCGGACTCGAGAACGTAATGTGTCTTCGTGCTCGGGCGTGCTGTACTGCCTATCAAGCAGGTGGTTGGCGGACGGCGAAATTGCCTTGAGCCACGGTGTACTCTGCTGGCATTTGAAGTTGCCGGCTTTCGGCTGGGGAGAAGGGGTCCGAGATAAGGAGCCGGTCGAATGGCCCTTCGGGTTCTCTCTCTTGTCATGATTATGGGAGGCGAGCTTAATTCGCCCCGGGCGCGGAAAATAGACCTCGCAAGATAAACATAGATGGTCTGATAAAACCATCTTTATATTAGACTCTATTCCTTCACAAACATAATGGTTTCAAATTTCGTTATAATTGGCCAAATAGTAACATTATTATTACCAAAAGAATAAAAAAGCAAAACGGGGACCGACCGACTGACATAGTGAGATATAGACTCGCCCGCGACTAGACTCGCACGCGACTAAATAATTTCAAAGAAAATTATGTGCAATTTTTTAAATTAAACAAGTATTTTCAATTAAATGTAGATTATGGTATTTAGTTCCCTTGCTTTTTATTACTTTTTACCGTTTTGTGCGTACTTTTTCTTTCTTATCTGTCTCTTGAAATGTTTAAATATTTCATTCCTGTTTAAGTATGACTCTAATATGTACAAATTGTTGGTTCAAAATGATACAAAAATTATAGGAAAAATTTATGCTGTGCGCTTTGCCCTAAGCGTTATTTTGGACAAACTGGAAAATCATTAAAATTTCTTTTGTCCCAACACAAGTATAATATGGAGGATGTGAACACAAAAGTGTCTTCTTTGTTCATTTATCTGAACAGGAATATCCGATCAATTGGATGTCTGCTAAGTTTATTTAACACTCAGAAGACCATTAAAAAAATATTGTTGAATGCTCCTTTATTATCTCCTCTCCTAACTTTAATATATACATATATCCTACGGTCTCTTTGAAATTAATCCTCTCAATAAAAAGCTTATTTTAAATGAAATTGTCCTTTGATTTATTTACCATTTTATATTTTTTTTGTTTATTAAACAATGTATTTATATTTGGGTATGTATTTATTTATAGTTATGTAACTTATATTTCTAAATTTTACACATGCTCTCTCCCATCTTGTTATTTGGTAAAGATTTTATCTATTTGTTTTTACCCTTTCTGTACCTGATTTTAATCCTTCTGTTCTGATAATTTATTTCTATTTTTTCACGCACACCCTGTTCTATATCCTTTCGTTGTAAGTAGGTGGAGCGTCGCTAATTTTTTGAATATAAATATATGTATATATATATATATATATATATATATATATATATATATATATATATATATATATATATATATATATATATATATATATATGCAAAAAATTAGCGACGCTCCGCCTACTTACATAGAAATATATATATCATTTTTGTAAAATAATTATTTATGTATTCCTTGAGAATAAACTGAATATAATTCAAAACTAATTGGATTCAGCTTTTTATCTTTCCCGTGGAATTTTTGGCACTGACTGCTCCACTCCATTCACGCGCTATTTTGTGAGTTTCTCATATCCATAAATATATATGTATATATATATATATATATATATATATATATATATATATATATATATATATATATATATATATATATATATATATATATATATATATATACATATATATATATATATATATATATATATATATACATATATATATATATATATATATATATATATATATATATATATATATATATATATATATATATATATATATAATATAAAATTAAGTAAAACATAATGGCAACCTGTGGCACTTAAAGGAACACGAAAAATAAAATAAAAAAGAAAAGAAGAAAGCATGAAATGCCCTCTTCAGCATGGCAAATCTAACCAGATTTTTCACCCCTATCAACTCTTACTCATTCATTCTCTTTTCATCAATCAATTGCAATGTAACTTTATGTGCCCACTAGCGACATTACGCTCCTATGTGCCTCTTATCCATGCAAGAGGGGATGAGCGGTTTGGATACTACCACTCGAAAGTAACAAGCTCACTAACTTAATGGTAACTAATATTATCTCAATGATTATAATATTTTTCTCAAGCTACATTATTTGCTTGTATATTTATATCAAAATAATATATTATTTGCATTGTTCAAGGACTTAAAAGAGTTAAATATAAAAAAATATACACCGTGATTTCTCAGGAAATACATCCGGGATGCCGGTATTTATTAGCCTTGTGGATCTCGGCGGGATCCTGGGACAGAAATCTGAGAGCAGGAGCAAAGAATCGGCCGACCAATTTTTCATCTTTAGGAAGTTTCAGTACGGAATGCATTAAATTTGGTAACGGACAGATACTCTTTAAAATCGAGAAGAACTTTAGAAAAATATACGTACATAACAACAATAATAATAAACCTGATTTCCCTGTTTTAAAAAGAATAAAACGACTCTTCTATAAACAGCGATTCAAAAGAGTTATGATGTCGACAAAAATACTCTCAATGCACTTTTCATTCTTGAAATGCGTGGTGTATATTCAATTACTCACAGGTAAACTTTCAGGCACCTATAAATGCAATGCGATGGTTGTAATTTTATGTACACACCTGTGCAGACACACCCACAAAAAAGTGAAAGACGATTCCGAGCGCTTTCGTCCTAATTCTTAAAGACGAAATCGCTCGGAATCGTTTTTCACTTTTCCTTTGTGGGTGTATCTGAATAACTTTTACTCACGCGCAATTTGTGAGCTTTTTGATACATAGTTGTTTATTTATTTATTTTTCAAAAAAGTTAAAACTATCTAAGATATCATCAACATTACAATGTTCTGCAAATTAGCATCATGAGGAAACAAGCATATGATGAATAAGCTTTGTAAAGAGATGTGCAAGTTATGTATTCCTAATCCTTCTAAGCATGCCCACGTTCTCTAATGAACGGAAGCATTCTACAAACGACAAATACTAGTATTGTATTAATCATTTAATTTTAAATTGCAAATTTATAATGAAAAGTATACAGATTCTATTAACTTCCTCCTTCGCTTGATTAGATTTCATGAGATAACCTTTGCAAAATTGATTTGTTTAAAATAGAATCTTTGCTTCTGAAAATTAGATTTTATGTTCTCATTAAGATCGTGTAAATAAAAAATTACAATGACTTAATTTAGAAAAGAAAGAAGAAAATGTTTTTCTCTCAGAAATACCCCTGAGAAGCAATCGATTAGTACGTTATGAATATTTAGAGCTACTCGTAAGTTTCGTGTTTGAGAAAACATCTCTCGGGTTGTTAAAAGATTATTTTTTACTTTTGTATTTTTTGTTATTTAATTCGAAGTATAATTTAAAGTATTCTGATTTTGTATTAGTTTTTCATTTATAAATACAAATGCAAGTAATTATTAAAGAATTAGGTAGGGTACACTTTCGTTTCTAGAATTTTTATTGGTTTGTAATCCTTTCGTGAGAGCTAAGGAAATTTATACCATTGTGCTGGTAGTTGTGGCATTTGCGAACATTAAAAAAACTAGAAAAACGAAGCATTTAATTTTGTTTCATATATTAACCCCTGCCAATATTCCTAACAAGCACTTCATTATTGCATTCAGCAGTTCCTTTCATTACTTCGGAAGTAGAACCTCATCAGCTAATGAGAAGCAAGATTCAAGGCAAGGTTTCTATTCAAGATCCATACTTCCTTCGTTTCTAAAAGGCAAAAATAAACTTAGAAAAGGCAACTGATATAAATGAAAGGAGATTTCGAGAGCTCCGGTGAAAGAAAAAGGCTGAAAATGAGCCAATGTTAAAGAATCTAAAAGTATAATGAGGTTCATTGAACGAATGGGGGCCGTCTTCGTGTAATTTCAATTCAGAATTTCAAGCAATTCTTCATTTCCTTTGACTGCATTCATTTCGGCTTAATAATAAAATTCCCATTTCAATTGTGCAATCCTCATTTATATTAGAATACCTTTTCACAATTTTAATAAATAGGAAGATACGTCTTCCGTTGGAATTAGCATAAAATTATATAAACAAAATATATTTTTATATCAAACCTAGTTTAGTGTATCTCAAGTATGGTTGCAATCTTAGACATGTCTTTTATGTGGACGCCTCACCTGGTTTTGAAGGTATATTTGGATTTTGATCTGAAACAAGCTTGACTAGATTCTCTTATCGAAGGGCAAAGAAAGTGAAAGAGGATTTGACATCACTGATCACTGTAAAATTAGAGAAATATCATAAAATTGCAATTCTAAGACTAAATTATATCTTTGCTGATACGAGACAGACATAACAGATGAACAGAGAGAATAAATTAAATGCTTGACAACGCAGAGCTCCAATGGTAAGAGAAAAATATATTCCTTTGACTAAACACCTTTCGAAATCTCTCTCACAATTATGATATCGTATCATATATGTAGAATACCCAAATAAATATCATTAAATAATGATCATCGGATAGAATGTGTCTTGAATCTATACAAAACAAATAATATAGACATCAAGATGGGGCTTCAATTGAAACCCACTTCGAAGCTCCTAAAACGGATTGGGACTTCACAAAAAGTGAACTGCTTTCGTTGCAGAATGGAGGCAGGCACGAGAGAGCTTGTTGCCTCCACTTTCAATATTTCTCATAGCCAAAGGAGCAAAACTCTACCTTAAATAATTCCATCTTCTTAAAAGGATGAGGCCGAAAATGGATGGTTTAGGGACCCAATGACGCAAGAAATGCTTATTGTTCATATTAATTTTTTTAAGAAACTAAATTTTCTTTCGGATGAACCGCGTTCCTACTGATGGATTTGTGTAGTTAAAAATAAAATGGAATCTTGAGAGCATTTAATATCTACAAACTGTTAATTTCTTCTAACGAAAAAAAGGACAATGCATGAATGTATTAGGTTGAGGAATAAGTTCTGCGTTTTTTTTAATGTTTTGTTGATTTAAGTTTTGTTGACGTGATTTGTGCACATATTAAGAAACAATAATAAATAATGAGAGCAAAATTTGCAAAGGTTAGGTTACGTCTCTTAAAAGCGTAGACTATTAGGCTTTTGCTTAGGCTACGTCTTTTAGTTGAGTAATAAGTCATTGCGGTTTATTTAAAAGTAAAGTTGTGTTAATTTAATTTTTGTTCTCTACCATCAAAATGGAAGGTCAAGTTGAAAGAAAGGCGCATTTTCGACACTTGTTGTTATTCATTTTCAATCGAGACGGTAACAATGCAAACGCAGCCAAAGCTCGTCGCGATATTTGTGCTGTGTACGGAGAAAATGCTTTATCAGAAAGGACAGCTCAATTGTGGTTTTCACGTTTCAAAAACGGTCATTTTAATCTTAATGACGAAGAACGTTCTGGTCTCCCCATTAAGTTGGATGAAGATCGATTGAACGACCTTCTTCATGAAAATCCTCGTCAATCGACTAGAGAATTAGCTGTACAGTTGGCGTGTGATCAGAAAACTGTAGTGAATTACCTTCATTCGATGGGGAAAGTTAAAAAACTCGGTGAATGGGTTCCGCACGCTTTGAGCGAAAGCAACAACTTTCAACGCTCCATGATTGCCGCAGGTTTGCTTGCTCGTCACAAGGCTACTCATGGATATAAGAACAAATTTCTTCATCGCATCATCACTGCCGACGAAAAGTGGTGTGTTTATGTTAACATGAACTATCGAAAACAATGGCTTAGCCCCAATAAAAAAAAACATTTCCGCGATAAAAGCAAGGACTTCATCCATGAAAGATGATACTGTGTGTGTGGTGGGATTGTGAAAGCATCATTCTTTATAAGCTCCTTGCGAACAACGAGATTGTCAATGCAGCACTGTACGTTTAACAAATGTATCGACTCGCCGAAGCTATTCGTGAAAAGCGACAAAATCGACGTTATGGAGTCCTTTGCAACACGACAAAAGGCTCGTCTTTACATTGATAATATGAAAAAAAGACGCAATCGAAACGCTTAATTGGGAAATCCTGCCGCATCCTCCATATTCGCCAGACTTGGCTCCATTGGATTTCCATCTGTTCCGATCGCTCTCAAGCAATTTGCGCGGCGTTAAGTTCAATACTGATGTGAAATTAAGAACCTCGTTAGACGAATTCTTCGAGTCAAAATCCAGAGATTTTTATTTCAGAGGCATCGAAAAACTAGTTGAACGTTGGCAATAGGTCGTAAATAACAACGGAGAATACATTATTGATTAAATTGCATATTGCAAGCAATTAAAAATGAAGTTTTTCTAAAGTTGTTAATGGTAATGAATAAATTTTATAAAACCGCAAGAAATTATTCCTCAAAGCAATGATTCGTTAAATTGGAAACATAAATGGGGCGAAATAATTATAAATTGAAATTGAAATACAGAATAATTTTATTTTAAGACCTTAGAGTAGTGAAACTGCTATAGCTATAAATCAGTGATGTTTCCTTTTCGAAAATTTATTGCAATATGTTCTGAAAGTATATGGGGCTTCGCTGTGCTTAGTGAATATGGTTAACTCTTTATATTTTAATACTATGACGCATATAAGTGTAGATGCAAAGTTGAGCAAATCGTGTATATCGGATACATTTCGGTTTACTGTAAATGGTGTGAAATGCATTAATGGTGTATTAAGAGAAGGCAATTCTGGTGTCATAAATGGCATATATGTTAATAATGGTTGTGTTCGTGTATAAATCACAGACTGAAATATCAATACTTTATCCAACCACAAATGTGTGTCAGAAAAGAAAAGTCTGAAAGTGGATGCGTTAAAGTATAAAGTATTAGTAATGGTGTTTTTTTCAAAACTACAATCTATTTATAAATATCGGGGTAGTGGAATGCGTGAAGGAATATAGTTATCTCGGATAAGTAGTAAAGTCTGTGGCGGAGGATTGAGTGTTGCTGTTGTGGTATGGATCTTATCCCGCACCGTTTGCTACCCCTCTTAGAGAAGAATTATTGTTTAGGGGAAATTCTAGCCATGGGCCTTAGAAGCTTATGGCTTACACCGCAACGTCATCGGATTCAAGAGTCTATCTGGCTCTAACCAAACCCGTTGAGTAGGAAATGTTTTGCAGAAAAGTGAGAGTGAACTTCTGAAGAAGAAATAAAATATATGAATGAGAGCAATTCAGATGGATACGATAAGAAGTTTATGGGTGAGAGAATAAGGCATGTAATGCGGAATCAATGTGGAGAAAAATATTGTGTATTTAAATCCGATATTAATAAAGCAGATGAGTATGTTTGATTATAAATGAAAGTGGGAAGAATTTAGAGAGTAATAAAATGATTACATAGTAGTAAATGTAATGGAAAAGGAGAGCTTGGTTTTTGAGAAAGGGTGGTTGAATTGTGATGGATGGCTATAAGAATCTCCCTCGGTCTCCGCCCTTTCTTTCGCTACTACAAAAAGTTTTTCAGCTAAATGCCAATAATAATTTGCTCTATTTGTTAATAAAATATAATATTTACAATTCATCATATTATACAGGATAGGAAGTGGAGTAATATGTGCAGATGACAAGTATAATTATATTAAGTAATGGCAGAACTTTGCATTTACCCCTTTCAAAAATTGGCTAAATAGATAATATTTTCTGCGTGTGTTGTCTACTGCTTCAATTTAAGCACGTCATCTCTTCCACTCTGTTTAATATTTTAAATGTTATATATGATGCTTTTCCTCCAAAAAATCTTTTTTCATCAACTTTTTCATACTTTTGCCTTCCTGCATATTATTTTTCTTAAACAGCTTTAATGACGTCGCTTCAAAGTCTCGGCGAGTATTCCAATTTCAAAGCTGAAAACTCATCAAAGCTTTTGTGATGTCAGTGACTTATTTCACCCTTCAGAGACTTAAATCAGAAAATGTATTAATAGAGTATATATATATATATATATATATATATGACTACATGGCTCGATGTAAGCATATCGGTCAAAATTGTTTTTTTTATCTCAACAAAGGACCCTTTTCCGTATAAATCAAACACCTCCAGTACATCACAGAGCCTCCTGCAGCTTGAACATCACCTGCACTCAGTTTTCCTTAGAGGTTTCTTGATGCATGTATCATTCATATACAGGTGGAAACGTGATTCGTCTAACCAGTAACGCATTTCTACTCCTCCGCGGTCCACTGTTTGTTTCTTCTCGCCTACTGTAGCCTGTTTTTTTGTGGGGCGGGGGGGGGGGGGGGGTCAGCAGTCTATCAAATGGCGGTGTGCCCCGTGAATATATCCCATTCGGAGACAACAGATAACAACCTGAAGCATTCGCGGGATTGGGGGGGGGGGCATGAGAACAGTCGCGGTGCAATGGCACGCAGCTTTAAGTTCCCTTCGACCGTCTTTTCTAAGCAGCATGGAGAGCTGTCCGTATTCTTACCATGTAGTCGGTGTGAGGCAGAGTGAAACGCTGGTCCGGTCGCCCAGTCCTCACGGACGTTTTGGCGCCCTCATCTGTGCGCTCATTTCCCGCAATTCCTTCATGTCCAGGAACCCAGCAGAAGATAATCTTGACATCCATCCGGCTTGCCAAAACCGTGGCGTCACATATATCGTGACCTAGGAGGTGCGGAGATTCCACTGCCCCGAGAGCACTCAGGGCGCTTTGTGAATCGCTATAAATCACAATCCGATCTCCGAACAGGGCACCTCGCGTAATTTTTCCGTATCGAGTGGTATATTGCAACCAGCTAGGCCGTGAAGACAGACGCAGCGCTTGGCAGAGCCATGCTGACATCAAACAGAGTGGATAAGGCGTGGAAGCCGACCCCCTCTTGGGACTTGGAGCCATACGTATACACTGGCCGGGTTTGAGCGTGACACGAGATGAGCTCCAAAAAGGTCGAACGCAGAGGCGTGGCGACAAATAGCCAAAAGTGCTACCCCCCAGGCGTCCTGGGCAGAAGCAGGGGTGCCACCGGCACGATATCTATACCTAGTACTTTAAGCAGTTTCCTAACCCTAATCTCAAAGGTCTTAGGGTATGACTGGCGTCTCTCGGCGGCATAGGCACCGTTGAAATCAGCTGCGGATGCAGTTACAGCTGTTGGCTACTGAGGGAGGCGCCGGGATCCTGCGTACAGGCAAATAATGCACAGTGCATGGCGTAGAGCGACTGACATCTCCCCAGCAACGACAAGTAGGCTCTAAATGGGGGGAATGCAGAAGGCACCGCTCGCCAGGCGAAGGCCGGTGTGGTGGATCGAGTCCACCTTTCGCAATACATCCTCAGCTGCGGATGCATAAAACTCACATCCGTAGTCGAGCTTCGAACAAACAAAAGAATGATAAAAAAGTAAAGCAGTAGCTTTATCAGCGCCCCAAGCGCTGAACATCACGGGACGAAGAATATCCATGGCGCGAGTACAAAAGACCCTAAGGCTGTGAATATGGGCCTCCCAGTTTACAAGTCGGTCAAATACAAGACCAAGAAAACGGTGCGATTCAACCACTTGCAGGCGAACCCTATTGAGAAACAAGTCTACGTCAGGGTGGAGCCATGGGTGGTGGCAGAAGTGCGCCACTTTAGTCTTGTCCAAAGAAAACCGAAACCTGTGCGCTCTGGCATAGCAAGAGACGCGGTTCAATGGCTGTTGGAGTCGACGCTCCAGAGTTGGCATCTGGGTTGCGCCAAAAGAGATCGAAAGGTCGTCTACGTAGAACGTAGCGAGAACATCTTCCGGCAGCACCAACGTTATGCCATTGATGCTTAGGGCAAAAAGTGTGACACTGAGGGCACTTCCCTTTGGGTCACAGTCTCCCTGCTCACTTTTCCGGATAGGGCTCCCCCCACCCTACACGGAATCGACGATCTCGTAAAAATTAAGATATAAAGATTGGGAGGCGTCCCTTTGCCCCCATTGTATGGAGAGTCTTCATGATACCGTATCACCATGTGGTATCATAGGCTTTCTTCAGATCGAAAAACACCGCGGCTCAGTGCTGTCTACGAACGAAGTCCTCGTGGAAGGCATTTTCCAGTCAGAGCAGAACATCCAACGTGGAGTGAAACTTACGAAACTGCACTGTGCAGAAGACAGATGGCCTCCACTGTCCAGATAAAATTCTAATCTAATATTTACCAATTTCTCCATCAGCTTACATACGTAAGAGGTTCGAGAGATTGAGCGGAAACCAGCCAGGGTAGAGTAATCTCTCCCTGGTTTGCGAAAAGCGAGCACAGTAGCGATTCGGCAGGAATCTAGGAGGAGCCCCTCTACCCAAATCCAGATAAACAAATCTAACAAAAAGGCCATGCCCCGCACATCCAGGTATCGAAGCATAGCGTCCGGGACATAGTCCGGACCATGGGCGGTGTCGACGCACGAAGCGAGAGCGGAACGCAACTCGCTCAAAGTAAACCTGTCGTTGAAGCGTTCTCCACCTGTGGAGGTAAAGTCCAGTCGGCGGCTTTCCGCGACATCAAGACGTGCATTAAATGCTGGCGGAGCAGCATCCCGGCTAGAGAACGCGGAGAAAACGGTCGGGAAGGATTCCACCACGGACGTGGGGTCCGAAATTGCGGTCCAATTTTCCTAGAGAACGGGAGGGCGACTCCTGTGAGAACTTGCCCCTAATCCCTTTGACTCGCTTCTCCACCTCTGCTAGAGGGATATTCCCGTTAAGTGAATACACGTATGGTCATTAAGAAGAGCGGCGGGCGTGCTTCGAAATATACTGGTACCTAGCCCAAGCCCGACGGAATTCACTGACAGTGAAATTGTTCGGGCGGGGCTTACAGCGCATGTAGCCATAACCCTTCTGCTTGAGGGCCGTCTTATACTCGGCTGACCACCACGGAAGTGGTCAGGGTGCAAAACGGCCAGACCGAGTAGGACTAGTAGTTAGACTCGCGGTGATGAGGTTGTTGGAGAAGAACTCCACGGCCTCATCAACCGACTAAACTCCTCGACTGAGATAGAGAATTCAGTCATTTCCTGAAATGTCGACCACCCTGCCCGCGCCAAACATCACCAGGGCAGGTTCTTCTTGCGAAAGCGGCCCCAAAAATTATATTTTAATGAGAAAGTGATCATTACCATGGAGGTCACCAACCATCCTCCAATCAAAATCAGGCTGTGCATTCGTAGAGCACAAAGATAGATCAAGGCAGGAAAATGAGTCGGTTCTCGGGCAGTGATGCGTAAACTCATCGGCATTTAGGACACCCATTTCAAGCTCGTAGATCAGGTCGGCAAGGACTTTACCCGGGGGATTAATCGAGTAGTCTCCGCAGAGTTGGTGTATACCGTTTAGATCTCCGAGCAAAAGAAAGGACCTCGGCAACCATGCCACGACCCGGGCGGAAATTCCTCCCCCCCCCCGTCGATTTCGGCTGACGGTGGAATGTACGCGTAAATAACACGATACATCCTATCCAGATACAGATCCACAGCTACTGCCTGAAAAATGTATCTAAAGCGAAGAGAAGAACGGAGACATCATCCTGGGCGTAAATCGCATATCCTCTTGCCTGGCCCCCATGCCATGGTGGTGGGGTAGTAAAACTCTTATACTTCGGGAAGGTTGGCAGGGGGCATGCGCCCAGCATGGTCTCCTGCAAAAGATAGCTAACGGGGAAGGGGAGGAGACGAGCCTCAGCAACTCCCAGTTGGCCCAGAGTCCGTGGCAATTCCATTGAAGAAATATGCCCTGCAGACCTAGCTCGGAGGAGACGCAGGGGCCCTCTTCGAAGAGAAGGCCCTCACTGCAATGGCCGTACGCTTCCTGGAGGCAGAACTCCGGGCGCTTTTGGCCAGACAATGCGTTGTCAACTTCGAGGACATATTGGGGAAGTTGGGCTCGCCATGCGAGTCATTTCCTCCCTCCACATCGAATCCTTAGGCAAGCGGGGCGGCTTCAGAGGCTTGAGGCCCTCTTTTCGAGGATCCACCGTCTCCGAGCCATTCAGCCTACCACAGGGTGTTGGCGAAAGAGCTCGTTTCGAGGGGCAGCTTTAGGAACTCTGGAAGATGGCCTTACGACCCTCTTCAGTGGCGTTGCCTCCTGTGGGTATAACGAGTCGGTGAAGGCACGCGGCCGTTTCTCCTTACGCAAAACGGTCACGCTGGGGAAAGCGAGGGGAGCGAGGGAAGCCCTGGTTTTAACTGGGAATGGGTGTGAACCATTTGTGCCTCCAGCTTTACCAGGGGAGCGCTCGGGGATGGGCGCGGAAACGAGCATAGGGTGTCTTTCTTAATATTTTGACATAAGACGTCCCAGGCAGCGCCGGGCGCGTTAAGACCAAGTCCTTAGCCTCTCAAAATGAGATACGATCCTGAGCCCGAACGTCTAGGATTTCCTTCTCAAAGAGATACGCACCACATTGCTTTGAAGGAGCAGGGTGCGGCTCTCCGCAATTGACACACTTGGCTACACCCGATTTGAACTTATCGTGTGCGGCCTTGGAGCAACTTACACAGATTTCGGGTGACCCCGATTTTGCACGTCGACAAGAGCGATTAGTATGGCCGAAGCGTTTATAGTAATAGCACCTCCATGGCATTGGTACGAAAGCCTTCACGCCGTAGTGAAACAAACCTGCACGTACTGACTAATGGATCTTGTCACTGTCGAACGTAACGAAGAGTTTAGGGTTGGGTTCCGTCGTCCCTCCCTGTTTTCTCATCACACATTCGACCTTGACCGCCTCATGGTAGGCCAGCTCTAAGGTGATGTCATCTATGGGCTAGTCCACGAGTTCCCTCGAATAAACTACTCCTTCCATGAAGTTCATGGTAGAGTGCGGCGTCATACTCAGAGACGTGCCATCAGGTGTCCGAATGGCACTAATCATGGCCGCCTCAGAGGGATTCGACGCATTCACCAAAAGGCTCACGTCCGATAAACGGGTCACCTTTGGCTCCCTACCAATCGCACTAGCTAAAGCTCTCATCATTTTGCCCTTTTCCCACATGGTGCCATCAGTGGAGCGAATAACCAGGAAGCGTTTAAAGCCAACGTGCTTGAAAACGCCGGGTAGTCTCTGAATGAGGGTCCCCGATGTAATCGATGCTCCGCTCTGCGCACTAGCACTTTTGATCTTAGTCAGGGACTCCATACCCGAGGACCGGATATGCCGATCTTTGCTTGGTCGCTTACCGAAGTGGCAGAAGACCCATCCGTAACCGCAGCCCCCGCGGATGGAGAGGAGCCCCAATCCTTTTCGTCTTTTCTTATTTTTTTAGGAGAGGAGGGCGGGGAATGAACCCGCTTCTCACCTCCGCCGACAGAAGCCCCCAGGCCAATGGAACAGCCTCGGTAAGGTCCTTCTCCGAGATCGAGAAGGTCCTGGCGGTCGTAAGGACACCAGCCGGAGGAGGAGATCCCTCCCCTCCCATAACTGCCTTGGAGACCCAAGCCTTCTGAGGAGGACCTTGCACAGGAGCGGACTCGGAATCGGTGTTTGGCACCGAACCCTGATTCGCCCCCATAGAAGTTCCTACCGTCTGGGGTTGTCTCTTTCGGGGAGGGGCCTCCATTTGGCCATCCACCCCAGGGCATCACATGTCCCATTGACAGCGGTGTTAGTAGTCTGGCTATTTGGGTGGACACTGTGCCTTGACCCCCACTAAGGTCAATATCTGAGCCTGAGGTCTTTCGAGGGAAGGGGCCGATGAGCCCTGTCTTCCTTCTCTCCCCTAAAGGGGTTTGCCCTACTGAATCACATCAATGGGGAGTGGTCAGTTATGGGCTGCCTGGTGGCTTTCTTGGCAGTCCCCTTGGAAATCAAAGTGGGGACTGCCGCTGGAAACAGGGATGCACCCGTAGGCACCTCCAGACAAGGAAATGAGGAGAATCGCCTACACCCGTAGGCAAAGAAGAGGAGTAAGCCTCCTCTCCGATTAAAGAGTTTTAGAGGGTCCCCTGGGAGAGCAGAGTAAGGGGGGCGGGCTCCACCTTTTCAGTGGATTGCCCGAAGGCAGCTCTGTCGATGGTGAGGGGAAAAGAGAAAGAGGTTTTTTTTTAGATTTTCATCATCGGGCACGGGGACTCTATTCTTTCTGCGGGAAGCAAACGCTAATCACACCTTGCAGTAGCCAGCTCTGCGAGAGGTGCGTACGGGGCTGGCAAAAATAGGTGCTGCCATTTTAGGATGCTCCTCCCACCTAGTGACCTAGCAGCCCTTCAGCATGGCGGCTCCACCTTGGGCACGGCGTAAAAAGATATATAGTGAAGTGAGAAGGAAAGGCGATGTGATGAAGGTATGGGTGAGGATGAAGCAGGTTATTGAAAACCCACTATCCTAAACAGGAGCTCAGTTGTTAGGGAACATTGTCCCCTCCCCACTCAACCCCGATCCGGGATAGTTGGCTGAGGAGAAGGTCAGCATCTGCTCTATGAAAATAGAGAACGAACAGAGAAAGTTGTGGGAGAGGTTGAAGGGTAAGTGAGGAAGTAGGGGAGAAAAACAGGCTGTCTGAAAGAAGGAGAAGATGCTAAGCTGGGGCCGGACGGATGTATCCGGTTAACTTTGTCAGAAGAAGTGGGCAAAGCCTCTTGCGTGCCACTCTGCTTGATATGTATGTTCATGCTATGCAGTACCCTCTCGAGTGTTCTTTCAGTAATGAGTGCAAAAGAACAATCATTGACGTCTTGCAGGAACTTCTGCCTTGAAGTGAATCGATTTTTTATCGACAATCGGTGAAACACCCAAACGGTCTCAGTCCGTCAATATCGTTTTTCGGCCACAATTCTGGCGGAAATTTCCTGTAGTATGAGAATTTTGTTATTGAAAAAGATCCGTATGACTGTACGCGTAGATACACATTCAAATTCCGCTAGATTTTTCACAGGATCGCCTTTAGCGCTCCTAAATGCAACCAATCTATTTTGCCAAACAGTATTAACTTCTTTATGCCCCATTTTACACAGCGCACGAGACAGGCACTACAGGCCCCTGCAGTTTAGCCTATTTAAAACATGCAACGGGACAATTGGATGAAAGATGTTTAAATAAGAACTGTTTAAGAGCTACTGAACAAAGACATCCTTCGGAAGAAGAACATTGAGCTGCCCTGTCTCTCTACTAGTAGGCAAAGTTTGATGCGATCATCAGAAACATCCTTTGTAGCATCTTGGATAGCTTCACAAAGGTTATTTTTCTTTTTAAATTGTCTGAAATCTGCGCAAACTTTTCTATGCACGATTCCCCACAAGTTATCTTTTAAATTTAGATCACAACTGTTTGGATACTATTCCCTGATTGAGTCTTCTACAAATATTTTTTACTCTAACCAGCTCTTAGAAAATTTATAAATATGACAAGGAGCGTTATCCTGAATGAAGACAAGTAGATCCCTCATCTTCATTGTTTATCTCTTGAACAAAGGTAGGGATTTTTTTCTCCATAAACTCGCAGTGCGCCTACAAATCTATTTTGACGCCATTATCAACTCTGAAAACTCCTACTAGCATGTGCCAAACAATTTAAGCAAGATCTCCAATCCTCCATCTCCATATTGTCGCTTCGTGCATAAGTCACCTGACATCTCTTTACAAACCATACATATTAGCGAAACAGTGTGCCAATCTAAAGTGACTTCTGATTCGTCTGCGAAGATAGTTTTGCTAATGTCAGACTGCATGTATGTCTAGGCCCACAATAGATGTTTATCTTTATTTTTTATCTAATTCCTGATAGGAGAAAATTTTTGGATAGTCATACACATTGTTTCTCTCGAGATGGATGGAGCCCACTAAGGTTTAAAAATTACTTGGTTGCTAACATGAGTGGTTTTAACTACTCTTGATTTGAGAAAAATCTCTAGGAGTAAGAGCTCGAAATTCTGCTTGAATCCTCTTTTTTCTTGGATGAATGCCATTCTCTGCAACTTCCTTCAAACTGAGATGACCACACTTAAAATTCTTTTATATTTACACAGAATACTTTCCTTTATCCTATTCGATTTCGATATAATTCTTCTCTCTTGAAGAGAGTTCTTTTTTGCTGGCTATTTTATCAGCAAATGCAGAGGACAAAAGATATCACGACGGTCGTTATATTCGAAATTCAGAAAATCCAGTAGAAACTGTGCAATAATTGTGATAAATACTGTTGTAACTTCCTAGTAAATTGTGCTTATTGCATTTATAAACTTATCTGAAACAAAAAATTACTAGAAAATGATAAGACGGTAAAGAGAAGAAGGGTGTTGGAGTTCGGAGGAATCCTCGCTTAACAAGGGACAAAGGGATCATCACGCTTTGTATATATACAGGGTTTCCGGAAAGTGACTATGCACTGGAATATATAGTCTCGTCAGCATCACAGTGGTCACAGAATACCACTGTAGCCTAAGCACCGGCGTCCATAGCAACAGTCACAGGTGTTAAAACTGTCCGGATACGTCATTAGGGCTTGGGAGGGAGGGTTGTCCTAAAATGCCTGTAATGAAATACCACATGGTTGTTTTTCCTACTTCATATATTGAATCTCCCTCCCCAATTGACCTGATGACGTATTCAGAGTTTTAACACATGTGACTGTTGCTATGCACGCCGGTGCTTGAGAGCTTGGGTGCCATTTGCGATAGTGAAAATATCTCTGACCACTGCGATCCTGGTGAGACTATATATTTCCATATTTCCAGTGCATACTAACTTTCGATAGCCCCTTTGTATATATATATATATATATATATATATATATATATATATATATATATATATATATATATATATATATATATATACAAGGTGTCCCAGAAAAAAGTTAACCGCAATTTGAATCAGTATAACTCAAAACTTATTAGTGATTTTTGAGTCCTGCAAAATAATACAAATTTAACAACTATTTATCTGTCGATTCTGGAAATTTCATTAAATTCCCTTTAAGATATTGATACACTAATGGGTTTAGTGTAGGATATCAAAATTTTGTTTGCGCAAGGAAGTAAAATAACGGAACTTCGAAGTTTAAGATCAACCATTATATTTAAATCCATTTTTAACAAAAACACCTCTTCATATGGGTAATACAAATTCATTTTTTAATTTTCTAAGCACCGTTTCCTTCCACATGTCCTTCATTTCTTTCCAAGCACAGTTGCGCCTTTGATCGCATTGATTGAACAACTTTTTTGATGAACTTGTAATTTTCCTATTATTGACTTCACGTGTGATACCATCTCTTAACTGATGCTTTGTGGTGGAGTAAAATACACTTTATTCTTTAGATATCCACATAAGATATAATCGCAGTGTTAAGTCAGGGGATCTTGGTGGGCCATTCAATTGCATGATTTAGCGCGACAATGCGGTTGTCAAACGTTTCTCTTATTTCAGGTCTCACAGCAAGCTGTCTATGAGCTGGTGCGCTGTCCTGAATCCACCAAAGTTTGTTGAATCGATTGCTGTAAATCTGGCTGAGTTCCGATAAGATCCTTTCATTGATCATGCTCAGGTAGGCAGCACCACTCAAGTTATTCTCGTAAAACAATAGGCTGACAAGATAGCCATTCCCGCATATTCCGATCCACAGAGACACTTTCTGCTGACAAATGCGTGTGCCAAAGTTGGATGCTGGGGGGTGGTTCAGCGGCGAATATTGCCGAATGTTATGGCTATTTACTTTTCCATTCATGAAAAAGGCTGCTTCGTCACCAATCGAAATGTTTTCCAAGAAATGAGCAGGTTTATGGAGAAGCCATTTGACAAATTGTCTAAGACGAGAAAAATCAGTTTCAAGAAGCTGGTGGTGTCTTGCATGCATTTTATAGGGATACCATTTTATGTCATGTTTAATAATGCAGTTGAATGATGACTGACAATTGTAACCAATTCTTTCTGATTGATACATGTGGATTTTGAAGAAGTGTCATCTGAACATTTTCGATATTCTCTGTTGTTCTTATGGTTCTCATACGACCCGAACGACCTTTATTTAGATTTAAGTATGTTATTTCATGTTGGTAGTTGCGAATATTTTTCCAAATTGTGGGCTTGCTTAGTGGGTGCCTACCTGGAAAACGTTGTTCAAATGAATTTTGTACATGTTTAATACTGACAGGCTTACTTAAGTTTATGCCTATAAATACGCTAGGCTACCTAGGCTCCCTACGCTTCTCTTGAAAGTACACGGTGGCCAAGCTTTCCTAGGCTTCGTTTCATAATTTTACTTCCTTGCGCAGACATATTTTTGATAGCCTCCACTAAACACATTAGTGTATCAATATCATAAAAGGGAATTTAATCAAACTTTCAGAATCGACAGATAAATAGTTGTTAAATAGAACATTTTTTGCAAGATCCAAAAATCTCTAATAGCTTTTGAGTTATACTAATTCAAAATACGCTATATATATATATATATATATATATATATATATATATATATATATATATATATATATATATTAGGGTGCTATAAAAGCTTGACTATCATGGATTTTGGGGGATAACCTCTGTCGTAGAATGCTAAGAGTGCTAAGAATGTTATTTTAAAGAAGAGCCGTTGGAAACACGTAAGGATATAGAGAAACGCACAAGAATTCCAGAAATAAACTTATATTTTAACTTTAACAATTTACTACACAAAAATTAACCATTAACCACAGAAATACTCCGAATATTAAAATACACAATAATTAATTCAATTAGTTTTACCCTCTAAAATTTTGCTAAATTCGATACGCACTTATATATACAAGATTAAGGCTTATTGACTCTATTAGAGTTAAAATACCTCAGGAATGTTATTGGATCTACAACGCGTGCCGACCGGCCAGATGTAGGTGGGCGGGATCACGAGGTCTTTTTGGCGAGGGTAGCAGATGGGGGTCCACACGGTATTCAGGGGGGAAGGGGTCTTCAAATGCGAGAACAATCACGTTGCTTTAGGCGGCACCAAGGTAGGCGTGTTCTCTTTGGCGAGAGTAAGTCGAACTTAGTTCTTAAACCAAGGTAACTTAGATTTCGGTGTGACCACCGAGTAACGAGCTCGAGTGGGAGCTTTTCTCCTTCGTTACTTAATTCCTCATGTGCGAGGACTGTACTCTGTACTCGGGGAGGGTCTTCTTCAAGGGCGAGGATCGAGGAGGGGGGGTTTCTCTGAGGAGAATAAGTTAAACTTGAATAAGTTAACTTAAAGGTCGGTTTGGTAACCAGGAACTAGCTCGAAGATAAGCTTCTTCTTAGTTCCAGCCTTTCTCAATGGCGTGGAAAACGGAGGGGGGTTTCTCTGACGAGAATAAGTTGAACTTGGTTCCTCAACCAAGTTAACTTATGAGTTTGGTGTGGTCACCGAGTAACGGGCTAGAGGGAGACACTTTTCTTTTTTCTTTTCTTAATTCCTTAAGGACGAGGAATACCCCTGGTGTTAAAGATGCTCCAGGATATGAGGAGTTTCTCTGACGAGAGTAAGTTGAACTTGAACAAGTTAACTTAACGTTCAGTTTGATAACCAGGGACTAGCTCGAGGATGAGCTGCTTTTTAACCCCTTAAGGTAGGTAGCCCTGCCTCTCTTGCAGGGGTCTTCTTGGTCTGGCGAGCCAAGTAATCTACTTGTCCAGTCTAGGTAACCCGGGTCTCAATCCGGGGACTTCGTCACCTGGAGACTGACGTATTCTACCAATCCAGTCTAGGTAACCCGGGGTCTTAATCCGGGGACTTCGTCACCTGGAGTCTGACGTATTCTACCAATCCAGTCTTGGATAGCCCGGGGTCTTAATCCGAGGGCTTCGTCACCTGGAGCCTGACGTATTCTACCAATCTAGTTTAGGTAGCC
This sequence comes from Ceratothoa steindachneri, assembly GCA_963969495.1. Taxonomy (NCBI): domain Eukaryota; kingdom Metazoa; phylum Arthropoda; class Malacostraca; order Isopoda; family Cymothoidae; genus Ceratothoa; species Ceratothoa steindachneri. Next base: position 126,311,823 of record OZ018321.1, read on the forward strand.
CGGGGTCTCAATCCGGGGACTTCGTCACCTGGAGACTGACGTATTCTACCATGATTTTCCTCAGTGTTTCTTATTTATACCTCATCACCCCACTGGGGGGAGTGATAAGAGGGGGGAGGCTTGAGGACGGGCGCAGGAGGGTTCTTATGCCTAAACGGTTTTTCTTACCAAGTCTTACATTGGCTCCTCGTTAGCCTTCGAGCTTGGGAGAAACACGTCTCCAATTTCTTACTTGACGTGAAATTGAATCTCACTCTTCTGGGGGAGATCTTGCCTTTTACAACCTTTTGGTCTTTCATAGCGACGATTGGTCTGGCGCTGCGGTTACGTGCTTGACCCGAGGGTGCCGGGGCCGGATGCCTTTGCGGCAATCTCCTCGTGACTCCACTGCGAAAGAACGGGGGAGTGAAGATTCCCCCCCCCCCCCTGAATATGTTTATATATGGTGTAAAACATTCCTTGCGAAATTTTAGTCAAAACAACTATTATTTAGAGCTCCGCCTGGCTTTTGAAAAACAGCAAAAGTTATGAAATAACTCGTTCCAGGTTAGAATATACAGTTTTAGTGAAGTAAATGTGATGTAAAGACATTCAGATAACAATACCATTAAACAGAGCTCTAAGAGCAGTTGATGCGTCACGTGTGAGTGAATCGTGATTAATATGAGAATAGGAAGCAAAACTTATATCTGACTGATTGACCAACAAATAGATATATCAAATTTAAGTAAACTGCCATCAAATCAGGAAGTACTTTCCTTATTCATAAATTACAGACATGGAAAGAAGGGAACCGTCAGAGAAGATTTAACTTCAACTGTTAATGATGTGTTAGATATGGCATAAGGCCCTACTAGCAACAACCCAGAAGTCTGATGTTGTGAAGAAGTTAAAGAAACTGCATGATCAGTAGAAAATTTTGAAAATGAGCAAAGGAAGGAAATCAAAATTTTAAAAAGAAAAGGAAAATACTTGGACAAAAAGAGTTAGGTGAACCTTTTGATATAGCGCATAATATTACTAACGAAATAATATCTGCTGAAAAAATAAAGAGTTTTTCTGTCTATTGGGGGAAATTACAAAGGGAAGAATCATGTGAGTAGACAAGGAAGATGCAAATCAACGAGAAGCAGCTATAAATAAACAGCAAGTTTTAGAAAAGATGAGAATTTGTTAATCTAGTACTTTTGATGAGACAGTAGTTCTAGCAAGCAGCAGCAGCAGCAGCTGCAGCAGCACTTCACCCAGGGATACAGCAACTAGTAATGGAAAGAAAGATCTGGAACAGCCATTAACATCTAAACAAGGGTTTCCAAGAAAGAAAGAGAAATTTATGAATAAAATTGGCCTCTCAATAAATGTGGGTAAGATCAGCGATCGATCTGTTTCTATAATCTTTATATCAACAATCCCAAAGATTAAAGTATAAGTTACTCATCGATTCATAGATCAAGATATAAAGAAAGGAAAAATATAGGTGAAAATCTCTAATAAGATTTTAAAATTACCCATACTTGATCGTTCAATGGGATTGCAAAATTCTAAACGACATTACTGGAAATGAAGTTGTTGACAATTTGCCAGCTCGAATCTCTGGGATTGTAGAAAATCAAACTGCTTAGGGGGCCAGAAATAGACCATGAAATAGATAAAGAATTTGGAAATACATCAGATAAGATTAAAGGAACGTGTTTGGATACAACTGCATCAAATACAGGCCTGTGTCCTCATTTAACAAAAAAATGGAAAAAGATTTGTTATGGTTTTCCTGTCAACACCATATTACTGAACTCATCCGTAATACATATTCAGTTATTTAAAAAATAAAAAAAATCGTGAAAATGCTTGATTTAACAACATTTGATCGATTAGAAAATTGCGCACAATAGGAAAATGAGGAAACCATTGCCTTTGCATCACAACAATGAATGAACAACAGCCTTGCGACAATTATAAAGAGCTTTTGGAACTAATTATATGCTTGTAGGTGTTACTCCATCAACTGAAATAAAGTTCAAGAAACCTAGTCCATATCATAGAGGACGGTATTTGGCAAAACTTATATATTCAATGTTAATGTTTTATGTTCAAAAGTACAATTTAAAATAACTGCAGAAGAAGATAAAAGTCTGACAGCAATTTATTCGTTTTCTGTTTCAATTTACATCAAACATTGGTTTTCAGCTCTCAGTGTTGCAGCGTTCCATCTTTTCATCTGTGTCTGCTAGAAAACATTCATAATTACAAAACTACAAATGACCAACTAGAAAATACAGTTCTAAAGAAATTCAGGAATCATTTGCAGTATTTCTCAGAGTTAGTTTATTGCTTTGGCTTTCTTTGATGATGAAATCAGTAATGATTGTGAACAGAATATGAGAAGATTTACAATACCACTAGATCCATATCCGCCAAAAAAGATGTAAATAAACACTGCCACTTTAAATCAGAAGCAACGTTAAATTTTGTAACTGCTAACAGAGTCTTTCTTCAAAATACTGGGATTATATTAGTCTTTCTTGAAAGAGAGGTATTAGATTGCAGAGAATTTAGTTAACCACATGAAAGGGGTCAATGACATTGCTGAAAGAAACGTGTAATTGACAGAATATACAACAAAAGATCACCAACGATGAAAAGGAGTTATTTATTGCGGGACAAAACGTAGGAAACGCATATATCTCTGACTAAGCAGGAAAATTTTATCTCAATGTATGGCAAATTGAGTCTATATCATGAGCAATTAGTAAAGAAACGTGGGTATGATAAACCTCCTGGGTGTATTGGAAATTGGCAAATATTCAAATTGCAAGGACGACCACTAAATTTTTAAGTTCTGAACTAAAAGATTTATTAGATCATTTATATATCATGTAGATTCATTTTACATGATATGTCAGGATTAAAAAAATCAGCCCCTATTATGTATAACCCATATCAATATATATATATATATATATATATATATATATATATATATATATATATATATATATATATATATATATATATTTATATATATCCTAGGTTAAGAGTGACCTTGGATATTTACGCAAAGATTAGGCTTAATACCTAATAACGAACGCCTTTTTGAGACTATGTATACGCATTACTCACACGACTATGTGTGTTTTACTGACCCCAAATTGCGCCGATGCTATATATTTTTAGAAGAATTACTCCATAAAATAATTGAAAGTTCCTTCTCATATTAGATGAACAAGAAAAATAAAACACCTCCTTCTGAATCTAATGCCTTACATTGATTCACTGTTTTTATTTCCCTTCATCACCTGCAGTAATGAACGAACTTCCGAGTCTTAATGGCATCTAAATGAAAGAAACTTGGACTGATGCGGAATTCATTCATATAAATCTGCCTTACTACTTTGTTCATCTTATTCTCATTTGAATTCTCTATTCATTATAAAATCCCTCCTTCTATCTTTCCTAGAAATAACAAAATCATAAAATAAATCTAGTAAAGGAAGAGGTATTGTATGAAAATAATCCATAAACTTGTTTAAAGAGAGAAGTTGTACCCTGTTGGAATTTTCTTTTCCAGATTATCTTGGAAGAAATGAAGTGAATAGGAGATCATTGATGTAGATATGAATAGTAAAAACCTCATAAAAGGTTACTAAAAAAAACCTATAGTTTTTGCTCTTAAATTTGGAAAATTATAAATGCACTATTTAGATTTGCACGTAATGAAGTAATTAAAACCTACGCATATTTTCATTTGATTTCAGAGAGTTGGTATTCATTAAAACATAATTATAAGCTATCGAGACTTTTATTATTAAAATAATCTGAGTTAATACCAAGAAGCAATTTAAAATAATAGCACTACTTTATAGAAGTAAAAATAAATACCCAGATCGTAATTATCATCCATCCATATATTAATGGCATAAAGCTGAACGAATAGAGGAAAAAAGAATACTGAAAAAAAAAATTCACGCTGAAACAAAAAATAATTCAATCGATTTCATCTCTAAATCCTGAACCTGGATTATGTATCGTAAACCAATAAAAAGGAGAAAAAAGAATTGAGTTAAGAATATTTGAACTCCATTCTAAGTCTTTTCAAAGTGGAACAAGATATTCACTGTAACCACTCAAAAATATACCTTGAGCTTATAGGTGCAAATTGTTGCCTTCCAGTGGCAATTTATTCCTCACATAATCTTTTAGAAATATATTTACAGGTTTAGATATTGCTTTCATCGGGAGAAACAAATTCCTTTAGAATTCAAAATACGTCACAATTTAGATGTTTATTTATGTATAGGGGATTTCTTTGAAGATGTCATCATGAGAAAATCTTTTGTTACAAAAAATAGATCAAAAGGATGGAGCAACGTCTTGGAATTTAATCTCCTGAGTTTTTTTAAAGCAAGGATTTATTTCTTTTAAGAAAGTGAACAACAAAACCTGAAAATTCAGTATTTCTTTGTTTCATAATCATTCTCCCTGCAAAAAAAAGATTGAGACTTCAATGATAAAATAAAAAAGATAAAACTAAAGGTTCATGCAAGAGTTCAATACACTTCCTCCTCTATTTTCTGCATTACTACTATACGTTGGTTACTTCATGGTTTTTCTCAATTTTATAGTACTTCTAGTCCATTTTACGTCTAGTATTAAGTGGAATTACTCATAGCTTTCTTTAATTGTTCCCAATTCTTTCTTTACTGTGATTTTTATCTTGAAAAGACTCGTCGTGTACATAGAATAAACGGCGTCTGATTACCACGCATTTGTACCGGGTTCTATGACCAGCGAGAGCGCCCCTTCCCCTCCCCGGTGCTTCCTATGTCACTAGCCACCAATAAGAAGAGTGATCAATATAATTCATACGTGTAGGCAGTTCTATCCAAAGATATCATCATCCACGTGTAGCCATTTCCAGCACCGCTGTATCCTCCATTATTTCTTTCCTTCGCGCAGACAACCCATCACTCCTCCACTCAGACCCTGCCTGTGTCTATGAAGGTTTTATATCCATGCTCCCCTTACTCGAAACGGGTGTCCCTCTCTTAAGCCAGGAAGGATTCTTTGTTCGTTGGTTTGGTGACTAAACACATTAGTACCCTTGCCCCCTCCAAAAAAGGAACTTCAACTGATTCTCATCTGCGTTCCAGTGATGATGATTGTGATTTTTGTCAATTTCCTTATCCGGTTGCAGAGTAACATAACTAATTAAGTAATAATTTCAAAATTTAAAGATAATGGATAATTTATACAGTTATTATAAAGCATGTATGCATAAAACAAATATTGCACTACAACAAAAATTTATCAATAACTAGATAATTATTTATTCACAGATGTATTAATTTGGCTGATTAACATACAAATTTTAATTCTTAATTTTTTTAATTTCTCTTAAATTATGTACGCTTTAATTATTTCCTTAGTTTGGTCTTGCATATAATTTTTTTCTTATAACCCCTTTATATGCATTATATGGTTACCTCATTGCAAAAAACATAATACTGTGCCCTCACGGGTAAATGAAAACGATTCCTTGCCTTGTGACGGTAGGAGTCATTGTTTAGATCAGGGTTTCCCAACCGGGAGCCATGCACATCTAAAGGGAGCCACAGGAAATTTTTAAGCTTTAGAGGGGCCACAGATCCATGAAGGGGGCCACAGGTAAATTTTGAGCTTTAGAGGGGCCACAGATCCATGAAGGGGGCCACAGGTCTCAACCTATTGAAACCTGAATTATAGTTTGGGCAGTACCTAATTTAAATTTATGCAGTTGAATTACATTTTAAAAATATTAATACATATATTTTACCTTTTTAAAAATATTTTATTAGCATAATAGGATTTACATTAATATGTAAACAAATATTTTGCATCCTACAAGCTTATTCTGCGGCGCACTCCATTGTGCGCTTGATCGTTATGCGCCTGGCACCGTTGTTGGCTTGATGAAAGTACTTTAGGTGGAACTTTAAATCCTTCAGTCTGTTTATCAAGTGGTTCGGCGTTATAGTATGTAAGTAGCTTTTATTTGTTTACCATAATACTGCGAAGTTGTAGTAATTTTACTAGTTTTTAAAATTATAATAGATTGCCACAACACAATAATATAAGACTTTTATAAGTAAATAACTGAGCATTTTTGTTTTGAAAGTAAAGTGTGCCATTGCTAAGCCTACACCAAATCATTTTTTTTTCACTTCGGTTTCACTTAGGGCTTATTTACGAGCTCAGCATTTAATCTTAGATTCTCATGATTGTACTTATCGTTTTGTATCTGCATTAATTTGAGTAATATATATATATATATATATATATATATATATATATATATATATATATATATATATATATATATATATATATCTATATATAATATATTACTAAAATTAATGCAGATATACCCCCCCTGAGGGAGTACATTTCTGCTGTTTTTCATTAGGTACAGGTACAGAGTACCATGATGTACAATCAAGAACGAAAATTTCGGACATGTCTAATTAATAGAAACGCTCATAAAAATAGTTGCATTATTTTACGGTTCTTTTTTTGGTGTCAAATATTTACCATCAAGGGCAAGTATTTAGCATAAAAAAGGAAAACAAAATTTTCAATGCAGCTATTTTTATGAGCGTTTTTATTTATTGGACATGTCTGAAATTTTTGTGGCCGACTGTAATAGAGGTTGGTGTTGGGCACAGACTCGGTGCTCTGCACAGGAAATGGAGGTTGTTTCTGGGTCTTTTCTCAGAAATACTCTTCCTTTTTTGCCGCTGAGATAAGCGCCTTTCATTCTGTTGCACTGAGATTCGGCTCTAAAATGTAATATATATTATTAATATAGTAAATTTCTTCTGCAAAGATTACCCATAGCTACAGCGACGAACAAAAAATGTCGACAATACTCCAGTTAATATTTAGCTTATGGTTGTATACATTCACCAGACAATATAACACAGCCATTGTTTCTTTTATGTATGGCTAAAATAAGCTTAAAATACATTTGGAGAATAAGCACAAAGACCTAAAAGACAAAACATTAGATTACTTTAAAAAGCTGCGGAATGATTTCCAAGCAAGGAGCACTATTAAAGATATATTTAGCAAAACAGCGGCAAAACTAGACAAAGGTTTAATTGCATCTTATGAGATTCCCAAGCTAATAGCGAAATCGGGAAAACCTCATAATATTGACGAAGAATTGATTTTGCCTTCAGTATATGTGGTTATTTCAACTGCCATTCAACAAAATCCCCCCAAAAATCACTCAAGTCATTCATCTGAGCAACAATACAGTATCAAGACGTATTGACAAAATGGCAAAGGATGTAGAGGAGAAAACTCGTTAAACATTTACAAGTAAAGACCCTTGCATTACAAATTGATGAAATGTTATTACGTGATAACGAAGCCCTTCTCATGACGTATGTTAGATTTTTGGATAAAGATCAACTCAGAGAAGAAATGCTTCTCTCCCGAAACCTTGTGACAGATACTAAAGGTGGAACAATTTTCAAAGAAGTAGTGACCTATTTCAAATAAAATGATATTCGACTTGAAAATATTTTGGCTTGTGCAACTGATGGCACTGCTGCTATGGTAGGTAGATATAGGGGATTTATTGCACATTTAAAAGAAGCTGTACCTAAAGTTTTTTGCATACATTGTGTTTTCCACCGTCAACATCTGATTGCAAAAAAACTAAGAGGACGTCTGAAAGATTCACTTGATAGTGTAATCAAGACAGTCAACCTTACCAAGTCAAATCCACTTCAAGAGCGTCTTTTCCGACAACTCTGTTCTGAATCGCTTCATTGCACTTTGGGATAGTGTTGTGTTATTTCTGAATGGTAAGCAGCTCGGAATAAGAATCATTGCTGCCAAATGTGACATATTCTACCTTACAGACATATTTGAAAAGCTAAATATCTTGAACAAACAGCTACAAGGTAAAAATGCAAATATTTTAATGCAAAGAGTCTATTTGTGTATTTATGGGGAAAATTAAGCTGTTCAAGACAAATATGAGGCGAAAAGAGTTGATATAGTTTCCAACCCTCCGCACTATTGATAGTGAGATGAAAGAAGATGATATTTTAGTATACATTGATCATTTGGAGAAATTGCATAGTGATATGGAAGTTACGTTCAGAGATCTTCTACAACTGGACATTCCAGGTTGGGTGGTAGACCCATTTGGAATTAATGCAGCTGATGTTGATATCAGATTACAAGAAAGCCTCATTGAGTTACAGAGTGATCAAACTTCTCTGACTAGATTTCAACATGGTGTCAGGAACTTATGTACAAGTCATGAAATTGCTATGAAATACCCTTTGCTTTGGGACGAAGTAAAATTATATTTTATTGCTTTTCCTACTTCTTATCTGGTTAAGTCGGGTTTTAGTAAAGTGTCACACCTCCTATCAAAAGCTCGCAGCCGCTTAGAAATAGTAAAAAGAGGTGATCTTCGTCTGTCTCTAACAACTATAGACCCTGATATTGAAAAACTTGTGAAACTGCATGAAGCACAAGGATTGCATTGAATGAATAAAGAGTTGATTATATATTTATTTCATTTTGCTAAGGGATTTTATTTTTTGTAAGACTAATTATTTATTTTAAAAGAGTATTACATTTTTGTTAACCACTGTTTAATTTTTGTTATGTTTTTAGTCCTATATATGTGACAAATAAAATTGTAACCGAATACAAATAGCTGTTTTAATATCTTTTATTCTTTTAAGTAGAGTTAAACTGAATATTACCTACTGAAAATAATGATTATGGGCCACAGGAAAAAATAAGGTTCCTAAGGGGGCCATAAGCCAAAATCGGTTGGGAACCATTGGTTTAGGTGACCATTTGATACAGTATTTTTAAGGCTAAAAGATTGGTCTATTTTATGCAGCTGCTTGGTTAACGTATATGAGAAATCTCCTCTAGGCGTGCCTGATGCAGTGCTGAGTAGGCTTTCCTTTGCTATTGCAACCACAGGATAATGCATAAGCCGAAATACTCTTGACACAATACGCACTGCTCCTATGAGGGTTACAAAAACTTGATCCCTTTTGGGCCGGTTTTCTGATTGATTATTTTAAATAGAAATTAATTAATCCTTAGTCTCCAAGTTACAAGATTTTACATTTCCCAAAAGTCAACCAAAGTGTTCAAAGTCTGAGGCCAGAGGACAGTCCAACGTGCGTGCTAGTAGCGCGTCATTCTGCAAGAATTGTGTGGTTGTCCTTTCCAAATCAAAAGGATACGAGCAGCCATAGTTTATTTGTATCTGCGCACACAACATATTTTGATTGTTGGACAAACACAGCTCATAAACTCATTTATTAGAATATTGATCATATGTTTTATGACGATTCCGCCATAAGTGGGCTTGTTGGCCTTCCATCCGTCTAAAATATATTTAAACGTATATAAACACTCTAAAAGTGAAGTTAATGAATACACATTGAGAATTAGTCAATTCAACTGCGATATCACAAAATCCTTGATGTCATTTCACTTTTGAAAATTAAGTGCACAATTAAAATGTTGCAGCTCTTGCCATCCAGCCCAAATGCCAGCTGTTTGCTTTTCTGGCCCTAATGTCTGAATTAAGATATGCTGCCATATATCTTTCACATATCATTTATACTTTCTCTAGCTTTACTTTTTTACAGTTCTTCCCTTTTACAAAGTGTCGGTCTGTTGCACCTTTTCTTTATTGTGTTTTAAATTCAAGAAATAAAATCGTAAAAACAACGTTGGCAAGACTTTAAAGTAACGTCATTAAAATATACTGGGTAACAAATTTTCACAAAATTTTGTGCTTGTTATTTTCTTGAGTGTTTTTAATACAAAATTTGGCGCTGATTAAAAATATGTCACGTTTTCTCTACCATCGACCGTTTGAAAGATATAACAAATTATAATAATTTATAGTGGTGTATGGGGTACGGCTAAAGTACACTTACATTTGTCGCTAATTTATTTATTTTCTTTTTCAGGTTTATATGATAAATATTGACTTTCTTGATTATGGATTCAAGAGGATGCAAAAATTCACCAGATTGCTTCTGTTTTGTTTGTTGTTTTTATGTTGGACCTAAGCATGTATCGCATAAAATTGTGAAAGGTGCAAAGTACTGGATTGCTTATAGACTGTACTTTGGAATGAGTATGGGTTACTAAGAAAAACCATGGGCCCCTCATGTGATATGTGGAAGTTGTCGATAAAATTTAGATGCATAGCTGATAGGTGCAAGAAAAGCAATGCCATTTGCTGTGCCGAGAGTTTGGCGAGAGGCAAAAAATCATCACAATGATTGCTATTTTTGCATGATTGACATATCAAAGTACAGAAAAGTGAAGGGAACAAAATCCATTCCATATCCCAACATTTCATCCTCTATTACACCTGTGCCACATGATGATACTTTATTGGTTCCACACCGGCCAGAAAATGTAAGTAAAACCTATCAAATTGTAAGCTATATTCTTTGTAACAGAATCAAAACTGAAATATTCAAAACATCTAACTAAGGTTTCTTGTCATGTGTTTACACATGCAATCCATATTTATGATCCAGCTATTAAATGCACCTCTTTTTATATATATTTTTTCAGGTAGAGGGTATGATGGAGTTCTCATCAGGAGCGTCAGAAGGTTGTGACAATGAAGAAATGGATGAAACGTTTGAGCCAAGAATGAGTACCCGCCCACACTTTCCAAATCAACGTCAACTGGATGATCTCATCAAGGACTTGGGGTCTCACTAAGTCAGGAGCTGAACTTTTGGCATCCAGATTTAATGAATCGAATCTGTTGGGAGAGGACTGCAGATCAACAGTATACATGAAGCGCCATGAGGAATTCGAAGTATACTTTGGTATAAGTGAGGATCTCTGGTTATGCAAAAATATTAATGGTTTGCTTACATCTATTGGAATTGATCACAACCATGAAGAATAGTGACTTTTAATAGATAGTTCTACAAACAGCCTTAAAGCTGTTTGGCTACATAATGGGAATCAGTATCTACCCCTGCCTATAGCATACTTGTTGATACAGATAAAGTAAGAATATGATGTAAAAAAGCTTCTCGAGAAGGTAAACTATACTAAGTTTAAATGGGATGTTTATGGTTATTTTAAAATGCTTGCCTTCTTGCTTGGATTGCAGGGTGGGTACACCAAGTATTTATGTTTTCTTTGCCTATGGGACAGTAAGGCTGATCATGAACTTTACCAGAAGGTTGAATGGCCGTCTCGAGATGACTTGCAGACAGGAAAACTAAATGTTATTAGATAGCCTCTTGTAGAGCCTGCCAAAGTTTTGCTACCTCAAACAGTTTACAAAAGCATTATATCACGGTGGAGAAGCATTTCAAGAAATTCGTCTACTCTTTCCAAAGCTATCAGAGGCCAAAGTTAAGGGTGATATATTTACTGGACCGCAAGTAAGGAAAATGTTGAAGTCAGTACAACTTGAGAATGTAATGAGTGATGTCGAAAGTAAGGCGCGATGTGCATTTCGAAATATAGTTAATAGATTCCTTGGTAAAAATAAAGACTCAAACTACAAGCAGCTGGTAGCAAAACTTTTAGAAAGTTATAAGAATTAAGGATGTAGAATGTCACTAAAGGTGCCCTTATTCCATTCACATTTGAGAGTTTTTTAGTGAAAATTTGGGAGAAGTGAGAGAGGAGCATTGGTGAGCGGTTCCATCAGGACAAAACTGTAATGGAGGAAAGATACCAAGGAAGATGGGAAACTGCTATGATGGGGGGGCTATCTATAGTCACTGGTGCGTAAATATCGAGGAGCTCAGAGTAAGAAAGCACGTTCTTCAGTGCACTTTTAGTAGGTTATCTCTTATAATCACATTTTCTTATTAGTTTAAAAAGGAATACTAGGACAAAATATTATCAGCTATTATTTATGGACAAGGTGAATATGCAAAATAAAGTGAACTTTCGCAGCTATTTATGGTTAGTTTTATATAAAAATTCCAATTATCTCTGAAAATATCGATGCTATGCAATTTTCAATGGTATTTTGGGGATCAGGAGGTAAAACCACCTTAGAAACACTAAAGACATTTAAAGAAACAAAAGTAGTGTTACCTAGTGTTATTGATTCAGGAGAGAGTTGAAATGGAAAAGATGAGGGAAAAAGTTTGCGTGAATGAAAATTGATTGATGTTTGAACATGTGTGACTCCTGCAATGATTAAAATAGTGGTAAGTGCAAAATTATAACAAATAGCAATGATTTAATCCGTTGCAGAGAAGGGTGGGAAGCCTAATTTTACAAAATGTACAAATCAATGCTTATTCTATTGCCTTTTCTGAGCATAAATATTGATGATAGTCATTCTTTTAATTACATTTTGTTTACATTTTTACATTTGATTGACTAGCGCGATATATTTACAAAAGGCAAAAACTAACGATGAAATCTAGAAGCTAATTTTTGTGACAAATGTCTTTAAACAAAATAGTAAAGAAATGGGGAGTTTTCTCTTGTTTGTTTAAATGATATTCCTCTCTCCCCCAAATTCATCACAGTTACTCCATATTTTCGTTATCAATCCACCATTTTCCACCCCCATTACATATCTTTCACCTTTTTTAAGGAATATTGGTGGCAAAAGATCGCTCTCTCGAACAAATCTACGTCAAGTTCTCATTATTTCTACTTATGGACAAAATTCTATCACGAGAGATGGGTTTCACTTACGAATTCCTGCGTCAAAGTCTTAAAATAACAGTGAATAAACTCAATAAAATCATCAGAGGGAGGATTTTTTGTAATGAAAGATTTACTAAAAGAAGAAACCCAGGAAGGGTTCACTCAGTACTTATAAGTACTTGAGGTCTTTGTATCAACTTGTGCTTGGAGGTTTGTAATATCCTATCCAACTCCCTGTACTTAGTACCTAATGAGATTGGACACTGAAATCTTTAATTTCTTAATTTCTTATTACTATTCCTATTCTGTCTCTTTAGCAACCTTTTTCATCTATCTACCCAATCTACTACTCGTATCATTTCATCTTTAATATATACGCATACACCACTTTGTTTACGCCAGTTCTATTCTGTTTTCATTTAATAATGTAGGTATGTTATTTAGGTTAAATGAACTGGGAAATTATCATTTACCCAATTAATTCATTAACAAAGAATTCATTAAATTCAGTTTTTGACCGCTAAAACTTTTCCATTCTGAATCCTAATATAAGAAATAAGTTTTGAAGAATATTTTTGTATAAGAATCAATGGAACGAAAAAGATGAGGTAGAAATTGGATAAACAGCCTTGAAACACGAAGTGAAGACTGGTATTCATTCATTTGTTTTTAGAACACAATGTAATATTAGATAATGCTTAGACTATACTGAAAGAAAAGAATATATATGCTACAATATAGTGCTACTAATATTCAAATGGATTTCGATGACACAATGAAGTCTAAGTATGAGGTGAACGTAAGTGCCGCGCATAGTTTCAGTAAATATTTTCTCCCAGCAATTTTCCAATTTGTTCTTCAGAACTTCAACACTTAGATGAAATTTGGTACAAGGCTTCCGCTCAACCATGCACCACACTCCAAAGTTCATAGGATTCAAGTCTGGCGAAATAAGCAGCCAAAGTTTCTTTGAACAAATAAAATTAAAGTTTGCCTAGTCGCAGGCATGAACGTCCTTTGCTCTTTGAGCTTGCTCCATCCTAGTGAAGGGTCAAACTGGCATTTCTCTTGGTGTAGCACTTCTTCATTGACTTTCTCTTTCAACATTCGCGCTTCATCGATTTTAATTAATGATAATATTAAGAGATATCCCATTGCACAAAAGATATAATGCGGAGTATTGAGATCCTTAGAGACGCATGTTGTCCTTTCACCTTTGTGCATGGTAGGCGTCGTCATAATCTACCTCATGGTGCGAAGAAGTAGATAAGGAAATTGCACGTGAAGTGTTATGGATGAGCTTCCTGGGCATAAGCAGACCAGTATAGTATACAAGATAGAATGAAGAGGTGCCGTTGTCATCTTTCCAATCGTTCCTTCAGAGGTTCGTTTGTTACCCTGACATACATTTCCTCAAAGTACAAGTTAAAGTACCCAAATTTAAATGTACTTAAGTAAAAGTAATTCAGTATCTTATTCATGAAGTACTCAAGTTGTGAAAGTAAAAAGTACCCATCACCTCAGACACTATTCAGTATACTGTACTGTAAACCCTTTCATTCTCGCTATACTGACCCTTATATATTGGAATTCAATTAAACTGGAATTAACAATCAAACTATAAAAATCCCTCTATTGATCAGAAAGTCTAGTTTATATAAAAGGTAAAATTAACTCTACCAAATTATCGAGTTTAACTGAATCCCAGAATATAAGAGTCTCGTTAACTGAACTAACTATTAGGTAAAATTATACAAAGGAATTAATTACTGACATATTTTTTATTCAGCTTCACAGGCTAATGATTTTCAAAGTTCTGGTTATCTATCGGCAAACACAACAGACATTGTAGCTTCACCGAGTATCCCTCATTCTTCTTGTACTTGAAAAATGATTCAAGGTGTGTCCATGGGAAGGAATTACCAAGATTTTTATTTTCAATGGTAGGAGTAGAACTCATGATGGTCCAGTAATGTCGCGGCAGCACTCTAGTAGTCTAGGACAATGAGGAATAATTTAATAAACTGACGCCTTCTCTCAGGTGGGAATTTTCTAAAGAATATTGAAGGATGCATGTGATTGATCCAAACATGAACAAGCGCTTATGAGTGGTTCAAACCAGAGTACATGCTTGTGATTGGTCATCGTCTAACCTTTGCTTCTACGTCTGTGATTGTCCAAAATTTACTGAGAAGAAACGAATACTTCTATTTTTTTCAAATGTAATTAAGTAAAAGTAACATAAGAAAAGATACTCAAGTAGAAGTGAGAGTACTCAAATTTTTGAGCACTCTTTAGAGAGTAAAAAGTATAAGAAAATTACTTAAATACAGTACTTAAGTAATTGTACTTCGTTACTTCACAACTCTTCAAAAGGAGCACTTGATGACACGATCTATCGTATTGTCCTGGTTCCCAAACCTTGATATTCATGAGGATATAAAATCATTGACGATACTCCGAGAGCCAATAGTTGTTATGCAAACTGCATACACTCTTCGCTTATATCGAGAGCAAGTTGGCATTATGTTAGCAACGTAAGAGTCGGCCTATGATGCCTAAATTGATATTTTCTAACCTTATACAGGCTGTGCAGAAGGATAGACAGGGATGACGGTGTGTTGCTGTACCTTGGAGCCTTGACATTGTACGCAGGTGCCGGTTCAGAGACGAACGTCCTCTTCAATTCCGGCCAAATAAACCTGCATCTAATCGACCTCTGGGAGGGCGGAAACGCCGTATTAAAAGCTACAGCTATATGCGGCAATAGTTCCTCTGTGAATATGTTGCAGCAGATCCTAGAATTTCAAATTTGATTGTAACGGGACGCTCAGATTGGGTAGTGAAGTCGAGATCCTTGTTTGTGCGTTGTCCTTGTTCAAATCATGTAGAATGGCTGTGGTCAATTGCGAGATATAATGAGGCTGGTGACATTCACGTAAATGGAGGCGATCCGAATTGATCTGAATCGTGATATGAGTGCTCGATGTTCTGTATATATGATGAATGTTATCTTTTCAATCTGAAGTAAATGTCTGACAGCCAAAAATACAGCAGGAACACGGTCCCAAAAGTGTTGTAACGTCTTTCAGCAGGCTTTAGCATCTCTGAGAAAAAATTATGGGAACTCAGGCTTTTTCTTTTCTTCAAGTCGCCTTACATGCCATCGTCGGATGCTTCTAGTGTGGAGAAAAGGTCGCAGGGAGTCCACATTGAATAAAATCTTCTGGGCAACATGAAGCAATAATAAAGTTTTACTATCTCTAGGAATTTACGGAGTTGGGTGAAGGTGCGGCTGATCAATGATCCTTTTATTTGGTTTTTCCTCGTTATCTGACCTTTTTTAACAAGATTGACCTCACTATGTGCCGGTCACGTCCTGAAGTGTTTCCTAATAATTCTCCCTCTTTGTATTCCATTTATTTCGCATTCATATTTATAAAATATATCTTTTAATATATATATATATATATATATATATATATATATATATATATATATATATATATATATATATACATATATATATACATATATATATATATATATATATATATATATATATACATATATACAAAGAAAGAGCAAATACAAGTTTTGCTGATGCGAGTGATAACAACCACTATAGGGTTTGCGCCATATTTATCTTCTGCCTTTCAAAACAATTTTGAAGACAGAGAGAAAGGTGCAGAAACCTTGCATTGCAGACTATATATACATATAGTACAATAGAAAGAGATAATTGAACGCAAATGAGCAATGAGACAACAAACAGGAGTTTTTTAGAGGTAAGATAAAGGGACATCAGAAGAACACTGGAATCAAGAAGAGCAGATGGCAGTACAGTGAAGGCAATCATTTAACGAGAAGAGAGAAATAACGCCAGGGGAAAACGGTTTGAAATTCCTGGCCGAACTCAAACCCAGGTCTGCTTATTTCCGGTCAGATGCTCTCAGTTAAGGTACCAGACACAGTGACTCTACTTCGCCCAAAGCGTTACCCCATCAAACCCAGTTTTTTCCTAAGCTAGGAACCTCCAAGGATATTTTATACCACATCCTCTTACCCGCTCACAATTTAAAGGTTCATTATCCATGTCACATACAAAGAAAGAGCAAATACAAGTTCTGTGGGTGATAACAACCACCACAGGGCTTTCACCCTGCCCCGTAGGTATCCGTCGAGTACCCGCCATCCTCCTTACCTTGTCAGTATACGCCATCCTCCCTTACCGTCAGCATCCGCCAAGTATCCGCTATCCTCCCTGCCACGTCAGTATCCCCCAAGTATCCGCAGTCCTCGCTGCCCCAACATTATCTGCCAAGTATCCCTCTTTCCCTGTGCCTCGTTAGTATACGCTAGCCTACCTGTCCTGTCAGTTTCCGCCGTCCTTCATGCCCCGTCAGTATCCTCTGTCCGTCCCGTCGGTACCCGCTATTCGAGTCCCGTTAGACTCTGCACAATTCTCGCAGAATCCCGCTTTTCCCGCTTCTCGAACGCGGCGCGCTTAATCTCGATTCGTGTTACTCGAAAGCAAGGTTTTTAATCCCCCGCCCCCACAATAGTCATTATCCAGAGACTATTGTTTGAACTTTGCGCCAAGGCAAGGATTACTCCCTCGAACTAAATCTTCGAGTAACAGCAACTTGCAACTTTCATGTGCAAGTGCTCTCTCTCTCTCTCTCTCTCTCTCTCTCTCTCTCTCTCTCTCTCTCTCTCTCTCTCTCTTCCCCCTCCCCCTCTTCACAGTGTAAGCCTCATCATCGGCTTAGTTTGTTTACGCTCAATGTCGTTCGAGCGTCCCTCGGTCAATATTGTCCGTTTGTTTGTACTGTGACCGCCCTCACCAAGTCTTCCTCGAATCCTTTAGCCGTTGAGATCCGTGTAAATCTAGTGTGTGTATAGCTCATGTTAAAACTCCTTTTAACCTTGTAAAATAATATTGATTTACATATTAGTAAAGTTATTTTTGTACCAGTTTTTCTTTTATCCTGGAACTCCAAGATAGTCGGCTGTTGGCCAACCTACTTTCAGTTAATTTGCACTCTGCTTATATTGTAATCTTCCCACGCACTTGTAAAGCAGAAAGGATGAACTTGACCCTATTTTATAACTTCTATATTAAACTGGTTTAAGGTCTGTAGGTTAACCTACGACATCTATATTAATTTGGTATCAGGTTTCTGTGGTTAATCTTGGTCAATCAATAGATTGAAATTTTATTAATCTATTAGTTAACATTGGTTAAATTGTTAATTGTTAATCTTGGTTCTCAGTTCTGGAGTTTAAAAGGTAAGAAATAACCATTGCATACTTATTTTGCCAAGTGTATTTGTTCCGTTCCCATTGAGATTTTTTGTGAATTGATTGTCGAGTGACCGAGCTTAACTATTAATTTTATTCCCCCACGGAATTGAATTGTTGTCCTTCGAGGCCTCATCTCGTGCCATAGGTTGAAGTTATAAAAAATCATATTTTTCTTCGTATTGCTGTGCTATCGTCTCAATTACAGTGAAATCTCGGCCTCAAAAGCTCTCTCGAGAGTTTTTCCCCTCTTATTGTTTGTGTGTTCTTTGGTTAGCAAAACCATTCGCACTACCGTTCGTGCGTGAAGAAACCCCTAATTTCTTGGGTCACTCCCTTCGAAAAACAGATCCTTCGTGAAGGACAGGAGTTGCCATATTCTTAAGGAATGCATTAAGGATGCAGGTGTCTAGGTGGCTAGCCACAACTGCTATCCGCAAGAAGGGAAGAAATCAGAACCCCAGCAAGAATAAATTTGTTCCTAATAATGGGAATAAGTTGGTGAAGGTGACTGGGCCTGCCAAACCCAAACCCCTCTTCTCGTCAGAGCACCGTGATGTTAAGCCTTTTTCTCCCAACCCCCCTGCCTTGCTGTTCCCCAGGATGACCATTGTGTGCTATTCATGTTTATTTCCTTGCTCGTGAGATCCAACTGCCCTCAAAACTCGCAGTTCAGAAGCACCCCTCCTCCCCTCAAGGTACACCAGGTTAGTGCCACTTCGAACCCACCGAATACGGTTGACCACCAGGTGAACTTTTTGTTCAAAAAAATTACCCCTGGAGCGCTCCAATTTGAAACTGGAGCCGTGAATGGGTGGCGAATGTTCACCTTCGTCCGTGATACTGGGTGCACGTGCATCGTTGTATCCGATGCACTACTCCCCCCTAAGGCTCCGGACCACGATAAGTTTGCCCTAGTGCATGATTACTTTGGGTGTGCCAATAAATCCCCATTGTTCACTGCTACATTGAATGCGCGTATTTTACTGGTTGGACTGAAGTCGTGGCAGCTATTAACCCTCGGTCAATAGCCGTTCGACCTCGGCTGAGAAACGCAAAAAGGGTTTACTTGACCCTATTCTACCACAATATATATATATATATATATATATATATATATATATATACTGAACTACTTCTATTACCTAGCACCTTTTAACCCTACCTCCTTCCTATATCTTTTTCCCCTCTTCTGCGCTCTTCATAATTCTCGCCTTTGCTCCCTCCTTTCTCCCCCACTATATATGATAGAGACTCATCCTCTCACTCAACTCTTTATATTATGGTCTTTCTTTAGCCACATACACGAAAATAAAGGGGAATGGTATCCTTCGAACTCTCCCAACTACTGGGTGGCTGAGTCTTTCGAGTCCCTTAGGAAACTCATTCGCCCTACTATTCTTCCTTTACCCAATACCTCCAAATCTTCCTCCTTCCTCCTGTGCTTATCAGCAGGTGTTGTCCTCGTCTCTTCTGAACATTAGGAGCCTGCCTAATAACTCGGAGTATGTCCATGACCTCGTTGTTCCCACTGGGGTTTCCTTCCTTGGCCTTACAGAAACCTAGCTCGAGTCTGATTCTGGTTCATGCATTGCCCTTGCAACCCTTCAGGGTGATTCTTTTCTGCATGTTCCTTGGAACCATTGTGGCGGGGAAGTTGCACTGATTTCCAACTCATCCAACTCACACTCTTTTAGGCTCTCATTGTTGTCTCATGAGCTGTGCCTTCTCTGACTATTGTGCTCCTTTACCGCACTCTCAGCTCGTCTCCGGACTTATTTCCCGAGGAGTTCAATAACCTACTCTCTGACCTATCCTCTACTGGTTCTCTCATTATTTTCGATGACATCCATCTTACTAGCCACATTGAGATTTTTTGCAAATTAATTGACATCATCGACCTCTTCTTTCTTACACACCTTTTTTCATCCCCAACACATATACATAGTAATATGCTTGACTTAGTCATCTCGAACCTCCATATATCTAGTCAAACAGTAACTGACTTTCTAATACAATTTCCGACCACTTCTTAGTCAATTTTAAATTCTATATTCCCTACCACCTACCTACTTGCTCGTCCCGAGATCCTACTCCTATCCGTCGACTATCGTCAATTTATACTACTGACTTCAACGATGTTGTTTCTGCCCTACCTCCTATTAATACTATTGCTTCACCTGACCAAACCTTAAACTCACTGCACCAATCATTACTCGCCTGCCTTTACGTGCACGCCCCACTTATTAATCCTTTTTCAAACCGCCATCACCGCGCCCCTTGGTTCACCATGGAATTCCTTCGTTCAAGAAGGTCCTTACGTGCCCATGAACGTGCCCTTCGTAAAACAGCTCCCATGGAAAACACAACGACCTCCCTCTCATTTGCCTATCGCCTTGCTGCTTCGACGTATTCTTCCAAATTAAAATCAGCGCGTGAGGCTCATTCACGCAAACTTTTGTCTAAGATCAAGAATGACTCTCGGACTATCTTTCGTCTCCTCTGTCGTCTTTCCTCGCCTAGCCCCATTTCCCCCACCTCTCATCCCATCAACCCCTCTACTCTTCCTAAATCTTTCTCTGATAAAGTTATTGACCTTCGCGCCGTACTACCTCAGTCGTCTGAACAAGCTCATGCTGTTCTCCTCGACCATACTCCATTGCCGCTTAACCTCCTTGCTCGGGCCTCCTCTGAGGAAGTAACTACCCTAATTTCACGCTCTAACAAATATAAATCCCCTAAGGATGTCTTTCCACCCAAACTCCTCCACCAAATTCTCCCTGCTGTCCTCTCTCTGATTCTTCATCTCTTTAACACTTCTCTTGCCACAGGAGTGGTTCCCTCTTCCTTCAAACATGCCTCAATTCGTCCTATCCTGAAAAAGCACACCTTAACTCCTCTGAACCATCTAGCTATCACCCTATCTCACAGCTTCCATTCCTCTCTTAGGTCCTCGAGAGAGTGGTTTTCGCTCGCCTTAATGACCATATTTTTAACTGCAATATCGATGAAACATAAGAATCGGGGTTCAAAGCGAAGCACTCTGCTAAAACCTCTTTTTTCAATGTTTCAGACGGTTTACGTAGCTGCCTATGGGTGTTGTACGTCCATTCTACTCCTCCTAGATCTCTCTGCTTTCGTCACCATCGACCACACACTGTCCTCCTTAATCGTCCTCAAACTTTACTTGGTCTCTCGGGCACTGCACTTGCTTGGTTCCGCTTATACCGCTCCTCCCGCACTCAGTCAGTCGCGCTCGATAAACTCTCCTCTGAGCCCGCGCCCATTCATTTTGGGGTGCCTTCGGGCTCAGTCCTTGGTCCCCTTCTCTTTCGCATCTACTTACTTCCTCTTGGCTCCCTTCTTTGCGAGTTGTGCCTGTCCTTCCACCTCTATGCTGATGACACTCAGATATACCTTTCCTCATCCCCTGTGTTCTTCTCTCAATTAATTACCAAGCTCCTTTCAGCCTACACCTCCATAAACGAATAGCTGTCTGCCAACTTTCTCGAACTTAACGACGATAAAACTGAAGTTCTCCTTCTTGGTACCGCTTCGATGGTGGAGAAATCTAAAGCTCTTTTCCCCTCCCTTAACCTTGGGGAAACCACTGTCACCTTCTCTCTTACCGTCAGTAATCTTGGTGTTATTTTCGACGAGCAACTCTCGTATAAACCGCGCATTCGTCGTATCTGCAAGCCTTCCCTCGGTTTCCTCCGCAACTATTCACGTGTTTGATCCCATTTTGACGGAAGAAGCCTTGAGACTGCTGTTCATGCCTTCGTCACCTCACGCTTAGACTACTGCAATTCTCTTCTAGTGAATCTCCCTTTTTCGTCACTTCGCCCCCTACAACTAGTTCAAAACTATGCTGCTTGGCTCCTCCTTCACCCTCCCCAGTTCTCTCTTTCGATTCCTCTGTTACAGGAGCTACACTGGTTACCTATTCGCTTCCGTATCCACTATAAAATTCTTCTCATCACCTACAAGGCCCTTAACCTCAAGGCTCCAACTTATCTCTCGTCTGTCCTCTTCCGTCGTCAAACTCGTCGGGCACTCCGGTCTAACTTGTTTCCCATCCTTAACACTCCTCGCTCTGTCCTCTGCTCGATGAGTGACCGTTCCTTCTCAGTTTGTGCTCCTAGACTCTGGAATGCTCTTCCTGCCGAAGTCCGATCCTCTCTCTCCCTTGCTACTTTTAAACGTCTTCTGAAGAATCATCTCTTCAGAATTGCCTTCTTTCCCCTTAAACTTTCTTTACATTCGCTACACAACCTGCGCTCTGTGAGGGCGGACAGCCCTGAAGGGCGGACAGCCCTGAAGGGCGTATCATAAATACCTCTTATTATTATTATTATCTCTTCCACTTGCTCTCTCTTAATTCTTCTATATTTCATCTATTAATTGTGGCCATACTATACATGCATACATACATACGCCCTCACCCCACCCCGAGCTTTCTAACGTTATCCTAACCTATGGAAGATACTCGTTATGAAGGTTATGTCTCGGAAGCCGACGAACGATAAACATCTCTGGAAAAGCTTGAAGGAAGAATGGAATAAAACTACACCCGAACAATATGACATATGGGTCAAGTTAAGGGGGCAGTACAAGACTCAAGTTATTCAGAACAAGGGCCTATAAAATTCATATTAATATTTTTTCTACTATTCCTGATATAATTATGTTGTTTTCTGCTTATGGATGTACCTATATTTATCGTTCTCTAGTTTTAGACTCGTTTTCTTCAAGTACACATTACTTTTCTCATAACTACATTATTTGCTTTTCTATGAATTTAAACTTTGATACTATCAAAGCAGATTTCGAATAATATTGTGCAAATTTCATGAAAATTAAAAGGGAAATTTTCAAGAAATGTAGTTTAGGGCATTTTGTTCTCTTGTTTCCTACGCTAATGCACATAGTGAATAGATGATGTAATTTTCCTTTTTACACTTATTTTAATTTTAAGTTTAGTAATACAATTTAATTATTGTCTTACACTAAACTTTGCTTATATCACTTCACTTTACTTTTGTTAGGTTTTTGTTTATTTTAGTTTGGTATTATTCCATTGGTCACTGTTCTTACGAGTACCTATCGTTTATTCAATTTTGTATATTTGGTTCATTTCCAGTCGTCTGCTTCGGGTATCTTTTTGGTATTTCTGTTGGTTCTTATGGTATTGGTCTGGCTATATGTCCGTGTTGGTTTTAATTTTTATTTGGCTGAAGACTTCACTTTAAGTAGACAACGGTGCTTCCTCAACTCTCACCTGAGGTCTTCGGGAAATCGCGTGTTAAAGAGTTTTTCTTCTCTGGTGTTTGTGTACCCTGCAAACAATGGACAAAGTCCTTATATTTATCTCTATATTTTCTCCACAATTTTCCTTAAGTTGATATTGAACTTTTCTCTTCTCACCTCCTGAAGCAGATTTTTTGAACTTTTTAACTCTCTTCTCCGTTTGTTCGTAAATAAGTAGTTTTTCGTTCTGAATCCTCTGGAGTTCCAGTTTTTTATTCTTTGATTCACTGTTGATTGGGATGATAGGGTATTAATCACCTCTTTTCCACGTGCCTTATAGATATTTTTTTCATGCTTAGGCCCCTTAAGCTCTATTGAAGGTTTTGAATTGGTGTTTCCTTGATTTGTTTTTCTTTCTGCTATGTGATTTTTATAACTTTGATGTTATATTTAATTCGCAAATTTTACCCTCAGTATGATATCTGTAGTTCTGGTCTTCTAATTTGATATCTGTAGTTCTGGTCTTCTAATTTGATATCTGCTAGTTTGATCTTAGAGATTGGGGCTATTCTAATTTTTTTCCTAGTATTTTTTATCTTCCAATCTCTTTTTACATTGTTAATGTTACTATTTTCTAGTGCTGTAACCCTAGCCTGAAAGCGTTTGTTTCTGTACGGTGTGACGTAGTATCGGTTATCAACTTTTGTGATCTACTAACTGCACCATTTGTCTTATTGAAAGAACACAAGAATCAAAGAGAGCAAAGACGGCATAATGAAGACAATCTATACTTATGTTCTTCGATGTCCAGTTCTCCTGAGTTTAAAAACTCCCGTTTCTTGTCTCATCGCTCATTTATGTCATTTCTCTTTCTCTTGTACTATATATATAGATATATTTATTAGGGTGACCCTTATTTAATGTTAATTTTTATTATTTGGTATTTCACCAGCGACGGGCAGTTCAGAAGTTCCATTTGCTCCGAAAACAATTTATGTAAAGTTATTTTTAAAAATATTAATATTTAGGGATAGCTCAACGAGTTCGAGGATTCTTATTATTTGTAAGGGGATGGATATTTTCATTGTATCATCATAGGTGATTTAGAAAACTGTTTAACACTAACAATTTAAAAGTCACCTTAGTTGATGAAATAAACATAGTTGTAAACACATTTCATTTCACAACACTGATTCTAAGTCCCCCTCTTCTCGAGTATTATCCCCTCAAGAAGGGAGTCTCATGGGTGCCCATCTTCCATTCATTGTAGCCTAGTTTGAAGTCACTGTGGACTTGCGAGCGTCAGGGTAATTCCTCCGGCGTTTCTCCACTACTTTAAAGAGGAACTGCCTCTGCTCTTTGTCCTTTGTGAGGGCCATGTTGAAGTCCTGCATCAGTTCGATATCCCACTCAGCGAAGTCTTTCATAGTGTGCAGTTCCTTGACGCAGGAAGCAGCGATGGAGCATCCCTGATTGTCGGGCCACTCAGTTAGAGCATTTGCCAGGAAACTTGCATCTAACCCAAGGATCTCAAAGAAGGACAAAAGTTGCAACAGTTTTCTCTGCAAGTTCAGTAGATGTTAGCTCGACCGTTGCTCGTCTAGGAGTATAGTCAGAGCCCTCTTCCTTCTGCAAAGCATTCAACATCTCCATTTTCATCTCAATGACGACCAGGTGATCATCAAAAAACGCAAGAACAACCGCCTTCACTCAAGTACCAGAGATGGCGCCCAAAAACTGTAGCTGTCGCCTTAGCCACTGCCTTGTCTGGGTAGGACACCAGCATCTTAATAGTTGGAGGTCTTATGCCGGAGATGTCACGCAAAACCAAGACGCAATGTACGTTGAGATGCTGAAAGTAACGAATCGTTGGAATTGATTTTTTCCATCCAGCGGGCACGGTAGAGGACAGCAGGATGCAAAATTCTGATCCTATGCTTCGGCTGTACACCCAAGACGATTATAGACAGGTCTAGTAGCTCCCTGTAGTCGTCACGTGGCGTGTATTCTTTTAGTAGTCGGTTGGACTCAATCATGAAGCCATCGCAACGCTCAAGGAGGTGTGGTGGTATGTCATTCTTTTTGAATGGCTGAGGCAGAGATTTGTCCAAGTCCTTTCACTTGGTCTGAAATCGCTTGAAGAGAGAAATATCAGGCCCAGAAGAAGGGCTGATGCATGCTGTTAATGCCTTCTCACACGCTAGTTCCAAGATGTGGTGACGACAAGCAAGGTGAAGAACTCTTCGATTGAGCCGTTGCACGATTATGGTACATGCTCCTGATGAAATGCCTGTGTTCGAAGCTGTTATGTCAAAGGATAGGGCAGAAATGCAATCCGTTATTTCCCAGTCTTCGAGAACAGTTATCACGGCATCGACCATTGCTTGGCCATTGCCACTGGGAAGGACTGGGACTCCCAATAGCTTTGCAACGCCATATCCTGAAACCAGACATAAAGTCGGTCGACTATAGCTGTAGCACCACCTGCCGCTGTCTGCACCATTTTGCCATCCCAGTGCACAACCAGCGGCACTAAAGGCCTGAACGAGTTTTTAATTTCCTTGGGGGCTTCTGCACGAAACTTCCTCGGGTCTCGCGGTTTAACACCAGCTTTGGGGGATCATGACCAAGGCTTTTTGCAGCTGCTGCAAGTATATGAACTCTTGCACGATCGGATATCTTGGTCCCATCCATCGCGGCTGAGAGTTGTGGATTAGTGATTTTCTTCGAGCTTTTGGTGGACTTTATTGGGGGGAGGATGACTGAAAATTGCCCTAAAACACAGCCATCAGCATCCTCTTCTGCACCACGACACTGAAAAGGAGAATGAGTGGAACTAGAACTGATGAAATTTGATGTAGAGCTGGATGCGAGTTCAAAGATTTCTTCCAGTTTACGCTTTTCAGCTTGAGAGCGCTCCATACGCTGTTTTTTTTCTCTTCATCTCTCTGCTGTTGTTCTTATCAACGTGCAAGAGACATATCCCGTGTTGTTAACATTGTGCCTCGGCGCACCTACTCCCTCTGGGCTCGTAGAAACTCCTCGGCGCTTGTAATCATTGACATCGCATCTTTATGTTCGATGTCAAAGAGGCGATCAATGGACAGAAGGAAATCCTTATCGTTCTTCTGTTGCTTTTATATTTGCCTTTTTTTGTTTTTCTGTAGACTTTTCCAGTTATCATGTAGTCGTATAACTTTCTCTCTTGCTCGCTGCACTTTCTGCATTGGATTACGTGCGCGATCCTAGAAGGTACTCACTATTTTGACCGTTTTCGCCGCTGGTTCTGGTTAAGATGGAGGTAGATATAGTATTGAAGCACCTGTTTGCTTGATGGTAGCATGCTCCCAATGATGTTAGGCTCGATTGAATTAGGTAGGTAGACACTTGTCATAGCTCTGGTTACAGACGCCAT
This sequence comes from Ceratothoa steindachneri, assembly GCA_963969495.1. Classification (NCBI taxonomy): domain Eukaryota; kingdom Metazoa; phylum Arthropoda; class Malacostraca; order Isopoda; family Cymothoidae; genus Ceratothoa; species Ceratothoa steindachneri. The sequence continues at coordinate 126,338,479 of OZ018321.1, forward strand.
GGTACTTGTAACAAATAAAAAAAGAAAAGAAAATGGCCCTTATTTTCTAGTCTGCACTATACAACTGCATGTAGTAGAGAGGGAAACAACTCAGTGCATCCATCTCTCACAGCATCACCCAAGCAACTAAACACTACGGCATAGCGGAAGCGATAGTGGGTCAGTGTTGGGCATTTGCCATATTCTGCCAGATGTTTATGACACTAATAAAACCTTGTTAATGTTGCGCCTTATTTTAATTTTATTTATTTAGTTTTTGTGCATAAATTGGAATTTGTATTGTGTTATTAGTCTTCTACTTAAGATCCCAGCCAAAGTTAATGTATGAACTATAATTATAAACCGAGAACGATAGTAAAATAATTGGGAAAAACGTCAAAGTTTAAGCTCATTGAGCGACCTCTAAATATAAATATTTTTCAAAAATATTTTACATACTGTGTTTTTTGAGCAAATGAAACATTCTGACTGTCCAACCCAGTCGAAATTCAAAAGTCGCCAAATAAGGGTCACCCTAATATATATATATATATATATATATATATATATATATATATATATATATATATATATATATCATCATCACTAACTCTATAATTTAAGGACGGGATTTTTTTGGAGTATTTGAATAATAATTTCATCTTAGTTCAATTTTTATCAAGGTAATTTCTAAGAAAATAGTTTGGTTAAAAAAAAATAAATAGGATTATCCAATGCTTTATAATGTTTAAAAAGAAAATGAATTACAATTGGTGAAGTTCACAAAATTTATTAAAATTTAAGTAAGGCTGCTTTTTTACTTTATCTTTAACTATTTTTTAGCAACATGATTTTTTAAAAGAGAGGAAATAGTTTAGAGTTCCTTTTTAAAATTATTATAATTGACAAAGTTCAGAAAATTTATAAAAATTTAACCATAGCTGTTTTTTTTAGATTTTCAATTTTAATCTTAGTAGTGAAGCGCAAGCTCTTCCCCCACCCACTACGGGGGAAGTGGCGAAGCCATTGCCTGGTATATATATATACAGTCATGGACACAAATTTTGAAACTAAAATATATTTTTATTTTTATTCTTTTTTAATATTTACGTGGTAGGAATAATTTTATTAATATTTAAATTATTGCAGATGCATTAAAACTTCCTAGCAAAAATAATAAGAAAAAAAGTGTATGTATTCCTTTGCTGAATCCAAAATCGCGCTCTGGTCCTGTTCCTGGAGGAAGTGATTTTCAGTCCCTGGAGCTTTGTAATTCGATGAAAAGTGTAAAATGATCAAAATATAGGTTAAATGCATGATATATAATTATAATCTATTTCGTAATTGTTTTTAGGGGGGAGAAATAAATGCTTGAATCTTTTTCAATTCCATTAATCGTTCTTTCCGAAGAAAATCATGCAACCATTGTTGCTCTGCAGCAAAATGATCTAAAATTAAATGAGATAATTTATATGGATATTGCATCAAGAAACACCACCTTTAGGATCATTAATGACTTTATAAAGAATGGTTAAACTCCTGTGAAGTAGTCTTCTGGACGCCAACGAGTTTCAAATGAACGAGAAGATCGCCTCCTGTTAAGGTGCCATCTCAAAGATCCGGTTGCTTCCATTGGCAAGCTAGTTCACGATTGGAAAGATGCAGGTGGGAACGCTTTAGGGCACACAGTAAGGCGAAGACATTTCGACAAAGGTCTCAAGTCGAGAAAAACTGCGAAGAAGCCTCATCTCACCAAGTAGAACCTTACGGTCAGTCGCCATTTTTTGTAGGAAATATAAAGAATGAACTGCTGTAGCATTGGGCAAAATGACATTCTCTGATGAATCTCCCTTTCGCTTGTTTAAGGATTCTAGAAGTCACCACGTAAGAAGGAGAAAAAAGAAGTCATTCACAAGTCCCGTTTCGTGCCCAGGGTGAAGCATCCGGATCATTTCTATGTTTCGCATTGCTTCTCATCTAAGGGGGAACTGGAAGACTAATAACTTTGCCCTAAATGGTGCCAAAACTTGATTCATCAGCACCGTTTACAAACATTTCAGGGCCAATTTTGGGATGATACCTTTAATTTCCAGTGTGATGTGTCACAAAGCAAAAGCAATAACAAAATTCTTGGCTGAAAAATAACATCCAGCTTTGGTCACCTTGTCCCGGGAATTCGCCAAATTTGAACCCAATAGAGAATTTGTGGGCGATAATCACACTGGCGGTTGATAAACAGATGCCATCTAATTGTGAGAAGTTGCGGGTCCTTATGGAACAATACTGAAGCAATATCTGTTAGGATATCATGGCAAATTTGGTCTCCAAAAGGCCTAATACTAATTTAAGCAATACTGAAGAAGAAGGAACATCATTGTAAATAATGAACGCGCATGAATTGACTGCATTTATTAACAAATGAGTTGGAGTCTAAATATTTGTTCATTTCACCTTAACATTATGGTTCAAACATACTATAATCAAATCAAACGTGTTACTAATTTTATTCATTTTCTTATATGAAATAATATAGTAGTTTAAAAAACTTTTAATATGCCTTTATATATATATATATGATAAAAATTAATGCAATATCGCAAGAAAAGATGGGGAATTAAACCACATTCTCCGAAGATAATTTAATTCAGAATAGTTTCGGTGTATCTCACACCCTTTTTCAACTGACACTGGATAAAAAATATTAGAAACGTGCTTACATACATAACACGGGGTCAGGTCGTGAAAGATCCCCTCTTTTTCCCCCAATCCCCTACTTGTGGCTAATCAGGGGGGTTGTTAGGCCTAAACATATTAGAGGGCTGACATTTCACTATTTTGTTTATTTGCTTTCGTATTACAGGATTAAAAGAAAATTGCCCCTCAGATAGATTTAAATTAGGAACTGACGATATCAAGCTCGATTCTACGATTCTTCTCTTAACATAGCTAGCCGATTTAAATTCCATTTTACTTCCATTGAAATCGATCGAATGATTCAAGTCTCTAACATGGCAAAATATTCTACTGCTTTAGTTGCCCACTCTAATATCTCTTTTGTGTTCGTACAATCTCTTGTCTAGATTTCTCCCCGTTTCCCCTATATAAACTTTATCGCAATCGTTGCATGGTATTGCATATACTCCTATGTTATGATGTTCTTTGGGTTTCCTGGCAATCATCAATTGGTTTAAGGAATTATTATATTTAAAGGCTAGATTAATACCCGCTTTTCCAAATATGTCCTTTAAACTATTTAATTTATTATTAAATGGCAATGTTATACATTTGTTGAAGTCATTAGTGCGGGAAGGCTTATTACCATAGAATGTTTTCCTAGCTGCAAAATTGGAAGACGATATGAACCAATCGGGGTAATACAAATTAGAAAAAATGGTCCTGATAATGACAATTTCCTCATCTAAATAGGAAGGATTACATATTTTATATGCTCTAAAGAAAAGGTTAGAAATTACCGATTTTTTAACAGTATTATTGTGAAACAAAAAATAATGTATATAGGCATTCGAGTAGGTTGGTTTCCTATAAACGACAAGTTTTAATTCATGGTAATCTTTATTAATGAGGACATCTAAAAAGGGTAATCTATTATCATATATATATATATATATATATATATATATATATATATATATTATATATATATATATATATATATATATATATCCTAGATGCCTCGTAACATTTATTTTCATCCAGTTTTATATAGGCTCTATGTAGACGACACTTTTTTATTATTTAGACATAAGTCACATTGTACACTTTTCCTCAATTATTTAAATTCTAAACACGCAAATATTATTTTTCCCTGTGAGCTCGAAAAAAATAATAGCATATCGTTCCTTGGCGTGAAGATTACCCGAATACTCAATCAACTCACGTCAAATTTTTACTGAAAACCCACTTTTTCCAACCTTGATTTAAGTATTTTAGCTTCCGTGATTTTAAATTCAAAATTAATGCCATTCTTACTCTCCTCCATGGAGAATATAACTTGTCTTCAACCTTTCCAGCCCTACATTTAGAATTCGAATTCTTAACAAAATTCTTTACCTCTAATGGCTATCCCTAGTCACTATTTCTGGGACAAATTAGTCTGTTTCTCAATAAAAAATACTCGACTCTGCCTCCACTACAAACTCTCATACTTTGTTTACCAATCCGAAAAACTTAAAAAAGAGTTGTTAAAACTGTTAACTTTAGCCTATCCTCAATTATTACCATCTATTGTTCTCATTATTGACTTCAGACTGGGATCATTATTTAAGTTTAAAGATCAACCACCCACCAATATGCAATCTAAAATTATATACGTTTTTCGTTGTACGTGCAGTAGCACTGTATCATATGTGGGAGCAACAAGGCGTATGCTTTACTCCCGCTTCATACAGTGTAGCAGGATGGCCTTTTTCTGATCATTCCACTCTTTGACCCCACTTTTCGTGGTATTCTTTGTGGTCGGGATATACTTCTTTGATGAAGTAGGCTTTGATCTAAGAGTGCTAATTCAGTTGTTATTTTCTTAATGAAGAGCTAATTCAACACGTAAGGATAAGAGGAAACACAGGATTTATACCAAAATAAACATATATTTTAAAAGAAACACTTAACTATGACAAACAAACAGTTAACACATTTCTATCCTTGTCTCAATGCTAAGCTCGACTATTCCTGTTGGCATCTAGGCTACACGTAAACACACCAATTGCTGATTAGTATTTTTATCGTGACTCTATTTGATTAGCGTTAAACATAAAATTAACGTACTCTCGTCTACAAACAAATATAACCGAGGTTCACGAACAATGGTTTCTACTCACCTTAAAACGTGAGACCTACTAAACTTCTACTATCGCAATATGGATATAAATGTTCTTTCTAAATTACATGACAGAAGGTATTAGGGATTGCCGGATGTCGCTAGAGGGCTTATCTCTCACTTTGGCGTGTTGTCTTAACCGATCTCTGAATTTCGTCGAGGTGGTACGTCGAGAGAGAGGCGACGATGTCTCTTCTTATTGCACACTTGCCTCTGGTCAAATTAAGAAGACGGCGAGAGTTACGGGGATCTTTGCTCCAAGAGTCCTCTTGGGAATGACCTTGACGCCTCTTGGTGTCTGATTCTTCAACGTAATTAAAGAACGGGAGCTCGTTGGGGTTGGGTTCTCCTCCTCTCAATCTTACGAAGCTTGAGATGTGAGAGTCACTCGAGTGTGAGCGGGTTTACTTTTCTCCAGTCTGTAAAGGATTCTTCGGTATGGCACCGATATCAAGATTGACTATTTATGTTAATTCGGCCCGGGAAGGGGGGGATCGATTTTCACAATCTGATCCTATCGTTTCTCACGGAAATAGTCTTGTATGACTGAAGGATCGATTTTCACAAACTGAACCTTCTTCTCTCTTATCGAATTTTAATCTTCTTGTCTGGCTGAAGGATCGATCTTCACGAACTGATCTTTCTTCTTCCCTATCGACTTGTAATCCTTTCTCTTTCTTTTCGGGGCTTATTTATAGGCGGATCATCGCCCCATCTAAAGGGGAAAGTGACCAGGCCACAGCGAGGGTAACGCGAATGGTGAGAGTGAGAAGTACAGAGGTTGGCACTGGGGTGCCCATGTCGGCTCGCTAATTAGAAAGACTCTCAACCGCACCGCTACTTGGCGTGCCTTTTGACTAGCACCGCTTTTTTTTACATAACCACGGGTTTATGGGTCTCGTAGGTAATTAGATTGCTAGAGCGTCGTTTAAGGGCCTTATGTTTCACCTTGAAACAGATGTTAGCTCCAACTGCCCAAAACGGCGGGGAGATCAAACAGGGTAGGCAGTGACGGCTATTCGCTCGCTACCGCTCTAACGCTTCTCCTCATGGGGGTTTTAATGTACCTATGTAGCCATTTCTCTACATACAGCATATGGATAGATCTGAAAGAACTGGACTACATCTTTGAAAACCTAATCCATCCCCAATTCGAAACCATCTGTCACAATGTGGCTATAGGGCAACACTCGAGAACTTCACGATACTTAATGCGGTAGGAAACATCTCGGACCTTTACCTGCTAGAGTGAATTTATATTACAAAACTTCACCCCAATCTAAATAATAACTCATTATCTGTCCCATTAAATAGAGTGACTCATTAAAAAATATGCTAATTTGTTATATTTCACATTGTTTTTTTATGGAGGGGGGGGTGCAAACAAAAATCCACTGTCGATTATTTTCTTTCCTATTTTTTAGAAATTCTCTCGTTGGTTTAGTTTGTTTTTTCTTCCATATATCTGATGTAATCAATTAGTCTCAAATTTAATATTTATGTTTCACAATTTTATTACATGTGCTAACTTTTTATGTATACATTTAAGTCTGTATTTTCTATTCTTTCTTTATCACTGATATTGGAATTAGTTATAATCCTGAAAAGTTTGAAATAAATGTTAGGAGGCATCTACGGCTCTGCCCTGGTCATCCTCTTTATACTTCGCTCGAAGGCTTGAAGTTTGCTTCCATCAAAAGAAGAGTTCAATCCGCTGAAGATGGTCATTAGTAAAGACCGAAACGTCCGGCAAATAAATGTTTAGAGTGATCACATGGGTCTTGATATTTCTCCTTAAAATTCGGTTCCCAATGGACAACTCCCTCATCGGTATATATATATATATATATATATATATATATATATATATATATATATATATACGAAAGGGAAATCACAATAACACGTGACACTGTATTGTCATACATACAGTATATTTAGAAATCCGAAAGAGAAAGAGGAGATAGGAAGCTGAATAAAATAATATAAATTATTTAACCTGTTAAAGAACGTGAAATAAGTGCAGTTTTAACCTATAGCAATGAGCGCTCGTCGCCTTCCAGGCCACAACGCTAACCACTCGGACATTATGGGTTAATGAGCATCTGCTGTGTCACGTGTTATTTCGAATTCCCTTTCATTTACGAAGTCTATGTACGTCTCTCTTCTTAAAGTCTTTCGTCTTCACGAAGTCTGTGTGCATCTCTCTTCTTAAAGTCTTAAAGGCTTTCGTCTTCAACATGTAGGAACTTACCTACACTGCTCTGCTTATAAGCTTACTTGAGACATCTCTTTTGGTGATTTGGATTTTTTCTGAGTGGTTAGCGTAGTGGCGTGAAAAGCGAAAAGCTCTCAATGCTCAAAGTTCAACCCACACCTGCTATTTCACCATATTTAATAGGTAAAATTGTTTATTATATTTTACTTCTTTTGCTATATCTCTCTTTCAGAATTCTTAATCAATGTATGATCCTTGTTTGGTCTTATAAAAAAAGACGAAATCGTTTGTTTAGCAAACTTTTTTATTTTTTATAAATTGTACATTTTGTAATTTGTCTTGATGTTTTACAAGTTTGTAACTCATGTTACAATTATTCTAATAATTTTTTGTACCATACAACTTATCCTTTAGAATTTTATACGTTTGTATAATAAATATACGAATATGTTAACTATAAATTATTATAATAAAGCATATTTCCAATGACATTTTAATATTTTATTCTATAATATCTGTATATTTGGGGCAATTCTTTAAAACAGGGGTCTTTTTTCTCAGGGGAGGTGATGGGTGGCTTTTTTACTCGGGGGGGCTTTTTTCCACCGGGGTCTTTTTTCCTAGACCCGTAAGATCTTTATAGAGCATCATGAAATAGACTAGAAAAAGGAATTTTTGAAACTGTAATAAAAGATTGGATTAGAAATGGCAATATAGCTTAAACCTTTAAACTTGTAAAATACAACACTAGATAAAAACATGAAAATAGTCAATTAAACTCACCATATATTTATATTATACTCTGTCAAGCCCCTCTTCTTTTATAATAACTTTAGAGCCAGCTTTTTAAGACTTAGAAATTTGATGATATTTAAATTTTAAGAATTTTTAAGCTAAAAGCAACCTTAACTCCTTGTTAAAATATACCTAGTTTGTATTTAAAAATTTATTATTTTTAATTTTCTTTTCAAATTCTCACAACACCCAATTGTAAAGATCTTTAAGAAAAAAATTAATCCCATTTTGATGAAAAGTTGCCGAAAATATACTGTCCAAAACGTATGGTAGATAAGAAGTAATATATCAAGTCTTTACATATTTCCATGGTAAAATAGGCGTATAAAGATCGAATTTTGATTTAAATATTCATAAATTTACTGCCTTAAAATCGTTTCGCTTCTAGAGGGGTTGTTGTAACATGGATGGATGAGATGGGCTATCATGAAAGCTCGCATAATGGAGAAAAATGCGCCTCTCGTTTGAAGGAACCCATTGCGATAAGGTTCTGAATGTGCAAGCAGAAAATTGTTTGAAAATTAATCTTTAATAATGTTGAAGGAAAAATATCAAAATTTCTTGCTTCCAATTAATGATGATATTTAGAGATATTCCACCGCAAAAGAAATACGAAAACCCTTGTGCATCATCTAAGAGGAGACGTAAGATACATGAGAGTAATCAAAATTTAATTGGAGCCACCACCTTTTTTAAAAGTTCTCATTACTGTCGTCATCATAGGAGTTTTATATGAAATTTCGGCTTTTTTGTGAAACATTTTTCAATGAGGTCTACAGTTAAGGAAAATTGGATGCGTTGTGTGCGTGTTGGCATGTAAGTCTGTGAATAATCTTATACAGAAAACTTTACTTTTGGTGTCTCATTCTGTGTACTTGACTGAAAATTTATCTGTGATAATTAGTTAAATATATTATTAAAGTTATCAATTTTGCCTTCAATCCTTTATTAAAATTAAAAAATAAACACTTGAAAAGGGTTTATCTATGAAAAAATTGTAAATATTTTCCTCAAGTGCTCCTATGAACTAAGTCTTTTTGAGCGTTCTTGAGCAGTCATGTTAGCGAAAAATTTGACGGAAATGAACTAAAATATATTCTGTTGTCAAAAACTCAATGTTTTTTGGAAGACAGACAATCCTTTGTAATATTGAAAAAAATATTGATCAAAGTTGTTTTCCCATTATTGGTAATGTTCTACGATCGTTTAACTAAGTAATAAATGCCTTTCTTAAGGACTTCACTACGTTTTCATGAAATATATGATTTGATCTCCTTTTCCACCTACTTGGTATCAGAGTAAACTTTGCCATTTAAGTAAAAGGTTTGGTAAAAATCAAGGGTGAGGAAGAACTTCCCTAACAAATGCAAATAGTTTTTCCTGGGCTAAATCTGCCACCTGTGGGGTGCATTGTCTTAAAGGACGAGCCCCTTTCGATTGATCACTGATGGGCTTTTTCTTTCAACAGCTCCATTTAAACTTTGTATTTTTCAACATGGAGCTTTACAATATCTTTGTTATTATCGATGAGCTCATAATAAATATCTTTTTTTCACATTCTACACCTTCTCACCAGGAAAACTTTATGTGAATTTCCAATAAGTAGAGCAAACTTGGGCCTGGTTATCTTGTTATCTTCTAACGTATTTGTCTCTCTCACAATAATTTTCTACTAATATAATTCACATTAACAAAATATGAATCACATTAACCTGAAATAAGACCTTGCCCTTTGGGTAGCAGTCCTTTCCTTTTCTAGCGCGATGGTGAACAATGTCATAGGGTTCAAGAGGTAACGATATGACATAGATAACCTCGTATTGATATATTGGGCCCATAGAATGAAACTGCCTTGGTCTTAATTTGATCGCATGAAAGCATGGGGGGCTATTTTTTTATTTTTTTATTTTGATATAATTTATTTCTACCTGGTAATAAGCTACAGAAAAGGTGTGATTTTCTTTTACTATTTTGGGAATTAAATGACAATTATCATATTGATAATTATATCTAATTTACTGGGGTTTCTTTTCGTATTTCACAGGTCGAAACATATTCAGCAATGTGCTGAAGATTACTTGGTCGTCAGTGTTACCATCCTAACCAGTGTAAATTTACCTACATTAGATTAAAAAAATTAGAACAAGAATGGGGACATTCACATATATGAGCAGCTTAGTTGGAAATGATAGAGAGTTGTTGCCCTCTCAACTCCCAAATCTGCGGGAGGTTCTGAAATATGGACTATTGCTTAGAGAACAAAGTAGTAAGGATGTAAGAAATTACCCAGCAGCCAGTCGTGGAAAGGATATTTACCCTTATAAAGTGCTTGAGAAGTGGAAACAAGCGAAAAGTTCATTTTTAGCCCTGGTTGTAAATTCGTGAGTCACAAACTTAAACAAGATCTAAGAGAACTGGGAGCATGCCAAAAGCATGTTTCTTAGGAGAGTGAATTTGACTGTCCTGGTTACAAAATGAAACTCGCCTTAATTTTATATCCCTTAAGAACATTAAGATCTCTGTGAAAGAACTTGCTTTCAATAAAGTTCAGAGACAAATTTTGGTTATATTAGACTACACCAGATTGGCTTCCCAGGTCAACCTGAGAAAACAGATAAGTCAAAAAGCAGAAGCAGCAAGAAAGTAAAAGAAGAAGAGTTACTGAATATAAGCAGATAAATAGTCAGGCCAATGTTCCAATCCTATCAATTAAATCAGTTCTATGTTGATGCAAATGAAGGACCAATAGCTGATAATCAATGTTGTAGAATTAGGCAGTTATCGCCTATTTCTCGATTCCTTCATTTGTTCTGGGAAGGACTACGACAGCCCAAAATAATAATTGGAATTTAATTTCGTTGAGTACGCTGGGTAATTGTTATTCGAATACTTTAAATATGGTTGGCCTGGATTGGTCTTATTTAATTAGGTTTTGGTAGTTGTAGAACTTAAACAAGAATTGCAAAAATAATCTTTAATTACACAACAAAACATATAATACAAATAATTACACTATATAGTTATTAATTAATTCGGCAAGGAGAAAATTATCAATAATTACTAATAATTACTCATACCGCAAGGGCTCAATACACCAAGTACTAATCCGATAGGGCTTAGGAAAAAACTACGAATGGAATCCTAGCCTTAGGGGCACAATAATTCACTTTAGTTATCCGAGATGACCTGGGAGGAGGCTACGCGACGAATCTTATTCGGAGGCCGTCGCAATGCCTCGATGAGGAAAGAAAAGGTGTAAATATCTTACTATTTTTTTTGGGGGGGTTACCACAAGTAGATGATCGGGGAAGATTCTCCAAGTAGACGCTCAAAAGGGGAAGATTCTCCAATTAGACGCACAAAAGAGGAAGATTCTCCTGTAAACGCTCGAGTGGGAAAACTCCTGTGGGGCTGAGACTGTGCGCTTCTTCTAGACAGGTCCTTCGATCATGACACTGTGTTCTATTACTCAAGGATATGCGCCGTCAGTGGATGATTCCGCAGACGTCTTATAAGAGGCCGCCGAATACCTTCTGTATTTTTCGAGCTTGGCTCACTCGGAAACAGCGTAGAGACAGCTCATCACCACGACCTGGGGTCTTCTCCGAAGGGGAAGGCGCACGTCCTCGGGACTCTTCCTTGGGCGGATTCTGACGGAATACATCCACGATTAATTTTGTGACGGGGAATATATAGGCGTTCGCCGGAACTCCTCTATTTGTTAACGGAAAAAAATAAGCCCTGTCTCACCACCTCGACGTTTATAGCTCGGCGGCAAGGTTTTGATGGTCTAAGTGAACCGAAGAAATTCTCAGTTAATCTCGCCGGAAGTTTGCTAACGGGCGGAGGACATTTCTTTTCCCGATAACTCCAATTTCACACGACTCCTTGAAACAAAAATCTTACTCGATCTCTCTTTCTTCGCCTTTAAGATGGAAAGGTTGGAAGTTATGAAGAAATTTTAAAAATAGTTCAATGAAAATTCCACAGTACAACACATTGTAAATACCTAATGATGCTATGCATAGCATCAGAAATGGTGTTGGCGTGCGTGCCACAGCTACCATCACTACTGCTGCCTTTATGGCTGCTGGTTTGATCACTGAAGAAGAAAGAGACTTATAATGATCACAATATGGTCAAGAGTGTCCAAAAAAAGTTATGAGATCTCTGGATTGGGATTTTAATAAAATTGGTAGGACGGGTAAAATTGACTGTATATTCTATGACGGCCGTAAAGATACAACTGTCCTGCTGAAAGTAGACAATTCATATCGTTAGTTTCCCAGCATCATCAAAGAAGAGCATGTTTCTGTGTACAATTATCCAGGTAGAAGCAATTTCTTCCACTTTACTCCTAAGAAAGGCTCAAGGTGTAAAAAAAACAATAGAAGTTATTGCGAATAATCTTGTAGATTCCATGAAGAAGAAAGGTATTAATAAAAGCCTGCAGGCCAATGGAGGTGATTTGACAAATGTGAACCCTGGCTAGGAGGTTGGTTCCATGCATTAGGTAGAAGTCAACCTTTGCCATAAACTGATTTGGTTGGTGACAGGTAATAGTGGCAAGATGCTAAATACTGAACTTGAACTTAAAATCTATTCTTCATTCACTAAACTTTCAATTGAAGAGCCTCTTACTACACTGAGTGACATTGTCATAAAGGATCTCTTAACTGATCAAGCGTAAGAGTATAAGATCACACAAACCATTAAGACAGGTGTACTTCCCGCAGATTTTGCCTTTTGGAAATTGGGCCAGTAATCCATTCTAGGCGGTTGACAACAGTTAACATGCTTTGTTGCATAGGAATTTCAAAACAAGGCCTTAAAAGAAGAACCCTCAACAACTTAAGACTGATAGTTGAATTCAATGAGGTGTGTACTACCCCTGTTGGTGCAACATCAGAGTTAAATATTCTTAGGTGGAAGGCCCACGCCTCAGCTTGTTTCGCCTGCAGCTAATTAACTCCTTTGCTGGGTAAGGTTATTTTAGTTGTTATTATCATGACTGGGTAAAGTCGCCTTACCCAGAGAAAGGGTTAAGCTTTGAAAGAAAGCTGAGAGCACTCAACATTTTTATACAGACACCTTTGTCCTCAGATGACAGTGATGAAAGGGGAGTTTTTGTCCAAAAGATTGTTGACATGAAGGGTGTAGGTGATGATCACACACTTGTAGATCTTTCTGTACGCCCCAGGAAGACATCTTCCATCAACCTTATTGCTTCTTCCCCATTGGAGCTGATAGACTGGTCTGACGGAGTATTCTCACCTCCATTGACATATAAACTATGTACATTGGAAGTAAAGTTCATTGATAAGCCTCTGCAAATTTCATAGTGGCCCTGTTATTCTCATTGATTAGAGAGGTGTACGAAGCAACTCAGAGGCAGCAGAAGAGGGTGTACACACAAAAGAAGCCTGAGGTGTTTTGTCAGAGGCCAAGAAGCAAGTCGGTGGCTGATGTCCAAGAACGAATCAAAGGAAGACTTGATGAAATTGTATAATTAATTATTTACTGATATCATCACTCTCTAATTTCGTATGATTATAAGGATATAATTTATGATAATAGGGTATGTTTTATGCAGAGGAACTAAATGTCTATAGCATTACCTGCAAATTTGAGAAGTTAAAACTAAGTTGGGTTTTTTTTCTGAGAGTAATTTATGAGGGGGGTGGGTTCAAACATGGATTTACCGAGCTAAATGTTGAGCAATCACAAAAATAATAGCAGATTTGAATTAATCACAAACAACCACATACTTTTAGAACCATTTACTGAAAGAATTATTAAAATTTCATTTTCACCCTGCAATTTAGCACTCAATACTGTTGTAACTTCCTTTTAAATTCTACTGAGTGTTTAGGAACATTTCAAATCTGCTGTAGATAAAGTTGGTCCGAACAAATTCTTCTCAATTCTAATTAAATCTTGCTTTAATCAAGTTTCGAGGAATAAAGATTTATTCAAAGTTTGTTAGATTAATTAGAATTAGAGAAATAAGGCTCGTTTCCTATCCCCATGAAGGAGTTCGTGGTCATTAGAAGGATGACTTCAATTCTACGACGACACGTTTTAGCGCATTAACAAGCAATCTCATAACACCGGTTAATGCGATATTTGCAATTTTTATTTCTAAATTAGTTTTTGTCTTTATATTAATCATGAATATGCTGATATTTATCATTTTATGACGCCAATTTTTCCCTTATCCTTTTATACTATTAGGTTGTCAAGAAATTACTGACGCTTTAGGAGTCAAAAAAATGATTCTTAGAGTTATATAAATTATACTAAATTTGCTGTAAGCTTTTGGGGGGTAACTAAAGTAACGTCAAACCCTTTATTAAAGCTAGCAATGTTTAAACTTTTTTCAAGCTACAAAAATGGTGTTCAGGTCCCACAAGCACGCTTTACCAAGTACGAATATTCCTTTTTCTCTATTTGTTCGAAATGTCCGTAAGCTATTTTGTGGATAGAATTGTTACGAGAGATGAAACGTGGATTCTTTACTGCAATATTAATCGCAAAAAAACAATGGCAACAAACCTTATAAAACCAAGTTGTAGTAGCCTCAAAAATATGGGTACTAGAATTCTAATGGATCCAGAGCAGAAGCAACGGTTTATGAATAACGATTGACTGCAAACTTTTTATTTTTCGTTTCTATCCGAGAGAGGGCGTTGTTTTGTGGCTGCGATTCTGCGATGACACCGAATTGGCTACCCAGAATTATCAAGGCTATGTACGCGTCACTATTACCTAACAATTCTAGACGTCCAGATTTGTTCCAATAAAATTATATTGCTAAAAAATAAAAATGAATGGATAGTGATAATTTACTAAACCTTTTTTTTATTAGCCCCTTCATATTTTGAGGGAAATTTATGCATTACCTGCCTATTAGCGATGAACCAGAAAAACAACAACAAAATCTAAGCTACTAGCATCAAAATTAAGGAAAATCGTTCTTATATGACTTAAACTCTATTAAAGAAATAATAAAGCATGTTAGGAATAAAGATAATCGTCATCTTAATAGTTTTTAGTCCATAGAAAATAAGATATTTTAAAACGAAAAAAAAACAATTACGTTATACTATCCATAGTTCCATGCAATCACTCATTGAAATAGAAATGTTAAATCAAACGAATACCTATCCTAACTGATAATAATCTTCTCTGACATTAATTCATTTATAAACTGATATTGAAAAAAATATATTTAAATGACATTTATTTAGTTATCACTAAAATTAATTTGATTTTACATATGAAAAAAGTAGGGACAAAACTTTCATATTCTGAATCAAATAAATTCAACAGCAAGACGTTTCGCGATATGCTTTGGAATGCATTTAAAAGTAATGCGTTACAAGCAAACAAAAACACTTCTATGAAAATTTGTCTACTGAAGACGTTGCAAAATATACAATGTGTATACATATAATATCACGGGAAAGGATGATTCAATTTAGTAGAGCTTTGTCATGTGTTATATTTCCCTTTTCATAGATTTCCATAAAATTTAACGGTTGTAAATATGAAAACCAAATTTACCATATCAAAAAACAAACGTATGCAAATGTCAAATATTATTTTGCATGTTGAAAAGACTTCCACTCTTTCGATCCTTATCACACACTATCTTTCGCCATTTAATTTCTCTGTAATTTGGTACGACGATGCTAAATTAGAATTATATTCGTTCTATTTCTCTGTTAGATAAAATCGCAAGAGATACGAAACCAACTGAAATAAAAAAAGTATAATAAATAATTATCAAAGTTATTTTGATAGATCTAGTCTTTGTTGAACTTTTCTTTAATCAAGAAGAATGATAACAAGTTATTTTTGTAATAATTAATCTTATATTTAAAAATAATTAATTCTATTTCAGTTTGGTGGAATTTAATGTGCATATAATCAACTTTCTGCTATTATAGAAATATTTGTCTAATGTTGATGAGGAATTAAGAACACTATTATTATGACTCTTTTATTCATATATCTTTGTTCAATGAAATAATTACAAATGCAACTAATCAAGCATAGACATTTATTGCAACCTATGGAGAGTGTAGAATGCTAATACATGGTAGGCCTTTTCCGCCGTGTGTGTTACGTCGAAAATGCAAGCGCACATCCCATTTATTTACTTATGTGCTTTTAATTGCACTATACTTGCTTCGATAGAAGCCTTCGACAAACAACAAATAATATTTCACTATTATATTACTGCCCAGTTTGATTTTCCACTACCTCTTCACAGACAAAAATCAAAGATCTGGATCAAGTAATATTCATAGCCCACCCAAACCCAAAAAAACAAAATAACGGGCTCCAATTTTCAATACGCTTCATTAAATAATGAAACCTATCGAAGGTTGGGCCCCTTGTTTGTTTGTTTTGTTTTTTTTCGGGGGGTGGGGTCACCCTGTAGTGTCAGCTAGGAATTAATTTAATAAGCCAGGAACGGCTTTTTTTGATGCTTAATAAAGAAAAAAATGGAAAAATCACCTGAACCGAATTGCTCGTTATGAAGCTTTTGTTATCTGAATGAGCAAAGCAACGGCGAAGATGGATTTTGTGTCCAGTTCGGATTTTTCCATTGGTTTACCTTTGAGGAACTAAAGTTTAACGGGATCTGAGGTACGGGTCGTTACACGGTATGGCCATCGTAGCAAAGTAGAGCCATATCAGGACAAGCGTCCAGTGACTACTCATATCCGATTAGACTGTACTTTGCCAAGATAAAATAAAAAGGGATAAATGTTAATTGCAATAATTAAGATTAAGAGGTAATATATAACGGAATGCTTGAAGGAGTTAAGACACAGTAGGTATGTTTTAATCAGTGAATGGACGCTTGACTTGGCAACCACGTGAGAATGGCTGCCAAAGGTCCTAGTGAAAAGTGTCTTAGAATAACTATTGAATTCTATGGTTATATTGCGATAAACTTCGACAGAGATATGCGATCGTTGGTAATAATCCTAAAAAAGAAGGAATGTAAAAAGGTTGACTTTTTGAGTTTTGGAGTATCGTTGCAGACTATATATATGTCGAAGTATGCGTGTGTACACTAGCTCGGCGCTCATAGTCGTACACAAGCACGGACAGATAGTTGACCAAAAGCGACTTGAGATATGTCTGGGGCGATTAATAAAGAGTGTGATTTACGGTTGACCTCGTTGAGACTTATGGCTTGCGAAGGTGGAGTTCAAAAGATATATAAGACAATACCCATAAATATAATTTTAATATTTATAATAAAAGGGAGCAATTTATATATATATATATATATATATATATATATATATATATATATATACAAAAGGGGTGAACAAATTACTTAGGGTAGTTAAATGAATTAAGTGAAGATTAACGAGGTAATCTTGAGATGACCATACAAGATCGCTTTACTTTCAAGTTCGGGAGAATTAGAGGGGGAAAGAGACAATGGCGCAGGTCTCCAAGAAGATACTTCGGGGAGTCTTGACGAGGAGGAGTTGAAGATTGGGTTGGATTACTTCGTGATGAAGAATGAGATTTTCTTTCCTCCAGAGAGACGAAATCTCAACTCGAGACGATTCTGCCGATCGGCTAGAAGTCTCAGTCTCGAAATAACAGGAGACTTGAAGAGCTGGTGAAGATGAGAGAGTCATACAATCTCCGGGAAGAATGGGGCTCGATAGCTTTCCTCTAAACAGGGGCCAAAGCTTAACGAAGGTAGATCTGCTGGCGAGCTGTTCGACGACGTACGACGATGGGTTACGGGGGTTCACGGGGGTTCACGGGAAACAGAGGGCAGTCTGAACGGAGTGAATGGCGAGCTTTCAATCTCTCTGAGAGATGGTGAGCTTCGTGTTAAATATCCGGGTGGCTGATCCGATAGACGCCTCAGGACCTTGCGGTCCTTAGGGGACTCGTGGCGCCAGTCTAAGCAAACACATTTCATGATAACACGTCGTTCCAGGCGATGAAACTTGCCTCGCGATATGGTGGTAGGGTTAATGTGGCTGCTCACGGTGTTATCGCAAGGGAGTATGGGAGGGAGGGGGGCGTCCGAAAGCATTGACAGCTGTGACGGGTGATTAAGCGAGGAAGTGATTCTTTCTGAACTTTCTAAAATTCTCACGCTGGTGCACGTGGTCTTATAAGAATAGAGGAGTATTTCCGAGGAAGGTTACTCTTACGGTGGTCCTTCGAAGGCATTCTCTCACACGCCTCCCTTTCCGATGATGATGTTTTCCTGATGCGAAGAGGAAAAAAAAGGGCATCCCCAAACATGGGAGGTGTCTCGTATGGTAAAGTTTGATCTGAGTCTACAGGTGCCTAATAAAGGTGGACTTTTACATTTAAGTCGACACAGCGGTCACTAAATAAATAAATTACTTCCGTTTAAGCTCTGGTGCAGGGTATACTTAAAAAGGGTATGATGGTTAACCAGCACAAAAAAACCACACAGTAAATAAATGCGAGTTACATAAAAAAATCAAAAGGATTCATTTATAAAACGGTAGTGGAACAATATATCAAGAAAAATAAAGAAAAATACCTTACAAAAAAAACACACGCAAAGGACAAATATGTACCAAATAAAACAAAATTTTAGATGATAACCAAGGAACATAAACATACACGGTTAAGACGGAGTTCTAGAATTATAAAAACAAAACGAGTACACAGAGTCGGTTATGTGCACGGGAGTACAATACTTAACACATTTTACTTCACAGGGGGAGGATCATCGACGGGATTCCTACTTAAACAGTCTGCAACACAGTTTTCTGTCTCGTTAATATACCTTATTCGGAACAGGTATTCCATTAGAAGTAAACTCCAACGCATAAGCCTTCCGTTCTGGCTTTTACAATTATTTAAGTAAGCAAATTGGCGATGATCGGTTTCGATCACGAACTCCTTACCTAACAAATATGTTTGGAATTTGGGTACACTCCATACAATCGCTAGAGATTCAAGTTCTATGACCGCATAGTTCCTTTCTCGTGAGGAGAACTTCCGGCTAGCGTACCCAATGGGGTAACTGTTGCTGTCTTATTCATACTAGAGCAAAACGCAACCGATTCCTTTATTACAAGCATCCGTTCGTATCCCAAAAGGTTTGTTCGGAAGTCGCAGTATAGGAGGTGATGTTAGTCTTTCCTTCAGCTAATGGAAGTGGGCGGTTGCTTTGAGGTTCCATGTGAGGGGGTCAGAGGAATGTTTCTTTAGTAGGGAGCTAAGGGGGGACGCTAAGGCAGCGAAATTCGAGAGAAAACGTCGGTTAAAGGATGTCGAGCCGAGAAAAGAGCGTAATTCCTTTTTAGTACGTAGGAGGGGCATGTCGGCTATGGCCTTTACCTTTTTCTTTCTGAGGTGCTATTTGATTTTCATTAATGTGAAAACCGAGGTATTTAATAGTGATATAGGCGAAATGGCACTTGCTAGAGCCTATAGTCAGGCCGTGATCACGAAACCTATTGATGAGCGAGTGGAGGGAGATAAGATACTGGTCCCATGTACGGGTGGCCAAGTAAACGTTATCGAAGTAAAAGAAAATGTTACCCAGCCCATCCAATATCCTGCGCATTATTCGATTATATTTACTACAGGCAGTAACTAAACCAAAAGGTAAGCGCTTAAACTGCATAAGGCCGGTTTCTGTGAGACTGCAGTGTATTTCCGGGCACTATCCTTAAGGGGGATTTGATAGTAGGCCTTGTACAAGTCTATCTCTGATATAAACTTGGCCTCTTCAAATATAGATAGGCTCAGCGTTGAAAACTGTTATGGCCTTCAGCTTTCTAAAGTCTACGCACATGCGAAAAGACTTATCCTGCTTTCTGCCAATAACAATGTGAGAACAATAATTCGACTTGGAAGGTTCAATTATTCCTAACTTCAGCAAGTTTTCCACTTCGGCGTTAAAGGTAGGGCGCAAGTGAACGGGTACAGGGTAGGGCTTAGATCTAATAGGCTCCTGGGTGGTTAGGGATATATCATGCATAAAATACAAAGAACACCCAGGCTATTTATGCTCTCAGTTGTTTAGCCGACTTTACACTTCGCTTCGGTGTTTGTTTGTTGCTTATCTCGCTGTTAGGTTTGTTAACCGTTTTTGGTGCTGCATAGCCTTGTTATGTGTGATTGTTTTATTAATTCTTGAATTATTAGTGCCTGTCTAATGGTTTGCTGCTATCTACGCGTTTGTGAGTAAGCTAGTGTTTATATTACTTTGTATTTTTCTTTTGCCCCGTGTTTTGCTTCAAATTATTTTCTTCCATGATCTTTTTACTTCTTTATCCTTATTTTTGACTCCTCCCTGTATTATATTCTTCCGTGCTCTTTTTACTTCTTTATCCCTATTATTGACTTCTTTCCGTTCTTATCTACCTTTTCTTTCCCCTTGCTCTTTCTGCCTCAGCCTAAATTCTTCTGGATTATTTGTTTTGTGAGTAATCTAGTGTTGTTATTACTTTGTATTTTTCTTTTTCCCCGTATTTTTATTTGTATTATTTTCTTCTGTGCTCTTTTTACTTCTTTATACCTATTATTGACTCCTCTCACTTCTTATCTACCTTTTCTTTTCCTTGCTCTCACTACCTCAGCCTAAATTCTTCTGGATTATTCTGCTTTGTGAGCCACGCGGTTACTTGTATCATTCCCCCCTCCCCTAACTTTTCGCGTTGTTTTCTTCAGCCTTAAATTCTTCTGGATTATTCTGCTGCTGACCCACGGGGTCACTTGTTTCATCCCCCCCTTCCCTAATTTTTCGCGCTGCTTTATAGTTGCCTTGACACGTGCTTTGGAGTAGATGTGTTTATTGAATGTGTTGCTTTTATGTGATCCTTTTTATCACATGATATTCTTTCCTGCTTATTTTTATTTTCGCTGTTGCTTCCCTAATTTTACATTGTTATTGTCCCCTATCACATTTTTATCCATTTTATCCTACTTATATTTCTCCTCCCTCAATGATGGACAAAGCCACACTTCTTTCCCTTAATAGAGGGTTTAAGGTTTCTCCCTCAGTTGGCTCTAGAATTAAAGCACTAGGAATTTCGTTTATCTTCGGTCTTTATAAAGTTATTTTTCATTGAACCGCCTACCCCGACCTACCCCCTCCCCCCCGTCTCACTCCCCGTCCCCACCCCCACCACCTTCAACCTCGCCACTCTCAGTTTATAATGCGTCTCTACTAAATGTTAGAAGCGTCGCTAATAAAGTGGAGTTCATTCACGACCTCCTGACTAATTCGAGGAACTACTTCTTTGGTATCAGCGAAACATGGCTTAATCAGAGTGATAACTGCTTGTCGCTAGCGACTCCTGATGGCAACGTCTACTTCCATAACCCCCGGAACAAACGTGGCGGAGGGGTTGCTCTCATTCATAGTGCCTCTCTCTCTCTGAATACCTTTTTCCATCCCCCCCCCCCCTTTCTTTCTTTTGAGGCCCTTATCTCTGTCTCTAATTCAGTTCCCTCTCTAAAAATATTGTGCTCTACCACCTCCTGCCCCAGCTTCTCCCTTGATCTTTTTCTTGACGAATTTAGTAACCTTCTCGCTAGTCTCTTCCCATCGGATCATCTTCTCATCATGGGGGACTTCAACCTCCCAGTCACTAACCCTAATCTCCCCTTCTTTCTTGAGATCCTTGACCTCTTCTCCCTTATTCAACACGTTTCTTCCCCAACACACTGCCATGGTAACATTTTACACCTTGTAATTTTCGACTGTCAAATCTCCTTCTTGACCACTACTATTCTGTCTAATGCTAATTCTGACCATTATCTTATTAACTTCAACGTCTCAACCCCCACTTCTGTGCCCTCTCTGCCTCCTCTTATCCACAAACCTTATCGACCTTATCATCCTTGGAGCAATCCCTCCTAACTTGCCCACTCCCCCATTATTACTCCTTCGTCCTCTCGCCGTCAACGCACCCTATGGTGCTCGCTGGAACTCCTGCGCTCGAGACAGTCTTTACGTGCCCATAAATGAGCTCTTTCGTAAAGCTCGCTCTCGTGGGCAAGATACAACTGCTCGTTTGCTCACTCACCGTCTAGTGACATCTCTCTACTTGGCTAAACTGAAATCTGCTCGTGAAGCCCATTCGTGTAAATTGCTAGCCGACAATAATAATGACTCCCGTGCCGTTTACCGCTTCCTCTTCTCTTACCTCCTCATACCAAGTCCCCACCCCCATCAGCCTCACCATTCTCTCGAAATTCTTTCCTGATAAGGTCATCAACCTTCGTGCCTACCTCCCGCGACTTCCTGACGAGGCCTTTCATTTTCTCCCTGATTCCCCCATCCCCTGGCCGTTCAACGTATTTCATGCCGTGACCGCTTCTGAGCTGTCTGCCTTACTCTCACGCTCTAAAAAATCTGGCTCCCCTCGTGACTCGTTCCCCCTTAAGCTACTAATCAAAATATTGCCTGTCATACTCCCAATGCTCCTCCACCTGTTCAATAACTTCCTTGATACTTGTGTTGTCCCTTCTTCCTTCAAATATGCCCAAATCCGTCCGATCCTTACAAAACCGAAGCTTAACCCTTCTAACCCAGCTAGCTATCGCCCGATCTCGCAACTTCCCTGTAATATTGATCAGGCTTGCCAATCAGGTTTTAAAGCTGGCACTCTACCGAAAACGCTCTACTCAATGTTACCGATTGCTTATGTAGAGCTGCTGAACGGAGTTGTGCCTCCATCCTCATTCTACTTTACCTCTCCTCTGCCTTTGATACTATTGACCATTCCGTCTTGCTCGATCGCCTCCACTCTTGCATTGGCATCTCTGGCGCTGCTCTCGACTGATTCCGCTCTTACCTTTCGTCTCACACCCAATCTGTAGTGATTAACGATGTCTCCTCTAACCCCACTTCCATTCGCTTTGGTGTCCCTCAAGGATGTGTTCTCGGCCCTCTCATTCTTTCGTATCTACTTATTCCTGCTTAGCTCCCTCCTACGTAATCTCGATCTATCCTCTCACCTCTGCTGATGAAACTCAAATCTTTATTTCCTCTTCCCTTCAACCATTGCCCACTCAATCTGTGACCCCCTATCTGCCTATTCATTTATCTCGGACTGGCTATGGGCTAACTTCCTCAAACTTAACTACTCCAAAACTAAAGTTCTTCTGGTTGGTTCTCCCGCTCTAGTATACAAAGTTAAATTCCTCTTTCCCTCCCTCCCTCTGGGTGGAAACTCTGTTGCTTTCTCTGACTCTGTTAGAAATTTGGGCCTTGTGTTCGATGAGCATCTCTCCTTCAAGCCCCACATCCACAATATTAGTAAATCTTCCCTTTGTTTCCTCCGTAACTTCTCCTGCATTCACTCTCACTTCGATTGCTAAAGTCTTGAGACTGCTGTCCACGCCTTCGTTACCTCCCACCTTGATTACTGTAACTCACTTCTTGTAAATCTACCATCTTCCTCTCTACGTCCCCTTCAGCTAGTCCAGAACTACGCTGCCCTACTACTCCTCCGTCGCCCTCGCTTCTCCCCTTCTAAGCCCCTGCTTCAGGAACTGCACTGGTTACCTGTCAGATATCGTTCTCAATTCAAGATTCTTTTCTTCACTTTGAAGGTCTCTCACCAAAAGGCCCCAACCTACCTTTCCTCTGCTATTTTCCAACGTCTCGCCCCTCAGGCCCTTCGGTCATCTCATGCTCCTCTCCTGAATACTCCTAGCTCGTCCCTCTGCTCAATGGGCGACCGCTCCTTCTCAGTCTGCGCCACCAAGCTTTGGAATGCTCTTCCAGCCACAATTAGATCGGCTGCCTCACTAAACACTTTCAAGCTACTCCTGAAAACGCATCTGTTTAGGATTGCCTACTCACTCACCTGATCTTAGCCCTCAGCCGAACGTGGGCTCTGTGAAGGCCTCCGGCCTTGAAGAGCGCATTATAAGAATTATTTATTATTATTATTATAACAAAAGAGCGAATTGCGTCTTCTAAGGGGGTTCCTACTGGGTCTTTTAAATTGAGTTCCGGGGTGGAGTTTACTGGGGAACCGGGGAACGAAGTGAGAAGGTAGTTTTCGTCCGCTTCGACACATATGGTTTGGACTAAGTTAAGAGGCTCAGATGGATAAGAGGACTGACTCTTCGTTAAGGGCAATTATATTATTAATGCAGGCGCGGCGATGGTAGCGCTTAAGCATATTTACTTGAAACAATTTGTTCCATGAAGGGGGCTGTATTACGTAATCTACGGAACCGCGGGCTTCTAGGATTGGGAAAGGGCCTTTCCATTAGGACAAAAGCTTGCTTGTCTCCGTGGGTAGGAGGAGCAGCACCTCTTCACCGAGCTTGAAGCGCCTTTCTTTGAACTTAACGTCAAAATAGGTCATATATTTTTCTAAATTTAGGTCCCAATTTTGTACGCTATATCGGCGCATTCTTCCAAGCGGTTCCGAATATCTAGCACGTAATAATAGGAAGACTCGATCTCCTCATCCAGGCGGGGATTAGAAAAACGTTAATTTAAAATGTTCATTGGTCCGCGTACATTTCGACCATACAAGAGCTCGAAGGGAGCAAATCCCAAAGTTCTGTTGGGGATTTCTCTGCAGGCAAGCAGGGCAACCGGCAGGTATCGATGCCATTCTTGGAGCTGACCATGGCATAACTTTTTCAGAATGGTCTTCAGAGTGCCATTCAACTTTTCCTAGACACGGAAAGCGGTGGGGTGAAATTGGGTGAACAAGGGATTGATCGTAAGGAGGTTGCCGACGTGTTCCATTAGCTCAGAGGTGAACTATCTTCCTCTGTCGGACAAGATCTGCTCGGGATGCCGACGCGGTACAAGATAGAAATTAGGGCCTACACACAGGTCACGCTATTTTTTTTCTAAGGGCGACTGCATCGGGGAATCTCGTTGGAAAGTCAACAAGAGTGAGGACGTACGAGTATCCTTCGCTAAACGGGGGGTGAATTGGGCCAATTATGACTATAACCACGCTAAAAAAAGGAGAAAATTGGAGTTTTCTGGAGGGGGGCAGGTGATATTAGTCCTTTTGCTGTAGTCTTGTGACAAATGTCACACAATCTGAAAAACTCAGCAATTTCTTTGGCAGCACACCAGGCAAAAAGAAATAACAGAAGATTGCCTGAGCCGTTTTATTGTGACTGCAATGACCAGCCATTAATCCATCGTGTGCGAGTCGGAGGACTTGGGGAACATGGGAACGGGGGATACACAACGAGTGGGTGGGGGGTTTACCCTCAGCCAAACTGGAGTGATCAAGGAGTCCGTCGCTAATGAGGTAGGCAACTTCCCTTTGACCACGGACAAATCTACGTTCGTTACTTTATTTAGATATCCTTGACGGAACTTTGCAAACTGGTTACTGAACAACTAACAACTAAAATTTGGAGGAGGAGAGTAACTTGAAAAGAGAAAGGGTTTTTTCAAACAAAAAATAACCCAACTTTACCTGCCACCAGAAAATGATAAGGATGATTAAAAATCTAGGGGCAGGGGTCACTACAAAAAGATCCAACTATACCTGACACCAGATAAAGATAATGAGGTATATATATATATATATATATATATATATATATATATATATATATTTATATATATATATATATATATATATATATATATTTATATGTATATATATATATACAGTAAACCCTCAATATAACGAAAATATGGGGCTGGGAAGTCGTTCTTTAAAGCCGATGGGCGTTAAAAGCAATGGAAATAACGAACCAAGTTTGTTATGGATATGTAATACGTATATAATTAATAATAAAGTTAAGTGGACTACACAACATAGAATTGATACGAACCTTGCACTGTAGGAGACATGTAACACACCAACACTCACTCAGGCTGGTCGTAATGCTTGTCTGTTAAGCACGATGGAGTTCGGCCAGGAAATTTGCTCCGTTATATCCAAAATTCGTTATATTGAGGTTCGTTGAATCGAAGGTTTACTGTATATATATATATATATATATATATATATATATATATATATATATATATATATATATATATATATATATATATATATATATATATAATTATATATATGTCGAGGTATGCCTGTGTAGACTAGCTCGGCGCTTTGAGTCGTACACAAGCACGGGCGATTAATAAAGAGTGCGATTTACGTTGACCGGGTTTAGACTTATGGCTTGCCAAGTTGCGGTTCAAAGGATATATAAAGACAATACCTATAAATATAATTCTAATATATATAATAAGAGGGGCTGATTTATATATATATATATATATATATATATATATATATATATATATATATATATATATACATATATATATATATATATATATATATATATATATATATATATATATATATATATATAAGGGGTGAACAAATTACTTAGGGTAGTAAAATGAATTAAGTGAAGATTAACGAGGTAATCTGGGGATCACCATACAAGATCGCTTTACCTTCAAGCGCGGGAGAATTGGAGGAGAGGGGAGACAATGGCACAGACCTCCAAGAAGATACTTCAGAGAGTCCTGATGAGGAGGAGTCGAAGATAGGGTTGGATTAGTTCGTGATGTTGAATGAGATTTTCTTTGCTCCAGATAGACGTAATCTCAACTCGAGACGATTCTGCAGATCGGCAAGGAGTCTCAGTCTTGAAAGAACTGGAGTTTTGAAGGGGTGGTAAAGATGAGAGGGCCGTATAACTCTCTGGGAAGAAGGGGGCTCAATAGCTTTCCTCTGAACAGCGGCTAAATCTTAACGAAGGTAGATCTGCTGACGAGATGTTCGACGACGTACGACGATGGGTTAAGGGGGTTCACGGGAAACAGAGGGCAGTCTGAACGGAGTGGATGGCAGGCTTTCAATCTCCCCGAGAGATGGTGAGCTTCGTGTTAAATACCCAAGTAGCTGAGATCCAATAGACGCCTCAGGGCCTTGTGGTCCTTAGGGGATTCGTGGCGCCAGTCTAAGAAACACTTTTCATGATAACGCGTCATTCCAGACGAGGAAACTTGCCTCGCGATATCGGGGTAGAGATAATGTGGCTGCGTACGGCGTTATCGCGCGGGGGGGGGGACACACATGTCGCGTCCAAAAGCAAACACGGCTGTTGCGAGTGATTAAGCAAGGGACCGATTCTTTCTCGAACTTTCTAAAATTCTCACGCTGGTGCACGTGGTCTTGGAAGAATAGAGGTGTATTTTCGAGGGGGCTTCTTCTTACGGTGGTCCTTCGAGGGCATTTCCTTACAATATATTTGAAAGAACTTTCATAACAAGCAAAATACTGTAATCAAATTCAGTTTAGATGAAAAAGACAACATATTTCCAAGTCTTTAGTCTAATCCGACTATTTGTATCCCATATGAAATTTAAACACGTTTGGGCCTTAAGTGAACTGTTATTTCTAAATTTTGTGTGATTCTCAAGTGGAGAATAGTTAAAACACTTATTTCTGCCTTAGTTTACATTTGGCGTGATATTTAATTGTTGCAAATGTCTTTTTTACCTTTATTTACGGAGTCAATTCCCTCTTATTTCAGGAATCTATCTAAAGTTTGGATAGAATCAGGGAAACATTAAATAGGATGAGGAGGAAATAAAACTCGTGAGAAACGACAGAGACGGAAAGGACTCCAAAATCCAACCTACCGAGCCGCTAATGGCAAGACGGGAAGGTCGCTTTGAATAGCTCCAGGCAAAATTTCATGCAAATGACGCATTCAAAATTAGCCATTTAAGCCTATTGTGAATTTTCCCACTTATATGGCTTTCCTCGTCCGTTCACTTAATACCTTACAAGAAAGACCTGTACCTTCCGGAATTCCACGAGACATGTTAATGCGACGATACTTTTCACTTGTTTCCTTATCTCAAATTATGGTGACATTTTCTCTCCATGAAGTCTTCGTCTTTTGCTTGGGTAATTTTCAAGAGGTAAGCAACTGCATGCGTTTTACCCACATGTCTCCCCATACGACGAATTCATCGGTTGGTCAAACCCGTGATTTCTTATGTATATATTCAGTAGATGTGTAAAGTTTAACTATTATGTAATTATTCAAACATTCTTGAGCGCTTCAGAACGGATCCTTAATCTTCTCTACCTGCCTGTCACGAAAATCCCTGGGGTCTCTCAGATCCCCCACCTGCTACAGACGGAACCTGCTTAGAATCATTTTTATCCCTCGTAAATAGACGAGCAATCAAGACTCCTAACTGCTTCAAATGTTGGCTCGGGGACTTCGTGATGAAATAAATCGTAAATACAGACAGTCTCGACAGAAATAAAAATAAATGATCGTAACCGCGTCACATACCACAGCTCTAGACCAATAGTAAATTAAAAATTAAGATATTTGAAGGTAGGTTCAATGCCCATAAAAAGGTTACTCGAAATAATCTAGATTGCCAAACGAAAACGAACTGATTCACAGAACCTAGAGGTAGACTCAATGTTCAAGGAAGAGACGCCTTCATACAGGTTGGAGGCAATGGCCTACTTGTCATTAACGTTCTCTAATATGCACCAGATCTTAAAAATCGTAAACGAAAGCAAAAAAAGAGAACACACCTGTAAAACTTCAAATTTGCTAAGTATGTACTCAAAAAAGAAGCCTCTTAACTAAAGGCGATATACACGGCTGCAAAATTCATTAGGTTACGATAGGTCACGAATGAACAATAGAGGAATAATATAATAATATCAAACAGATGTACTGGTTTTAATGTATTCTTCGTAAAAGTGCGGCTTTGCTTTGCTCCAGAATTAAAGAATTCAAACAATATTTGAAATATAAAATTTAAACAATATTACCAGTGGGTGACAAGAGTTTCAGTGCACCCTGTAGACTAAGAACGGAAAATGAGCAAAGTCTGTGTGACGCTATGCGTAAAACAATAGTTAAAAAATGTGAGTTTTTCAGAGGTCCACGAATACAGTGGGGAAACTTCATTCAATGTCCTTATCCAATCAAAATAAGAAAAACACCTTTCTGCTCTGAAATTGGTAATTATGATTAAATATATGAAAAAATATTCCAACACTGCCAATATTCTCCACTCGTAGTTCATTTCGTTAATCTCTTTTGCTGGTAAAGACCACTCTTAATCTATATTGAATTAATTGTTTCCGCTTGTATTTGCCACCATCTTTGTATCAATGTTTGGTCGTTGAATAAATAACTAGAAAGCATCACCTCGTCAACTATTCTCAGGGATCATCACAATTGGTGTTACTTTATTTAAGAAAATTACAGTTCGCTGGACTTAAAAGAAACTCTAACACAGAGTTATTCCAGTTCATTTCCACGTCATCACTACAGGACTGATATCACTCGCAAATGATGTTATTGGACACAAAGCAAAATGGCCGTGAAATATCTCGACCCCAACCACCTCTTCAACGCCATATCTCCAGACATCGAATCAGAAATAACAGCCGCTGCTGGTTAGGGTTTGGCTCCACCACATCGACTTAACCGACGCCACTATGCAGTATATACTCGCTTCCACAAGGAACCTAACGCAGCTCAACACTTATTTACAGCATGCAAACAGTCTCACAATGTGATAAAAATGCAGTTATACGAAATGATGGGTCTGAAAGAACCACTTCCGTTCGGTATAGTTCGTTAGGCGTCTGATGGAGGGACAACTAAGTCCAAAAGATATGTAAATGATAGGAATGAAAATTTAGGAAAGATGGTGCCAGAGTAGTCTAAAGATCAAACCTGAAGCATCACCACATCTATTAATCACGTCATCTTTCCTGAAACCCCAAAATTCCATTAATGCCACCAACTTTTCCAAGGCACCACCACTTTCATTAATCTCGCTATCTTTCCCGGGCACCACCACTTCTATTAAAACTACCCTATTTACTGAAGAACCAACACTTCCATTAATCGTACCATCTTTCCTAAAGTTCCAAAATTCCATTAATTCCGCCAACTTTCCGGAAAACACTACCACTTCTATTAATTATGCCATCTTTTCCGAAGCACCGCCACTTCCATTAATCCCGCTACCTTTCCTGAAACACCACTACTTCCCTTAATCCCGCCCCCTTCGTGAAGCACCACCACTTCTATTAATCTGCCCAACTTTCCGGAAGCACTACCACTTCAATTAATGTGGCCATCTTTCCGGAAGCACCACCAATTTTGCCATTTTTTTAGTTACATTTATTCCGGGAAGTTCGGATATCATTTCCTTTCTATTTTTTTCCAATTCTTTGACTGTTCGATAACTTTTAGACTTCTTTCGGAACCTTTTTTCTTATGCCTCTTCCCAACCAGCATGAAGTTCTATCTCACATCTACTCACCGCCAAATTCTTACTTTGGAGTAAATGTGATCTTGGTCAAATTTGCCGTAGGAAATCGAGAATGTCCCCCCTCTCCGCCTCTTTGAATGAATCTTCTATTTTTTATATATTTCATTATTCTTTTTTTATCCTCACTCGTTGTTTTCTTCTTATTTTCTGTTCTTATACTTTCATTTGCCTCAATCGATCTGGCCCTCGTTGAATTACTTATGTTTCGATCCCATGAAATAAACTTAGATCGAACCTCCGACAAAATTGCTTTTAGTTTATGTGCTTATATCGCCCCTTCCATGTGGATTTTTCTTACGCCTTGTGTATACAGTCTATGCTATTTATATACATTTGGAAAACTTCCTTTTGTTTCTTCAGCTTTTCTTCTTCTACTTTGTTTCCAATGATTAAAGCATTAAAGATTTCCAATGATTTTAATTTGTTTTGAATTTGAAGTTTATTTATTACAGTTTATTCTTTATTCTACCCTCATCAAAGTATGAATAAACAATGCTCTGCCAAAATTAATTTTTAATAAAATAACCAATACAATGCCTCAAGATATATAATAATTGACGTTTCTTCTGTTCAGTTGCCCACTTTAAAGGAAACTTATCGTTCTCTCGTCAGACATTAATTGGCAGGTTAGAGGAACATAATAAATTTCCGGTAAACAGAAATATTGTCTAAATAATTATTTTATTTTTTATTATCATTCAACACAGGATAGAACAGAATTTAGAATGAGGAACTGACATGTACTTACAAATGGCTGCTGGAAATATGACACATTTATTTGTGAGGCTGATTATATAAGCATAATTAGTCATAGTGAACTTCACTCAAGGCTCTCTCGCCTCTTTATTTACTAATTAAGGGGAAAAGAGAGAAGACAGCAACTTACGAGCCAGACCACTTTTTCCCCAACTTGCAATAATTAACAGATTACTATTTATAGAGACAAAAAAAATGGAGTAGAAAAGAAATTTATAAGAGGAAAAAAATGATAAATAATTTCTGCGCTGGGAGGCTTAAAGAAATAAATAGGATACACAATGTGGTGCTATATGCTACGGTAGCTGACCTCCTTGATGCGATCCGTTTGACCTAAAGTGGGTTAAGATAGGAGTGACTAGGATCCCCGAATGAAGGCTACATCCTTCCATTTAAATCTTTGATGTCGTGAAGACACCAAAGATCTTGTTCTCATGTCTTCTTCATTTGTGTGAGCCGACCTTCCGAATGTCCCTAGGTAATACTCGAAGAACAGAATTGTTTCTTCTAATGTAATATTGGTGTATTAACCCGTGTTTGTGTATCATGAAAAAACGTCTCCAATAGCGGCACATTGGTCGTGAATTTAGTAATGCTATGGGCGGAATGCTTTAGTAGTGACCCCAATTTCCCGAGAGAAAAACATGTTTGAATAATAGGAAACGTAAAGGTGTTTGTAAATGTCAGTCCAGATGAAGAGAATAAAGGAACAAAAGAAAAAGAATCGTTTGTATTTGGCGTCATTCTTCCACTAGGTGAGTGAAAAGAGCATCATTAGTTAACAGAGGACAAGGCGCATACTCTAGAAGGCTCAGGTAACTGGCGGCATCGAAGAGAGAAGAGCTGAGAATGTAAAACGTCTAGACACTTTTTTGACCTTTTTCTAGTTGAGCGATAATGGCTACAAGTCTGTTCTCCTCATTTCCATTTGTCCACGAATTTCCATTAGACTTATTTATGCAAATTCTAGACATATTTATGATAGACTATTGAAAATAAGATAGATTACATAGCCTTCCATCACAATAAAAAGCCAATATCACGCAAAAAAGCATGCGTACATTTTACTTAATGGGGTCAATAGGAATACGAAGTAAAGCATCTCGTAATGGCGTCAACCAGGACTACTCCACTTTTAGGGAAGCGTTTGATGGTAATGTTTGATATCCATTAGTTAAAATTAAATAAACTTATTTTAGTATTCTTTTCAAACGTTTATTAGTCGAATGAATTCTGCAGATCTGTTCCAAGATTGAAGCACTAACGAAGTTTCCTTAATTGCATACTAATTAATTTCAGGCTGCTTTTTTCGATTCCCTTTCTACCCTTCGTTGCCTCGTTGATTTCACACATTTTATTAATCAGTTTTTTTTTATTTTATGTGTAAATTTGGGACCAGCTAGATGCGGCTACACTAGTATTCTAGAAATATATAAATGAAAACTTAGACATGATTTTGGATGTCTTTCCAATTAGAAAATACGCTTTTCAGAGGAGAGAATACATGTAATTTATTGGAAATTTGGATATGGCCTACATATTTATGTAGCGATCCTGCAACATCTTAATCATCTTTGAAGCTCAACAGCGTCCAAATTAAAGCCGTTTCTAAAAGCACTGGATAAATTGGAATAAATGTCATAAGACCCGCCATTCGGTCAAAGATTTAATAGGCTAATAACATTCTGCCTCCTCATAAACTAGCCATACAAAATTAAATAGACACTCGACTCACTTTCATTTCACTCATTACTCTATATTTAACCACTGTTCTTTTTCATATGAACTTGCTCCTAGGTGTTAATAATTGTTGAGCGTAACTTAACAATATGTTTGTCTGCCCATTACTTGGTTTCTTCTCGACCAAGGAAAACATCTTCAATCGTTATGGCAGCATAACACCAAATTCTGTCTCAAACAAACAATGTTACCTTCGTTTACACTGTCACCAGCTCTATATAGTCTTACATTTAGCTACTACTTTGTTGAGTCTGGCGGGTCATACGCTTCATAGCTATAGAAAATAATAGAAACTGAAGTATTTAACATTATGGGTATTGCAGGGCAATCTACATTTTGTCTCTCCATTTATATGCGGGTCTCTGCCAAATTTAATTACTGAAAAAAATGCAACTTATTCTTCGTCAGTTCGAGTATCAAATCTCCATTTCAAGACAATATTTGAACACCTTCAATTCGTCTAGCTGCTAGGTGATTTCTTTTATATAGCTAACTTATTTTCTCTCTGGAAGATGTTTGCTCTCGCAATTTTCTAGTTACCAATCAAGGTTCAGTGCTTCGGAATTTAATATTTTGACAACAGTACTTCCCTCGTTACTAGCCTTAATTAAGCCTTTCTAAGAGGAGGTTTTCTCATCTAAGGGATTCTTATTAAATGCCGCCTCAATTTTAGCTTGAAATATATCCACTCTTGCATTCACAATGAGCCTGGTATATAACATTTAAAGAATGTCTGAAAGTTTTGAAAGGTAGCATAAATAACAAGTCTCCTTCTTCTTCCATGCATGTACGACTTTAAATGATTTCCACATTTGTCTCAGAAGTTGGATTATGTTTAAATCACAACTCATACCCTAATAGTCAAGTCTTTTTCCTCTGATCCACAAACCAGGCGACAACCAAGCAGAGTAGAAACACAGCTCGTCAGATAAATGAAGATACTCATATTTAAATAAGGCTAATTGGTCAAATGGATGCCAAATTTGGGGACATTTTCCATCGATGGCTATATTCTATCACAACCCTTTGTTCTTAATATCCGTCAAAATGTATGTACCGAAAATCAGTTATAAATCGGAGCAAAAAACATATAATATTATAATACTCTGGGACCCCTAAAATAAACCTACAAGAACCTGTGATTTACTGAGCACTACTCCATATACACTAGGCTTCCTAAAAAATACAACGTATTATATATCTTCTTGATGCAATAAGGTCACAAAGTTATATTAAGCAAAGAATTACAAAGGTACATCTATCTCTCAATCTCGTCTAGGTGGCAATAATCACTCAATCAATCTCTCTCGTCCCCCTCCTCCGGCGCTAATGCCCGTTCACGTCCCTGATCTTTCCTTAAAAGTCTTCTAAGTGATCTAAAATTTTACTCACATCTACTACATCAACCAACATCAGCTACAATACTCATCTTCTCTACGAAAAACGCCCAGTAAATTTTTTTGTGCGGCGGATACCTATAAAACTGTCTTTCTTTGCACATCTCGCCGTAATTCTATCTGCCTACGAGATTACTAATACGAAAGCGTCTTCGAAAATTATTCATATTACGGATCAGATTTCAGTGTTAGTGTCTCTTAATTTAACAATTTGATGCACTGTTCCATTAAGAGGTCCATGGTTCTCTGACACTAGTTAGGCTTAGATTAAGTTTGTCTGGTGAGTGAATTTGAGTGCTAAATAATGTGAATTTAGAAAACCGATTTTCACCGAGCCTATTATTTTTTAAACCGGTTTTGAACGAAAAATTAAAAAACACACAACAAGAATATGATGAAAAGTAAAAGTGTATAATAGATCCTTTATTGAGTAATATAAATACAGGTACAAACAATGCATACCATAACAAAACATATTTATAACCTTTCCTAAAAACTAAAGTGCGGGGTGTTTTTTTACTGAAAACCTAATAAAAATTTATCAAGAGAAAGAAAATGCACGTATAATTTTAAGACATTCTTTTTTCTAATTTAGCAGCGCAGAGAGCAAAGGGCATTTAATATATTTTAAATAAAGGAAGTTTATAACACTTCCCTTATTGAATAATAGAAATACAGGTAAAAACTAATGCATACCAAAATTCTTTATAACATGTTGAGAAGCCATTGGAAGTAAATTTGACGAGCCACTTTTATCTTCTGGTTCAGGGTTAGTTAAATATTTCAATAATGAATCAACTTCTTTATGAATTTGTGATAGATTGCGAAGAATTAAACACTATTTATTGAGACATAAATGAGATTATCTTTATTGCGAAGTTTATTCAAGCAGACCTTCATAAGCATACAGCTCTGAGTAGTCATCTTTAGAGGAGGCAAGTTCCAACACAATTTCGAGAGGAAGAAGAGCTTCAGCTCGGTTATTTAACATAACCAATTCTTCTTCAAATACATTTTCTGTTGAGGCTATTACTTTCAGAGCTTTAGGAATGCAGTTTTTGAGATTTAGGAAGAGTTCAATCATAGCCAAGGGGCTGTTCTAACGTATCTTACAATCTAAAAATGAGCTTCAATCCTTCAATGAATTTCTTAACAAATTCCTGTTATCTATCGTTTTGGAGATAAGATTTTTGAGACATGCGGCAAATTTTCCTGAGTTTTACAATTACTTCTGAATATTGTCAAGTAATTTGAGGTGTCTCTTTTGTAGCAGTATCATATCCAAACAAAGGATCAATCTTTCTTCAGTTTCTTGGGAAATTTCATCTTTATAAACTCTAACATCATTAAGGTCTTCATCACTACTACTTTTATTTACCTTACAATAAATAACATTGCAAATTGCTAAGTAAATGCGAGGTGCAATAAACTGTTGATGATATGAATATGAAGATATTGCCTTTCCAAATTTAATCATTGATGATGCACAATCATTGTACATCCTACAATATGAATCTTGACTACAAGCCAATCTTTTGTTAACCATTTTTATTATCATGGAGTATTTTAGGGAATGAGAAACCCTGATAATTCCAATTAATCAGTATTTACTGACATTATGAACATTAATATTCATGTATCTTCTACATTGGGAGGAAATATATTCATCCAAACTTCGTGAAAAATACTTAACTTTGTTTATTCAGACTTGAGGTAGTCAGCGAGTTCGGTCTTTTTCTTATTATAAAAACTAAGAACCATGCTTTTGACATCTACATGCAATGTGGATGGGGTCTGCTATATTTTGTCTTCTGTAATTTTCCTGAATACATTTACTTTCTGCAATGCAATGAAAAATTAATCCATCAACACGAGCAAACCTTGAGATTTCTTCTTAAATTGATTTTCTTTGAACAAATCCTCCCAAGTTTTTTTGTTTCTTTGGTGCATAATCAGAATCTACAAAAGACAAGTAGTCAGAAATATTAATGCCATGAGCATTTTTAATATAGCACTCATTGAAGAAGGAGAACCTCCAATGCACTTTAAAGCCTTGTCACATTTTGTTTGGCATAAAAAATATTGCCATATCTTATATCTTTTTCACATTTTAATTGAGGGTTGTAACTTTGAATTCCTAATAAAACGCAATAACAAAATGACAATTGCAAATAACTGCGACTACACGCACTACTCAACAGCGCTTAGTGCTAACTGCTGTTCGAACCAACAAATTTGGCTGGTCTTTGAATTAAATGCCCGCTGCCAGATGTAGGGATTTTTCAGTTGATTTTATATAATCTGATGGATAAAATTATAATTTGATATATAATTTTATAAAATTA
Source organism: Ceratothoa steindachneri (assembly GCA_963969495.1). Lineage (NCBI taxonomy): Eukaryota > Metazoa > Arthropoda > Malacostraca > Isopoda > Cymothoidae > Ceratothoa > Ceratothoa steindachneri. The sequence continues at coordinate 126,374,879 of OZ018321.1, forward strand.
TATTAATTAATTAATTATATAAAGAAAATTATCTTGCATAATGGAGCGTTTAACTAAAAAAAAATAAATCTGGCAGGCAGTGTCTGACGAAAAAGACGGGTATTGAGTTGCCAATTTCTCTTTTTTCCTCCACGAAATTTAATACTTTGGAAAATGCTTAGCAAGTAAGCGAGTTCAAAAAAACAAAATATATATTTTTAACGTTTATGTTATAATATTTTGTTTGAATTATGAACTGGTACCTAATATATTTTATTTTTAATCTTTTATTTTGTTCTTTTAAGTTGATGTTTACACAAATTAATTTAAATACTATTGAAAAACCGGGTTTTATATTTTGATTTTGATTTTTTATGGAATATTAAAAGCCCCCGGTTTTCACCGGATTTTATAAACCGGTTTGCAACATTAATGAGGTCGACTGAGAGCGGCACGGAGTCGAATTTGTTAGCCAAGTAAACAATCGAACTAATGTGCTCTTGACCGTCTCGTTGGCTCTTGAGGTCGTTATCGTCTCTCTTTTACTCTCTCTCTCTCTCTCTCTCTCTCTCTCTCTCTCTCTCTCTCTCTCTCTCTCTCTCTCTCTCTCTCTTAAGCTCCTTTTCTTTCAATGCGATAACAGATAATAGTTAATGGTTTTAGGTGCAAGTTTGATTTTTATATACACGAATCAAATCGAAATGCAAATAGATCTCTTTTTTACCAGTCAATATAAAATCACTTCAGACAGACGGCAACGAGTAGTGATGAATGAACGGGCCTCTGAATGGCGCCCGTATCTAGCAGTGTCCCTCAAGGTTCCGTCCTGGGACCACTACTGTTTATTATCTATGTCAACGACATGGACGGAGACATGGTTGCCAAAATCGCCAAATTTGCACACGACACCAAGCTTGGTATCAATGTGGCAAAGGAGGGGAACACTGCCCGCCTCCAAAAGGACCTTCAAAGGATTGGGGAGTGGTCGGACACGTGGAAAATTCTTTCAACGTGGGAAATGCAAAGTAATGCATATCGGCCACCGAAACCCCAAGTTCTCGAAACAGTGCATCGAGGCAGAGAAGAAAGCCCAAAGGATGTTAGGCTACATAAAGCAAGAGTTTGGATACCGTAACAAGGAGATAGTACTTTGTCTGTACAACTCCCTCGTTCGGCCGCACCTGAAGTATGCCGTGCAATTTTGGAGTCCTTCGTTTCGAAAGGACATCGCAAGGTTGGAACGCGTACAAGCTAGGGTAACCAAGTTGATTCCCTCTATCCGACATAAAAGTTATGAGGATAGACTAAGGGAATTAGATCTGTTCTCGCTGAAAACCCGTAGACTGCGTGGTCAGCTCATCGAAGTTTTCAAAATACTTAGAGGGTTCGACAATGTTGACTACCGGGATATTTTCACACTGAGTGAGAACAGAACGCGCAATCACGGCTTTAAACTTGAACTGAAGCGTTACAATCGCAATCTGTGTGGAAATTTTTTCACGTACAGTATCTGCGGTAAGTGGAACGCACTTTCAGTAGAAGTTGTCAACAGTGAATCTGTTGACCAGTTGAAGTCAAGAATAGACAAAGTCTTGAAAAGTTGCCGTTTAGGGACGCAAAACAATTGAGCAGCCATGTGCGCGCTCGATTGCTAGTACAAAGGTACCCTCTTTGAATGGACCGTAAGGTCTCCTAGGGTACTTTCTTTCCTTGTAACTCCTCATAAATTTAAGACTATACTTCGGCTCCTTCATTTTCTCCCATTTTTGGTCGCGATTTAGAAAGAAATAACTTGCGAAGAATTTATTCCTTTAAAGTGCATTGACATTCGTATAAGAAGAGAATCATTTGTAATAGTCATTTTTTGTTACAGTTTCAATTTTTATTTCGTTTAAAAAGCTTTGAGAAATTTTTTCTCATTCGCGTCATCGATTTGTTCAAAGTATTTTACTCATAAGCGATAATAAAGCGAAAGAGACCGAAACTAACACGGGTTCTGCTCTTTCTGGAACTCCCGGAGACGAGACAATCACTCCTTCAAATTTTGGAGCGGAAACAACTTCCCGTTTTCAGCAAAGTTATGCTTCATCAGGTATAGTTATTCATAAGATAGAGACCAAAATAGGGAGGAAATTGCAACAAGTACCATGTAATGACCCATGGCAATTAACCTACGTTAGATTATAAGTCACGCCTTAAAAATCTCTTGGGCTATAAAGGCACTAAATGAATATGTTAGTTATTTTGTTTCTCGCCAAAGAGTAGAATCATGAATATTGCAGAGATTTAACTTCGCGATTTTATATTAAAAAAAAACAAAAAAAAACAGAACAACCTTTAAACGGGGATAGTACATCTTCATCATCCCACTCCCTATAAATTATCGTAAGGAAATCTAAAACATATCAGGAGAGTGAACACCCTAGCAATTGATAAAGATAAACCAACGATGGGGATAATGAACGCCAATAGAGGGATAACTGTATGGAGTTACGAAGAAAAATATTGACATATGTGAGTTCCAAGATGAAATGGGAAAGTTCGAATGCAGGTAATTATGCTCACAGGAGCTAAAATGATCAAATGAACAGACATAGAAGTTCCCGATGAGTTTAAATTAGAGGGAGTTCATCTCTCTAATCCTTTGTTAATTGTTTATTCGTCTAGCATTTTATTAACTCAAATGGCTAAATAGTCTTCCCTAAAAGTTTACATCAGGGTTTTGAAGTCAAACCAAAATTCGCGTGATATACAAATTTAATAAATATCACCAACTATAAATATACTTTAGTTATGTTTAATAACTAAAGTATTTAATAAAATCATCCTACATCCTTTGTTCTTACCTCACGAAACCCAGCCCTTGACGTTTCTATATACCACTGATGATAGGAGTGATCACCACGACACGTTTCTGCCCTGGTGTCTGATTTAATATATTATATGGCGTGAAGATTGCGTTTACTAGAGTCGAAGTTCCTTAGGTTACTCCAGTCTCCAATATTATTTTTTTATATATAATATTTTTGGAAGGAAATAACAAAACAAAATAACAGAAAATGTCAATTATCAGGGACAATAGCGAAAAGGACAAAAGAATTTTCTCTATAAATCTGAACAAATAACCGATGGAGAACTCGTAAGAGCTGATTAAAAATTATTTAGCCCAAATGAAAAGTAGTGGTGTGAATAAAAAACGGGTGGAGGAAACATAAATGTGTTGAAACGTCTGGCGGATGGCAATGCCATGTAGTTATAGATTTCAAAATACCAGTAAATTCCCTCATTTGAGTAAACAGTACTGATGATCATGAAGGCTCGCACATACTCGCACATATGATGTAACATTTAAAATCCTAACGCCAAAGGCACATTTTCTAACTTCGGAAACATGAATGTAAATAGGAAAAAGGAGATATCGACAACTAAATAATATAATAGACGAGTCGACATGGCAAAAGAACAAACTGGAAATTTAATTCGTAAGGAAGGAAGCGACTGTACTCCAAAATATTTCCTTCAGCTCTTGAGGAAAAGCCACAAAGCCCCTAAAACTCTCTACAAATACGAGGGACGGTCAATAAGTTTTGCGAATCCGTAGGGCAAAACAGAGGAAGGGGCATGGCTGTTTGTGGGGGTGTTAGGACAAGTTATGACAAGTCAGGACCTGCAGCGGCACGCTTCTGCCTCGTCTATTTAAGAAGCGGTAGCTGATCACAGATCGTCAACAATGGAGAAGGTTGAGCACCGCGCAGTGATCAAATATTTGACTAAGGAAGCAAAAATTCAAAAAGAGATCCATGAACGCATGGTTGCAGTGTACACCGACACCACCCCTTCCTATGCAATCATTGCTCGCTGGAATAGGAAGTTCCGCCATGTTCGTGAGTCCTTTAAAGATGACCTCCGTCCAAGACGCCCGTCAGACGTAACCAACGAGGACAATGTGGTCCGTGTGGAGAGGATGTTCCTCCAAAATCGACGGGTGACGGTCGAAGAAATCGAGTGAGAACTTGGAATATCTCATGGAAGTGTTAACAATATCATCCACGACAATTTGGCCATGACCAAGGTCTCTGCCTGTTGGGTCCCTAGAAATCTCACGCCCCATGATCAACTTCAACCTCGTCAAAGTCCACAAGACCAGAGTTGCACAAGTTGCCCTGCGCGAGTGCAGATTCGAGGAGCTCAACCATCCCCTCTACAGTCCAGATCTGGTCCCTAGCGACTACTTTTTATTCCGCCAGCTCAAGGCTGCATTGCGTCGACGTTGGTTTGGGGACGATGAAGATGTCCAGCTCGCCGTCCAGGAGTGGATTCAACAGCAGTCGGGAGATTTCTGGTGTCGTGAATTCGAAGCCTCACGGACAAGTGGCGCAAGTGCATTGAAGTCAAGGTTAGTTATATTGAAAAATAATAAAACACTTTTCCTCATATCTCGTTTCCTTATATCCGAATTGCAAAACTTATTGACCGTCCGTTGTATTACCCACAACGAAACTTTCTATTTCATATTCTAGTTCCCTTTGCTTCTTATTATTAGTAAACACGCTACAAATCGCCTCCTTTATTAATCTTTATTTGATCATTCTGCAAATAGGAAAGACATTTAATTTAGTATGATATATTTCGCTGTTGTCATGGGGATTACTGGTAAAGTAATTCCGGGACGCAGTTTGCAATGGATTTTACTTTGATTAAATGTTGACGTCAATTTATTGGATAATATCACTGCTCTAACGCACAAACGCTTGATATAATAATTTTTACATGTAAATAAAATATTTTCAGAAAAAACATATTTTATGTATTCTACTCTTTTTTGGTACACCGTAGGGTTTTGCGTCTCTCCAACTGGTGGAGGGTAGAGATGAATAAAGAGCAGTAGACGAGGTATTATGAAACATTGTGTGGAGTCATTGTCCTTCAAGAGTTTCGAGATGCGAGACTATCTAGTGAGGGTCTCTTAATTGGAATGATTAAATTATGGCCTAGCTCTCCGGCTGAACTGAGTCCAGAATCCTATTTATTTATTTTTTACAATCTACGACTGTCCCCACCAGGTTAATTCTAAAGCTCATACAAAAGTGGTAAAGTTGGGGAAATCCAAAATTTTGCCGATGTTAAATAGCGAAAATATCCAAAATGACTCGATATCGAGCACTAGAGATCTGGATGGTGCGCAACTCTCCTACAATTGCCCATGTTGTTGGCTATTTGACCACAGCTTGATATTCCGGTGAGTGGTGGAGTTATATGGTTTAGGGAGAACGATGTATTCACTCAAATCGACTATTTCATACAAAATGTAGTTATGAGCGAGTTTTAAATATTTTCAAGGCTGACTAGAAATCTCACGCCCCATGATCAACTTCAACGTCGTCAAAGTCCACAAGACCAGAGTTGCACAAGCTGCCCTGCGCGAGTGCGGATTCGAGGAGCTCAACCATCCCCTCTACAGTCCAGATCTGGCGCCTCTTCTCTCTATATGGAACCAGTTAGTAAGTTATGGTTTAAATACTGGGTAGAGGTCTTTGTAATTTCAAATGTTCCCTTTTTATAGGTTCACCAATATCATCCTTTTGCAACAAAATTATCTTTAAAAACGAGAAAATTAGTAAAGCTCTTTCATTTATATATTAGGAAAACGAATCGTAATTAAACAGAGAACTCTCAATCGGTGGGGAGAGCAATATGAAGGGGACAGAGAGAAAATGAATTATAATCGTATGAAGAGAGGAAATGGACTAGGGAAAAGTTTAAAGCAGAAAAGAAATACAACAAAATTAACATTTTCAACTACAAATACCAGACTGGCAGGAGATATTGAAACTCAAATTCACATTTTCACCAATATTTTTCTCATAATATCTCAAGAAAGGTGGTTTCTGGAATACTCTAGGGTAAGACCTTTTGGCCTCCTGTATTTCTAATCTTTTCATGGGATTTTACCTCCACTAACAGAACTTAGTCAAGGTTATGTGCCATCTGTGTTTTTTTTTTTTGTCTATAAAATATCCCATAAAGTTATTTCCGGATTTCAATGAGATTTTATAGTGGAACTTGGCCAAAGAAGGGTTGATTAGAGTAGGTGGGAGGGAGCAAATCAAGATGGAGATTCCGAATCACCTTTTCGCTTTATTTCACAGAGAGAGAGATCAGGCATTTACTATGCGGTCACTGCGTCATATCTAGTTTGTCATCGATTAGAAAATAAGCTTGTTACATATGCTAGAGATGTTTCATTATTTTTTTATTATTTTAGTCTAATTAAAGAGTGAGAAGATATGAGCTCTGAAGCCAGGAGGACACACTGGGACGTTGGGGGCGGAGTGCATAGAAGCCTCCAGATGTTATTTGACATACTCTTAAGGGCGCAGGAAGGTGAAGAAGATTTGAATCCGTAGACCGATGTCATTATTTAATTGTTAGATGTTTTGTTTCATGTTGGAAAGTGTCAATAATAGAATAAAAAAAAAGAAATCAGATATTGATTGCTAAAGAGGCAAATGAGACTTGACTACGAAAAAACTTGACTCCATTTCAAGGGATAAATACGAAACTAGGTAACACCTTCAATAGGGTCACTCTGAGATGACGGACAAAGTTAAATTAGGGTAAGTGGAATGAATTAGGAGACGCATGTAGAGAAAGATACAAAAGGAGAACTGATGATAGAAATTTGTGATTAAATATGTACGGATAAAAAAATGCTCTGGCCAGGAAAATGAAGGAAGAGCTTTCAAAAGATTTCTCTATGTTCAGAAAGCTGGGTTATAGAACTAAACTTTCCAAAGGCACAAACCATAATTGGTAGCGCGGTATAAAAATCATAAACCTCTTCACTCTAATCTTGTTCCTAAAATTTTTTCTTAGGTATCAGTATATTTAGATTCGTAATTTAAATTTGACTGAAAACAACTTTATGAAAAAAATCTTGATGAAACTCGGCTGAGGAAATCGAGTTAAAATCTTTTTTCATCCTATCTTGTCCCGTAGCGCTTTGCTTTCACTTCGCGTGCTTTACAGTGAGGTGAAAAAAAAAATATGCGGTGGAGGTCGCCCCGGCTTCTGGTTGCACACACGCAAAACAGAATGCCTTTGAGAACAGAAGGAATTCAGGCTTAGCATCCAATTCTCCGAAAGAGAGAGAGAATTAGTGAGAGAGTGAGAGAAGAAAGCGAAGAGAGAAATGGAAGAGAGATGGAGAAGAAAAGAGAGAAGAAAAAAAGAGAAAAGGGAGAAGAGAGAGAGGAGACGAGAGGAAAAAGAAGAGAGATGGAAGAAAAGGAGCGAGAGAGAAAGAAGAGATAAGAGAAAGGAGAGAGAGGGTTAGAGAGAAGAGAAGACTTAAAGAGTAATAACAATTGAATAATCATTTTTTTTCTGATGAAAAAAAACATTCACGGTTGATCCGGTCATCAACAACAGCAAGACCAGATAGTAAGTATGCTTCGAGATGGATGTCTCTGAGGTCCGCTACGTGTCCAGCACTAAGTAGCCGACCTCAGGGATGATGCTTGGTGGACGTGGCTTTGAATGGTGAGAAGATGCCACCGGTGTAGCTCGCGGCTGGTTACAGGCTAACCATGGCGGATTAAAGGGACATCTCGGCGACGAAATTCCTGCCCTAGGGTTCTTCTCCCTCGCGGAGGTAAAGGAATCCTTAGTCCTCTTTCTCTTGTTCTTCCTGTTCTTTTTCTTTGGGGAAGATATGGCGGTGATTTAACTCACTTTTCTCCATCCCAGAAAGCCACCCTAGGCCAGATGGACCGGCCTCAGAAATATCCTTCTCCGAGATGGAGAAGGGCTTGACTGTCAATGGGGCACTAGTTGGGCGAAGAGGTCTGTCGAGAATAGAGGCTCCTTGCTGCCATGTGGCCCGTCGAGATCACGAGGTCAGTCTCGAGTTCAGTCCACGTGAGCGAGGACTGCGAGAACAGTCAGAATATCGAACTGCTTTCAGTGATAAGCGAAGGATTGGAATTTTAAACGCGCACTTCTGTCGTCTCCCAGGGTGTTATCAAGAAAGCTCGCGGGAGTACTTCCCATCCATCAAGCACCATGTTGGTTCGTGTGGAGATTCACCCCTCCTTTTGGCGGACGCAGGTACGGATCTGGCTGGTCCCTATATAGTGTTGGTTCCAATTGGGTATCGACAGTATATGCCTGCCTCTTACAACGAAACACGTCATTATCGATCGTGATCCCTTTTCTCGACGAGAAGGAGGCTAGAATTATACCGAAGGATCTGAAACCCAGTCAATTGGCCTATCCTTGGTTTCGGTACATTTCGTTTGGCACGAATACTCCCTCCAGTTAGTGTTACTACTAGAGGTTAAACTCCCCGTGTTTAAAGCCCCTTGAATAACCATTCGATCCCCCATTTCATCTCTTAAAGCTTCGAACCCAAGCCAGGCTAAGACGAATCATCTGTGGCTATCCACCAGTTGTCCCTATGTGTGTTTGTGCAGAGGCTCGTATCGCCTCTCGCCCCCCTCACCCTCCGTAGAGCCCGCTCTGAGTAGCTATGATACGTTCGGTTCTTGTATACATAGAGTATCTATTGCCATTATTTCATTTAATCTATTTATTGTGTATAACTGTCTATATATTAAAGTTTATTTTTGTACCTACTTTTTCATAAGACTCATAGCCGGAGCCTTCATTAGTTAATATCAGCCAACTGCACTTATTCTTTTGAATTTAAATCCTTCGCACTCGCCCCCCCCCCCCCACACACACTTATATCCCCCATCTCTGCCGTGACCAGAGTTGAGTCAAGATCACCCGTTTGACCTTGAGCGTCCATAATATTGGGTAGAAGTGACGTATATGTCGAGGTCATTCTACGACAAGGTCCCTCTTTTGAAGAGAAGCTTGCACAGCAGTGGATTCAGGTTTGGTTTTTAGAACCGTCCCTGCTTTCGACCTCATGAAAGATATGTCATCTGGGGCTCGGTCACTTCCAGGACCATGTCTAGCTCAGACGGGGGGCTCCATGTAGTCATCCACCCTCAAGGTAGCACGTATCCCTATCGAGAGCTCTCCATTTTCTTCTTAGGCCGACCTACATTGGGCAAGAGAGGAGAGAGGCACCTAGGGAGGGTGAGGCCGCGCTTGGAGGCAAATCTCAGCGTGCATTCCCACTATTCTTTTCATTTGTGACCATAGTTGAAGTAAAATAAAAAGACTGCATGTAAAGTAAATACTATGACAAACCAGTAAAAGTAGTGGTGGGAACCGCCGAGGGGGAAGGGCAGTGGATGGAGTGATATAAACAGTGGATGAACCGGTAGCGACATTAGGAGAAGGGACAGTGGATGGATGGGTGGGAATTTATGGAAGAAGGTTTGGAGGCAGTGGAAGGCGGGTTGGGAACAGAGAGGGGATTTGATGCCAGAGCCGTTGGTGGGTCAAGGGAAGTGGGGAAAACATGATAGGAGTCAGGCTCAGTGGTGATGGAGGGGAAGATCTTGAGAAGGATAAAGTAGGGAGGAGTAGGTTCGTGCAACCTAGTGTTGGAAGAAGAGCTGGTCTTCTTTATTCGTGTTGTTATATTACGATGAACAATCTAAATCAGGATTAGGACATTGGCGTTGGCGTATAGGCAAGATATCCCCCCATGTCTTTTGCCACCAGGGAGAGCACTCTGCGTCCAGCTGGGTTTGGTGGTTAGGAGTGTTGGTTGGTTTCTGGCTTGGTGAAGTTCTGAGCGTGTGTGTAGGTGGGGGTTTGGTGTGTCCTATCAGCAGCGAATGTTCTTTTGAGCAAAGTGGGTCGAGTTCGGGGTCAAAGGTGGCAGGGTTGGTAGGAGTGGTGAGGATAGGGGAAGTGGAGGCGTGTTGGCCTCCTGAGTTCTGCAACAGCGGACGAGTGTGCTGTCACAAGGTAAGGGCAGCTTATGCTTACCGCGACATGGTCGCCCCCGCAATGAACGCAGCATAGGGTAGCGTTTGTGCATGCAGTGTAGAAGTGTCTCTTCACTCTGCATCTGGAGCAAACTAAGTCTGCCTAGCAAGTGGAGGTTTTGTCTTTAGATTTATAGCATCGTAATCACTGGTGTGGATGTATATTTTGCTGCTTTTCAATTTGTTGTGCTTAGGTGAAGGTGCCGAGGACATTTATTCCTTTGTCAAGGAACGTTTTGCAGTGTCTCTACCGAGAGTGTGAGAGGAACCGCAACCCTGCGTGGTGCGTTTGTAGAATAGGTCTTGTATTGCTTGCTCTCCGTTCTCATTTCTGAGTTCGGTGAGGAGTTCTTGGGTGGTGAATTCCAGGAAAAAGAGAGATGAACTTATTACGCGCATTTAGTGACGCTTAGTGATTGTGTCTGGTAGTAGTCATTGAAAGTCAAGGGCGTGGATAGACGTCCTGAAGACGTGCCTGGCCTCTGTGCGTTTTGATAATGTTTGGGATAGAGGTTTCTTGCGTGTTTGAGGGTTTCTGCGTCTGATAGTTTTCATTGTTTTTTGTTGTCCGTTTGCTGTAAGCGTGGGATGGGGTCGCCACCCAAGGTGTGTAGAAGGTTGTGTATGTGGGGAGGAAAATGATTATTTTGTAAATGAGTGCGAAAGGGCTTCCCCACCCAATCGCTGCCTTCCCCTATGTACCAGACTCAGGATATGATACGTGGGTAAATATGAATATGGTCCTTGATGGGCTCCTCAGAAAGTGTAAAAACATGGCGGACTTAATAATAGATGAGTATAGAATCAACACCTCTCAGTAGGTAAGTGCCGCCCCCTCAACCGCTTTTGGTCATTTAAAGTTGCATCCAATATTCATAGAGATGGTTTTTAGTCCCTTTATGGTCTTGGCCGGACGCACAAGGTAGAGTGATTTAATTCCCCTTTCCGAGGTTGTAACTTAGTCGCATTTCAGGATGTCTCTGATTTTGGAGTCCGCAGTAGACTAAACGGCAAACCTCCTTTCCCCGAATTCTATAATATTACGCTTTCTAAAGAACGACATATTTTCAACGAGGTCATATGTGAAGTTTTCATTCATGGAACTATCACGAAGGGGCAGAAGATTATTGATTCACCATATTCTAAGATCATATTAAAATGACAGGCATGAAAAAAACTCTTTATTATTAATTACCACTTTCAATGGGGAGAATTTCTTGTAGCTGGGGAGGAAGACAGGATTGGGCTGGTGGGGCCTCCCTAGAAAAACTCAGTCGTGATTGATGAAAGCATTCCTTGAGATGTCGTCGGTTGACGTTTTCTTCTACCATCGTAGACCGCTTCCTCCTTTACCAGGTGGTCTGCAGTATTTTGTTTTGTTTTTTTAACTTTTCTAAAAAACTTTTCATGTGTAATTTTATTCCTCTTCCTGATCGATCTGTGGTGTATAGGATGGGAATAGCGATGTAATCTGCCATCTCCTCTCTGGAATATCATCTCTGTGATTTCATCTTCTATTTCCCCGTGGATTTTTCTATTAATTTCTTTGCTTTTACGTGGATTATTTTGTTTATTCGTTTCTTCTCAGCTTATCTGTGAATGTCGGGTTGTCTTCTCATTTCTATTCTTCTTGTGTTTGTGGTAATTAATTTCGTCTTGTTTTAAATTCTTTATAGTTTGATTTTGAGATGGTGTACATTGGGATAACGGGGTACACCATCGCTGACTGAATAGTAGCTTGATATTTCTTCTTTTTGTTTCGTGGGTTGAGTGATCTAACCCTGTCGAGTAGTTTCAATCCTCCTTTTCCTATGTTGACTCGTTTCCGTTACGTGTTTTTTGTATCCTGTTAGGGTAATGGTTAATCCTCGCACTTAGGTCTTGTTAGTATATATGTATCTTTTTTCTTAAAAGTAAATATTTTCTAGTTTTTTTCGGAACATCGTAATGATCTTAAACTTGTTTCTGTTTATACTGATTTTCCATTTTCTTTCATATTCGTCAATCCTCCCTTACCTCTTCTGCCGTAAATCTTGCTAGCATATCGCAATTTAGGCAAGAGCACACTATGATTTGCGTAACGTCATTGGCAAACTGGATGTTTAAGCACCCTTTAGTGAGGAGTACTAAGATCTCTAAGATATATACTGAGTATAACGTTGTACTCAGACAACCTCCTTGCAGAAAGCAAGCCTCAAGTTTGAATTGTCAACACATAATCACAAAGTATGCTTTCTATCTTGTTCATTCCTAGTTGTAGGAATTTATATTGCAATTCCCTTTTTCAAACTTGTAGAATGCCTACAATAAGTCACAACAGAAGATATCAACACTAGCCTTTTAATTTCTTCTTTACTAATTTTATCAGAAATAACTCTGAGGACCATCTCTGCGCTTTTCGTTCTGATTAAAAAAAGAACCTGTGTAGGAGTTTATTTTACTCCGGGTGGTCACTCAGTCGTTAGTTGATTATTTTTCTCAAATACTTTTCCATGAATTCAAAAAGAGATTAGGCCCTTAGCACTCAACCTAAGTTGTTATCTTTCCTTGTTTGTGTATAAAGATAATTTTCGCGAGCTTTAGTTTATCTGGGAAGTAGACTGTGTTAAGACAAGCATTTAGTACCATTGCTACTTCATTTAGTATGTTTTTGACTAGTTCCTCGCAATTCATTTTGCTGAGTCCTGATCTTTCTATGCTTTCTGCTGAAAGAGCGATATTACTGTCTTCACCTCCTGCTTGGTGATTTTCGCGTTGATACCACCGTAGGTATCTCTCCTTGCATCAACATAAATTTTCTCTTTAAGCGACTCTATGGTATTATGTTCTAAATCGATGTCAAATTCTTCATTTACTCTGCTCTTATATCCAAAATACCCTTCCAATATTCATTGAATATTAATTCAATCCTATTCTCGTTTTCTATGTTGTTTCCTTTGTTACTTTTATTTTCATTTTTCTATTTCCTGCTTTGCCTTTGATTTGATTCTTTTATCTCCCAAATTCATTTATAGGTGCATCATTGTAAATCCTTCGTATTGCTTGATTCCTACGTTCACTTTGTTTTTCCGTTATTTTCATAGTCGGTCCTTGTTTTTATTTTCTTATTATTTCGACCTCTATGGAGATCCCGCGTTGTGCAGTTTCTTCTTATTTGTTCTTACATTTTGCCTAGTTTTCTATTCTTTTAAATCAATTTGATCCTCCAGGGAAAGGTCTTAATCGTTTTGTACGCACTTTGGGGTATTCGAGCTCCTTATATTTTAAATTTATCTATCTATTTCTTCTAACGTTGCTCTTTCTAGTGGTTCTGGTATACAAATACTTAGTTCTTTTCTGTATCTCTCTCAGTCGGCTATCTGGTATGCTTTTCTTACCTTCGCGAGATCTGTATTGGTCTCTGTTTGATTTATAAGGAGTGTCGTTGGGTCATCTGTGCACGGTATGTATTCTGGTTGTATGTAATAGTTGTAAGGCAGATAATTATTGCCTAGGCAAATGTCCAGTTTTGAAGCAGTGGTCCCGATTACGTAAGGTGGGCAATCAGATCCTAGTTGACTCTAGATGCCTCATGCGAACAATGTTTCCAGGAGAATTCCTGCTCTGTTTTCATTTCTGTAACCGTTCGCTTTAAAATGGGCATTAATATCGCCCATGAATATCACCGTGTTTCTATTATTAATGTTGTTCGTAAAGTTTTCAATCGGCAAATTATTGCTCTCTGGAGGTTGATATCCTGTAATTATTATGATGTTCAAGTTCTGTAGTCGATGCTCTTCTTGATCGCGATATGGCTAATTCGTGTTGATTCCCTGTAGAGTTTGAAATGTCCTATAACATGGTGAAATTTGATTAACAATGAAGCCTCACGAATGAGTGTCATATTTCCTATGAAGTCTTGGAATGCGCAATTAATCTACTAAAATAGTATAGTATTTGGGCATGTAAATAATAATATATAACATTTTGTCATTTCAATTATAATATATAACATTTGATCATGTGAACAATAATATACAACACTTTGAAATGTAGATAATAACATGTAATGCTCATGTAAAACATAATATATACAGTTCTTGTAAAGGCTATAGGAAGAATGAATTGGATACTCTTTTACACGCATTTTCACACAATCGCACACATCTACACTTCATGCGCACACGCGGTCACACGCAGCAAGGCGCCTCTCGCGATATCTGTCCAAACCTTTTTTGGGCTAAATCAAGGTTCTTGCAGGCACCAAAAACAGCTGTGTTAACATGTTTATTAAAACGCCCCAAGCTGGGAAACGGGAAGACGCAGATTTTATTTTTTTTTTTCACATGGCCGTGAAACGAAATCTTATTCTCGAAATTTGAGATCAAGATTCTATCTATCCCCGTGTACACACAAATAAACATCGAGTCGAGTAAGCTCAGACCAAACTGTATTATTGGCTAACAGTGGGCCACGCCCACTCTTTTCGACACATTAAATACCGTCTTGAGTAGACCCCAAGGCAGTCAACGACATTTGGACATAAAGTAAAAGGCAGAAAAGAACAATAAGAGAGTATTATGTTTTCAGGAAGCGTAGGCCAAAGTAGACCCAAACATTAGTAGACCTGTCTCAAATCCCCAACACTCGTTTAATCGAATTCATTGCACCCAATAAGCAGTCCTTGTATCCGTCTTCCAAGATTTTCTTTTCTTGCGGGTAATCATCGACAATGCTAAGAATTGCCGATGCGTCGACCTAATGCGAAATATTTATTGGTTCTAACCCATTTGTTTTCAGTATCGTCGCCGTAGGGTCGCTGTCAGACGCCGCTAGTCTAGCGTAATTGCGCAAGTTGCTGGTTGTTCCTATATCTGTGCATTTATTACGAATGTATATATCTCAGCATACATGTTTGCCGTTATGTTTAGAAGCGTTGTCTAATCGTATAATACTCTTGTTGTTCTCTTTTATTTCTCTTAAAACCCTTTTCCTTTTTACTCATAGCATGGCTATTGTCCTGGCAGTTAATATAGTTCTTTACTGTGTTTGCGTGTGCAATTTCTGGAACGTGTGTCCTTCTGTAGCAAATTTAGAACAAATTATGTCCTTTGGGGGACGGTTCGACGAAGTGTAGTCTTCTATTGCGTAGCCACTGAAGTATGTTCTTGGGGGAATCAGCATACTGAATGCCAAAAGTCCTTTCTTATTATTTCAATATAATTTCTGTGTTCTCACATGCGCCTTTTAATACATGAGTGTGATCTCTGAATTTTATCACCACCTGTAATTAAGTCATCATGGTCGATCCATCATTTCTTGTCTTGTTTCTTGGCAAGAGTAAGCTCTTACCCTTGCTTTCACTTTTCGGCACACAAAGCTCCTGTTAGATATGATCTACGGTAGAGTCTTTGCTCCAAAGTCCAATTTTCTGTGTTTTGCTGTCAGCTGTCTATAGTAGCTCTTCCACATCCTTTCATTGGGGACAGATACTGGTAACCGTGAATCTATTTGGAGTTTCAATGCACTTAATAAAACGTATTTTGGGATCATAGAAGATCGTCTGTGTCTCGCTGAGGGGTCAGTTTGTTTCCATCTGGCATTAACTGGAGGGGTAATTTCTTTAGTTCATCTGGGGTATCCATATTTCCTTTTCTAGTGTTTTACTGTACCCCCATTTTGTGTAGAGCTCCTGGTTGATGAAGTCTGAAAGGAAAATAAATACACTGATTATCAAGGGGGAGTCTTCCTATATATCCTATTATTCTGTCGCCTACCTTTCGCTGATCACACTCTCTCAGTACCCTATCTAGTCAGACTTACCCATATCAGCAGTCCACAGTTGGGTTTGGGTTCCTGGTCGATAACAGGTCGCCTTTTTTTCCCATATCGGGGTCTCCTGCAGGGGTTCATTATACCATAGTACCAATTACAACTCAGACTTTGCCGGTGATCAGGTTATGTAGTGCAAAGTTAAAAGAAGTTGTAGGATAATATAAAATATAAAAGAAGAAGAAAGAGAGTTAGAAATATGCAGCTCCCCTTTTTTGCACTCTTTTAATCGATCTTTCCTTATTTACCAGTTCGTAGTGCGCCTAAAAGCAATCGAAATGAGATCTTCGATACAAGCAATTTTATTTGATTTAATGTAAAAGTGTACAGTGGGCAACAAAGTTGATGGAAGTAAAATAAATTGTTATATTTACCGTGTTAAAGAGGGCATCACTTGCCTACTTCTTTGATTATTATTTTATTTTATTTCTTGCCTTCAACACTTTCATTGGATTCCACTGTTGTTTGAGGTGACCGACGGGGTTAATCATTGTTGCAAGAATCACAATCACATTGAGAATCTGTGGAATGGGCTGAAGATACGATTCCACGATAGAAACCCACGTAATTTGAAAGACGTAAAGAATTTGGTGTTACTGAAGCTACTAGCGGGTATCAAACTAGCGATCTCTTGAATGAGAATGCAAACGATACCACGGTCCACAAAAAATGCGTTTTAAATTGAATCACAGGAACGTTGCTAAAAATATTTAAGCAGTCATTTAATTACTTCTGAAATCAATAAAAATTATATTTATTAAAACTTTACATAAAAACTGTCTTTCTTCTCACTTTAAAGCTTGCTAAAGAGTAAAAAATAAGGAGCGGTGGACCAAAGCGCAGAAAAGGATTGGAGCCCTTACCGTGTACTATCCAAGAATAACCATGGAAATCACACAAAAAGAGTACAGATTAACAGCGTGAAGGGGAGCCGCACCTAAGAAATGGAGGCAGTTGTCTCTCTCGGTATGGATGACCATAATGGACAGGTAGCTCCAGGTCAATCCCATAAAGATGAACAATAGGCAAACAAAGAGAGAAGTATATGGATGTAATAGTAAGGACAGCGTGAGACGGAAACATGGCTGGACGGATGCTACAAATAACAATAGACAGACAGGTGTAGCATTCCATGGTCGCAAACGTCTGCAGGGCCACGGTACTTTGAGAAGAAGAAAAATATATTCTATTTCCATAGCCTCTGGACTTCCATATTGAGTGGCTGCAGCCCTACTATGTCGTGGCGTTCTGTCTGCCTAATAAAGTCCATTCTTCGCGCGCCAGCTAGGTATTAGCTGGATGGCCTCATTCTGTAGTTAATGCATTATCCTGAGAGAGGTACAGTTTGACTTTGGGATAGCCACTGCCGGGTACATCAATGTCAAGTTCACCAGCGCAGTGATGTTATTGGCGCTGAAGCTTCAGAATATGTATATCTTCATCAGCTCTTTTTTGGCTAGGGAGATTCTGTTGTTTATGTGCGTCATGTACCCTGTTGTGCCTACACGCAGTCACAGGAATTTTTCCACTTTGGAATATGGGTAAAGATCCTCATTGACGAGGACGTCCTAAAGTTTTCGGTGGATCACTTGGAGGATCTGGGATTTGGGGCGGTTGGTCTTAATTTACCACTTTTTTGTATCAATTAATGTTGTCAATTTTGGTAGCTGTCTCCCTTGCCTGTACTCCCGAATTCCGATGGGAACTGGGTATGATTTGCGTGATGTCACCTAAAAATTCTTGATACATCACATCCTCTCGTACTGGTGTGGGCATGCCCAGTGTGTACACAAGGTATAACAGTGGGCTCAAACACGCAAATCTAGTTGAAATTCAGGTCCTGTGTAGCCTTGTATCATTATTCGGGTTCTACTTTATATGATATAATCAAAGAGGACTGTTTCCAGGATAGGATAGAGCTGTACGTTCAAGATTTTATATTGAAGGTCTCTACTGAGGAGTAAGTACTACCTAGCGTTACCAGTTTTATCTGCCTAGATTTTGCGGAGAGTGACCGTAAGCTTGATCGGTGTGAGTGAGGTTGTTGTTAGGATTGCTATGTGGTCTCTGGCTACTGTTGGGCCTGCCTCACTATGGTAATTGAAGGGGAAGTCGTTGTTTGTGATGACCATGTTAGGCTTTGTTACAGACTTGTAGGTGATACTATGGCCATTAGTATCTCCAGGAAGACAGTATCACGTCTCCTGACGAAAAGTTATCGTGGAGGAAGCATTATGGTGTGGTGTATAATTTCTGCAGAGACTAATAGCCCACTTGACCGCTTGCATAGGCAGAGTAAGTGCTCAAAAGTGTATTAAGAACTTTTGCAAGCACATGTTGTGCCCCGTATGAAAGCCGCCTCTGCCCAAACTACCATTTTTGTGCAGTATAATGAACCTTGCTACACAGCAAAGTATGTTAAAAATTTCCTGGATTAGAAGGTAATAAGTGTCATGGATTGGCCTGCTTAGAGCTCGGACCTCAATCCGATTGAGAATTTGTAGAAACTACTCGGAGAGAAAAGTAAACAAAGAAACCTAAGCACCATTGAAGAACTTTAGAAAATATTAGAAGAGGAATATAGAAAAATATCACCAGAAGAATGCCTCCGGTTAGTGCGCTCCTGAGGCAGAAGATTTCAATACGTAATTGATAGTAAAAGTCTATATACCAAGCACTAATATATTGTAACAACCGAAAATTATTTGTTCATTAACTTATATCTTTGAACCTTCTAATCTCTCTCTTTTGTTATCTGTTCGGATCATTTTGAACAGAATATTTTTGGAATCAAAATCCTGATTTGTAGTTAACTTGCATTTTCATCCATCCTAACATGAACCATGTATATGTACAACTTATAGCCATTACTCACTATATTTAATTAAAAGATACTGTAAGTTTTGCGGTGGAAACCTAATTGTCGGAATCAATATGGCCGCTACTGTACATAGGTAGCAAGCACCCAGCGCTTCATGAAGGCCAGAGTTTGTTCACATCTCGGCATTAGCCTAAAAGCAGGCAATTTCCTTGGTAAAAAGCGAAAAGAAAATTTCACAATTTTCAACATTGCATTAGTTGTAAAACTCTCATATCTACCAATAATTTTAAACTACTGGGCTCTACTCAAGACCCTATGTCCCTCAGGATTTTGAAATCGCTATATATTATGCAATATGATCTTTCTCTAAATAGCGACTTAACTTCCTTATGGTGTCAATCACATAATATCAAACCAACTAATATTTGCCCTGCACTGTAAACCAATCTTACTTCTCTGTTATTGCTCTTCACCTTCTCATTCTTCTTTGAATCGCAATTCCACAAGGTAAGCTTTTGTGCCTGTGACTTAATTTTTGTGTTCATTTAATCGTTTGGGTTTTTTTCTGTGGTTCTAATTTATAACCTTAACTTTAGTTTTAAACATTTATTTGATATCCCTTGTTTACAATTTGGTGTTTTTTATAATACCAAACCATGGCCTCAACCACGGCATCCAAGCGGTGTCGCAAACTGCTCTAGGACTTCTCGACGGTTCTTCTCTTTAACAACTGAGTAAAAACTGTTGTGATCCTGGACCTAAGCTCCAGCTTGGTGGTGTACGGAGATTTGTTGCTTTCTTTCTCTCTCTCTCTCTCTCTCTCTC